>BTPG01000005.1:54330071-54415071 GCA_036245525.1 Semisulcospira habei
GAAGAGACATTAAACAAAATTCATTCATTCATTCGGTCATACAAAAAAAAAAAAAAACACCGAAAAATAGAAAGTACACGCAACGCGCGCACACTGACACATACACTCTTGCGCGCACACACAGACACGAGCTAATGATAACTTGACCTATATACGAAGCAAATCATTTGGATCATAGTGAAAATTCACTTCAGACAGCAAAAATTATTTGGATTATAATAGAAAGTTGAATTATGTAATTAGGCGATTATTATTAGTATGCACAAACCATACGGTAGCATGCACTGATTATACGATAAGCACATGTTTGATACGAATACTTGTGGTAGATTATGTATCAGCAGACAAGTACTTGAGGAGGCATTCCTTGAAAGAGGAGAGGGAGCTAGCGTGTGTTCCAGAAAGATGCGCCTGAGAAAGATACACTGGTTTTAAAGAGATCTATCCTGGGGCGAGGTGTAATAAAGTTTCATCTTGAAGTAGAATAACCTGAACTTGCCTTGGTAAAGAGCTTACAAAGATATTCTGGGTGAATCTCATTCCAGATTTTACACATAACCACACCCTTGTTTAAGAGGTGATGCTTGCTAAGAGGTAGCATTTTCAGTTTTTCAAGTCTTTCATCAGTTGTTAGGGCTGAATCGGGCAGGATATGTTTCGCTGCTCTCCGATGCAGGGAGTTAAGCCTCTTCAAGTGTATGTCACCGCTGCCATCCCATATCGTGGACGCATAATTTATCTGGGATTTGACATGTGCATTGTAAAATAACTTGCGGGCATCAACATCGATAAAGTACTTCAACTTTGAAAGCATAAAAACATTTCTAGCAACAGTTTTACATACAGCATTTATGTGTGATTGCCACTTCATCTGGTCATCAACAATTACACCAAGTAATCGGTGTTCCGTGACCTGATTAACGATGTCATTATGGATAGTCAGGCTGAGTAAGTGGCTTGAGCTGGTGCTTCTACGGGTTGCTATCGTCATGCATTCCGTTTTGGAAGGATTTAAAATCATTTCATTGTTTGCGCACCAAGTGGAAATTTCGCTCAAACCCTGCTGCAAACGGCCATTTAAAGAATCAATACTCTTGTCCGGGGTGTGAATTGTGGCGTCATCAGCGAATAAATCACATGAAATTTTGTCGCTAGTCAAATGTAGCGGCAGGTCATTTATAAAGAGACAAAACAGAAGAGGCCCTAGGACTGAACCATGGGGAACTCCCCGTGTTACTAATCCGCTTGAGGAGTATGATCCATTGACCATGACGCGCTGCTGTGTGTCGCTAAGATATGAGGCAAAAAGTGGAGTTGTGCCATGGTGGTAAAGAGATTTCTGGCTGTAGTTAATTGAGGAAGAAATGCATTTATTGCCAAACGAACTACCGAAGTACACATTTAGCTTGTAAAGTAGAAGTTTATGGTCCACAAGATCAAAGGCTTTTCGTAAGTCAATAATTACAGCGCCGGTAAATTCGCCCTGATATATTGAGCGTAGCCACACATCAGTTAGACGTGCTAGGGCCGTGTGACAGCTGTGCTTTGGTCTGAATCCCGACTGAAGGGGGTGGATTAATGTATGATTTTCTAAATATTCCAAGAGATGTTTATGGATATGCCGTTTAAGTGTCTTACTAAGGATGGACAATAGTGAGATGGGGCGATAGTTATTAACATCAGTCATATCTCTTGTTTTCGGGAGGGGTATAACCTTGGCTTTTTTAAGTTCCTTTGGGAAAATATTTGTTTGAATGCACAAGTTATAAATAAAGGTTATTGTTTCAATAACATAAGGAATAGCTAATTTAAGTATTTGGGGGCTGATTTCATCTGGCCCGGACGATTTCTTATTCTTCATTGAACTAATTGTCCTACCGACTTCGTGCACTGCCAGTGGTGGAATCACGAAAGGATCAGATCCTGCAGTTCGCGTTCTACAAAAGTCAACTAGTCTCTCTGAGCAAGAGTAGGGCTGAAAACTTGCTTCTGAAGGGACAAGAGACTCGGCAACTGAGAGGAAATGGTCGTTAAACATGTCTGCAGTCAGATCAGAAGGGATTAATGGAGATTTATTACACTTGCCTCCAGTCACTACGGCCATAGTGCGCCAGAGCGTGGACATGTCTTTGTCTTGTTTAATCAAGCGATCAATGAAAGATTTTTTAGCCTGTCGCACAAGACATTTTACGCGATTGCGCTCACGCTTAAATTCAGTGAAGCACTTCTGCTGTCTCAGATCATCTCTCACCCTCATGGCTTGAATGATGTCTTGAGTAAGCCACGGCGGGAGTGATGCGTGTTTGACGCATCTCCTCCGCAGGGGCGCATGTTTATTTAAGATCTTAAGAAAGATGGTATACCAAACAGACAGAGCGCTGTCAGGGTCAGATTTACTAAATACTTCATCAAAAGGTGCGCTGTTAAGATCAAACAGAAACTCGCCTTCATTAAAACTTTTAAAGGAGCGATAGGTGATACACGTATGGCGTCCTTTCTTTGCTTTTTTTAGGGAGTTTAGTAGACCACGTACAGCGGATGGGAAAGTGGTCGCTAATACTAAAGTTACCGACAGATACATTATGAACAGACTCTGGCTTGGTTGTGTATATATGATCTATGAGTGTGGATGTTGTTTGTGTGATCCATGTGGGTGAAGTGATTAACTGTTGCAGACCCAACAACGTTAACGTAGAGTCCCACGCATGGTGAGGCTTTAGCATGTCTATGTTAAAGTCTCCCATGAGGATGACATTGGAGTTTGGATTACAAGCTTTATCACACATACTAAGGAAATCATCATACCACTCAAAGTTCGCAGCAGGGTTGCGGTACAAAAGGCCAATAAGAAATGATGGAGATTGGGGGGCCTTCAGTTCAAGCCACGTACACTCTATATCTTTGGTTTCTAAATCATGTCGTCTACGTATAAAATCTTGAATAGACGAGTGAACATAAGCAGCTAATCCTGTCTATCCATGGGCCGTAGGATCACGTCTCATGACAGTAAATCCAGGAACTTGGATGGATATATCTGATACATTTGAATTGAGACGTGTTTCAGACAGTCCAAAAATATGAAACGGGTCTGCTCCATTTAGATAAACACATATGTCAGGCAACTTATTGCAAAGATGGTAAATATTGAGATGACCAATGCGGAGATCTTTCGTCTTGAGTTTTACGCCACTCATTTCACGCAAAGTCAATGTGTTTGTGGAAAAACAAAAAAGAAGAAAATCAACAGAATGTATCCGTAACACGTGCCAAATAGAAAATAATAATAATGATACAAATAAAAAGTATAAAATCACTAACTAAACTATTCTAAGTGCAATAAACACAATAAACAAAGACTAGAGGCGTAATCACTGTACCGCGCATGGAAATAGGCCTTTAGAAGGCTTACACACGTCCGTGGGGACTAAAATATCCCAGGTACTCTTCAATGTCTCACACCCCGAATCAACAAAAGATTAAAATCCGGAGAAAATTAGTTTTCAGCAATTGTCACAAGTAAAAGTGAGAGTCTGTGCGGCTGCGATTCGTGCAACTAATGAATATTAACACAGAGAGAGAGAGAGAGAGAGAGAGAGAGAGAGAGAGAGAGAGAGAGAGAGAGAGAGAGAGAGAGAGAGAGAGAGAGAGAGAGAGAGAGAGAGAGAGAGAATCAATGAATCAATGAATCTTTATTTTACAACGGTGAAGATATTAACACAGTCAGTGACTATGTCATTTTTCGTACCTGCCGTTGCTACAACTACGACTAACTAAGTACAAAATATACATAAAAAGGGACAAGCACAGTGATACAAAATATATAGTCCACTAAACACAAACACGCGCATACACCGCGCACAAACGCACTCACGCATCCACACAAACACACACACACACACACACACACACATACACACACACATACACATAATTGTTAGAATAAACACGTACATTCGTGTGTCTACAAATAACTAGGTATTATTATTTGAGTAATGTCAGATACCTATAAAGACTTGCTTGAAACGAGATAATGTCGGAGTGGCTTTAACGTGATGTGAGAGTGAGTTCCACAGTGTGGAACCCGCAAATGACAAAGTAGATTTAAATATATCTATTCGGGGTTTTGGAACAATATAAAGACCCCAAATGTTCCCATAACAGGAATCTGATTTTTTAAACAACTCTGTTAGATATTCTGGAGCGCTATGGTTCCACACTTTAAACATCAGTACCCCTTTGTTATATTTAAAATGATTTTGAAGGGGCAGGAATCCAGCTTTACTGAGTTTTTCCTCGGTCGTCAAGTGCGGGTCGGGAAGAATTAAGAGAGAAAGAGAGAGAGAGATGATGATGATGATGATGAAACTTTATTTATCAACGTTAAAAAGTTTTGACAGAAACAAATCGTCATTATACAAACTTGCCGTTGCTAACATCTACAACATAAAATAGATTAAAAAATAATAATAATGATAAAGAATTATATTTACACATATTATTTCATGCAACAATAAAATTAAAAAACAAATTATTTCCACAAAATAATAGTAGCACTCAACATTCATCTTATACCATACACACACACACACACACACACACACACACACACACACACACACACACACACACACACACACACACACACACACACACACACACACAAACAAACAAACAATATAGATAAATGCATATATTACATGAAAGCATTAACCATCAGGGTTTGTTTAAATTTTAATGCCCAGTGTTGTTATGTTTGGCTCATCAGGTAATCGAAAAGTTTCGTTTTAAAGATTCCAAGCGAGGCTATAGTCTTCAAATGTGCAGGAATAGTATTTAAAAAAAACGGTCCAGAAAAGGATAAACTAGTTTTAAAGAGGTCAATTCTAGGCAGAGGTAGGGGTAAAGTATTGTTCCTTGAGGTCCGTTCGCGTTCTTGACGTGGCATAAATTTGGTGGTTGGATACTGCGGTGTCATGTTATTCAATATCTTGTGCATGAGGATGCATTTGTTGAAATTAAGTTGTTGACGCAGGCAGAGACAGAGAGGGAGGGAGGGAGAGAGAGAGAGAGAGAGAGAGAGAGAGAGAGAGAGAGAGAGAGAGAGAGAGAGAGAGAGAGAGAGAGAGAGAGAGAGAGAGAGAGAGAGAGAGAGAGAGAGAGAGAGAGAATTTAAATGACAATGACAATGACATTGAATCTTTATTTTCCAAGGATAAAAAGATTTAGGTCTGACCTTTCTTCCATCTTGTCCTTGCTAAACTACTTACACAAACACTCACGGGGCCGCACGTACTGACACACTATAAGCGCCCAACAAGGCGAGTCATACTGGCTGCCCCTCTCGATCATCTGCCGTTCGAAAGCGACAGCAGGGATACAGCCAGTGTGTAGGCGATCATATACAAAAACATCATTAACACATTTAATACACGTAATGAGATATAAACAAGTGTACCATAAGATCACAAAACCCCAACAACAATCAGATAGACAAATTCAAAATGCCACGTCATTCCAAAACAAAAGCAGTTTACGCTTGCATTTGTAGCAAATGCTGATGAAGCCATGTTTTGCAAGCATTTATGGTCGTGATAGATTTTATTTCTTTTGGAAGTAAATTCCATTCTTTGGCTGCTGAATGTGACAAGGCCGATTTAAAAATGTCAAGGTGGGGCCTAGTCACTACCAGGTCGTTCCTCAGTGTCGGGTACGGAGTGTGGGGAGCCTTAAAGAGAGCAGCGCGATATCCTGGTGATTTTGAAAGAGTGATCTTATGCATAAATACACTTTTATTGAATAAAAAGTGCTTACGAAGGGGCAACATATTTAATTTTGTTAGTTTATCGTCGGTAGTCAAAGGGGTGTGGGAATCTTTTAGGATAAACTTTGCGGCCGTACGTCTATGAAGTGAATTTATTCTTTTTAAAGACATATCTCTGCATCCATCCCATACTGTCGATGCGTAATCTAGATGAGATTTTATGTGTGCATTATAAAACAACTGCCTGGTTGAAACGTCGGTGAATTGATTTGAACTAGTCTAGATAACAAATATAGATTTTTTTTTGACAAAACCTTACAAACAGAATTAGTATGCGAGTGCCAACTGAGCTGGTCGTCTACAGTGACACCAAGCAAACGATGTTCTCTAACTTGCGCTATTGGTTGCTGTTCAAGGGAAAGTTTGAGTGGCGGCGGGCTAAGCTGATGCTTTGGCCTTGTTGTCACAAGCATACATTCTGTCTTTGATGGATTTGGAATCATGGAATTAGTCAAAGACTTCATTTATTGTTTGCTGGAGTGAACAGTGTTTGTGGGCACGTCTGGCGCAGACACATCCAAAGTTGTAATCATCTGCAAATAAGAAAAATGTTAAATGTTTAGGGCTTAACGTCTTTTGTCCACAACGAAGGTGATTTCAAAGACGGGGCACCGAAAAAGTGTCTGAACAAATTTTGACCCAAGCTGGATTCGAACCCGGGACCTTTCAGTCAAGAGGCGAACACTCTTACCACCGAGCCACCCAGGTCCCCCATCTGCAAATAAGCTACAGATAACGTCAGGCTGTGAGATATGTAAAGGTAAGTCATTTATGTAAAGTGTGAACAATAAAGGCCCGATAATAGATCCCTGGGGCACGCCATGCATAATCAGCCCCTCAGAGGACGATTTGCCATTTACGCTGACATACTGTCGTCGGCCTTCAAGGTAGGATTTAAAAAAGGATACAGCTCGGTCACTTACGCGGGAGACTGCGAGTTTTTCGGTAAGGAGGGCATGGTTAACTAAATCGAAGGCTTTGGTAAAGTCTAAAAAGATAACTCCATCAACAGTGCTTTATTTATTGATGTGAGCCAACGATCCGTGAAATGTGAGAGAGCTGTTTGACAAGAGTGCTGCGGGCGAAATCCTGACTGTAAGGGATGAATAAGGTCGTGTGTGTCAAGAAAGTGCTGTAAGTGTTTGTGTATGTGCTTTCTATGGGGATTGAAAGTGAAGACAAGATAGAAATTGGCCTAAATTTATTGGGATCTGTAAGATCTTTGTTCTTAGGAAGCGGAATAACTTTGGCTTTTTTTTTCAGATATGCGGGGAATTCGCCACGTTCGATATAACGGTTGTAGATGTACGTTAAAGATTCTACTATGAAAGGTAGTGATAGTTTTAACACAGCAGTACTAATTTCATCATGTCCTGAAGTGCGCTTACTTTTGAGACATTCAATCGCTTTACCGACATCGTGCACCGTCATGCAAGGTATGTGGAATGATGAACGAGAAGAAACTTTGCCATCACAATATTTGACAAGGATTGGGGATACAAACGGTGCCTTGGACGTAGCGTTTTGCAGCAAGGACTGGGCGGCAGAAAGAAAATGATTATTAAAAGTTTCTGCAGAAATAGAGGTATGTGTAGGGCTATAGTTAGATTTTGTAAGGGCATTAAGCGCACTCCAAACAGAGACTGTATCCTTTTTGTCATTCATTATTCGTTTAAAGAGTGACTTTTTGGCATCAAGAACTACTTTTTTAACGCGGTTGCGTTGCTTACGGTAAGCAGATAAATTTTTGTTCTGTTTTAATTCATCTCTCAGTTACATGGTATCGACCAAACCTTTCTTTAGCCAAGGCGGCAGTTGCGGGTTTTTTACTCGTTTTTCCCTAATCGGGGCATGCCTATCAAGAACACTGAGGAACAATCTGTACCACTCAGACAACGCACCATCAGGCTCGCAATGATGATAAACAGTATCAAAAGAAACGGAACTAAGGTCAAACAAAAAAGCCTCTTTGTTAAAACGTTTAAGCGATCTATACTTGATGGTAGTATGCTGGTGTTTATGGATAGGTTTATCTGCTTCGGTCCAATACAGCACACAGGTTAATGGTCGCTGATTCCAACTTGTGGTACATCCGTCTCCAACACTCGGCTCTTGTTCGTTGTATATATATGATCAATGAGTGTAGAGGACGTAGACGTAACACGAGTTGGAGATGTTATCAGCTGTTTGAGTCCAAAAAGAGTAATATAATAATAATATAATACCGTTATTATATAGGCGCTTTTTCTCAATTTTTGGGGAAATCCACTCGAAGCGCCGCGAACTGAAACCCAACACACACACTCGCGCAACAGACACGGATTTACACCATTTAAGACAAACACAGTACAAGACAGACGAAGGGCCAGTTGAGCTACTGAAGTTACAGAGATTTTTGATCGCTTGTATTTGAAATTTGTAAAGTGGCCTGAGACCGGTTCCATAGTGTGTGTGTGTGGGGGGGGGGGGGATGAGTGGGGGAGTGGGTGGAAGAACCGGAGTACCCGGAGAAAGAACCCCGACGGTCTGCCCGAATGAACGGTGACACTTACCAGAGGAGAAAAGTCCGACGCCGGAACCCGGTATCGAACCTCGCACCTTTGGCATTGGTGGCAGGCGCCTTAACCACTGCGCCACGGACCGCCCCAATAGTGGACTCCCATGTAGGGTTAGCGGAAAACATGTTAATGTGAAAATCCCCTAACAAAAGCACGTCTGATGTACAGTTTTTAACTTGATCTAGCATGTCCGTGAAATCATCAAGCCATACATTTGGAGCAGAGGGGTTCCTGTAAATAAAACCAACTAATACAGGGCTTGACTTGTTTTTTATTTCAACCCAAACACTTTCCAGTCTCAATTTTTACGCGCTCCAGTATACCTCGCTATCGAATATAACGCGCTAGGTTTCTGTGTGGCTTCCCATGAGGTATGCTAGGTACCGAATATAACGCACTAGGTTTCTGTGTGGCTTCCCATGGGGGATGCTGGGTACCGAATATAACGCGCTAGGTTTCTGTGTGGCTTCCCATGGGGGATGCTGGGTACCAAATATAACGCGCTAGGTTTCTGTGTGGCTTCCCATGGGGGATGCTGGGTACCGAATATAACGCGCCAGGTTTCTGTGTGGCTTCCCATGGGGGATGCTGGGTACCGAATATAACGCGCCTGGTTTCTGTGTGGCTTCCCATGGGGGATGCTGGGTACCGAATATAACGCGCCAGGTTTCTGTGTGGCCCCATGGGGGATGCTGGGTACCGAATATAACGCGCCAGGTTTCTGTGTGGCTTCCCATGGGGGATGCTGGGTACCAAATATAACGCGCCAGGTTTCTGTGTGGCTTCCCATAGGGGATGCTGGGTACCGAATATAACGCGCCAGGTTTCTGTGTGGCTTCCCACGGGGGATGCTGGGTACCGAATATAACGCGCCAGGTTTCTGTGTGGCTTCCCACGGGGGATGCTGGGTACCGAATATAACGCGCTAGGTTTCTGTGTGGCTTCCCATGGGGGATGCTGGGTACCGAATATAACGCGCCAGGTTTCTGTGTGGCTTCCCATGGGGATGCTGGGTACCGAATATAACGCGCCAGGTTTCTGTGTGGCTTCCCACGGGGGATGCTGGGTACCGAATATAACGCGCCAGGTTTCTGTGTGGCTTCCCACGGGGGATGCTGGGTACCGAATATAACGCGCCTGGTTTCTGTGTGGCTTCCCATGGGGGATGCTGGGTACCGAATATAACGCGCCAGGTTTCTGTGTGGCTTCCCATGGGGGATGCTGGGTACCGAATATAACGCGCTAGGTTTCTGTGTGGCTTCCCATGGGGGATGCTGGGTACCGAATATAACGCGCCAGGTTTCTGTGTGGCTTCCCATGGGGGATGCTGGGTACCGAATATAACGCGCCAGGTTTCTGTGTGGCCCCATGGGGGATGCTGGGTACCGGACACAACGCGCCAGGTTTCTGTGTGGCCCCATGGGGGATGCTCGGTGAGCAAAACGTCCATGGGATATAACGCGCTAGGTTTCTGTGTGGCCCCATGCGGGATGCTCGGTGAGCAAAACGTCCATGGGATATAACGCGCCAGTTTCTGTGTGGCCCCATGCGGGATGCTCGGTGAGCAAAACGTCCATGGGATATAACGCGCTAGGTTTTTGTGTGGCCCCATGCGGGATGCTCGGTGAGCAAAACGTCCATGGGATATAACGCGCCAGGTTTCTGTGTGGCCCCATGCGGGATGCTCAGTGAGCAAAACGTCCATGGGATATAACGCGCCAGGTTTCTGTGTGGCCCCATGCGGGATGCTCAGTGAGCAAAACGTCCATGGGATATAACGCGCCAGGTTTCTGTGTGGCCCCATGCGGGATGCTCAGTGAGCAAAACGTCCATGGGATATAACGCGCCAGGTTTCTGTGTGGCCCCATGGGGGATGCTGGGTACCGGACACAACGCGCCAGGTTTCTGTGTGGCCCCATGGGGGATGCTCGGTACCGGATATAACGCGCCAGGTTTCTGTGTGGCCCCATGGGGGGATGCTGGGTACCGGACACAACGCGCCAGGTTTCTGTGTGGCCCCATGGGGGATGCTCAGTGAGCAAAACGTCCCTGGGCCGACATCAGCCTTAGCTGGCCCGCGTAAGTACGTGTGGGGGCCAGCTAAGGTTTAGGTCGGCCCACGGACCTTTTGCTCAAGAGTCCTATTTTCTTCACAAGTCTGTGTAAACGTATCCTCCTCCTCCCCCCCCCCCCCGACCCACCCAAAAAAAAAACCCACTTGAAAAAAAATCCTATCGACGTAAGACAATGGCCAACAAATAATAAAATAAAAATATTCATTCATACACACGATGAAATTCCCGCATGAGGAATCCAATACGAACGTCAACGTAACAAGATTTACTCATTCCGAAAAATATCTGTCACACGTTCAACTTTTTAATTTCTGTTATGTGTTTGGCGAATTCGTAGAAGAAAAAAAGAATCACTCTGCACTACCGTACCCCAGCCATCAACCCATCACCACACACTTACTGAGCGCAGTGGGGTGATGGCGGGGATACGTTCATGTTCGTAGGGACACATCCCTCTTTTAGACATGAGTTACAGGGAAAATGGCAGCCATGCACCATCTCCTGGCCGGCCGGCCGCTCCGGAAAAATCCGTCAATTGTGCTAGTGAAGTGACGCCTATTCTTGTCATTTACCAGGCAGTGTTGTGTCATCAAGTTCTGAGGGAACAGTGATGTACTTTTTAGACAAATTTATTTGACGGTTGTGGTGTCTTGAGTAGACTGAATATCATCTTCATCTCATTTGCACTATAGTCAGAATTTGGACTCAGTATTTTTGTACCAGCCTGTTTTTCAAAGACGAGCGTGCAGATGAACTGTGGAACTACCAAAATATGTGCTAGTCCCGGCTCCATCCTACATAATTCACAGACTAACGCATTTTTCTTTTTATTCTGGCTGGCTCCCAAGAAAAGCTTGGAAGCATACAGAGAAGCATTTACCAGCGAGCTTTACTACGTTCTTACTGCGTTTCAATGCGGCGGCCGTGTTTACTGATGTTGCACGGAACTGCCTGGCCGGCCCGCACCTGACCTGCTGACAGATGTTTCTCAACAAGCGGCGTGCCAGTGAACACGACTGTGTGTGTGTGGGGGGGGGGAGGAAGGGGGGGGGGGGCTGGTTTTATTTCATCCAAATGACTCATGGCTGTTGCCATAATGACATTTATGTGTTATAATAGTGTTGACGGACTTTGTCGGAGCGGTGCCCTCTTAACACCGGCGCTGTACTATGGCGACAGGCCCCCCCCCCCCCCCCCCCCCCCCCCCCCCCCCAGGTGCAGTTTTGACCGTTGTTTGTTTGTTGTTGTTTTTTTTTTTTTTTTTTTTTTTTTTTGTTTTGTTTTGTTTTTTGCCTAGATCGGACATAATTTCTCTATCCAGTCTTAGGTCGAACGCCAAGGAGAGGGAGAGGGTTGAGGTGGGTGAGGGTCACGCTATCTATCAAGCTATCTGTCATCAGCGCCAGCGCTGCCCCGTGTTTGTTTTGTAAGCCGTTACTCGCTACAATTCCCCTTCCACATGTTCCAGTTCAGTCTTGCTCCCTTGTCCTCGCCTTATTGTGGCTGGTCATCATCATCATCAGTCCCTTGCCCGAACTGGGCGTTGGGGGGACTGAAAGGCAGCAGCAACAGACAGTGCTCTCCACTGAGTTCTATTTTGGGCGGTGGCAAGCAAGTCTGACATCTCGAGTTCGGTCCATTCTTTTATGTTTGCGACCCAACTCTTTCTCTGACGACCTCGCCGACGACTTCCTTCGAGAGTGCCTTGGAGGATAGTCTTGGACAAGGTGTTGTGTCGGGTCACGTGGCCAAACCAAGCAAGCTTGCGCCGTTTCACGGTTGCCAGAAGGGGTTCATGTGGGCCCACCAGGGAAGTGACGATGCTCCGTACATATTCGTTGGTCTTGTGCTCGCGGTACGAGATGCGGAGCAACTTCCTCAGGCACTTGTTCTCAAAGGCCTGGATTTTCTTTTCTGAGTCTGCAAGCAGTGTCCAAGTCTCACAGCCGTAGAGTAGAATAGACACTATGAGGGACTTGTAAAGCCTGTACTTGATGGTGAAGCTGATGGAGTTACTTCGCCATATCCTGTCCAGCCTGGCCATTGCGGATGTTGCTGTACCTATCCTGATACGGATCTCTGCTATGCAACTACCGTCTTTGGACAGGGTGGCTCCCAAGTACTTGAAGCTATTGACCTCTTCTAGCTTTTGGCCATTCATGTGAATGTTGCTGCTGCTGTCGCTTGTGGTGTTGATCATCACTTTGCTTTTATCCGTACTGATCTCCATGCCATAAGACCCTGCGCTACTTGAAAGTTTGTCTGTCAGGTTTTGGAGCTCACTATTGCTGCCTGCCATGAGGTCAATGTCGTCTGCGAATCGAAGATTGCACAGGGATCTGCCACCAATAGAGATTGAAGTATGGTGGTCGTGGAGGGTTTCCTGCATGATCTTCTCCAGGAATATGTTGAAAAGGACAGGAGAGAGCAGGCATCCTTGACGGACACCGATCGTCGTCCTGAAGAACTCGCCTGACTGATTGTTAAGTAGAACCGCGCTGCAGGCGTTCTTGTAAAGCGCTTCTATCATTTGGATCAGTCCCTCCTCTATGTTGAACGATCTCATGACTTGCCAGAGTCCGTCGTGCCAGACGCGATCAAATGCTTTCCTGAAATCAATGAAGTTGTGGTAGAGTTCGCGCTGATGCTGCAGATGTTTCTCGATCAGGACGCGGCAGTTGAAAATCTGCTCTACAGTGCTTCTTCCAACTCTGAAGCCAGCCTGTTCTTCTGCCAGCAGTTCCTCGGCGAAAGTTTTGAGGCGGTTGAGAATGATTCTAAGCATTACTTTGCTAGGGTGACTTATCAGACTGATAGTTCTGTAGTTCTGGCACTGTTTCAGGTTTCCTTTCTTGGGGAGCGGGATCACTAGAGACTGTGTCCATTCTACTGGCCATTTCTTTTGCTCCCAGATCTTTTGACAGAGTGTAGTGAGGACCTTCGTTGTTACTTCTCCTCCATGTTTCAACAGTTCAGCAGGTACGTTGTCTACACCTGGAGACTTTCCTCCCTTCAGGCCGCGTACGGCTGCTTCCACCTCTTCAGCTAACACTGGCAGGTCTTCAGCCTTCCTGGCCCCAGCCTGGTTGTTTTGGAGGATGCTGGTGTCTGGCTCAGCCTTGTAGTTATACAAGTCTCGGCAGTACTCAGTCCATCTGTTTAGTACAGCAGTGTTTTCCGTAAGGAGTTGGCCGCTGCTGTCTTCGATGACTGTGGCTGTTCGCTGTTGAGTCTTGGTGAGGGTCCTTAGCGTTTCATAAGCCTTCTTGCTGTTGCCATTTGCCATGCCCTCTTCCACGCTACAACACTGGTCTTCAATCCAATCTTCTTTGGCTTCTTTCATCCTCTTCCTGATCTTCTTGTTGACAAGTCTGTACTTGTTTGCTGATGTGAGGTCTTGGCCTCTCTTTTTCTTCCAGGCTCTCCTCTCATCACAGAGATCGAGGATGTCATCGGTGACCCAGGGCTGTTTGCGCTTCCTCTGCTTCCCCAGCACTTCTTCTGCTGTAGAAAGTAACACCTCTTTTATATTTCCAGCAAGGGTGTCTACGTCGCAGTCCAAAGTAGCCAAGGCTGCAAATCTGCCTCCCACCTGGGCTTGGAAGAGCTCTTCTACTTCCGGGTCTTTTAGCTTCTGGAGGTCGAATCTGATGCGAGGGTTCTTGCTATCTCGTTTCAATGCCAGCTTCAACTTGAGGCTAGTAAGGACGAGGTTGTGGTCGCTGCCAATATCAGCGCCAGGAAAGGACCTCGTTTGTGCTTTGTTAACGCTGGATTTGAATCGTCGAGGCAGCAAGATGAAGTCAATCTGGTTATGGACCAGGCCTCCTGGCGATTGCCATGTCACTGTTCTTGACTTCTTGTGTGGATGGAGGGTATTAGCAACGGTGAGACGGTGACTCTCTGCGAACTCTAAAAGTCGCAGGCCTCTGTCATTTGTTTCTCCAAGGCCAAACTTGCCAGCTGTTCCTGCCCATTGTTGGTAGGCGTCAGGGCCGATCTTTGCATTCCAGTCACCGAGGACAGTCAGAATGTCTTTCTTAGGTGTTTTCTTGATGATGTTGTCCAGTTGTTCGTAAAATTCTTCTAATTCTTCATCATCATGGTCTGCTGTTGGAGCGTATACTTGTATGATAGTGATGTTGTGCGGTCGGGCGGAGATGCGGATGGAGATTAGTCTGCTTGACACGGGGGTGCAGCTGATGACAGTTCCAACCACCTCTTTCCTTACTATAAAAGCTACGCCATGTTCGTGCTTGGTTTCTTTTCCGCTGAACCAGATTTTATGGCCGTCATCTGTTGTTGTTTCTCCGAAGCCTGTCCATCGAACTTCTGCAAGTCCTACAATGTCCCAGCGATAGCGCTTCAACTCGTGGGTGAGTTCCTTCACTTTGCCGCACTGGTAGAGTGTGCGAACGTTCCAAGTTCCGATAGTTATTCCTTGCGTGGGCAGCTTGATGGTAGGTTTGGTTCCAGTAACACACTTGTCGCCCCCACCCTGGAGACCTCCAATGGGGTGCGCGGTCGTTGGTGATCCGGGCCCCGACCGATCCGGCATGTTATTCTTATTCTGTTGCTTGTCCATCAGTCCTGGTAACAGTGTCTAATAGCTAAGTCAGACCAGTACAACTGCAGTTGACATCGGATCACTTTGAACCCCCAGATATTGAATCGGCTCATGGGAATCTGTGCTTTTTGCTGACTAACTTTACATCCTTATCAGATCCCTCGGATGAGTAAGCCACTGCGGACTTATTTGCGTATCCAGAGTCTTCCATCCACAAGAAGCCTACATTTTCATGAGGCCATGCATGTTGTAAAGGCTGCTGTAAATCAACGTGCTCTTTTTGACCTTTTACATAGATCGGCCTCGTTTGCATCCTAAAGTTGAGGGCGTTGCTATTGGTTAAAGCGCAGAGTGGACTATTAGATGTAGAGTTGCAGTTGCACATACTATAATTATGAAACTCATATGAACAGTGTGGACATATAAAGTGCAGAGTGGACTATTAGATGTAGAGTTGCAGTTGCACATACTATAATTATGAAACTCATATGAACAGTGTGGACATATAAAAGCGTATTTCTGATACGTATGAAGCGTAGATATTTATTCCACGATATCTGCAATGAATTGTCTCGAAATATTGTTTCGAAATTAAGTTTGGTGAAAACTTGATGTCACATTGTGTTCCGTCATCGAATATATCGGTTCCGTTAGCCTGTTTTTTTTAAATATAATAATAATAATCAGTAATATATAACTCTTCTATTATAGCGCAATATCCCCACAAAGAAAGGCTCAGGGCGCTTTACATCTAGATAATCTAACTGACTGAAATTAACTAAGGTACAGACAACGTACAAAAACACAACCATTCATAGGTCCAAATGCACACTAATAAACATAAGATTTCAAGGGCCTGATCAGATATATATATATATATATATATATATATATATATATATATATATATATATATATATATATATATATATATATATATATATATATATATATATATATATATATATATATATATATATATATATATATATATATATATATATACTTTGATGGGAAAACGTAGGGTTTATCAATCCCTTTCAAAGGCCATGTTGAAAAAAAAAAATGTTTTTAATCTAGCCCTAAAAATGGCCAAAGATGGTGCATGGCGAATATCATGGGGAAGACCATTCCACACTTTGGGGGCTTGGAAAAAAGGACCGCTGTCCAAAGGTTTTTAAGGACACTCTGGGGGTAGTAAATATTTTGTCGTCAGTGCTGGAGCGCAACACTCTGCCTGGTGTATAGACAGGGAGACTGGAAGACAAGTAAGCCGGGAGTGTTTTATCAAAGGCCTGAAAAACGAGGGAAGCAGTTTTGTATTCAATTCTGAACTTCACAGGAAGCCAGTGTAACTGCTTAAGCAAGGGAGTGATGTGGTCACGCTTTGATTTTTTCACACAAACCATTCTGCCAGCGCTAGCCTCACCTATCTGGTTTGTGAGTTGATTTTTTTCAGTACAAGTCTTGCTGCTTGGTTTTTTAATCTTCTGGAGCCTGTAGAGCAGATCGTTCGACATACCTGACATTACAGAGTTACAGTAGTCAAGCCTTGACAAAATTTGTGAACAAGCGATTTGCTTACAGGCATCGTCAATACGGTACTGTCTAACAGAGCTAAGCCTCCTAAGCCCAAGATAGCAGCAGCGGGACAGGTGTTCATGGACAACACATTATCAATGTAAACACCTAGGGGTTTTTTACACCATTTTTTGAGAGGAATGTCCTGTCCACAAACGATCAAGGACTCATCATGGGAGACACTCACCCTGAAGCGAGTGCCTACCACAATGGCATCTGTTTTTCCTTCATGGAGCTTTAGCTTGTTGCCTGTCATCCTGTCCTTAACAACTTCTATACATTGATCCATGTCATTCAGAAGATACGGGAATGTTTGGGAGGAGCATCTTTCTCAGTTCACCTGTGTGTCATCAGCATATATGTGGTGTTCACATCCTTTACTGGCCATCACCTCAGACACAGGCTGGGTGTACAAGGAAAACAAGACCGGTCCGAGAACTGAGCCCTGGGGCACGCCATATATCAGAAGGAGGGGAGCGGAAGTAGAATCTTGTATAATGACGCGTTGGAACCTTTCAGACACTAAAATATGAGGAGAACCAGTCAAGGACCCGCTATATTATTAGATCAGATGTCTCGGCGATTATGCATCACTACCTCCTTTTCGTTATCTCAGTTATAACAATAGAGGAAGACTGAGCTGGCTTACAGGGGCGGACTATGCCGGCGATGGAAAACCCGCTGACCGCTGGCTAGTGCTAAAGTGGGAAGAGGAAAGGTTCAGAAATACGATGCCGTCATCAGGCTCTGGTCCAAAAATTAGTTTAGATAGCTTGACCCTCACCCACAACCTTACCACAACCCTCTCCCTCCCTTGGCGTTGGAGCTAAGATTGTGTACAGTGAGTGAAATATCCGACACCAGACACTTAACAACGTGATATGTTACATGTTATTGCCAACGTAATGACTCAGTCGTGACGTTAAATCGAACATCATGTCAATATTATCATGTTTTAAAATACAATTGTTGAGAACAACGGGCTGTTATGCGAGGAAGTTTACATAACATGACGTGAAGATCCGCTGTTGTGAACAAAAAACATTAGTAAAAAACAAACAAGCAAAAAAATTTAAACAAAACATGAAATACGCTAGAAAACATAACTATATAACTGATTTCGTAACATGGAAACAGTGTCAAACAACAAAACAGTTTTATAAAAGGATCTTGGTTGAAATATGACATTACTGAGAAAACGTTTTGACTGGCAAATTAAACAAGATGGGGTGAACCATAACCCACAAAGTCCCTTCTAGATGAGAGCTGTCCTCCCTGTCAATGGTCTCTACCTTTTGTATTTGACCTGATTCTGATGTTGAATTATCTCCTATTGAAAATGTCCTTCAGATCTGCTAATGTGTCAGTGAGTTCTGTAAGGGGCGCAGGACATACGCGTCTATGATTTGTCAAACTTCATTTGTCATGACGTAAGTTTTAGTTTTCACGTAATTTTATATTTTACTTGATGCGAGTTTCCCTTTCGCTTCATAGGCTTGAGAAAATGGTGACAAAAATAGAACTTCACGGTACGATTTCAGTCTTGCTATAATTTGTGTGAAAGCAGGTTGACTTTACCTACTAACATGATATACTAAGTACACGGGTCACCTGCATGCTCTTCTGAAAGCGTGTCGATGTGTGTGTTCGTGTTAACATCTCCAAGAGAGAATGACATCATAATTATTTAGAGTATTACATCAGTGTCTGCATGGTGACGAAGTTGCCCCTTTTACGTCACCGCCACTGTCTGACTTTCTCTATAAGTCAAGGTTTTTTACTGTTTTAATTTTTTTCTGAAAATAATTATTTTTTACTAAAGAAGTTGAAAGGATACAAAGCTGGCTAACAAACTCGTGCAATGTCCTTCTCCAAACAAGCTATATGCAAAAGGTCAAGTAAATATGACAAAAATTATGGACAGTTACAATATGCTCGGAGGCTGTCTTAGCCACCCACTTAAGAAAGTATTTCGCCAAGTTTCAAGCTTGTTTGTACAGAAATGTCGGAGATTCTCTTGTTAACATACATACGCACACACACACATACATACATACATACATACATACATACATACATACATACATACATACATACATACATACGCACATACGGCGCTTCGCGCCAAATGTACGTTCAGCAGCGAGGTTAGCGTAACTAGACATGACGTAATTTGTATCTTGTTACTTCAATTGTTAGAGGTTTAACCTGCCCGCCTTTGACATCATAGACATGCTATTAAATTCGCCCCACCGCGACACGTCCTAAAATGTCCCTTCTATAAATAGTCCAAAAGCTATCCCGGTCTACCGTGGAACCCTCCCCGCCCCCTCTACACCCCATTGCTCAATAAGATGAGTTTCAAAGTATAAATTAGTATGTCCTGAGATATTTAAGCCATGTTCCCTTAAACTCCTTAGGCATACACCAGAGATATAGCCGATGGCGCAAGGGTACCCCAATTCACGCTCATCGCGGATGCTAAAATGAGGTTGAGAAACATCTTCCTCTAAATTAATCAGAATGCATTCCTATAGCCCAAGCGTCCTCTGCAGAAAACAGAATGAAAAAAAAATTGAATCTCTGGCTCACAGTGAAGGTATTTGTGCACCCAGTAAACGGCCATTTTCGCGAAATCTCAAAAAAAAAAAAAAAAAGATAAAAATATTTAAACAGACGTAAGCAATTCTTATGATCATTTTGCGTTCCTTTGCGTACTGGTAAAATTGGGTTAGGGCAGCAGATTCAGCCACTCTGGTTCCTAAATGCATCACGGCATCATAAAATCAGGTTGGGAGTAACTGTGGTGCTCTATCCTAACCAATAAAACCTATAAAAAAAAAAAGACCTATCAGTTGTATTCAAAATTTCCGAGGACAGCGGAAACAACGTATGTTTCCCAATTCGGCAATTTTAAATGGAAAAAAGCTATCATTCACCACGAATGTACGGCAAAGGATGCCGACTTTCCTTATTTTCTTGCACTTTATACTCACATTATTGAAACTTAACAAGTGAAGAGAGGTCAAAATGAAATGGAATAACTTTAGTGATTTTGTTTCTAATTAAATTTGTGTATATTTAAAACTTGGGGGTAGGTATTTAAAATCAACTACTGTGGCACTCACAATGATCACACCGTCACCTAGTCAATTTTTTAATAATTGTGACATCCTGTTTTATTGATGTCAGCCTAAAAATGGACTGGCAGTGTTATGGAAAATGTCTGAAGGCATCTGACACATACTTTTTGTGTGTGTGTTTTTTTATGTGATTTCACGGAAATGAACGTTTACTGGGTGCACAAATAATACCTTAACTGTGAGACAGAGATTCAATATTTTATCATTCTTTTTATTTTGTTTTGTTATTTTGCAGAGGACGCAGAAGCCTAGAGCTCTAATCTGAGGTTAGGCGCTATACAAGTACTTATTATTATTATTATTATTGATCATGGAGACGACCAGTGTGGGTCTGTAACTGTGTGCACGTAGGTATTACATTTTGGACCTTCCGGCCTTGAGCTGTAAGGTCCAACATCACAGACCAGTATACATCTGAATAGCAAAACATTTAGGTGATGAGAAAATTAAAGGTCGGGGTTGGGGGCGGGGGGGGGGGGGGGGCGGGGGCGGGAGTAG
This sequence comes from Semisulcospira habei, assembly GCA_036245525.1. Taxonomy (NCBI): domain Eukaryota; kingdom Metazoa; phylum Mollusca; class Gastropoda; family Semisulcospiridae; genus Semisulcospira; species Semisulcospira habei. The sequence goes on from BTPG01000005.1 coordinate 54,350,315, forward strand.
AGAGTTGGGAGGAAAGCGGGGGAAGGGGGGCGGGAGGCATAAAAAAGAAACAGTTTAAAGGGTAGAGTTCGGGCCATTATTTGTACCTGACAATTACGTTGTACACAGCCGGATGTTAGTGACGCAAACTCGCTTTATTGGCTTTTTTTTTTTTAACAACAGAACTATTTAAGTCCATCGCCACACGTCGTCATAAACAAAATATGTATAGCCATCGCAGACTGCAAGCCTGTTAACCGCCACTAAGAATGATTAACGTAGATATAAAATGAGTTAGCAAGAGGCAAAGATCCTTAGGAGCCCTCGAAAGGGGGTCATGATGATCTATGCCTCTTGCAGTTGGCTGTTGTTTTTTTTTTTTTATCAAGCGATCGTACATTACGCTTTTAATTGTAATGCGGGTAATTCGGTGCTAGGATTGACGTAGATGAGAAGGACCGGTATCTACATTATGAGGTTATGAGCGAGAGTTGATTACCATCCTTCCGTCTTTATCTGACTCCGTCAACACAAGACTTGATACCAGTTTCAACAGACTGAAATTCCCCCGGCGGACTACTCTGAGAGATTTCAGTGTCATCGGCATACTTATGATAAGAACACTGGTGGCTTGAAATAACATGTGGCAGCGGTTGTGAATACAACGTAAAGAATACAGGGCTTAAGACAGAACCCTGAGGCACTTCAAACTCCAGAATAAAAGGTCTAGAGACACTGTCTTTAACCTTTGCAAACTGGTACCGATCGAAAACGTAAGATTCAAACCAAGAGAGAACCGTTTCACGCAGGCCAAAGGTGATCTCAAGCCTCTTCAGGAGAATGGAACGATCCAGCGTATCAAAAGCAGCGCTGAGATCCAACAGGTCCACAAAGTAGACAAGTCCCTCATCTGCTTTACAAAGCAAGTCATTTAGAACACACAGCACCGCTGTTTAAACCCCTTCGCCGCCAGTCGTAGCAGACTGTGTTTCTGAACTGCGGTAGCAGACTGTGTTTCTGAACTGTGGTAGCAGACTGTGTTTCTGAACTGTGTCAGTGCTAGCAGACTGTGTCTCTGAACTGTGTCAGTACGAGCAGACTGTGTTCTGAACTGTGTCAGTGGTAGCAGACTGTGTTTCTGAACTGTGTCAATGCTAGCAGACTGTGTTTCTGAACTGTGTCAGTACGAGCAGACTGTGTTTCTGAACTGTGTCAGTGCTAACAGACTGTGTTTCTGAACTGTGTCAGTACGAGCAGACTGTGTTTCTGAACTGTGTCAGTGCTAGCAGACTGTGTTTCTGAACTGTGTCAGTACGAGCAGACTGTGTTCTGAACTGTGTCAGTGGTAGCAGACTGTGTTTCTGAACTGTGTCAATGCTAGCAGACTGTGTTTCTGAACTGTGTCAGTGCTAGCAGGCTGTGTTTCTGAACTGTGTTAGTGGTAGCAGACTGTGTTCTGAACTGTGTCAGTGGTAGCAGACTGTGTTTCTGAACTGTGTCAGTGGTAGCAGACTGTGTTTCTGAACTGTGTTAGTGGCAGCAGACTGTGTTTCTGAACTGTGTCAGTGCTAGCAGACTGTGTTTCTGAACTGTGTCAGTGCTAGCAGACTGTGTTTCTGAACTGTGTCAGTGCTAGCAGACTGTGTTTCTGAACTGTGTCAGTGCTAGCAGACTGTGCTTCTGAACTGTGTCAGTGCTAGCAGACTGTGTTTCTGAACTGTGTCTTTGTTAATCCACTTAACCCTGATGCACAACAGCAGAAACTGACTGACCATGATAATTCAAGGGTAGTGCCAGATTAGCTTCAGGCGCCAAGCGAATCTGGCACTACCCTAGAATTATCATGGTCGATGCGCCTCCTGCAACTGATGCATAGACAATCCAGATTAACCCTATTATCGCCATAAGCGCATTTTCCCGAAGTTTGGAAGTGTTGCTTAACGACTATGTACCAATTGCAGGAGGTGGATTGACCATGATAATTCAAGGGTAGTGCCAGATTTACTTGGCGCCTGAAGGCGCCAAGATAATCTGGCACTACCATTGAATTATCTTGATCAATCAATCTCCTGCTGTAGGGTGTTGGCGCTGAAAGGGTTAATGAGGTGACTGCCAAGCGTATGACATCCAGACAAACCCAAAGAAGACAGGAACGGGCTTAGATATGGAGGTTAGGTGACACTTCTGAGCTTTGAGATTGCAGGCCTGTTGCTAATCGGGTTAATTCAACGACTCAGACGCCCACTAAACACAAACTAAACTTAAGGGAAAGCCCAGCACAAGGAAATACGTCACTTTGAAATACAGAACAAAGAAACCAAGGGCCTTTTGCTTAGCGACTGGGTTTTCTTCACAAGTTTGTGTTAATTAAATTGAAGACTGTATATACATTAACGCGATCTAGTCAGTATAACGCAGGTCAGGCCTATTCTGGCGCCAGGGGACCGTGATATACTGAGACTAACCTGTAATACTAACTCCTGGGCTTGCCATGTTATAACTATAAAAAAAAATTAATTAAAAAAAAAATTAAGAAATAATAAAATAACGTAAAGTAACATAAAATAAAATAAAATAATTGATTAAATAATTTAATTAAATAAGTTTAATCAAATTAAATGAATAAATACAATAACATAAATAAGATAAGTAAAATACAATAATAAATAAAATAGTAAATAAATAAAATAAAATAATAACAAGAGTCGCACATTTTCCTACCTCATACCATCTCCAGAGGATATGTGGCTGTATTCTGTGTCAATATTTGCAACTCCCCACAGAGCGTACTAATGGCGGTAAGAGCCGTGTGTCCGTCTTTATTTGTGTGCGCCGACGTGTGTGTTGATCAGGCGATCAGAGGAGGAAATGGATCAGCATAATAAGCCTAAAAATATGAACAACACTGAATGTTCCTAAAAGATAAACGCATCTGAGCTCCTAACAATACGGTAGACTTAGGGATGAAATCCTCATCCATTTCAAAAGGCAGTCGGACATTGTCGGTGCGACATGCCGCAACTTGGTCCTGCTGACACGTCGATAAAGCCGCCAGCTGATACATTGTCCCCTTGACTGACAGTGGACACAACATTCAGTTTTGACAGAAAGGCAAACTCAACACAGAATGAATCCCATCAACCCCAGGAACACAGATGTGAATAAGGACAGCAAGTGGCAAAGAACCTCGTGTGTCCCCGCATCTGCTGGGGTTTATGAGGCTCTTTGTCTCTTGCAGGTGGGTGGTGTTTACATTTTAAGTTCCGGCAGTGAAGCGGTCAGACTAAAACTGCAACGTTTCTGCTGAACATTAGAACTACCCAAGTTTCTAAACACAGGGACTGAAAATCCGGATCTTTCGTGTTTTCCTGCACACAGTACTTCAGCTCCATACACGCGAATATCAGGATCGCCCGTTCATTGTCAGCCTAGTAACGCAGACGGTGTTTCTGTAGTCTTGGTTAATTCAACATGGAAACCCCCTGGCTGTCTCTGGAGTTAATACAACAGTGAACCCCCTGGCTGTCTCTGGAGTTAATACAACAGTGAAACCCCCTGGCTGTCCCAGGGACATGGATTCAAAGCGGTGTCAGCAAGAGGCATAGATCCTCATGAGCCCTCGCGACTGCTGTAAGTTAGTACGACTGCCGGGGCTGATAAGGATCTATGCCTCTTGTATCTGGGTGGTCAGTGTTGACACTTTGTCGGCACTCAGCGGGTTAACACAGTCAAGGTCAAGATGGAAACGTGTCCCCGGAGAGCTGTCCTCTGAGGACTGCATAAGCGTCTAGGGGACGGATCGACCATCAATTAATGATGAGGTATTGCGCCACTACGGAAAGTATGAAGAGTGGCATTTGTGAAATAAAGTTCAGTACTGAATTGTGCCTTCTTGGACTCTTTCTTTTTCCGCTTTCTGAACAATACCGGGTATTATTAAACAGTATGGGCCAAAACCTGTCTGGTACAGCAGGAAGCATATTATAGCATACAAGTGGAGTGTTCGTATACTGTCATTAGACAGACCCAGTGACTCCCATTCTCATACTGTTTCAATCATCGTCATTGAGAGCGCAGATCGAAGTGAGAATGACTCAAACAGTTTGAGAATGGGATTCGCAAGGCTGTCTAGAAATGATAGTATACCAACACTCCACTTCCATTTTTTAAAGAGCCTTTCACAACATGAATCCAGTCACCAAATAAAATAAATAAATAAATAATAAATAAATAAATAAATAAATAAATAAACCGACAGTTTGGCTTTTGCCTGCGCCGTTCTGATCCGCTCACATCTGATTCTGTTGAGTTTCGTAGCTTTGTAGAGCTAACATCGTAAAGAAAATGGATATCTACAGCAGTGACGATGAATCGTAAAGGTCTGTTTCCATTTCAGGTGTTTTATCGCTTTCGTGAAGATCGCAGTGTCGTCGATTCTAGTGTAGAGTAAGCCGTGGTTGTTTGCAAACCGCCTAGAGGTGTCCTATGCGATCCCAGAAAGCACCGCACAGTAAGACTGAGAGATATGCTGGGGGAGGGGGTATTTCTATGTAAAAGTGTATACAGACCAAGGGGAATTACTCAGCGCTGGACAGACAAACAGTTAGATCCCCTGCCCACAGAGAAATACACAAGTATAAAGACGATCATCTACATTCTCCAAAAGGATGGTTGGTTGGTTGGTTAGTTCGGGTTTAACGTCCACAGCACCGAGGTGATCATGGACGGCCCTGACGGGCGGGTTATAGGGACAGGGAAATCTATTGCCTATAGAGTACGACCTGAACACTGATCAACTCAGGCGCACTCCAACTGTGCCACTTTGATTTACCAGGATCTTTCAACGGACATGCTATCGAACAAATCCGTTTTCCCCCCTGGATTAAGAGTCCAGCTACCGGGGCCGGGACGTGATTCGAACCCGCGACCCGGCGATTCCCTTCGCTCTCCTGCTCCGACGTTAAACCGCCTGGACTATTTCGGACTCACCTCCTCAGGTCTCGCTTATAACCCGTGTCTTTCTCCGGAACTTAGGAAGTAGGCAGGAGAAACATACATACACAAACATGAAGGTGCGCTACTATATGTGGTCGGGTAAATACCCTGATTTCCCACAGTAGACGCTCAAGACAATACACAACAATGTAACGTTATAAATTTGTCTCGAGGTATAGATACACACAAACCAGGCCAAGGGGAATTACTCAGCGCTGGACAGACAAACAGTTAAATCCATTGGTCTGGGGATCTAACTGTTTGTCTGTCAGGGGATCTAACTGTCTGTCCAGCGCTGAGTAATTCCCCTTGGTCTGTATACAAATCTGCCAGCGCTAGCGTCACCTATCTGGTTTGTGTGTATGTAAAAGTGATCCTGAAAGGCTGTACGTTATTATGAGAACTACGCTCCACACGTCTTGCGCAGTGTTGCAACATACTAACCTTTGCCGTACCCAGTGGGTGCAGGCGTACCCACACTTTCATTAAAGTTAATGGTTCTTGGTCATTTTTTAAGTCTCGACTTTGAAATTTCATGACTTTGTCAATAAATGTTTTGTCTATGATTTTATTGAAAATCGTGTTGTTGTGTTTGTAAACAACGGAGAAAACAAACAACAAAAACATTGTATAACTCGTCATTCTGCTGCCTATGTACAGCTGCAATTCAGGGGAGACAATTTTAAAAGTCGGTCCCTAATAGGGCTCGAGAAGTTCCCCGCGTTGACTAACAGCGTCGGCGCGTCAGCCGCCATCTTCGGAGGATACCATAGTCATGAGATAGTAGCGAAATGGTGTTTCAACACGTTTTTCTTCATTTTTCTTTCTCTTTGGAAACAAACAAAAATAGATCCGGGTGAGCGGTTTCTTACAGTGATGGCAAGACTTGCTGTTATTGCTTATAGTACGTCAGGAGTTTTCTGACATTAATAAAAACAGCGATTTCCCTATGAGCGCTTAGTCCCGTATCCTCACAAGATGGCCGCCACGACTGACGTGTTGACGTCAGCTTCCCGAGCCCTATAGAAATTTAGCATATACAAGGTTATCTCCCTTCATCCTATATATTTATGCTCTCTCTCTGTCTCTCTGTCTCTGTCTCTCTCTCTCTCTCTCTCTCTCTCTCTCTCTCTCTGTCTCTCTCTCTCTCTCTCTCTCTCTCTCTCTCTCTCTCTCTCTCTCTCTCTCCATCTCTCTGTGTCTCTGTCTGTCTGTCTGTCTGTCTGTCTGTCTGTCTGTCTGTCTGTCTGTCTCTCTCTCTCTCTCTCTCTCTCTCTCTCTCTCTCTTCTCTCTCTCTCTCTCTCTCTCTCTCTCTCTCTCTCTCTCTTCTGTCTGTCTGTCTGTCTGTCTGTCTGTCTGTCTCTCTCTTTCTCTCTCTCTCTCTCTCTCTCTCTCTCTCTCTCTCTCTCTCTCTCTCTCTCTCTCTCTCTCTCTCTCTCTCTCTCTCTCTCTCGTAAAATACTTTTCTTGTAACAAACTCCGTGTATAATCACACACAATAAACTAACCACGTTTACGGTTCCCGGTGTTTTGCTTATGTGAACTTAATGATAATTCAAGGGTAGTGCCAGATTAGCTTGGCGCCTTCAGGCGCCAAGCTAATCTGGCACTCCCCTTGAATTATCATGGTCAATCCACCTTGTGGGCGTTAAGTAACACTCTAAATTTGTGGAAATGCGCCCATGGTGCTAACAGGGTAAACCTTTGTATGGATGTTCAGTCACGGTGCTTCAGAAGTCGCTGGCAGTCCCTGTTCTTGTAACGGTGTGCGTGTGTATGCGTGTGTGTGTGAGAGCTTTTGATATGTGTCACTTTAGTTAGTTATTTATTGTAGCTCTTCATTTCTGTTCTGAGAGCGCTGAGAGCATCGTTATTTTAGAGCCTAACCCTTTGAGCGCCAACACCCTACAGCAGGAGATTGATTGATTGATTGACCACGACAGTTCAAGGGTAGTGCTAGATTAGCTTGGCGCCTTCATGCGCCAAGCTAATCTGGCACTACCCTTGAATTGTCATGGTCAATCCATCTCCTGCAAGGGGCACATAGTCGTTAAGTAACACTTCCCAAATTCAGGAAAATCGCCCATGGCGCTAAAAGGTTTTAGCGCTATATAAGTGTACATTATTATTTATTCTGACGTGTCGTGCCATTTACATTGTGACTGTTTTCACGAGAAATGTCGGTCAGCGAGCAGTAGTTTCTGACGCGAAATTCATCATCACTGGCAACGAATGGGATACACGGGTTTCATGCAGCTGCAGCCCAAGGTTAACATGCCAAAAGCATTTGTCTGTAGAGGGATATTTTGAGCTTTTTTTTTTTTTTTCGTTCTCGTGATCCGTTTAAACAATTAACAACAACGTGTCGGAGTATAATAAAGTAGTTTACATCTTGAAAGAGAGACAGCAAAAAAAAAAAAAAAAAAAAAAAAGACTTACCGTGGCTGATTGGCAACAAAGAGGCCACCAGCAGCATCAAAGCAACACACGACAGCTTGAAGTTGGCCATAGTTTCTTTTCTTCTTTGTGTCTCACTTAGGGAGTCTGAAATCTCAGCGGTCAAATCTCCGGCGTTCCAAGCTGATTGCTGACTTTGAAGGCGCACACACCTGCGATGATATGTTGCGCTCTTTTATAGCTTGAACATGATTTGTAAACCGGATATTTCCGGATCTGTGTGTGCTGCTGTGATTTTGGATCCTAGGGCTTGAAGCCGTCAGGTCGAATATGACAGACCTCAACACATACTATGTTGGCCTCATTTTAAATGATTGATGGGCCGTTTAACTCATATTACCCCAGACACACCACAGCAAGATAAGGTTCGACCATGATAGTTCAAGGGTGATGCCAGAATAGCTTGGCGCCAATGGGCGCCAAGCTATTCTGGCATCACCCTTGAACTATTATGGTCGATCTATGTCCTGCACTGCAATGCAGTCTTCAGAAGACAACGGCAACATTTGAGGATTTCGGTGTTGGGGTAGAATGAGTTAAAGCGAACATGATGTAGAAACAAGCTACATTTACGTGTTATATATTTTATGAATACTTTCCCGCAGATTGCTCTGTACTGTGTGGTGAAAGAGGCGTAGATCATCTCGTCAGTGCAGAGTCTCGCTGACCCCGTGTGTACTCTGTGTGGTGAAAGAGGCGTAGATCATCTCGTCAGTGCAGAGTCTCGCTGACCCCGTGTGTACTCTGTACTGTGTGGTGAAAGAGGCGTAGATCATCTCGTCAGTGCAGAGTCTCGCTGACCCCGTGTGTACTCTGTACTGTGTGGTGAAAGAGGCGTAGATCATCTCGTCAGTGCAGAGTCTCGCTGACCCCGTGTGTACTCTGTACTGTGTGATGAAAGAGGCGTAGATCATCTCGTCAGTGCAGAGTCTCGCTGACCCCGTGTGTACTCTGTACTGTGTGGTGAAAGAGGCGTAGATCATCTCGTCAGTGCAGAGTCTCGCTGACCCCGTGTGTACTCTGTACTGTGTGGTGAAAGAGGCGTAGATCATCTCGTCAGTGCAGAGTCTCGCTGACCCCGTGTGTACTCTGTACTGTGTGGTGAAAGAGGCGTAGATCATCTCGTCAGTGCAGAGTCTCGCTGACCCAGGGTGTTGATTGTAGCTTTAATATTTCTCTTGACAACATGGTTCAGAAAAGGTCATTGTAAGTACGGAAACATGATAGGTTACATCTGTTTACAGTGTAACCGCATTCCTTTGAGATCCTGTGCCGAACACCACAGGACACCAAGTGACATATAAGGCAAAGATCCTCATAAGCCCCCCCCCCCTCCTTCACCACCCGTCTCCACACACACCCCTTCCCCCCCCCCCTCCCTCCCGAACACCTCCCCCTCCCCACCACAATCCTCAATTCCCCCCCCCCTCCCTCAACCCTCCCTCCTCGCCCTATTGTCACGATATGCACTATGAAATATATACTGACGGGAAAAAGAAATGCGGGAATTTGGAAATCTTTGCTCGTCAGTACACATTCCATTATCATTATTGGAAAAAAGTGTGCGCACTATGATGGGTAAGATGGACATGGATATTGGAAAGAAGTGTGCGCACTAGGATGGGTAAGCTGGACATGGATATTGGAAAGAAGTGTGCGCACTAGGATGGGTCAGCTGGACATGGATATTGGAAAGAAATGTGCGCACTAGGATGGGTAAGCTGGACATGGATATTGGAAAGAAGTGTGCGCACTATGATGGGTAAGATGGACATGGATATTGGAAAGAAGTGTGCGCACTATGATGGGTAAGATGGACATGGATATTGGAAAGAAGTGTGCGCACTAGGATGGGTAAGCTGGACATTGATATCTGAAAGAAGTGTGCGCACTAGGATGGGTCAGCTGGACATGGATATTGGAAAGAAATGTGCGCACTAGGATGGGTAAGCTGGACATGGATATTGGAAAGAAGTGTGCGCACTATGATGGGTAAGATGGACATAGATATTGGAAAGAAGTGTGCGCACTATGATGGGTAAGATGGACATGGATATTGGAAAGAAGTGTGCGCACTAGGATGGGCAAGCTGGGCATGGATATTGGAAAGAAGTGTGCGCACTAGGATGTGTAAGATGGACATGGATATTGGAAAGAAGTGTGCGCACTAGGATGGGCAAGCTGGACATGGATATTGGAAAGAAGAGTGCGCACTAGGATGGGTAAGCTGGACATGGATATTGGAAAGAAGTGTGCGCACTAGGATGGGCAAGCTGGACATGGATATTGGAAAGAAGTGTGCGCACTAGGATGTGTAAGCTGGACATGGATATTGGAAAGAAGTGTGCGCACTAGGATGTGTAAGCTGGACATGGATAATGGAAAGAAGTGTGCGCACTATGATGGGCAAGCTGGACGTGGATATTGGAAAGAAGTGTGCGCATTAGGATGGGTAAGCTGGACATGGATCTGTTTCTTTCAGAAAAGCAGGATGCATGTCATGGACCTACCAGCCACTTCGACACCTGTTGCATGGGGAGGTATGGTTACATTCCACGCCCACACTCCATTCTCACACAACGACAACAGCAGTAGTGCAGTCTTTTATGTTGACGGCACACGCTGCACGATCACAGAGCGAAATGATGCTGTCCAGATAGTGTCGTGCTCATAAACACTATACATTATTTGGCAACCAAATCTGATCTCGTTCTACCATGCGTGTTGGTCTGTTATTTTGGACATCATGGCCTCTGGCAGTAAGGTCCAAAATAACAGACCGGCACACAATACGAAAGCCAAGCCAATTCAATGTTCATAGTGACATATCCAAGTCAGATGCACTCACACGGGGTCGATATAAATGTCCAGCAAGAGGTGAAGATTGGCATGAGTCCCTGCTGATGCAGGGGCACATTTATATCACATCAGATTAACCCTTTCAGCGCCAACACCCTACAGCAGGAGATGGATTGACCATGATAATTCAAGGGTAGTGCCAGATTAGCTTGGCGCCTTCAGGCGCCAAGCTAATCTGGCACTACCCTTGAATTATCATGGTCAGTCCACCTCCTGCAAGTGATACACAGTCGTTAAGTAACACCTCCAAAATTGGGGAAATGCGCCCGTGGCGATAAAATGGTTAATACAATTATTTAACAAGCGGACGTGTTGCCACAAAGCATGTTCTGGACGTGTTGTCACAAAGCATGTTCTGGACGTGTTGCCACAAAGCAAGTTCTGGACGTGTTGCCACAAAGCATGCTCTGGACGTGTTGCCACAAAGCATGTTCTGGACGTGTTGTCACAAAGCATGTTCTGGACGTGTTGCCACGAAGGAAGTTCTGGACGTGTTGCCACAAAGCATGTTCTGGACGTGTTGCCACAAAGCATGTTCTGGACGTGTTGCCACAAAGCATGTTCTGGACGTGTTGCCACAAGGCATGTTCTGGACGTGTTGCCACAAAGCAAGTTCTGGACGTGTTGCCACAAGGCATGTTCTGGACGTGTTGCCACAAAGCATGTTCTGGACGTGTTGCCACAAAGCTTGCTCTGGACGTGTTGCCACAAAGCATGTTCTGGACGTGCTGCCACAAAGCAAGTTCTGGACGTTTTGCCACAAAGCATGTTCTGGACGTGTTGCCACAAAGCATGTTCTGGACGTGTTGCCACAAAGCAAGTTCTGGACGTGTTGCCACAAAGTATGTTCTGGACGTGTTGCCAGAAGGCATGTTCTGGACATGTTGCCACAAAGCACGTTCTGGACGTGTTGCCACAAAGCATGTTCTGGACGTGCTGCCACAAAGCATGTTCTGGACGTGTTGCCACAAAGCATGTTCTGTGAATTGAAAGATATGAAAATGTCCTCTGGTGTTGAGTGTGAAAACAGTAATTTCGATGCTGTGTAAACACTGTCGATGTGCCAGATACAACATTGTATTGTGAGAGCTGTCATCAAAGGAGAGGAGATCATTTGGCCGGCGCAAGCCCAGCTGGTGTCAGTCGCGTAAAGTTCAGAGCAACAAATTGTAATGTAAATGTGATACATATATCAGCCTGTGACTAAAGGTCTTTTGTACCAAAAGTAACAACCAACAGAAATGTCCAAAGTAACAACCAACAGAGATGTCTTTAAAATAGGCTTAATTTAGTCACTGTTTTTGTTGTTGTTGATGTATCTGGCATGTCGGCATGTGAAATTAATTAATGTGAATGCAGAAACAGATGATTTCCAGCAACGAATAATTAAATCTGGCCCTTTCTGAAAATGTTGGTTGTTACGGTGGACGTACGGTGGTAAATTTGATCACATTAGGTCGGTTAAAAAGATATATATATATTCTCTTTTAAAAGAAAGTAATTGTATAACCTGTTCCCACAAGTGGAATTATGAAGAGTATTTTATTCTTTTCCAAATTAGGTTTCTGTAGCAATCAGTGTTGGTTCTTTCGGTTGGTTCTTAGAGGCCGCGGGCTAAGCCTGCCAACACGACGCGTCAAATCTGCTGAGTTGTAAACGAACTAAGAAATAAGAGACAGAACACAGAGTTAAGTGACTCTTAACACAGAATCTTCAATCTTCTGTTAACACCCTTGGCGGTAACGGCGTTACCGCGGTTTCTAAGGTAAACAAAGAGAACTGGCCATGGCAAACAAGGGTACTAACAGAAGATTGAGCCTTATCTAAACAGCACCAATTGCTATCAATTCTGTGCCGTGCACAACTAAGAAATGAGAGACACAAAACAAAGTTAAATGACTCTTAACACAAAATTTTCAATCTTCTGTTAATACTCTTGGCGGTAACTGCGTTACCGCGGTTTCTAAGGTAAAACTGACAATGACAACCTCCGCTGACGGCTCGATTCACCTATGACAACCTCCGCTGACGGCTCGATTCTCACCTATGTTGTGGATTGCTCAGTAGGATACATAGGTGATTTTCCCGGTCTCATTCTGTCTGTCGGAAATTTCTGTTTGACTAGTGATAGGGCGTGGGCTCAGAAAACACATAAGGTGTGTCTTGTGTGCTGTCTGATTTAACAGATGATCGCTGATTTGAAAATGTGCTGAGTACATTAAGAAAGGTAGAGATTTTGTAAGAGCTGAGAGCGTTGATAGTCTAATTAACATTGTTTTAGAGTTTGATGCGGCATTCTTAATTTAGGTGTGCTAGGAATCTCCTAACTCCTCTCTTTGGTCTGGCGTGGAGGCAGTGGCGCAGAGACGTCATAACATTGGCAATGAATATAATATCTGTAACATGATGTTATTTGTTTGGTTGATTGCATGTTTTTACTTTGCACATATACCACTCCACAAAGCACAATCCAGTACCCGTGAAGCCGAACAACTTTATTTCATTCGTTTAGAAACGCTACCGGACACGTTTGCAGCTATTGGTGCGGGGCTCCTTAAATTAGTTAACGGTGAGGTGAACACTTTTTCATTTGAAATCCGTTTCTCATCTCCAGAAAGATGCAGGTGAAGGCATGACATTGGATAAACTTTATCTACTTTTTTTATACAAATCTTCAAAATGTAATAATATACGCATCGTGATTTCAGCGAATCTCGTGCCTGTCTCTCTGCGTTGACAGTAAAACCGTACTGGTCCACAGCCTTGTTCAAAGGTTTCCAGACAAATTAGTCTTAAATTTGAATACGGTAGACTCTAAAATGGAGCTGGTCGGAGAGCATTCCGGAGCATGAACATGACGTTTTTAGCGTGCGGGACAGAAATTCTGGCAAAGACGTAACAAGATAAAAATGACGTCACGTCTAGCTATGCAATCCTTGCTAGATAACGTCTTTTGGGCTCCAAAGCACCGCGTGTGTGTGTGTGTGTGTGTGTGTGTGTGTGTGTGTGTGTGTGTGTGTGTGTGTGTGTGTGTGTGTGTGTGTGTGTGTGTGTGTGTGTGTGTGTGTGTGTGTGTGTGTGAGCGACTAGAGCCCGCGTTTGAGGACGGACAAGCTTGAAATTTAAGGATATTGTCCCTCAAAGAATTATCTGAAGGCATTTTTTTTTTTCATTTTTCGATTAAGATGCTCATTGGCGAGAAAATGGCCGTTTCCCAAAGATCGGTTGATTCACACTGGTGTCCGTAATTTATCTTATTTTTACTAGATGTTTTCAATATAGCTTAACAAACGGGAGATATTAAATAAGTTCGTTGACCATCATTGTACCTCTAGAACTTTTTGAGTGATTATTAAATTTGTAAAAAAACAAACAAAACAACAACAGCAACAACAACAACAACAACAACACACATCATTTTCACGTTTTTTCACTAATTATTTGGGATTAATCTTATAACAATTGAACTTTCTTTACGAAAAACAACAACAATCTTCTCATTAATAGTCGGATGATTTTTCTTATAGGTATTTACATAAGACTACAGTTTGTCTCGCTGTCGTGCTCGATTAGTTAATTGTGATCTGTATGCCCTAGGTGTGAAAATCAAACAATTTTCTGCACCACTTTTTGGGAGTCATTTGTAAAACAGTTAACATAACATTAATCTTCTCATTAATACCCGTTTGATTTTACATAAACAGTGTTTGCATAAGCCTGCTCTTTTCCCAGATTTTTCACCTGAGTACATCTTCACTTTGTTCCGTAAGTCTGAGTCCAAGCTTGGAAACACCAGAAAGCTTTTCATAGTCCCAAAACCAAGGATCGATCTATATAAAACTAGCTTATCCTTCTCAGGGGCACTTACCTGGAATGCACTTCCCGACCATGTAAAATCCACCTCCTCGCTAGCCTGTTTTTAAAAGGGTCTCTGCAAATATTTTGTGGATCACTCGTAGGGATGCCTTAACCCCTTGTATTATATGTCTCTTTTTATGCTGGGTCCAACTTATTCCCAATTAAATCTGTTATCCTTTTTATTTATCATTTGGATTACTTAGCTCTGTCTATGTGTGAAGGGGGGCGGGTGGAGTGGGGGAGGGGGTGTCTGTGAGTCTATGAGTATGTCTGTTTATGTGAACAGTGTTGTCATCTGTTTGCCAGTATTATGTTTACTTATATGTATGTATATTTGTAGTTACTCTTGTAGTTGCTAGCAACGGCAGGTTTGTAAAATGGCTGTGTCGATGACGATGTCAATGCCTAAACCGTTGTAAAATAAAGTTTCATTGATTCATTCATTCATTCATTCATTTGGGGGTAGGGTTAAGACATGTTGTGAACTGTAAGCCTTAGGCGTGAAAATCAGCAAGAACATCGTAAAGTCTGATCTTCTAATACGTCAAATGTTAGTACTGCGATGTGTGACGTATTACATCGAGTCGTCACTGTGAACACGGAGTAGTGTGACTAATAATACCATGACGTGTAGCTTAAAGTGACGTCATTTCGCTGTTCGTGCTATTCTTTTTCTTCAGAATAGTTATGCTACGCCATAAAACAGAGCTTACGAATGGCGGGAATCGCCGTGTTTCCGTCTTTATTTCTGTGTGCCAGTGTTTGTGGATCAGAGGGTGGATTAGATTAGAAGGACAAGTTTTACACTGACCTGCGCAGCCTCATACAGAGCACCCCTGCAGACGACAAAGTCATCATCCTTGGCGACTTCAACGCCAGAGTGGGCCAGGACTCTGAAGCCTGGAAAGGAGTCCTCGGCAAGCATGGCGTCGGGAACTGCAATGACAATGGCCGCCTACTGTTGGAGTTCTGTGCAGAGCAGCAACTGGTCATCACCAACACTACTTTTCAGCAAAAGGACAGTCGAAAGACCACCTGGATGCATCCTCGCTCCAAACACTGGCACCTTATCGACTATGTCCTAGTGCGTCAGAGGGACCGCAGTGACGTCCTCCTCAGCAGAGTGATGCCCAGCGCAGAGTGCCACACTGACCACAGTCTTGTCCGCTGCAAACTCAGGCTCCACGTCAAGCCAAAACCCAAGAAATGGGGCCCCCCTAAGAAAAAGCCTGATGTTGCCAGCCTTCAGCGTGACGACGTGAAAGCTGCCTTTCAGACAGATTTACAGCGCAGGATCAAAGACACAGCCGACCCAGCAGACTCCTCCCCTGAAACACTTTGGGAACAACTGAAAAATGCTATTGCAAAATCCTCCGCAGAAGTCCTGGGTTTCGCTACAAAGAAGAACAAAGACTGGTTTGACGAAAACGATGTAGAGATCCAGGAACACCTAGCAAAAAAAAAAAAAAAAAAGAGCCGCCCATCAGGCCCACCTAGCCCAGCCTTCCTGCCCTGTGAAGAAGTCTGCCTTCCGCCTCGTCTGCAGCAGTCTCCAGCGCAAGCTCAGACATCTCCAGAATGAATGGTGGACCGGACATGCACAGAGGACCCAGCTTTGCGCTGACAATGGTGACTACAGGGGCTTCTACGAAGCACTGAAAGCAGTATATGGCCCCAGACACCTGGTACAAAGTCCCCTGCGAAGCGCGAATGGCCAGGCACTCCTCACAGATAATACCTCCACCTTGAACCGCTGGTCGGAGTACTTTCAGAGCCTCTTCAGCGCTGAGCGCACTGTTGAAGAAGCAGTCGTCCTACAAATCCCACAATTTCCAGTAAAGGTTGAATTAGACGAACCGCCCACCGCTGAAGAGAGCCTCACAGCCATCCACCAGCTCAAGAGTGGCAAAGCAGCAGGCATTGATGGAATACCGCCAGAGATCTGGAAACATGGAGGCACAGCACTGCACAACAAGCTCCATGACCTCTTTCTCTGCTGCTGGGAGGAAGGAACACTACCAAAGGATCTCCGTGATGCTGTCGTTATCACCCTTTACAAGAACAAAGGCGAGAAGTATGACTGTTGCAACTATCGGGGAATTACCCTGCTGTCCATTGCTGGGAAAATTCTTGCAAGGCTGCTCCTGAATCGGCTGGTACCTGCCATCGCTGAAGACCAACTCCCAGAGGGCCAGTGTGGCTTCAGAGCAAACAGGAGCACCACCGATATGGTCTTTGTGCTGAGACAACTTCAGGAGAAGTGCCGCGAGCAGAACAAAGGGCTGTACGTAACGTTTGTCGACCTAACAAAAGCGTTCGACACTGTGAGCAGGCAAGGCATGTGGCAGATCCTGGAGCGACTTGGCTGTCCCCCAAAGTTCCTCAGCATGATTGTCCAGCTACACGAGGACCAGCAAGGCCAGGTCAGACTCAACAATGTCCTCTCAGAACCATTCCCTATTCTCAACGGCGTAAAGCAGGGCTGCGTGCTGGCACCGACCCTCTTCACCATATTTTTTAGCATGATGTTGAAGCAGGCCACAGTAGACCTCGATGATGACGATGCAGTGTACATCAGGTATCGTCTTGATGGCAGCCTGTTCAACCTCAGACGATTGCAGGCCCACACGAAAACCCTAGACCAACTGATTCGTGAGCTGCGTTTTTGCTGGTGACGCTGCTCTCGTTGCACACACAGAGAGAGCCCTGCAGCGCATCACGTCCTGCTTCGCAGACGCTGCCCAGCTCTTTGGACTCGAGGTCAGTCTGAAAAAGACAGAGGTCCTCTATCAGCCGGCACCCAAGACAGTGTATCGCCCTCCTCACATCACCATTGGCGAGTCTGAACTAAAGTCAGTGCACCAGTTTACTTACCTTGGCTGCATTATCACGTCGGACGCCAAGCTGGACAAGGAGCTTGACAGCAGGCTGGCAAAAGCGAACAGCGCTTTCGGGCGACTTTTCAAGCGGGTGTGGCAAATCAACAGCTGAAAACAGGCACCAAGATCAGCGTGTACAGAGCTGTGGTCCTCACCACCCTGCTGTATGGTTCCGAGTCCTGGGCCCTCTACCGCAGCCAACTACGACTTCTCGAACGCTTCCACCAGCGCTGCCTGCGTACCATCCTGGGCATTCACTGGAGTGACTCTGTCACCAACGTCGAGGTCCTTGAACAGGCTGAAACTGTGAGCATCGAGGCTTTGCTGCTGCGGACACAGTTCCGCTGGGTGGGGCATGTCTCCAGGATGGAGGATCATCGCCTACCAAAGATCACCCTGTTCGGCGAGCTTGCTACTGGACACCGTGACAGAGGGGCACCAAAGAATAGATACAAAGACTGTCTCAAGAAGTCACTTAGCGCCTGCCAAATCGACCACCACCTGTGGTCCTCGCTTGCTGTGGACCGTGACACCTGGCGCTCCACCATTTACAAGGCAGCTATCTCCTTTGAGGACTCTCGCAGAGCTAGCCTTAAGGACAAGCGGCTCAGGAGAAAAAACAGAGATGCCGCAACTCAAAACCCTGGCCATACCTTCCCCTGCAGCCACTGCGGTCGAACCTGCCTGTCCCGGATTGGCCTCCGCAGCCACGAACAAGCCTGCAGACGTCGTGGGCAACTCCTATAAAATCTTCGTTCGCGAAGTCAAGCCAAGAGATTAGAAGGAGATAGACTCTACACGAACCCAGAGAGCGTCCTAATGGCGGGAAGCGCCGTGTGTCCGTCTTTATTTGTGTGCGTGTGTTGATCAGAGGTTTGCTTAGAGAGGGAGGAAAATGGATCAGCATTACAAGCCTAAAAATATGAAAAATTCTAAATGTTCCTGAAAGATAAACGCATGTGAGCTCCAAACAATACGGTAGACTTTGGGATGAAATCCTCATCTGGTTTACCCTACTTTTTACAATCCATTTGAGAACGGAAGGTGACCGTGATGTGCCGTCCCTTGTGTGCATCGGGCAAACTCTCCATTTAAGAACGGAAGGTAACCGTGATGTGCCGTGCTTTGTGTGCATCGGGCAAACTCTCCATTTGAGAACGGAAGGTGACCGTCATGTACCGTGCTTTGTGTGCATCGGGCAAACTCTCCCAGCACAGGAGATGAGCAGACGGATAAAGTCTTTATGACACTCAAACCTTTTAACCCCTTCACAGCTGAGAAAAGTGAACTGCAAGAGGAATAGATCCTCATGAGCCTTCGCGCCTGCGGGGGCTCATGGGGATCTATGCCTCCTGTTGAGACCAATTTGCTTCCATGTTCCTTAGAGGATTGTGGATTTTGGTCTTTGAATAAAGAAGGATTTTGGAAACAAAATTTAATATACGTCCAGTGGCCGGGAAGGGGTTTATTGTTGTATTGAAATGAAAGTTGAGTAAGTCTCCTAGTACAGATTTATTGTCAGACACGCCAGCAACACTTGCAAAGGATATATTGTGAGTTAGTCACCTGACCTCTTGAGAAGCTCGCGTTAAATAAGTCACGTTGAAATGTCAGCAACTGGCAGCAGCTGTGAGCACCATCAATATGGACCGTCCCTAGACTGGAAGCAAACAGCAGCAGTCGGACCTGACTGGTATTGGACCACTGGAAGCAAACAGCAGCAGTCGGACCTGACTGGTATTTGACCACTGGATGCAAACAGCAGCAGTCGGACCTGACTGGTATTTGACCACTGGAAGCAAACAGCAGCAGTCGGACCTGACTGGTATTGGACCACTGGAAGCAAACAGCAGCAGTCGGACCTGACTGGTATTGGACCACTGGAAGCAAACAGCAGCAGTCGGACCTGACTGATATTTGACCACTGGAAGCAAACAGCAGCAGTCGGACCTGACTGGTATTGGACCACTTGAAAACCAAGCAGCCAGGAAAAAAGACAGAGCCTTAATATACCATGGAGGATTTGCAACAAACAGTTTACCAGCAGCATCCCGGCTATATACGACAGCTTGAAATTGGCCATAGGTTGATTGTTTTTTGTTTTGTTTTTTAAGCCCGCGGAAAGTGTGGGAAATGTGAACATTCAGGTCTCTGACGTCCCACGCTGATTGCTCGCTTTAAAGCCACACATAATAACTATCTGCGATGGTGCGTTCTCTCTTTTATATCTTGAACTCGAAAATGTATCCTATGTCAATTTGTTTTCCTCCCTACGTATTTAGCGCAAACTGTACCATGTGACCGTGATATAAAAACCACTGTAGCGAAAAATGGCGGACGTTTTATAGCCCTCTCGATGACGCGTTAGGACCTCGTTTTCGAGTCTTGACAGCAACTCGGTTCGACAAAATAGCAGGAAAAAAACGCACTAAAGTAGTACTATTTGACGTAATACACATCATCTGCCTTAATAATAATAATAATGAGTATTTATATAGCGCTTAATCTTACTCAAAAGCTCTAAGCGCTTTACAATCTGTACACAAAAATAAAATACAATAACATATGCACATAACAAACAAAGCACAATGCCCGAACACACCACTTTTACAATAAACTAAACAACAATACATACATAATAATTTATATTCTAATTAACATTTAGTCTAAACAAGGAGGATTGCAGAACTACAACTAAGGCATCAAACACTGGCAGTTATTCAAAGTAAAGCTTGAAGAGGTGAGTTTTCAACGACCTCTTGAAGTCAGAGACAGACTCACTGTTTCTGACCTCAAGAGGAAGTGTATTCCATAACACTGGGGCTTGATAAACAAAAGTGCGCTGACCAAATGTTTTAGTTTGGACAGAAGGTACACACAGCTTCCGTTTATCAGAAGAGGAGCGGAGCTCACGAGAGGGTGTATACACATGCAGCAAAGAGGACAAGTATTCTGGGCTGGTGCCTGAAAGGCAGTTAAAACAGATTGACATAACTTTGTATTGAATACGTGAGGACACAGGTAGCCAGTGAAGGGACTTCAAGATGGGTGTGACATGCTCAGTCTTACGGACTCTCACTACAAGCCGGGCTGCATTGTTCTGAATTTTTTGGAGGCGATCAATGAGATACTGAGGGCAGCCACAAAGCAAAGAGTTACAATAATCTAGCTTGGACAGCACAAATGCACAAACTAGTGTTTTAGTGGCTTCCACGGTCAGCAGGTGACGAACTGAACTAATACGACGAAGTTCCAGATAAGCTGATCTACACACTGCACTGACATGCTGTGACATAGATAACTCGCTGTCAAGTGTAACACCCAGGTTTCTCACACTCGCAGAGAAGCCAATGAGTGTTCCATCCACAGACAATGATGACGGTAAAGGCAGGGACGAAGATAATCTTGGATTAGCTACCAACATTGCTTCAGTTTTGCCATCATTTAACATCAACATTTGTTGGTGGTCATCCATGATTTGACATGGTCAATGCACTGGCTTATACTTTGGATGGCATTCACAGCTCGCTCGACAGTATCACTTTTGTACAACTGCGTATCATCTGCAAATGCATGATGGGAAATGGAGCGACTACAAATCAGGTCGGACAGGGGCTGAACATACAGTAAGAACAATACAGGTCCTAGGACCGAGCCCTGGGGTACACCAAACCAAAGAGGTGATGGCTCAGAACGACAGCCGTCGACAGAAACAATCTGGGATCGTTCAGTCAGGTATGAACTGAACCATGCCAAGACTGTGCCTTCAATGCCAAATACAGATTGAAGACGGCACAGCAAAATTTCATGGTCAATAGAGTCGAACGCACTGGACAGGTCCAGCAAAGCAAGGACTGTGATCTTACGCTCGTCCAAAGCACAAAGCAGGTCATTGAATATCTTCAGCAAAGCTGTTTCAGTGCTACGATGGGGACGATATGCAGACTGGAATACACTGAACAGACTATTAGAGTTGACATGCTTTAAAGTTTGAACAAGGACAATTTTCTCAAGAATCTTTGATAGAAATGTAAGATTGGAAACTGGGCGATAGTTTTTCAGTACATTTGGGTCTAAAGATGGTTTCTTCAATAGGGGTTTCACAAGTGCAGTCTTGAAGCTTTCAGGAAAAATACCAGTGGAGAGAGAGTTGTTGATGACTTGTGTAATGGCAGGCAACACTTCATCCAGGCACTCGTACAATAAGGGAGTGGGTATGGGGTCTAACTCACAAGTTTTGGGGGCAGTGTTTGTGATCACTTTTCTGACCTCATCCTCTAGCACAGGTTCGAAGGCTGAGAGAGGTTCTCCACTAAAGCGTTTTTCGGTGAACAAAACTGAAGTGGGCATGAGATCCAGAGAATCACGAATTTCGCGGACCTTATCAACGAAGTAATCTGCAAAAAGCTGAGGCAGCTGGCACGGGGGAAATGTAGTGGGAAGAGGTGATGGAGTCTTCTTCACCATAAGCTTATTGGTCACATTATACAACTCCGGCTTGTTGTGCACTCACTGATCTTCCTGTTGTAAAACGAAGATTTTGCTCCATGAACAATCTCATTTACATGCTTCTTAGAACATGTGTATATCTGCTTGTGAACAGTCAACCTAGTTGAGCACCACATTCTCTCAGCTTGGCGCCGCATCTGCTTAGCCGAACGCAGCTCTTTGCTCACAAACCTATACCACGGGCCGATTCTATGAGCTGACTTTTTACGCTTTGAAGATGGTGCATGATTGTCTAAGACAGTGCGTAAACATGAATCAAACTCCTCGGCACTAGGACTAGGATGGTGAGACAGTGACTGAACGAGGTCAGCCTTGAAGGCTAGTCTGTCAATGGCACGAACATTGCGCACTATGGTAAGCATAGGCACTGGAGGTGGAACTATGGCCCTCAAATGACTGATCACACAGTAATGGTCTGAACATATTGCATCAGAAACCTGTGCTGAGCACAAGATATCATCGTCACATCTATGAAGGATCCAGTCAATAGTATGCCCTTGTCTATGAGTTGGTTTGTCGACAACTTGTGAAAGACTGAACATGTGTAAAATGTCCATGAGTGCAGAGGTGGTGTGGTGCTTCTGATTGTCAAAGTGGAAGTTAAAGTCACCAAGGACTATCAGACTGCCAGCAAGAGAATTACAGTGATCGAGAAGATCATGAAATTGATCAACAAACATTGAATCAGTTAATTTGTTCTTGCGGTTTGGTGGCGGTCTGTAGAGGCATAGAAAATGAACAGTTTTCTGAGTTAAAGCTAGAGTAAACTGTACAAGCTCAAAAGACTCATGGGAGAAACTAAAAGACGTTGAAAATGATGCAAAAGGCTGCAGTGCTTCATGGAGGACGACTGCAATACCACCCCCACGAGAATCGCGGGGGAAGGATTTCACAGAGTATCCAGATGGGGCAAGATCAGCACATTTGGCCTCATCACCTGAGGCACGAAGCCAGGTCTCTGTTAAGAACAGAATGTCAACATGATGGTCGGTAACAAACTCGCACACTTCAGAGCGCTTCTTGGCACAACCAACTGAGCGCACGTTAAACAGTGCCAAGCACAGCTGACCTGGTACTTTGGTAGTGTCTTGAAGATGAACCTGAATAAGGTTAGATACATTACCAGTCTGGTGAGTATGGCTTGTGATTCTCTTGGAGCTGATGTAGACTGAGACGGGTTGTAATGTTTCTTGGGACAGGTGTGGTCGTTCAAGAAGTTGTGATGGTGATGATGACGGAGAGGTTTGAGGGGGTGGTGATGGTTGGAATGGAGCCCAATGAAGTGGAAGTGGGGGCTGCCACACGAATGATTGTGATGGTGGGGGCTGAAGTACCAGAGGTGGTAGCGGTGGGACAAACAGCAAAAGCCTTCGCCAAATCCATCCGCTCATCGCCATGCACCGAGACATTTTCAAAGTTCAGGAAACCACGGAACAAAAATAGCTTCCGATTTGTTTTTGTTTTTTTACCAATCAGAGACAGCAATCATTGCAAACCGGCAACACACTGTCGTCTGCTTAGCCACCAACATGCCACAATTTCACCAAAGCACAGAGCAACAAATTCAAGAACTAAAACGAAAATACACACACAGCAACACTATACACAAAGCACGCTATTGCCAAAGTTCTCTCTTCACGTCACTCAATGCGGGACTATCTGAAGAAAAACATCTCACGAATTTTCGAAGACTATCTGACATCATGTCAACGCTGTAAAATAAAATCCTACCTTAAAATCCATCTCAACACTAGTCCTGCTGTTAAAAATGAGCGTTTTGTTGGTATTCCTTTTTCGAGATATCCCTACACACAAGACACTTTAGGATATAACAGCGACAATCTGCTGCACACTCGAAGCATACCCTTCAGTCATCTTGAATCTAAAACTGAGCACGAGGCACCATGCTAACTTGCACAAGCTGTCACATCGGACAGTGGTCAAATGCCGATCGCTTCATCAAAAGTTCTTATTTTTTCTGAATCACACAGCAGTCAAGAATCACTGTCACTGTCATACTTTAACGACCTTTTGTAGACATTGCAGCTTGAATCATTCTGTACACAAGCCAAGATTAGCAGCTTTTTACTCGCGAAACTGACTTGCGCTTCACACGGAATCATGCTACGTCATACCCTGTCTCGTAAAGACTGGGAATCCCCGGCAGAACATGTATATTCAATGGTGTCACCTATCCGCCACAGAAGCCGTCTTCATAAACCGGATTTTTTCTAGGAGGAAGGAAAACAAATACGTTATTGGTCGGCCTTCGGGGTACAATGATTCCTTTGACCTCCCTCAGGCATACAAAGGTCCGTGTAGCCAACCCCTCCGACCAATAACTTATATGTGACCCTCTCTCACAAAATCAGTCTTAACTCGCATTTTGGATGTTTTGACATATATACATTTCTGAAAACTACAGTGTTTGCTGATTACTGTGATATATGACTGTATGCTGTAGTGCAAACGTTGTAGAAGTTGTTAGTGTTTAAAGTTGTTAAAGCCTCCGGCGGCCATTTTGAGAAAACAGCCTGGGAAGTTTCTGTGTGCAGTATAATTGGGGCCAAGTGCAGGCTTTTAAAATCATTTTTAACCTATTTAATGGCATTTTCATGATAAAGATTTTAACCATACGATACTTTGGTGTATGTAGAATACATTTCTGCAAAAATGTGAAAATGACCCAGATTGACCCCCACCACATAATTATTATTGCGTATAGTGCTGATTGGCTCACTGCGAGTTAAGACTGGTTTCGTGAGAGAGGGTCACATATTATAAACCGGATATTGTTCCTGAGTAAAGGACTCTGTATATGCTGGTCTGTGGTTTACGACTAACTGTCTGAATTCGGAAGGTCAAAATCATAGACCAGCACGCATATTATGTTTTGACCTCATTATACGTGATTAGTTGGCCGTTTAAACTAATCACGATGAAGTCCCATTAAAGTACATTTTATAAGTCTTAAGGCTGTAGGACACACCTCTTTCGCGCATTTTTTCTGCGCATTTAGATACCGCTATCTTGCGTCTGCCGTGACCTGAGACTAGAGGTCACCGAAAAAAACCGCCGTACGGCAAGTCGTATTGCAAACAAGCTCAATTTATCGATAATTGACAAAAGATATATACTGTCTGAAATAGGTGTGTAAACTGACTGTTTCTATGCATAAAATGTTGTGTTTCCTCAGAAATAAGATACTTTTGCATAAGTTGCGACAAGTCATCGAGCGTCAGTAGTAACGCATAACCATTTCTCAGAAGAAGAAAAAAAAAAAAATGAACGGGCCAACCGAACGGGAGCCAGGAAAACAACAAAATCTCTTCAGACATCAGCAAGGAAAAGGTAAACTAAAGTAGAAAAAGAGGTTGGTAGTGTTTGCTAAGTGACTAGAACACGAGTTACTAGTAGTGGAAGAAAAATTGTCGTACGTAAGTGGCATATCTGACTGGTTTTCCAACTCTTTAAAAATAAAAATTTTATGCACCGCAGTGAGATGTCACCTGCACGGCGTAAAACCCCCAATAGCTAACTGTCCTTTTATGCATGGAAATTTACAGCCTACCTGCAATGAAGAAGACTACATTTTATTGTGGGTTGACAGGGGCATGCATTCCATGTATGTCAGTCACCACCTAGAAGTAGAACATTTCCATACATTCTCAGAGAGCCTTTACTAATACGGTGGAAGGAATGTAGTCCACATTGTAGTGATATTAAACCAGTGCCAGTGCTTATTATTTAGGAAAACGTACTGTGTGTAGTAAAAAGTCCTGCTAACGGAGAATTTTGCATTACTAACTCAGTAACTGCTTTCAGTACTTAGTAACTTAGTTTTCTCATCCATTCTCTGTCTTATGAAGGCTATATTACAGATTAGGAGATAGGTCCAGCATTTTTTTAGTTCAAGGATGGTGCCAGAATAGCTTGGCGGATGAGACGCCAATCTATTCTGGCACCACCCTTGAACTATCATAGTCACATTTATTTCAAGCAGTGGGTGTATCAGGATTAAAAGGGTAACCTAGTAAAACGCTACTTTGACTGAAACCCTAATATTTGTTGACTACCATTTTGGATGACCGTAGAATGTGTGAAAAATACAACTTTGACTAGTACAAAAGCAAGCCTTTATGTTGAGACTCGTGACTCTTATTTTAGCTAACTTTTGGAAAGGTCACACAGGTTGTGAATCAGTTATGCGCATGAGGCGTTGTGATGAAGCTCTATGCTTGTGCATAGTGCTCACACAGTAGGATTAGTACGGTACGGTTTTTGTTAACGAGTAGGATTAGTACGGGCAGTGGGCAGATGTTGACATCTGCACGGGACATAGTCGACCCCGCCCTCCACGAGTCGCCTGCTGCCTTGCAGGCCTGGCCGCTTGGCTGCGGAAAGGCTAAGGGAGGAAACCCCTGACATCAAAGCCCCCGTGTCTCCGGGGAAGGCTTTTGAGCCAGAGACTAGGACAAGGACAGTCTGATATAAAACCTACGACCCGAGGACCTCGATGCCATCGTCCCAGCTTGCTAGGCCATGGCAGATGAACCAAGGGTTTAAAGGGTGGGGCCAGTACTGCGCACACTGCACTCCACCAAAAAGCTCCACCGCGCAGGCTTTAGGAAACGTCCACGGACCATGACACTGACCATTCCAAGTCCTGTAGCGACGGGCGAGGGGCGAAACGGCAGGTGAAAGATGTCACTGGAAGCCGCAGTCTCTAACCTGCATGCAGGCGGTTCAGGATATTGGTCGCCTGATGTTGACCTGGGGATGACAACATCACTCGGCACACCCTGAACGACCAAGCAGCCTTCTCTAGGGACAGCACTGCTTGCTCCACACGGAGAGGGGCCTAGAAAAGGTGGCCTAACCAAAGCTCGTCCCCTCGCAACCCCAGTTGGCTAGCCGCGGTCAACGGGCATCTTCTCCTGCGGTCAAAAAACAAGAAAGAATAACGGATCCACTCTCATGATGACCACGACCGGACTCAACGTAGCATGCTGGAACGTCTGAACCATGCTCGACAAAGCAGACAGCGGACGCCCTGAACGTCGCTCCGCCCTCATTGCCCATGAATTGCGGAGGTTAAACATCGACATCGCCGCGCTCAGCGAAGTACGCCTTCCGGACGAAGGCAGCCTCCAAGAACTTGGTGCTGGGTACACCCTCTACTGGTCAGGCAGGCCTGCATCAGAAAGACGGCTCTCAGGCGTGGGTTTCATGGTCAAGACATCCATTGCGACTAAGCTGGAAAACCTACCAACGGGCCACTCAGACCGCATCATGTCCATGCGCCTCCCACTGAGACACCAGCAACACGTCACCCTTCTCAGTGTGTACTCCCCAACCCTCCTGGCAGAGCCTGCTGAAAAGGACAAATTTTACACTGACCTGCGCAGCCTCCTACAGAGTACCCCTGCAGACGACAAAGTCATCATCCTTGGCGACTTCAACGCCAGAGTGGGCCAGGACTCTGAAGCCTGGAAAGGAGTCCTCGGCAAGCATGGCGTGGGGAACTGCAATGACAATGGCCGCCTACTGTTGGAGTTATGTGCGGAGCAGCAACTGGTCATCACTAACACTACTTTTCAGCAAAAGGACAGTCGAAAGACCACCTGGATGCATCCTCGCTCCAAACACTGGCACCTTATCGACTATGTCCTAGTGCGTCAGAGGGACCGCAGTGACGTCCTCCTCACCAGAGTGATGCCCAGCGCAGAGTGCCACACTGACCACCGCCTTGTCCGCTGCAAACTCAGGCTCCACTTCAGGCCAAAACCCAAGAAATGGGGGCCCCCCAAGAAAAAGCTTGATGTTGCCAGCATTCAGCGTGACGATGTGAAAGCTGCCTTTCAGACAGATTTACAGCGCAGGCTCAAAGACACAGCGGACCCAGTAGACTCCTCCCCTGAAACACTTTGGGAACAACTGAAAACTGCTATTACAAAATCCTCTGCAGAAGTCTTGGGTTTCGCCAGAAAGAAGAACAAAGACTGGTCTGACGAAAACGATGTAGAGATCCAGGAACACCTAGCAAAAAAAAGAGCCGCCCATCAGGCCCACCTAGCCCAGCCTTCCTGCCCTGTGAAGAAGTCTGCCTTCCGCCTCGTCTGCAGCAGTCTCCAGCGCAAGCTCAGAGATATCCAGAATGAGTGGTGGACCAGACTTGCACAGAGGACCCAGCTTTGTGCTGACAATGGTGACTACAGGGGCTTCTACGAAGCACTGAAAGCAGTGTATGGCCCCAGGCACCTGGTACAAAGTCCCCTGCGAAGCGCGAATGGCCAGGCACTCCTCACAGATAATACCTCCATCTTGAACCGCTGGTCGGAATACTTTCAGAGCCTCTTCAGCGCTGAGCGCACTGTTCAAGAAGCAGTCGTCCTACAAATCCCACACCTCCCAGTAAAGGTTGAATTGGACGAACCGCCCACCGCTGAAGAGACCCTCACAGCCATCCACCAGCTCAAGAGTGGCAAAGCAGCAGGCATTGATGGAATACCGCCAGAGATCTGGAAACATGGAGGCACAGCACTGCACAACAAGCTCCATGACCTCTTTCTCTGCTGCTGGGAGGAAGGAACACTACCAAAAGATCTCCGTGATGCAGTCGTTATCACCCTGTACAAGAACAAAGGCGAGAAGTCTGACTGTTCCAACTATCGGGGAATTACCCTGCTGTCCATTGCTGGGAAAATCCTTGCAAGGCTGCTCCTGAATCGGCTGGTACCTGCCATCGCTGAAGACCAACTCCCAGAGGGCCAGTGTGGCTTCAGAGCAAACAGGAGCACCACTGATATGGTCTTTGTGCTGAGACAGCTACAGGAGAAGTGCCGCGAGCAGAACAAAGGGCTGTACGTAACATTTGTCGACCTAACAAAAGCGTTCGACACTGTGAGCAGGCAAGGCATGTGGCAGATCCTGGAGCGACTTGGCTGTCCCCCAAAGTTCCTCAACATGATTGTCCAGCTACACGAGGACCAGCAAGGCCAGGTCAGACTCAACAATGACCTCTCAGAACCATTCCCTATTCTCAACGGCGTAAAGCAGGGCTGCGTGCTGGCACCGACCCTCTTCACCATCTTTTTTAGCATGATGTTGAAGCAGGCCACAGTGGACCTTGATGATGACGATGCAGTGTACATCAGGTATCGTCTCGATGGCAGCCTGTTCAACCTCAGACGACTGCAGGCCCACACGAAAACCCTAGACCAACTGATTCGTGAGCTGCTTTTTGCTGATGATGCTGCCCTCGTTGCACACACAGAGAGAGCCCTGCAGCGCATCACGTCTTGCTTCGCAGATGCTGCCCAGCTCTTTGGACTCGAGGTCAGTCTGAAAAAGACAGAGGTCCTCCATCAGCCGGCACCCAAGACAGTGTATCGCCCTCCTCACATCACCATTGGCGAGTCTGATCTAAAGTCAGTGCACCAGTTTACTTACCTTGGCTGCATTATCACGTCGGACACCAAGCTGGACAAGGAGCTTGACAGCAGGCTGGCAAAAGCGAACAGCGCTTTCGGGCGACTTTTCAAGCGGGTGTGGCACAATCAACAGCTGAAAACAGGCACCAAGATCAGCGTGTACAGAGCTGTGGTCCTCACCACCCTGCTGTATGGTTCCGAGTCCTGGGCCCTCTACCGCAGCCAACTACGACTCCTCGAACGCTTCCACCAGCGCTGCCTGCGTACCATCCTGGGCATTCACTGGAGTGACTATGTCACCAACGTCGAGGTCCTTGAACAGGCTGAAACTGTGAGCATCGAGGCTTTGCTGCTGCGGACACAGCTCCGCTGGGCGGGGCATGTCTCCAGGATGGAGGATCATCGCCTACCAAAGATCACCCTGTTCGGCGAGCTTGCTACTGGACACCGTGACAGAGGGGCACCAAAGAAGAGATACAAA
The DNA here is from genome assembly GCA_036245525.1 of Semisulcospira habei. Lineage (NCBI taxonomy): Eukaryota > Metazoa > Mollusca > Gastropoda > Semisulcospiridae > Semisulcospira > Semisulcospira habei. The sequence goes on from BTPG01000005.1 coordinate 54,379,766, forward strand.
GACTGTCTCAAGAAGTCACTTAGTGCCTGCCAAATCGACCACCACCAGTGGTCTTCGCTTGCTGCGGACCGTGACACCTGGCGCTCCACCATTTACAAGGCAGCTGTCTCCTTTGAGGACTCTCACAGAGCTAGCCTTAAGGACAAGCGGCTCAGGAGAAAAAAAAACAGAGATGCCGCAGCTCAGAACCCCGGCCATACCTTCCCCTGCAGCCACTGCGGTCGAACCTGCCTGTCTCGGATTGGCCTCCGCAGCCACGAACAAGCCTGCAGACGTCGTGGGCAACTCCTATAAAATCTTCGTTCGCGAAGTCAAGCCAAGAGAGAGAGGATTAGTACGGTACGGTTTTTGTTAACGGTTTGTTTGCCGAAAGTCCGTGTGGCACTAGACGCACGTGAAATCTGTAAGACATGCTTAGTACGGGATTTTTAGTGAGTTCTGTTTAGTGAGTTCTAGGCAGAAGCTGTGACTGTCAGAGGTCTAAATCGGTAGTGCGGGCTGTCTTGTCATATGGAACGGTTGTGTTCGAGTTACCTAGCCCGCATTCCAAGACTCTGAAGCCTAGATTTCAGGTATGTTTCTATAAATGTAGTATTGATAGTTGTTTAGTTAAAGACAGTATGCGTGGTAAGATTAATGTGGTTGGATAGCGGTGTTCCGGTTTGGTTTAGTTATAGTATGTTTAGAATTCGGTGAAGTAACCGGTGTTTTTGTATACAGTTGTTTACCGAGTTAGATGACTAAAGGAATATGAAGTGTGTATGTCTAAGCCGCTATGAAGATAGTACGTGGTTGGGTAAGCATAGTCTTTTCCAGGGTATAGAGTAATGTATAGCAAGAGTGTCAGTTAGGCTATAGTCTGTTTCAAGATAGTGACAGAGATATGGGGGTGATACGAAAATAGTTTATGAAGCACGTGTGTATGTGTGAATGAACGTGTGAGTTATTTGTATCAGCCAGGTTACGTGACGTTTCTCATTGATCCAATATGTTGTGTGTTTAGCAAGTGTTACGTTGGGACTTTTGTTGTCTATTCAGAGTTCTTGAAAAAGAGTGGAAAGACGGACGCCGAGACGTCGAGTCGCAGGTGGGACCTACGTGAGGTCATCCCTCCAGCTCTTCTGAGAGTGAGTCTGACTGGGAACCAAGACACCCAAGTCCAAGCGAGAACTGAGTACCGTACGAGAACAAGGACGTCCGTGCCCAAAGAGACAGGACGGCAATAAGCGTACGACGAAGGACTTTCATGCCTAGACGTGAGAAGGACCAGCGTAACCAGGCAACAACATCAAACAGGTTGGAGGCAATGTGAGACTAAGACCTAACCTGGCAAAGATATTGTGATACGTGTGTGGTGTGATAATAGAACAGTGTACATAGTTGATAGTCATTTAAGTCGTTCTTTTTTCATTTATAGTGTATAAAGGTTACTTTAGAAAGGGAGCCCGTGTGTTGTGTTTTACCGCATGAATGCGCCCGTCTGAGTCAGTGGCGGTGTATGCATCTGTTGCATGAGAGTCTGTGCGTACGACTGTGGGCAAGTCTGCGTGCGTTACAGTGGTGACCCTGTTTTAGCGGTAGGTTAGAAGTATCTGCGGGCGATAGTGAGTAGCGATTTTAGGGTAGGTCCCTTTTTTCTGCGTAGGTTGATATTGTTGTAAGTTCTCATTTTAAGTTTTTCCGTTGATTTGTTTGTGGTATTTGTATTTTTACGTGCTCAAGTTTGGGAAGTTGTAGCAAACATGGAGGTAGAACCGGTAGAGGCTTACATTAAACAGGGGGAAAGGTTAGGACTTAGGGATGAGAAGCTTTTTGACTATGTGGAGAAATGTAGGGATAGGGAATATAGGGCGAGAGAAAGAGAAGCTCAGAGGGAGAGAGAAGAGAGAGTACTTAAGAAAGAGGAACTAGAGGTTCAGAAAGTCTTAAAAGAGAAGGAGTTAGAAGTTCAGAGGGTGAAAGACGAGAAAGAGTTGGAGATACGTAGACTTAGAGAGGAGAAAGAGTTGGAAATGCAGATACAGAGGGAGGAGAAAGAGCTAGAAATTCAGAGATGATGATGATGATGATGAAACTTTATTTTTCAACGGTAAAAAGTTTTGACAGAAAACAAATCGTCATTTTACAAACTTGCCGTTGCTAACATCTACAGGATAAAAAAGAAGGGAAACTATAAAATATATATGTACATACAAAACCCAATAGCATCATTTTATACAGAAAAAATAATAATACTCATCACACACACATGCACAGACGCACGCACGCGCGCCGCTCACACATACATCCACACGCACAAACAAACACGAGCACACACACACACGCGCACACACATATAAAAATCATCTGTATGAAATACGTGAGGTACAGGAAATATTACAGTACCTGAGAAACGTACTAAGTCTGACTCATCAGGTAATCAAAAAGTTTTGTTTTAAAACTTCCTGTTGAGGTAATAGTTTTCAAATGTGCAGGGATGGAATTCCAAGCAAACGGACCAGAGAATGACATACTAGTTTTAAAAAGGTCAATTCTTGGCAGTGGTAGGGGTAAGGTATTGTTTCTTGAGGTCCGTTCACGTTCTTGGTGAGATATAAATTTAGTGGTTAGATACTGGGGTGTCATATTATTCCGTATCTTATGCATATAGACGCATTTGTTTAATGTAAGTTGCTGACGTAGACCGAGAATGTTTAAATATCTAAATTTGTCTGTGGTAGGGATGGGGCGTCTATCTATCATTTTTACAGCTCTTTTGTATATGGAGTTTAATCTCTTCATGTGGACATCACTGCAGCCGTCCCACACTGTGGAGACATAATCAACATGGGACTTTATATGAGCATGAAAAAACAATTTACGGGTATTTGTATCCGTTACATGTCTAAGCTGGGACAATAAGAAAGTGTTTTTTGCAATGGTCTTACAAACAGCATTTATATGGGTCTCCCAGCACAGTTGATCATCAACATGTATTCCTAAGAATTTACGCTCAGTGACTTGTTCAACAGGTTCAGCGTTTAATTGTAATTGTAATGGCTGTAGTCGGCGTTGATGTTTTTGCCGCGTGGCGATTAAGATACTCTTTGTTTTTGCTGGGTGAAGAACCATATGGTTCTGTCTACACCAGTCAGATACCTCATTGAGACTGCATTGTAAACTATGGCTAATGTCCGTCGTTTTTTTGCCAGAAACATGAAGACTCGTATCGTCAGCAAATAGATTACAATTAACGTCAGAATTAGTGATATGCAACGGAAGATCATTAATAAATAGTATGAATAGAAGAGGGCCCAAAATAGATCCCTGGGGGACGCCGTATTTTACATTTCCTTGCTTAGAGTATCTTCCGTGGGCGTACACCATTTGTTTTCTGTCTTCGAGATATGATCGGAAGAATTCTATAGCGTTTGCGTCCAAGTGATAAACTGTTAGCTTATTTAGGAGAATGTCACGGTCCACAAGGTCAAACGCCTTTTTAAGGTCTAAGAAAACTGCTCCTGACATCAGGCTTTTATTGATTGATTCCAGCCAGCTGTCTACAATATGTGTCAGTGCTGACTGACAAGAATGTTTCGGTCTAAAACCAGACTGGTGAATATTAAGTAATTTACCTTTTTCCAGAAAATCAAGGAGATGTTTTTGAATGTGCTTTTCAAGGGGTTTTGACAAAGCTGACAGAAGGGAGATTGGACGATAGTTATTAATATCTTCAAGATCTTTTGATTTAGGGATTGGGATTACCTTTGCTTCTTTAAGAATGGTTGGAAATGTACTTTGCTTTATGCAGAGGTTGAAAATATATGTTAGTGATTCTACTGTATACGGTAATGAGATTTTTAGGGTTTCATTATCAATACCATCAATGCCAGCAGACTTTTTGTTGGGCATGCTAGAAATATATCTGCCGACTTCCGCAACTGTAATATCAGGGATGGTGAAAGTATTTGATATAGTTGTTTTTTTAAAGTGTTCTCTGAGAGAACTCGGCACTTCATACGGTTTACTGTTATTTGCAGCTGACAATGCCAATATTTCGGCTGTCGTTAAGAAATGGTTATTTAATATATCAGCTGACATATGAGATGGGATTTCGGGTGCTGATTTACCCTTTGTTATGACGTTCAGAGCTTTCCAAACAGATGCCGTGTCCTTTTTGTCTCGAATCATTTGTTGGAAAAAAGACTTCTTAGACGCTCTAACTAAATATTTGACACGATTGCGTTGTGTTTTGTATTCTTCGTACTTTTGCTCTTTTTTCAGTTTGTCTCTAAATGACATGGCCTGCTTGATATCCGCTGTTAACCACGGTGGTATGGTGGAATGTTTAACTCGTTTTTCACGTATTGGCGCATGTTTATTGAGTACACTGAGAAACAGATCCATCCAGCACGACAAGGCACTGTCAGGAGATTGGTGATCATAAACCTCAGTAAACGAAGCATTGTGCAGGTCCCACAGAAATTCGTCTTTATTAAAGTGTTTAAAGGAGCGATATTTTATAGTTTTATGTCTTTTAGTTTTTTGCTTGTCTAGTTTCATGGCGACGTTACAACATACTGGGTTATGATCGCTAACAGCTAAGGAGGGAACCTGCACATTTGATATTGTATCGTCATTTGTCACGTAAATGTGATCAATTAAGGTTGAGGATGTAGATGTGGTTCTAGTGGGGTTTTTAACTAATTGTTTTAAACCGAATAAGGCTGTTGTTGATGCCCATGCAGCATGGTGCCCTTTGGGCTTAAGTAGGTCAATGTTAAAGTCGCCCAGAAGAACAATGTTATCTTTACTTTGATTAACTTTATCCATCATTTCTACGAAGTCATCATACCAGTCCCAGTTGGCTGCTGGATTTCTATAGATAAAGCCAACCAGGACTGTGGGGGATTTAGATGTTTTCACCTCGACCCATAAACTTTCAACTTCGGCTGATTCTAAGTCCTGTCGTCGTTTAACGTTACTAATTATCGAATCATGTATATATACTGCTAGTCCAGTGTGCTGGGGACTTGAGGCATCTCTGCGGAGTACTGAGAAGTTTGGAACTGAGATGGAGTTATCCCTGACAGTGCTTTTGAGCCTCGACTCGGATACACCAAAAACATGAAAATGTGTTGGCGTGTTTAAGAACACAGACAAATCTGGCACCTTATTAACTAAATGGTAAATGTTGAGGTGACCAATTCTCAACTCATCAGGTCGTTGTGGGGCAGTTTTTACATTATATTTTGGCATGTTGGTAACAGAACAAACGTAGCAATAATATTGCAAAAAAATAATAAAAAATAATGTCAATGTATAATGAATAAGAAAGCGACAAGAAAACGTAGGGAAAACAACAGCAACAACAATAAAGCAAAATTAAAATGTTTTTGACTCTCGTGGTCAGAGTCCGCTGCGAGTTCGAATTGCTTGGTAATGTCAGATACAAAATAAAAGGCTCGACAGCTATGTATAAAGAATCAGAAAATAAACAAAAACACTTCCAAGCGCACCTAGGCACGCTCGCCCGATGCTGCAGTTCCTAACTACTATTATAGTAATAATCGCACATCAAAATAAAATGGACTTCTATAATTTAAAGCAAAACAACAACAACAACAACAAAAAAGTCACTGCGACTTTAAAATCAAGCACAGCTAACTACGGACAGAACAAAACCGCTGTCATTAAAGTCGAAAATGTAATTCTAGATAATAAAAAAAGAAGAAAAAAAAAAAGCTCAATTCAACTCGACTCGAGGATTAATGTCACAAAGAGATCCACGAAACACGCACAATAGAACTTTGGCAAGGCTGCGAGAAAACTACTAAAAAAACAACAAAAACTGTCTGAAATACACGCTGTCAAATAAGAAGGGTGTGTCCTATGACTGTCTAACACAAGCTGTCAATCTAGAGACTCGTGTCCTAATGTCCGGCGCGTGGTCTAAATTTCTGCAGCAGAGAAAACAAGGCCGCGCAGTCACTTTCACTAAGCTGGGGCACTCCTGGGGGAGGGGGTAGTGGGGGATATGGAAATACGGAGGGATTAGAGTACGGGTACACCGGTCGGCCGTCTGCTACGAAGATGGGGGGGCCCATGGTTGGTGTGGAGTAACCGTAGGGTGGCCGCTGTGACTTCTGTTCCGGAGCAGTTCCGGCCTTTGATCCACCGCTATGTTGGGTGACTAGCGGCGTGCAGTCGGCTTGACTGCAGTCTTTTTCCACAGTATGCTCCTGTCGGAATCGGGGTGCAAGGCTGGAACTGACTGGGCGCTGAGAGCGTCGGTCTCTTTGAGGCTCTTTGTCTTTGGCACCAGACTTGCCGTGTGTGTCACCGTGCCCAGGTAGCTGTTCATGGTGGCGAGACTTTTCGTGATTTGGTTCTGGCCGGCCTGCGTTGTTGGAGGTGCGGCCAGAGTACGAACGCTTGATGTTGACAGCGAGAGCACTGGTGCCCCGCTTGTTGGGATGGATGGCGTCTCTGAACCAGCCGCTCTTTACCTCGCCGGTTCTTGTAGAGAAGGCGTAGTCATTGTCAACAAACTTGACCTTGAGGGATGCGCACATTTCCCTCAGGCAGAGGTTGGTGTCAGTGATACATGGGTCTGGCTGCTGACGCTGGTTGTTCGTGGGCAGGATGGAAGACATGGAGATTTCTGCCTTGGGGAAGACTCGTCTGGCAGCAGAAATCACATCCTTCCAGCCCTTCTTGCCGATGACGAACCCACGCTTACAGTCGTTGATGCCAAAGTGTATGACGATTGTGCTGACTGTATTCGTGGGTTCGGCATCATGAAGGCGCTGTAGAATGCCGGCTCTGTCGAGGCCCGACACTGACACGACCTGTGCCTTGTCCGTGCCAGTGACGGACATCAGCTTTCCGTGCAGACCGCGTAGGACAGAGTCACCTAAAAGCAGCGTCTGGGTGACAGGCTTTAGCTCTGGAATCCCAGTACGGTCGGTGGGTTTGTCAGAGCCTGGAGAGGGTCGGGGTGTTGGTACCGGCTCCTTGTGCTCGGGCGTTTGCCGGATAGCAGTGTTGTCGTGAGCTGGACGCGGGGGTTCAGATGTGGTCGTGGTGGCAGGGGATTTGGAGGTGGCAGGTGATTTTTCCGGGGCTTGCTTTGCCTCGGTGTTGGAGGGAGGAGAAATGCCTTTCTTGCTGCCTTTCTTGCCGGTCCTCGATCCCTCCTTCTCCCCCTCCAGCTGGGTGATTCGTTGTCGGAGGTGTCTAATTTCAGTTTGCAGCGCATCCACCTCAATATTGTAGGCGTGGCGGATCTCTCCAACTGCTGACCGGAGAGCAGCTATCTCTGCCATTACGCGCTCCATGGCCAGGGGGTCTGGGTTGAGGACAACAGGGCAGACCGTCTGGCACGCAGACTCGATAACCATGACATCAGCAGGGGCAGGAGGCTGAGTGCCAATGCCGCCGACGTCAGATGTGATGGCAGCACAATCGCTGTCGATGCTGTCGTTGGTTATGGTGCCAGCGCCGCCGACGTCGGAGGTAGGGGCAGCACTAGCTTTGCTGTCGATGGGGGAGATAGTGGTAGCGCCAGTGCCGCCGTTGTCGGAGGTGAAGGCACTATTGTTGCAGTTGTTGTAGGTGGTTGTGATGGTAGTGTCAGTGCCGCCGACGTCAGACGTAGGGGCAGCACTAGCTCTGTTGTCGCTGTCGTTGGTGGTGAAAGTGCCAGTGCCAGTGCCGCCGACGTCAGACGTAGGGGCAGCACTAGCTCTGTTGTCGCTGTCGTTGGTGGTGCCAGTGCCAGTGCCGCCGACGACTGAGATAGGGGCAGCACAAGCTCTGTTGTCGCTGTCGTTGATGGTGCCAGTGCCGCCGACGTCTGACGTAGGGGCAGCACTAGCTCTGTTGTCGCTGGTGTTGATGGTGCCAGTGCCGCCGACGTCTGACGTAGGGGCAGCACTAGCTCTGTTGTCGCTGTCGCTGGTGTTGGTGGTGCCAGTGCCGCCGACGTCTGACGTAGGGGCAGCACTAGCTCTGTTGTCGCTGTCGCTGGTGTGGATGGTGCCAGTGCCGCCGATGTCAGACGTAGGGGCAGCACTAGCTTTGTTGTCGCTGTCGTTGGTGGTGAAAGTGCCAGTGCCGCCGACTTCTGAGGTAGGGGCAGCACTAGCTCTGTTGTTGCTGACGGTGCCAGTGCCGCCGACGTCAGACGTAGGGGCAGCACTAGCTCTGTTGTCGTTGTCGCTGTTGGTGCCAGTGCCGCCGACGTCTGACGTAGGGGCAGCACTAGCTCTGTTGTCGCTGTCGGTGATGGTGCCAGTGCCGCCGACGTCAGACGTAAGGGCAGCACTAGCTCTGTTGTCGCTGTCGGTGATGGTGAAAGTGCCAGTGCCGCCGACCTCAGACGTAAGGGCAGCACTAGCTATGTTGTTGCTGTCGGTGCCAGTGCCGCCGACGTCAGACGTAGGGGCAGCACTAGCTCTGTTGTCGCTGTCGGTGATGGTGCCAGTGCCGCCGACGTCAGACGTAAGGGCAGCACTAGCTCTGTTGTCGCTGTCGGTGATGGTGCCAGTGCCGCCGACGTCGGAGGTAGTGGCAGCACTAGCATTGTTGTCGCTGTCGCTGGTGGTGCCAGTACCGCCGATATTGGTGATAGAGGTTTTGTCGCTATAGGTAGCACCCTCGGTGTCGTCCATGACGGTGATGGTCTGGGTATCGGTTACTGACAGGCTGGTGTCAACTGAAGAGGGCGGTGACGGTAGCGCCAGCTGACTGTGACCAGACTGAGCGGTCAAGGTGTTGACGATTTCTCTCAGCGCAGCAAACTCCCTGTCTACCCACTGGCGGCAGGACCTGCCCTGAACCAAAAAACTGGCTGTGGTGTAGTACGCATGTATCACAAGTAGTTGCCGCTTGCCGTCCTTTATCCGTATGGTTGAGTGCACTAGGTCTTTCGGCAGACTGAATGCATCAAGATCAATTTGTTGTTCAAAGGCGGTATGGTTTTCCCCGTAGTCTTCCCACGTTGTTGTGACACCTTGGGGCTTGAACTCGCCAATGTAGCGAAGATGTAACACCTTTCGCCACACTGATAGTTTGCCATGTTCAGTGTTATAAAAGAGAGAGAGAGAGAGAGAGAGAGAGAGAGAGAGAGAGAGAGAGAGAGAGAGAGAGAGAGAGAGAGAGAGAGAGAGAGAGAAAGACAGAATACTTAAGAAAGAGGAAATGGAGCTAAAGGAGAAAGAATTGGAAGCTCAGAGAGAGAGAGAAGAGAAAGAAAGAGTCTTAAAGGAGAAAGAATTAGAAGCTCAGAGAGAGAGAGAAGAGAAAGAAAGAGTCTTTAAGGAGAAAGAGTTAGAAGTACAGAGAGAGAGAGAAAGAGAAGAGAGAGCGTTTCAGAGAGAGAAAGACGAGAGGGAGCATGCGTTAAGAGAGAAGGAACTAGAATATCAGAGAGAAGAAAAGGAGAGAGATAGGGAGGTGCAACTACAGTTGGCTCGGGATGCGTTGATTGATTGATTGTACATTGCTTAACGTCCCGACGGCAACAAGGCTTTCTCAGGACGTGGCTCGGGATGCGGGATCTAAAGCAGATAGTGATTCAGTAGGCCGGGGCATACGGAATTTTCCTAAACTGCCAATGTTTAAAGAGTCCGTGGCTCTATTGACGCTTTTTTGTGTCGTTTTGAGTCTCATGCGCAGGCGTTGAGTTGGCCTCCTGCCAACTGGCCCGTTTTGCTTTCGTATGTGCTAGAAGGGCAGGCCTTGAGTCTTTACCATATTTTGACCGTTTCGGGGACCATAGATTACGAGACTTTGAAGGAGTGTCTCTTGCAGAAGTTCCAGTGTAATGCGGAAGGTTTTAGAGAACGCTTGAGAGCTTGTCGGCCAGAGACAGGGGAATCGTTTATGTCGTTTGGCAAACTATTGTCCCATTTGCTCGTACGTTGGGTCGAACTGTCAAAGATCGAAGAAGTACCCAACGGAGAAAGAAACGCCCCGGCCTCACACAAGCGCATTTACTTTTGCTCGCTCCTGCGCGCGCTTACACACACTCTTGTCTCTCGTGTTTAGTTTTTCTCGGAGTCTTTCTCTTACGATTTTTTTCTTTGACGTCATTTTTACTTTTGTTCTTCCTTTCCTTTTCTTTTCTTTTTCTTTTTACGTCACCTTCAGTTGCCACATTCCTTCTGCATCTGAAGATAAGTAGCAAATAATGTCTCTGTTTGTTTGTCTATTTTGACAAAGGGTATTTACCCGAAATATTAATAAATTGTGTTGTACCGTTTTTTTCTAAGCGTGTTTCTTTCTCCGTTGGGTACTTCTTTGCATTTCACACGCTTGGCAGTCACCTTTTTGGTCTGGATTGTCAAAGATCGACCACACGTACGAAGCATTGTTCGATCTCATGTTGGCTGAACAGTTCTTTGGTAGCGTTTCCAAGGATCTAGCGGTATTCTTGAGAGAGCGTAACCTCAAGACTACGGACGAGTTAGTACAGCACGCGGAGGCTTTTCGGATGGCGCATCCTACGAAAAACCTCGCGCGTAGGACCGAGACACCGCCAGTCAGGTTGGTCGCTGCTAACACGTCTGGGGGTTACCGGGGGGTCAATACTTTACGTGGAGGCCAGCGGATTAACGGTAGAGGTACTTTGCGTTTTCGCCGCGGTGATCGAGGTATCAGCAGTAGCGGTCGCGATCCGTACGCACGAGGAGAAACATCTGATCTTGGGTATGGTCGTGGTCGTATGGCGAATTCAGACACTCAGTGTTTTGCGTGTCATGCATACGGTCATTATAGTCGTGACTGTCCTAGCGGTAGTTCAGGGACTCAGTGTTTCACCTGTCAGGGGTACGGCCATCTAGCTCCTCAGTGTCCTAACAGTCCTGGTATGGTGGAGGGGGCGGTGCAGCCCACTCACGTAGCCAGTTTTGCGGTCCCAGTCGGGGAGGAACCACAGCTGGGCGCAGTGTGTTCAGATGACGGAGGTGGTAGCCTACCGCTGGTGGACGGTGTGGTGAATGGATGTCTTGTTTCTGTTCTTCGTGATTCAGGTGCGACGACCGCAGGGGTCAGACGTAGCCTTGTTAGACAAGATCAGTACACAGGGGAGACACAGAAAGTAGTTTCGTTTGGAGGCAAGATAGAAGTTTTCCCTTTGGCTAGAATAGAGGTTGACACCGAGTTTTTCACGGGGATCTGGTATCGTGTGTCATCGACGAGCCAGTAGTTGATTTAGTTCTGGGTAACATGAAGGGTGTGCAGCCAGTCATCGCTAAAGTTGGAGCGATTAAGCGAGCTCATGTTCCTAGCGGTGCAGTCGCGACGAGAGCTCAGAGCAAGCGTGCTCATGGGCAGAGGGAACGTGTTATTTCCGTCCAGAGACAGGGAATCGGTCAGCGGGTGTGGCCCAGTGGTCGGGTTGGCTGGTGACGGCATACTTCTGTTGCGGACAGAAATGCGGCTCAGCACCCAATAATTAATATGTAGGTAGATCGGAGATTGGAGTCTCGCGATTGTGTGGATTGTGTGTGGGCAGTCGTTGGATCGTTTTCATTTCTGGAGGTTTTTAGCGCGTTAGTTCTGTTTCGCGTTCGCTGTGCGATCCGAGGGTGTACGGTGAGGGTTAAGGCTGTATTTTTTTTTTCTTGTACTCTGCATAGTAAAAGTTAGTCACTTCCTGTTTTCGGATAACATTACGTCGAGCAGTCTTAAAAAGAAACTCGGTCGTTTCTTTTTTTTTCCCGAGGAAGGGGGAATTGTGATGAAGCTCTATGCTTGTGCATAGTGCTCACACAGTAGGATTAGTACGGTACGGTTTTTGTTAACGAGTAGGATTAGTATGGTACGGTTTTTGTTAACGGTTTGTTTGCCGAAAGTCCGCCCGTGTGGCACTAGACGCACGTGAAATCTGTAAGACATGGTTAGTACGGGATTTTTAGTGAGCTCTGTTTAGGGAGTTCTAGGCGGAAGCTGTGACTGTCAGAGGTCTAAATCGGTAGTGCGGGCTGTCTTGTCGTATGGAACGGTTGTGTTCGAGTTACCTAGCCCGCATTCCAAGACTCTGAAGCCTAGATTTCAGGTATGTTTCTATAAATGTAGTATTGATAGTTGTTTAGTTAAAGACAGTATGCGTGGTAAGATTAATGTGGTTGGATAGCGGTGTTCCGGTTTGGTTTAGTTATAGTATGTTTAGAATTCGGTGAAGTAACCAGTGTTTTTGTATACAGTTGTTTACCGAGTTAGATGACTAAAGGAATATGAAGTGTGTATGTCTAAGCCGCTATGAAGATAGTACGTGGTTGGGTAAGCATAGTCTTTTCCAGGGTATAGAGTAATGTATAGCAAGAGTGTCAGTTAGGCTATAGTCTGTTTCAAGATAGTGACAGAGATATGGGGGTGATACGAAAATAGTTTATGAAGCACGTGTGTGTGTGTGAATGAACGTGTGAGTTATTTGTATCAGCCAGGTTACGTGACGTTTCTCATTGATCCAATATGTTGTGTGTTTAGCAAGTGTTACGTTGGGACTTTTGTTGTCTATTCAGAGTTCTTGAAAAAGAGTGGAAAGACGGACGCCGAGACGTCGAGTCGCAGGTGGGACCTACGTGAGGTCATCCCTCCAGCTCTTCTGAGAGTGAGTCTGACTGGGAACCAAGACACCCAAGTCCAAGCGAGAACTGAGTACCGTACGAGAACAAGGACGTCCGTGCCCAAAGAGACAGGACGGCAATAAGCTTACGACGAAGGACTTTCACGCCTAGACTTGAGAAGGACCAGCGTAACCAGGCAACAACATCAAACAGGTTGGAGGCAATGTGAGACTAAGACCTAACCTGGAAAAGATATTGTGATACGTGTGTGGTGTGATAATAGAACAGTGTACATAGTTGATAGTCATTTAAGTCGTTCTTTTTTCATTTATAGTGTATAAAGGTTACTTTAGAAAGGGAGCCCGTGTGTTGTGTTTTACCGCATGAATGCGCCCGTCTGAGTCAGTGGCGGTGTATGCGTCTGTTGCGTGAGAGTCTGTGCGTACGACTGTGGGTAAGTCTGCGTGCGTTACAGGCGTACAGACGTGACTTTGCCATTGTTTGTTCTTTGCGGTTTACACAGTTTTTGTCGCATTTATTTTGAAAGTAATAATCTGCCCCTGCATTTAGTTCACGCAAAGTGAAATTGTCGTGCTGCCGAACAACACAGTAATAATCATGTATTTCATTTCAGGCTAATACTGCTGTTGACCTCTCGCTGTGGAGTCTCAGTACTTTCACCCAGAGTACATACTTGCAAACAAGTGCAGAAGTATGACATCTACACCATCTGACCAAGGTCACACTCACAGCTCAAGTGAAGTGAGGGAAAGTGACACTTATTCTCCTGGACTCAAAGTAAATCATACCAGTAGATCTGTGATGAGAATCAGGTGCAGAACACAACACAACTATGGTGTGAATGAACACATCATACTGTAATGCCTTTTTTCATTGGCTCATGTGCGAAGCAAGTGTAAGGCTATGTTCTGGGCCATTGGTCGTCCATGGTAAACTTTAATGTTGGCATTTTCTCGGAGACTATTCAAACCACAGTCTTCAAACGTAGCCGAAGGATACTTTGTGGCAAGACCTTTCTTACTCTTAGCCTACCAGTTTGAGTTCAGGCCAAGGGTCATGAGAAATCAAAAAATAGGTTATAAAAAAAATAGCCATATTTTGACAAAAGATATTTTTTCTCCAATACTATTCACAACTGTACATAAGCCAGCCCTTTACTTATGCTTAGACTCATGGCACTTAAATTTCAGTCACCTTTTGGAAAGGTCACACAGTTCAGATTAAGAAAATGATCAGTTTTAAATGCAGACGAGCGATCCATGCTTCACCATTCTTGTTTGTGGTGTTCACAGTTTATTTCACATTAGTTTGAAGGTAGTAATGTGTAAACTAAATGTAGGGACGAATTGGGTGGGTGGGTGGGGGGGGGGGACTCCCCCCACCGGCCCCGAATTGTTTATAATGCTATAACAAAGTCCCTGTTTGTGGAGTTTGGAACCGACCCACCCTGAAATAAGATCAGAAGTGAAATTGCCATGCTGCCGAATAACACGATAATAAACATGTATTTCATTTCAGGTCAGTGCTGCTGTTGACGTCTCACTGCAGAGTCACGTCCAGAGGGTATACTTGCAAACAAGCACAGAAGTATGATGCCTACACCAAGAAGAGGCAAGAGCTAGTCAGGTCATGTTTGCTCAAAGGAGAAGGCCGCAGCTAAAAGCAGGCAATTCCAGTTCCAGGGGATCAACTAAAGTGAGAGAAGGCGACACTTATTGTCCTGGACTCGAGGTAAAGCATATCGATTGATTTGTGAATAGAATCAGGTTCATAACAAAACACAACTGGTTGGGATAAACACATCACACTGTAATGCTTTCTTTCATTTTGAAGATGGCGTAGTAGTAGTACCAGCATTCTCAACAACACCGAATGCTAAAATCACTTGCTGTCAACAAGTGGCACCATATTGCATTTGATTTGAAAACTAGAGGGTTGGGCAAGTCTCCAAATACTGTCGTTTTCTTTAATAAGCACTTAGTGCATACAAAAGGACTAGAAAAATCTGAATACTACCCATTTGGTCCAGTGTGTGCTGTTGCTAAACAGCAATGCGTTGTGTCCTGTTTGAAACAATTTCTGCAAGTTACACTTTGAATATTGATGCTGATTCTAGATATATGTATACACCCTTTGTGGTCATTTCAAGCTCAATGGCGTCTAATTTTTGGCGCACGTGTGATAGCAAAAGTAAATGTTTGTAATGGGTCGTCCGTCAACTGTCTGTTACCTGTGGGCAACTTTAACATTGGCATTTCCTCGAAGACTATGCAAGCCTCAGACTTCAAACTTGGCACAAGGGTACTTTGTGGTAAAATAATTCTAAACATACCAATTTCTGTGACCTTTGAAAGGTCATCTCAAGTAGTATTTTCAACTTCAAACTCAAACTTGCTATGGAGATACCACATGATAAGGGTGACAAAAGTTAGTTTCGGGTAGAGTTGTAGTTTTTATCAATGTTTTTGCAAACTTTTAAATAAAATTTGGCATGATGATAACACTTTTCTGTGCATACTAATGTAATCAGCCCCTCACAGAGGTCAAGGGTCACAGAGGGTTGACAAATGTGTGAAAAATGAAGGGATTTGGAAAAATACTCAGGTTTCACTGGTACAAAATCCAGCCCTATACTTATGTTTCGACATTTTCAGAGACCTGTTGGAGAAGTCAAGCCAAGGTCAAAAAGGACAGACATATTATGTGGATTGGTCATACACGTGAACCATAAGGACATTGCCTTTCTTGTTCATGTTCTGACTACTGTCATATTATGCATGTATATACTTTGTATAAATACTTGCAAACATATATGCACGCAATATGTGCATGTCAGAACTTTTTTTGATACAAAATTATCTTTTGCAGGTTGCGAAAGATGAGGGAAGAAGAGTTCAGCGGGTACATCTCTCCGCGATGGCCAACCGACGAGAAGGCAGAGGAAGTGAACTGATTGTCCTGTGTAGGAGGGCAGACGTCCTGTTATTTTGATGTCCATCCACCAGGCTGGCCACAATGTCAAGGTTTTGAACAGTCACATCATTCACAATGCAGCAAAAGCCTGTGCCTTATGCCTGAGCTGATGCATAGCCATATATTAGGAGAAGGGCAAGCAGGCTTTAGGCCTGGCTATTCAACTGCAGACACAACAGCAGGGGGGCAGTGACAACAAAGTGACAATGACAAAACTCGAGAAAATAGAAATAAAGAGGGAGTGTTTCCATAAGCCTGACATAGAAGCAGCGGGGCGACACAATTGTAACGTGCAGTCGAGCAGTTCAGGGGCTATTGTACAGTGATGGGGGTGTGCTTTGTGTGTTTTCATATAACAATGTGACAAAGCGATTTGACACCCATGTTGTAATTTGTAGTGCAGTAAAAAGGTGAAAAATATCTGTATTTTGACCAAAAAGATGTTTTCTCAAGTATACACAACTTCAAACCCAGACTTGGTACAAGGTGGTAAGAACTTTTCATGCATACTAATTTCGTATGCATGAAAGGTCAGAAAGGTCAAGGGTCACAAGAAATCGGGAAATAGGTACAAGATAGCCATATATTGCCCAAAGATGTTTTTTTCTCAAGTATTCCTAACTGTAACCCTAAACTTGGTAAAGAGATACCTGATGGTAAGACCTTCCTATGCATATTTATTTGGATGACCCCCTCAGAAAAGTTACTTTTTGTCACTCTCCTGTCATGTCGCGATTTGGAAATGCAGCTTAATATGTATTAGTTTTTGATTATCCAAGGAAAACCCCTTTACTGACAATGTGTTCATTTTTCGAAGACATTTCATCATATGAACAGGTCTTTTTTGTGACAAGTTCCTAAATACTGGCATACATCAGTCATTCAAAATATGTACTCCACAGCTGACACTTATGGGGTAGGAAACAGTGGTACAGATAGATTTTGTGCAGCATCGGTGTGAGACAAGGAGAAAACTTATCACTGCTCCGCTTTGCATGATTCAAAATGATATACAGGGTTCATTCTGAAAATGGTCAGTGGCCTCAGAGTATAAAACCCACGGGTCTTTTCTGAAGAGGGGATGTGCGGAAATATAGAAACGTGGGGATGTATATTTATGTCATTAAACCCTCGGCTTAAAATGTTGTGCAAATGTGGACTTGCTCAATGAAAAACGCAATACTTCTCAAGAGTGAGTTGACCATGCAGTTCTTGCATTACCCTCCAGCTGTCACAGCAGATTTAAGTGGTTGGGTGATAACTGATCATAGGCATATGATATGTACTGTACTTTGTGTTTGTTTTGTTTTTTTCTTCCACTGTCAATCTTTGACTTTCAGATGTGTGGCTTTACTTATCGTATCAGAATTGCTAACCACATGGTTCATTTCAATAGTTTTACAGATGTACTGTACATGACACACGACAGCAAACAGAATGACCTGACTATGATCCGTGTCCATTTGTGATTTGTGCTAAGGAACATGCGTACAGTGAAGTAATAAGGATAATATTTCATTTCTGAGCACATTCATGTAAGTTCTTTTGTGATTTTTTTCATGCCCCCAGCGGGTCCAAAATTAAATAAAGTAAACTGATGCCAACATTGTGCACAGTACCAGAGGGTACGTGGTGGGTGCTATGCAGCAATCAGTTGTTACATGATAGCCTGCACCATGTTGAGTTTTTGGAGAGCAGCAATGGTATTGCTTGGATTACGGGCCGGCATGGTGCAGACTCTGTTGTAGACACTTTGCCAGCGTAGCACTCATGTATTTTGCAGTGTTATATGGTCGATTTTGTATCAAGAGCAGTACAGGTATTGTTTGGTGTGCATGCCTATATTATGCAGACTAGGTGACACAGTGCATTGTACCCTTGTTATTCAGTTGTTATGGTATTTTGTGTTGACATCAGCATTGTGCAGTGCAAGTTATGGGGCGTGAGACTGCATTTCACTTTGTTGTGCTGCAATTGGACACAGTGTGGTACTGGTAACAGTATTGTTTGATTTTCATGCCAACATTGTGCACAGTATACAGTATCTGTGTAATGTAGTTTGGTGGGTGGATACTGCATTTCACTGTTATTATGTTGTGGGATGTGCAATGTTGAATTATATCTCTCTCTCTCTCTCTCTCTCTCTCTCTCTCTCTCTATATATATATATATATATATATATATATATATATATATATATATATATATATATATATATATATATATATATATATGTATGTATGCCATCGCTGAAGACCACCTCCCAGAGGGCCAGTGTGGCTTCAGAGCCAACAGGATTACCACCGACATGGTCTTTGTGCTGAGACAGCTTCAGGAGAAGTGCCGCGAGCAGAACAAAGGGCTGTGCGTAACGTTTGTCGACCTAACAAAAGCGTTTGACACTGTGAGCAGCAAGGTATGTGGTAGATCCTGGAGCGACTAGGCTGTCCCCCAAAGTTCCTCAACATGATCGTCCAGCTCCACGAGGACCAGCAAGGCCAGGTCAGACTAAACAGTGACCTCTCAGAGCCATTCCCCATTCGCAACGGCGTGAAGCAAGCCTGCGTGCTAGCACCGACCCTCTTCACCATCTTCTTCAGCATGATGTTGAAGCAGGCCACAGTGGACCTCGACGATGACGACGCAGTGTACATCAGGTATCGTCTCGATGGCAGCCTGTTCAACCTCAGACGACTGCAGGCTCACACGAAAACCCTAGACCAACTGATTCGTGAGCTGCTCTTTGCTGATGACGCTGCCCTCGTTGCACACACAGAGAGCCTTGCAGCGCATTACGTCCTGCTTCGCAGATGCCGCCCACCTCTTTGGACTTGATGTCAGTCTGAAAAAGACAGAGGTCCTTCATCAGCCAGCACCCAATGAAGAGCATCGCCCTCCCCACATCACCATCGGCGAGTCCGAACTGAAGTCTGTACACCAGTTTACCTACCTCGGCTGCATCATCACGTCAGACGCCAAGCTGGACAAGGAGCTGGACAACAGGCTTGCAAAAGCGAACAGTGCTTTCGGACGACTATTCAATCGGGTGTGGCACAATCAACAGCTGAAAAAAAGGCACCAAGATCAGCGTGTACAGAGCTGTCGTCCTCACCACCCTGCTGTACGGTTCCGAGTCCTGGGCCCTCTACCGCAGCCAACTACGACTCCTCGAACGCTTTCACCAGCGCTGCCTGCGTACCATCCTGGGCATTCACTGGAGTGACTATGTCACCAACGTCGAGGTCCTTGAACAGGCGGAAACTTTGAGCATTGAGGCTTTGCTGCTGCGGACACAGCTTCGCTGGGCGGGGCACGTCTCCAGGATGGAGGATCATCGCCTACCCAAGATCACTGTTTGGCGAGCTCGCCACTGGACACCGAGACAGAGGGGCACCAAAGAAGAGATACAAAGACGGTCTCAAGAAGTCACTTAGTGCCTGCCAAATCGACCACCGCCAGTGGTCTTCGCTTGCTGCGGACCGTGACACCTGGCGCTCCACCATTCACAAGGCAGCCGTCTCCTTTGAGGACTCTCGCAGAGCTAACCTCAAGGACAAGCGGCTCAGGAGAAAAAACAGAGTTGTCGTAACTCAGAACTCTGACCAGACCTTCCCCTGCAGCCACTGCGGTCGAACCTGCCTGTCCCGGATTGGCCTCCGCAGCCACGAAAATGCCTGCAGACGACGTGGGCAAGCCCTATAGAGTCTTCGTTCGCGAAGCCAAGCCATGAGCCATAATGATTATATATATATATATATATATATATATATATATATATATATATATATATATATATATATAGATATATATATATATATATATATATATATATATATATATATATATATATATATATATATATATATATATATATATATATATATATATATGAGCAAAATAATATATGTAGTGGAAGGCTCTAAATGATAAGTCTGTCATTCCTTCTCTCCTATCCCCCTTCTTTTATATACTGTGCAGTTGGCTCCCAAATAAATACCTCATGAGCAAGTGGTTGCCGGTGTCGGTCTCCGTTGGCATGCACACAACTAAAAATGACATCGGCACCACTTTTCTCCCAAATAGCTTGTATACAGTCAGCACTTTGTCAATGTAAATGTGAATAATGTTACATGTAGTTGAAATATGTTCTGCAGTAAAGATGTATTTTGAGGGGGAGCTGGGTGGCTCGGTGGTAGTGTGTTTTTGTTTCCTTATAATTTGTAACCAAAAACTGCTGGGAAACTGAGATTCAGCTAGAGAGATAGGTACATCCACTACCAATCTGTTTACAAACATCTTTCAACCAGAGATGTTCATCGACCTGCTTTCACGGAGACACCAAAGGAGCATGTAGCATTTCTTGCAGCAGGTATATTAAAACAAATTCAGATCAATTACTGTTTGTAGATGATGCCAGTAAAAATTATTTAAAAAAACTGTCTGTGACAACACTCTTTGGTGTGCTTTTTCATCAGTGAAGCTGTGAATGATTGAATGAATGTAAACATGTAATGTAAACATGCTCACACAATGCCTGGCTGAAAAAAAAAATGAATGAACAAATGTACCGAGGTAACCAGTGTGCATTTTTATCCAAGACTGAATCCGGTTGTTTGGTTTATGGTTTAACATTCACATTACCACAGTGATCAGTGATAATCGCATATTTAAAAAATGAAAATAAAAAAATACCACGTGTTAATTTTTTTTTTCTTTGGGTTTAAAGTGTGTTTGTTTCATTTAGCGAAGTAGAAACTGTATGTGTTTCAAATGTGAGCAGGAAAAAAATGTCGCCACCTACGGAACTCGAACCCTGGTCACCTGCGTGGCAAACGAAGTACCTTAACACTGCACTAACCAAATTACTGAGAAGCAGCTCGTGCATTTAATTACTTATAGATAAACGTTTTCATCCCGTATCTGCCGTTGTTGTTTGTTCCAGTTTACTGTCACAAATAATAATCGAGGACTAGCAGTTTGGACGTAGTTTGCAACAGTTTGGGCTTAGGTTTTCCCTTGTAGGTTTGGCATGGTCGTTTTCCCTTCTTTCTAATGCGGGCTTGTGACCGGCTACGGCGGAGATATGATCTGCCGGAAGTCAGACATCGCTTGTATCCCTTATTGAATACGCACTCGAAAACGACCCAAAGTGCCAAATTTTGTGCGGGACCCCATATTTTCTTCATAATCAATGTGATAGTTATAACATAAAGTACGACTTTATCGAATAAAAAGGGCCTGAGCAATTGCCCAACATTGCAAACACTTGTAATGTTATTGATAACATCCGGGCAATTTGCGAATTTACAACATACACTTTTCTTGATTGCACTTAGAATTCCAATTATCAGAACACACTTTTTTTACGAGAAAATACTAACATACTTTATGAAGTGACCGAAATGTTTCTTTATCATTTTAACACACTATTCGATAATTTTTTATTGTGTTCTGAAATCGGCTATTTTGCGTGTTTTGCCTCGTGGGGTACCTCACAAAAAGGGCTCAAACTTACAAATATGCCCGGGACCATGGGTCTGTCAGGGTGGCAATAGCCTCCAGACTCAACAAGGCTCTCAAAAAAACATACAAAGGGCAGTTTTCAATTAAAAAATGTAGGTATAGTATACAACCTTAAGTGAGTTGTAACTGCCTACATTCACGCGGCATTTTCTATCCTTCTGTCCAAGATACATTGATCCTCAAAAGCCCCCGCAGAGTGCGGGACTCATGATGATCTATGTCTCTTGCTGAACTCATATTTCTTTACTTATACCTCTAATATTGCCTTGGGAAATAGGGTTGTGACAATGGCGAGGATGGTCAGTCACTCCCAACACGTAGCATATAGCATGTGTGTAGCATGTTGTGACAATGGCGAGGACGGTCAGTCACTCCCAACACGTAGCATATAGCATGTGTGTAGCATGTTGTGCGACTGCATTATTTTCATTCCTACGTCACACGACAAGTCCCTTTAGCGAAATCCTTGCCACGTGACCTCGTTAGAAACACTCTTGTAGTGACTAATGGCGGACTTTCATGTAGCTACTTTGTGGCGCGCCTTCCATACTGGTTTTGTTGAGCATCACAACGTTGAAAACTACGAAATGTTGTTTTTGTCAGGGAGGAAGAACCTCAAATACATAGTGCCTAGAAAGTGATTTCCGGTGGTCATTCTGTTTGTGGATTTGAATTCTCATACACGAAGACTTCACGAATCCGGCTTTATAAAGATTGTAAAACTGATCAAATAGAAGTTATAGCCATTTGAAGATTGAGACATTAATGGCTAGAAAAAAAACAGTTCTTCTACCGTCTGAACTCGGCTATTGTTTAGTCAGCAGATTATTTGGACAAGGTCAATGGTGCCTCCAATATCGACAGTGGGACACAGTGAACATTCTGGACGTGAGTGAGTTGTGTGTGTGTGTGTGTGTGTGTGTGTGTGTGTGTGTGTGTGTGTGTGTGTGTGTGTGTGTGGGTGGGTGCCGGTGGGTGG
The DNA here is from genome assembly GCA_036245525.1 of Semisulcospira habei. Lineage (NCBI taxonomy): Eukaryota > Metazoa > Mollusca > Gastropoda > Semisulcospiridae > Semisulcospira > Semisulcospira habei. The sequence continues at coordinate 54,401,816 of BTPG01000005.1, forward strand.
GTGTGCGTGTGTGTGTGTGTGTTTTTGTGTGTGGGTGTGCGTGTGCGTGTGCGTGTGTGTGTGTTTGTATGTTCGCGCGCGCGCGTGTGTATGTTGAATCCTAAAAACTACAGTGTGCCCTGTGTATATAATAATAATAATAATAATAATAATACATGGTACTTATATGGCGCATTTCTCATATTTATAATATAACGCTATGCGCAGGCGAAAACCACACACACACACACACACACACACACACACACACACACACACACACACACACACACAGACACACACACACATACACACACACACACACACACACACACACACACACACACACAGAGTCTGAAGGGGGGGGGGGGCGGAGTGTACAGAAAACCGTAGAAATTACACAAAAGTCTGCGAGAAAAGGTGAGTTTTTTAACTTTGCTTTGAACTGCGTAAGGGGGGAAGCATTTCTCAGCTCAGTCGGTAAGGAATTCCAAATCAAAAGAGCAGTACATCTGAAAGAGCGTTAGCCGGCAGACTGGAGATGGAACTTTGCAACTTTGAGAAGTTTCTCTCCCGATGAACGCAGTGAGCGAGAGGGCTGGGAAGTAATTAGACTGGAAGAAAGGTATGACGGAAGACTGCCGGCAAAGTGGCGGCATACAAGGGTCGCTATCTTAAGGTCATGTTACATATTCAAATTGGGCAATTCAGGCAGTAAGAGGACCGATGTTTTAGAAATGACTTTCTGCCTTGTTTGAAAATTTGTAGTAGGGCTTAATTTTGGATTTTGCTGGAAATTTCTAAATAGATAAGAAGAGACGTGTTTGGTGCTTTGATTCATACTATTCTGAGCTTATCCAGTGGACAATTGTGGGCCTATGTTGAGTTGCCGTTGACGTAGTGATTTGAGGGGAACGCTGATTTCAGCTGTGCTTGGGTGTGGGGTTGGTAAGGAATCAGGTTCATAGCGAAGAAATGAGACAGTCAATGTGCTGCTTTTTATTTTTTTTATTTTGTGCATGGCAAATGTGCAGCTGGTGGGCGGTAGTGTTTTTTAGGGGATTGAAATATTAGGGGATGACTGGGACTGACTAAGGCTAAGAGACTGGACAGTACGGAAACGGCACTGTGTTCCGTGGCCTGTCAGAGGCACCACATGTCATATGTGACATAGACCGGAAACTGGTTTAATGTAAACATATCATTGAGTTTGGACTTTTGCACTCGGAAAACTGAGAAAATCATGAAAAATTTGAAATTTCACCAAAACATCGCTGCGCTTGCAGTTGTATAGGCGTTTTTGCATGTTTTTCGTCTCAACACCCTGTTTTTCCTGCACTGTAAACTATGTTTAGTGTGTTTGTTCATTTATTTTTGGTCTTACAGGTAGTCATGAGTCTGACCTTCGACCTTGAGTTGTGACCTTTGGCCTTGACCTTGAAAGGGGGGTGGGGGGGGGGGTTGGAGCATTCAGTTTGATAAATGCGTTAAACAAAAATGCACTCTTTCAGTTATTGAAGTTGTGGGGTGAGTAGTGGTGGGGTGGGGTGGGTGGGGTAGGGTAGGGTGGGGTGGGGGGTTGGGTTGGAAGTGCCGGGAGGTCAAAGGTTAAGATGAAAACTACAATGAAACAGTGTCAGCATGTTCATTTCATCAGACAGCTGACCTCAGAGTGATATAAGCCGCCCAAAATAGTGTGACATGCAGAAGTGTTATTTTGCATGATCCAGCTACAGTGGCTGCATCTGAGGTGTCATTCTGCTGTAATTGTCATGAGGGATCTCTGGTGTCTATTCTGAGCCAAACACAAGCACTTTTACACTGCGTAAAGCTCATTTGAGTGCATTGTTATGGGACCAGCAATTGCGACCATCAGTACAGGCTTATACAGGAGTGTTCACAAGTTTGGCACACACATGCCTACTGCATTTGCAACATGAGTTAAGGTGTTTTGAGACTCTGACAAGTGTGTTTTATATCAAAATGAACTGTACATAACCATTTTTCTCTGCTACCTCCTAAATAAGCACTCCAGATACTTGTTTGGGTATGGGGTGTGTCCAGCGTAGCATAGTTTGGCTGTTTTGTGTAGTCTTTTGTCTGTGGGATAGCTCAGCAGACTTAGTGTTTAAATTGCACAGCTATTTCATGACCCCTTTTGACTATGGAAAAGATTGCAAGCAGCACATAGGGCATGTCAGCTGCTTACAGGCCTCTTCCTGCTTGTTGTCACCAGTCAACAGGGCCAATGAGGATGCCTTGGCCTTGTCTCTTTGGCTGCCCTGAGATACACAAGGAAATGGCCTTGGGTCTGAAAGCTCATTTTTCATCAATGTCAGTGTCATGGTATCTTTTTTCAGTTGTCCAGCCCACCAGAAGTCAGTTTGACTGTTTTGCATGGGTGTGTAAACTTGGAAAAACATAAAAAGTAGGGGAGGGGGGGGGGGCGGTAATGAAAAAAATATGGAAAAACAACACAACTTTCATGTGCCTGTGTCTCAATGAAACATTTCTGTAAAACAGATATATTACTTGATGTACATGCCAATTTTAGAGGCATTCTGACCATATAGTCTGTTTTTCATGGCATCAGATATGCACGATCCCAAGCATCAACAGCACAGTGAACGCCACAACAACGCGCTTCACATAATGGGCCATAACATAAAGATGCAGCAACATTCAATGCCTTATGGTGTCACTTTATGTGTTTGACTTAGCTAGTGTCTAAGGATTGCACTGATGGCAGATTGAATGGTGTTCAGGTGGGACAGTTTCTCTGACAGGGGCACCACATGCCATATGTGACATAGATCAGAAGCTGGTTTAATGTAACCATATCATTGAGTTTGGACTTTACAACTTGGAAAACTGAGAAAATCATGAAAAATTTGAATTTTGCCAAAAAATCGCTGCGCTTGCAGTTTTATAGGCATTTTTGCATGTTTAGCATCGCAACACCCTGTTTACCTGCACTGTGAGCTATGGTTAGTGTGTTTGTTCATTTATTTTTTGTCCTACAGGTAGTCATGAGTCTGACCTTCGACATTGAGCTCAGACCTTTGACCTTGACCTTGAAAGAGGTGGGGTTTGGGGCGTTCAGTTTGATAAATGCGTTTTAAAAAAAACTCTTTCAGTTAGTAAAGTTGTGGGATGAGGTGGGGTGGAATGAGTGGGGTTGGGTGGGTGGGGGTGGGGGGGGTGGAGGTGGGGAGAGGTGGGGGGGGGCTTAAGGTCAAAGGTTAAGATGAAAACTACAATGAAACAGTGTCAGCATGTTCATTTCATCAGACTGCTGACCTCAGAGTGTAATAAGCCGCCAAAATAGTGTGACATGCAGAAGTGTTATTTTGCATGATCCAGCTACAATAATAATAATAATAATTACGGTATTTATAATGCGCTTATCTTATAATAATTATAACTCTAAGCGCGCACTCACAACTCGCGCACGCATGCGCACGCTTTAGACAACGACTCACGTACCACAAATAGTGAAATACATTACGACAGTCAGCTTGGGGTGGGGGGGGGGTGTGGTGATATAGTGCTAGAACTGTTGAAAGAGGTGAGTTTGAGGGCAGACTGGAAGGAGGAGAGAGTGTTTCTGACGGAGTGAGAGTGGGAGAGTGTTCCAGGTGGATGGACCGTATACAGAGAAGGAGCGGGGGTCGAAAGTGCTGAGTTTGGTGCGAGGGATGTGGAGGCGGAGAAGGTCGGAGGCGGAGCGGAGGGAGCGGGGAGGAGTGTAGGGGTGAAGTAAGTTTGAGAGATAGGCAGGAGCACAGTTGTTCAGGGATTTGTAGCAGAGAGACAGAATCTTGTACTGGATGTTTTCCAGACCAAAAAGGTGACTGTCAAGTGTGTAATATGCAAAGAAGTACCCAACGGAGAAAGAAACACGCTTAGAAAAGACGGGTACAACACAATTTATTAATACTTCGGGTAAATACCCTTTGTCAAAATAGACAAACAAACAAATAGAGAGATTAGCCGCTACTTATCTTTATTGGCAGAAGGAATGTGGCAACTGAAGGAGGTGACGTAAAATAAAAGAAAAGGAAGAACAAAAGTGCGGAAAAAGATAAAAAAATAACGTCAACGAAAAATAGTAAGAGAGAGACTCGGAAAGAACCTGAACACGAGAGACAAGAGTGTGTGCAAGCACGTGCAGGAGCGAGCAAAAGAAAAGGCGTGTAGGTGAGGCCAGAGAAAGAGAAAGAGAGAGAGAGAGAGAGAGAGAGAGAGAGAGAGAGAGAGAGAGAGAGAGAGAGAGAGAGAGAGAGAGAGAGAGAGAGAACGAACGGGGAGTACCCTTGGGCACGAAGTAGGCTGAGTGTCTAATACACAAAGCCTGCTAAACACCAACCTGAAGGCAAACTTTATATCACCTTCAAGTTGAGGACTACCTCGGGGAAAAACGGGAGGACCCCGGGGAAAAAAACCCAGCATTTAGCACGGTACACAACAAGTAATAAGACATTAAAACAAAGCAAATAATCAAATTCAGTAAGAGAATAATGGTTTAAGTGGAGAGTAGGTAGTTGTGAAAACGTCTTCAAGGGTAACTCAAAAAATAAGGGGGGGGGGGGGAGAGAGAGAGAGAGAGAGAGAGAGGGGGGGGGAGAGAGTGAGAGAGAGAGAGAGAGAGAGAGAGAGAGAGAGAGAGACGGGGGCGGGGGGGGGGAGGTGGGTGAAAGGTTGAAGGAGGAAGGGGAAGAAGGGAAAAGGAAAAAGCGTAAATAGAGAAAGAGGGCTAGAGAGAAGTGTTAGAAGGGGTAGGGGGGGGGGGAGAGAGAGAGAGAGAGAGAGAGAGAGAGAGAGAGAGAGAGAGAGGAGAGAGAGAGAGAGAGAGAGAGAGAGAGAGAGAGAGAGAGAGAGAGAGAGAGAGAGAGAAGGGGTAGGGTGGGGGCGGAAGACAACCAGCTAGAGCCACCAGCCCCACCCGACAGGCACCCACCAGCCCACAGAAAAACACACAGGCACGCAACAAGACGACCACATACATCCCCAAGGGATGCACACGATCGCCCCGCCCCAAAACCGTGTATCACTCCGTGAGCCGGAGACCGGGCGCCCGACAGGGAAGGGCAAGGGATCCAACTAAACGTTCGGCCAGCGCTGAGAAAGTCACCAAGGGAAATGTACATATCAACCAGCGCCAACCTCACCTATCTGGTTAGTGAGTAGTAAAACAGAAGCGATACAGCGAGGTAAAGGTACAGTTAGCAGACACAAGCAAGGTAAAAAAAAAATGTTAATCTTTCATATTCATCCCGAGTGGCGCCACAGTGCCCAGTTTATTAATCAGAAATTTTTCACGGTCTTTCCTGGCCCAGACATTACTGGCTTGCATAAGCCAGAGGCCTTTAACCCGAATGTCCGAGACGGAGTGGTCAGCCTGATTGAAATGTCGGCCGACCGGTCTGTTGTATTGGTACTTGACAGACTGAAGATGTTCTTTGAAACGGTCGTTGATGGTTCTTTCCGTCTCTCCAACATAGAGTTGGCCGCATTTCACACAGGAGATGACATAAATCACGTTGGTGGTTTGACACGTGAAGTATCTGTCTATGTTGAATTTGTAACGTGGACCATTCACCACGGTGGAAGGGCAAATAAAAGGACACGTCTTGCAATTAGGAACATTGCAAGGTGTGGAGCCGGAGGGTCTGGTGGTATGACGAGGCTTGAGAGTAGAGCGAACAAGCATGTCCCGCAAATTAATATCCCTCTTGAAAGCTACCAACAGAGGTTCAGAAAAGATAGCAGCAGATTCTTGACTGGATGACAAAAGACCCCAGTTAGAAAGAAGGATTTTACGAACCGGATTGGTGTGGGGATGATAGATCATGGTTACGATAGGCCTGTCACTATCAGCGGTAGGTTTAGTCTGCAGTGTACTCGCGCGAATAAGTTTTTGAACCGTTTGGAGAGATCCTTGAACAGTATGTGGCTAATGTCTCTTGTCTCTCGTGTTCAGGTTCTTTCCGAGTCTCTCTCTTACGATTTTTCGTTGACGTCATTTTTATCTTTTTCCGCACTTTTGTTCTTCCTTTTCTTTTATTTTACGTCACCTCCTTCAGTTGCCACATTCCTTCTGCCAATGAAGATAAGTAGCGGCTAATCTCTCTATTTGTTTGTTTGTCTATTTTTGACAAAGGGTATTTACCCAAAATAATAATAAATTGTGTTGTACCCGTCTTTTCTAAGCGTGTTTCTTTCTCCGTTGGGTACTTCTTTGTATTGGATGCGTTGGGGGATGGGAAGCTAGTGAAGGAGTTTGAGCAGGAGAGTGATGTGGTCGGATTTTTCTTTCTGAGGATGGGTCTGAGGTGTCATTCTGCTGTAATTGTCATTAAGGATGTCTCTGGTGTCTATTCTGAGCCAAACGCAAGCACTTTTACACCGCGTAAAGCTCACTTGAGTGCATTGCTATGGGACCAGCAGTTGCGGCCAACAGTACAGGCTTTTACAGGATGCCTGGGCGTTGTCTTTTGGGCTGTCCTGAGATACACAAGGAAATGGCCTTGGATCTGAAAGCTTATTTTTCATCAATGTCAGTGTCATGGTAACCTTTTTCAGTTGTCCAGCCCACCAGAAGTCAGTTTGTCTGTATTGCATGTGTGTGTAAACTTAGGAAAACAGAAAAAGTAGCGGGGTGGGTAGTGGAAAAATATGAAGAAAAAAAAATCTTTCATGTGCCTGTGTCTCAAATGCAACATTTCTGAAGATCAGATATATTACTTGGTGTACATGCCAATTTGGGAGGCATTTTGACCTTATCTAGTTTGGTTTTCATGGCATCAGATATGCATGATCCAAAACATCAACAGCATAATTAACGCCACAACAACGCGCTTCACATAATGGGCCATAACATAAAGATGCACCAGCATTCAATGGTGTCACTTTGGGTTTGACTTAGCTAGTGTCTAAGGGTTGCACTGATGGCAGATTGAATGGTGTTCAGGTAGGAGAGTATCTCTTACAGGTCATGTTACATAAAATTGGGCAGTTCAGGCAGTAAGAGGGCCGGTGTTTTTAAAAATAGTTTTTGCTTTGTTTGAAAATTTGTAGTAGGGCTGAACGTTGGAATTTGCTGGAAATTTCTGGTTAGATGAGAAGAGACATGTTTGGTGCTTTGATTCATACCATCCTGAGCTTATCCAGTGGACAATTGTGGGCCTGTGTTGAGTTGCCTTTGACGTTGAGATTTGAGGGGCTGATTTCAGCTGTGCTTGGGTGTGGGTTTGGTAAGGAATCAAGTTCATAGCCAAAAATGAAACAATGAGCTTTTTTTTTTTTTGGGGGGGGGGGGCGGGGGGGGGGGTTGTTGTTGTTACTTTGTGCATGGCAATGTGCAGCTGGTGGGCGGTAGTGTATTTTAGGGGATTTAAATATTAGGGGATGCCTGGGACTGACTATAGCTAAGAGACTGGACAGTACGAAACGGCAATGTGTTCCGTGGCCGTAAGTTATTGCGACTGGGGGGCTCATGAGGGTATATGTCTCTTGTAGTTTTGAAGCGTTTGTCTGTCCCCGGCATTTAAGGGTTAAAAATTGTGAAAATCGGCATCTTGACCAGTTATGCCAGTGTCAGTGGTCAAGGTGTGATGACTGATCCCTAGAGGTCTACGCCGTTATGTCGATAGCCGCGGACCATGACGTACACGTGGACTTTAACTGATCAGTAATCTTCACATATAACAAAACACCGGGAACCGTAAACCTGGTTTATTGTGTGTGGGTATACACGGAGTTTGTTACAAGAAAAGTATTGACGAGAGAGAGAGAGAGAGAGAGAGAGAGAGAGAGAGAGAGAGAGAGAGAGAGAGAGAGAGAGAGAGAGAGAGAGAGAGAGAGAGAGAGAGACTAGAGAGAGAGAGAGAGAGAGAGAGAGAGAGAGACAGACAGACAGACAGACAGACAGACAGACAGACAGACAGAGAGACAATGACAATGACAATGACAATGATCCTTTATTTGACAACGGTAAAAGTTTTGGTAGTAACAACCATTTTTCGAACTTGCCGTTGCTAATCTACTGATTACAGAGTTACTAGCGCACTAATTGTTTTCTACTACTAAAAAGGGAAACAAATTACACGACACAGCACAAGCCAAGAGAGAGAGAGAGAGAGAGAGAGAGAGAGAGAGAGAGAGAGAGAGAGAGAGAGAGAGAGAGAGAGAGAGAGAGAGAGAGATGAATGAATGAATGAATGAATGAATGAATGAATGAATGAATGAATGAATGAATGAATGAATGAATGAAACTTTATTTTCCAAGGATAAAAGAATAGGTGCGCAGACCTGTTTTCATTCTTGTCCTTGCTACACACTACAAAACAAAATAACGTACATAAAATAACACACACACACGCACTGACACACACATACACACACATCAGTATATCATGTACACATACATTCTATCACTTAAAACTATACTACAGCAAATATAAAAAGTATAAAGGATTTTGTACATAAAACCGCTATTGTTCTCATCATAAAAATCAACACGGCAACTCACTCCAACAAACGTAAACAGGCATACACACACACACACACACACACACACACACACACACACACACACACACACGCGCGCACGCACACACACACTCCCACACACACACACGCGCGCGCGCGTGCGCAAGCACGTAGGAATGCGCGCGTGCACACACATACACTTGCACACACTGACACAGATAAACACACACCCGCACACACACGCGATAGCGGCCTCCCCGCTCCACTAAACCCGCCGCGCACAGTTAGATGCTATAGTCTGCCATGGAATTAGACTAGACTTGTATAGCGATCCCGCAACCACCGCGCGCGCGGGTCGACGCGAAGAAACCACAGCACTGCCACGCCTCGCGAGCGCCCAATGCTGTGTCTATGGACGGCATCCTGTCTGGCCAGCCGAGCCCATGGGGTCATGGATATTACATAATGCGGCTTGCTGGAATGCCAGCGGTATATTACATGCGTTCATAAATGTTAGAAGAGAATGCAGACTATCCGGGAAATGCCGCATAAGGCATGGAGTGCTACATGTAAAAATAAAAATAAAAATAAGAAATAAAAGAAAAATTAAGTTTTGTCTAGATGTTTGAGCAGCTTGGTCTTGTAAGTTTTAAGTGATGGCGCGGCTCTAACATCCGCAGGAATGGAGTTCCATAACTTTGCACCAGAATAGGACAACGACGACCTATAAATGTCCAGTCGAGGCATCGGTACAACAAGATTGTTCCCTGGTGTTCGACTGGACCTCGTATGAGCAAAGTGGAACAAACTATTGAGATAGGCTGGTGTTTCTGATAGGGTGATTTTGCGCATGAGCACCAACTTATTATACTTAAACTGTTTTTCAAGTGGCAAAATGTCTAACAGCTTGAACTTATTGTCAGTATTAATGACTTCTGAGGGTCTGTCAACAATAAGTTTAATGGCTCTTCTGTGGAGCAAGTTCAGACTTTTTAAATTAGCATCGCTACTACCGTCCCAAATAGATGAGGCATAATCCAAATGTGACTGAATATGGGCATAGTAGAAGAGTTTCCTTGTTGGCTCATCAGCAAAATGTCTCAATTTCGACAGGAGGAATACATTTTTAGATACCATTTTACACAGTTTAGTAATGTGGCCTTGCCAGCACAACTTGTCGTCTAAGTTGATTCCAAGCACGCGATGTTCTCTGACTTGCTCCACAGGCTGGCCGTTAAGAGTTAGTTGAAGGGGAGGGGTGTTCAACTGATGCTTTTGCCGTGTGGTAATCAGCATGCATTTGGTTTTAGTGGGATTAGGTATCATGGCGTTATGTCTGCACCATTCAGATATCTCATTTAAACTGTCTTGGAGAATCTTCACCATACATGTTACGTCTGATGACGAAACGTCCAGTGTTCCATCGTCTGCAAAAAGACTGCAAGTTACACTGGAGTCAGATATATGTAATGGAAGGTCGTTTATAAAGACAGAGAACAATAATGGACCAAGAATCGATCCCTGTGGTACTCCGTGCTCTATCACCCCTTCAGGTGAGTTTTTCCCATTCACGTAGACATACTGCGTACGCCCATGCAGATATGACGTAAGGAAGGCAAGTGTGTCTGCGCTTAGTTGATAGACATTAAGTTTTTGAACTAAAGTTTCATGATTGACGAGGTCAAATGCTTTTGAAAGGTCCAAAAATACTGCTCCAGTCATTTGACTGCTGTTTATGGCAGTAAGCCATCTGTCAACAAGGTGTACCAATGCTGTGTGACAGGAGTGTTTCCGCCGAAAGCCAGATTGTAATGGATGTATGAGTTTGTGTTTTTCTAGAAAATGTTGTAAGTGTGTGTGAATGTGTCTTTCTATCGGTTTCGACAGTTTTGACAGTAGCGAAATGGGCCTGAACTTGTTAGGGTCGGCAAGGTCTTTCGTTTTAGGTAGTGGGATCACTTTGGCTATTTTTAGAGAAGATGGAAATATCCCCTGCTTTATGCAAAGGTTGTATATATATGTCAAGGTATCTACAATATACGGTAGGGCCATTTTCAGAACTGAGCTACTAATACCATCATGGCCAGACGTACGTTTGTTCTTTAAGTACGAGATTGATTTTCCCACGTCGTTTATCGTTAACAGCGGAATGCTGAATGACGTATCAGGGTCCAGCCGTTCTGCACAAAACGTCTTTAGCTTTTCGGACACAGCTGAAGACTGACCAGAATATGTATTTTTTAGCAACGTACTGGCAGCCGAGAGGAAATGCTGATTCAAGATATCAGCTGATAACTGTGTACATTGTGCGGTATTTTTGGACCTCGTAAAAGCATTGATCGCTCGCCACACAGATACGACATCTTTCTTTCCGTTCATAAGACGGTGAAAAAGTGACCTTTGAGCTTTCCTCACTAAATGTTTAACATGGTTTCTTTGCCTTCGATAAGCAACAAAATCCTTCTTTCTTTTATAGTCATCTCGGAGCTGCATGGCATCCTTGATTTCCTTACTTAACCAGGCGGGAAGCTGGGGGTTCTTCACCCGTTTCTCTCTGAATGGAGCGTGTTTATCGAGAACACCAAGGAACAATCCGTACCACTCAGACAAAGCATCGTTGGGGTCATTATGGTAGTACACTGTATCAAAGTGTGTGCTACTTAAATCACAAAGAAATGTTTCCTTGTTGAAGCGTTTAAGTGATCTGTATCTAATAGTCGTGTGCTGATGTTTTCCGAATGAATTATCCGCTTTTAATGCCAAGCAACAGCACACCGGGTAGTGATCGCTAATCCCTACCTGAAGCACGTCTACTGCCATCACCCTTGATTGAGTAGTTGTATATATGTGGTCTATAAGGGTGGAGGAAGTTGGACTAACACGAGTTGCTGTTTTAACTAGCTGCTTTAAACCAAACATAGACATGGTGCACTCCCAAGCAGGGTTATTCAAAAACATGTTAATATTGAAATCGCCTAGGATCAAAATTTCAGAGCTGGACTGTCTGACCTTATCCATCATGGCGATAAAGTCGTCGAACCATTGAAATGTTGATGCTGGGTTCCTGTAAATGTACCCGACCAGCACGGGGCTGGATTTGTTTGCCCTTAACTCAACCCAAATGCATTCTACGGTTTTTGACTCCAGGTCCCCACGCCTGCGAGTAATACCGCTAATTGAATTATGAATGTATACTGCAATACCCGTATGTCCCGGGTATTCAGCATCGCGGCGCAGTACAGTGAAGTCCTGGATAGAAACGGCCTCATCGCTGATGTTACGATTGAGACGCGATTCCGTTACACCAAACAAGTGAAATGGATTGGATTGACTCAAGAGCACACACAGATCGGGAACTTTGTTAGTTAAATGATAAACATTTAAATGGCCAATATGTAACTGGCGATCATACACCATGATTGCTAATGTATGTCAATACCAAAGAGTACAAATAAAAAAGCTTATAAATGATACAAAGGCAAATAAGAGCTGAAATAATAAAACAAAGCAAAAGAATATCAGTCCGCTCTAACACACAGAATGTGGGAGGCAAGTGAAAAGAAAAAGAGTTTCTTCTACGCATTCACTGATATAGACCACACTACCGGTCACTAACGGTCACTAACAGTGACTAATCTCTTTAGCAAACTTCAACAGTCAAAGCTAAACGACCCCGCTGCGCGATAGGGGAAATAAAGTCAGCGCTGCGAAAGGACGCAGATATGATCGTAGTGTGAATATACGTAGAGCACTAGTAGAGAAAGTGTCACGGTGCACAAGTACTAGTGCTATAAGCGTCACAAATCGCACAGAGTGAGAAGATCGGTATTCACGAATACTGACGGCAGAAGTCAAAAGGATGACAATGTTAATATTGGACCACGTGCAGTGGTTGAAGTTAAAAACAAATGAATACGTCTCTGCGCAAACACAATAATTATGAGCAATAAGACGCAAGAAAATCAATCGATATTGTTCAGTGTTAGCCTGGAAAGTAAAGCACAAAGTTATGTAAGGAAGAGTAACTGAATGTTCTGGAAATGAGTCTAATACACACGCACGGGGTGGCTGTACTGTGCCCACGGTTCCTGCTGTGCGTATGGCGTGTATGTGAGCGGGGGGACGCTGAAAGGATACGTTGGTTGCGTCATGCTGAAGTGTCCCCATGGTCCCGCCTCGCGATACTGTGGAAATGCGGCACTGTATGGTGGTAGTGGCGGTTGCTGCCACATAGGATACTGGCCCGGCATTTGTTGCTGATAGCTACATTGACTCTCTGCTGTACCACCAAATCTGGATTCGCTGTACTGTGATTCCAGACTTGGTGCTACAGCAGAGGACACTGACAGTCCACCTTGACTCTCCGGTGCAGCACCAAAGCTGGATGCACCACAGAGCGATTCCAGGTTGGGTGCTGCAGCGGACACTGACTGTCTGCCGGCTGCGACATTAGCGTAAGTGTTGGTGGTGCCAGCGTGTCCTTCACGTCGCTGACGGCGGTGACGGCCACCACCTGCAGGCTGGTTGTTGGGAGTGGTGACGTCAGTAGCTGGCCCTCCTCTCTTTATGTTGAGGGCCAGACTTATGGTGCCCTGGCGACTAGGATGGATGGGGTCACCGCGCCTGTAGAATTTTCTACGCGGCAACCCATCAACAGCAGTAAAGACCTGAGTGTTGTCTATCAGTGTGACACCCAGCTTTCTGCACACATGGAACAGGTTACTGTTGGAGGCGGTGATGGCCCTATACAGCTGGTGTCTACTGTCGGTCGGCAGGATGGAGGA
>BTPG01000005.1:54420071-54637925 GCA_036245525.1 Semisulcospira habei
CTACACACATACATATATATCGAGCAACACAATAAAATATTAAAGAAAAAAACAAACAAACATAGTATCAAGAACATTTAAATGTACGAAAAGCATAAAAGACGAAAAAAATCAAAAAAAAAAAAAAACTCACCAAACAAACATAATAACATCGACAAAAGCTGAGGTCATCTTATAATTAGAACATGTATCTGAGAGTACTGCATTAAAAGAGGAAAATTAAATCGTGGTATTAGTTTAGAAGTAAAAAGCGATAAAGGCGATCCTTAAATATACTAAATTTTGAAATAGACTTAAGATACTGGGGTAAATTATTCCATGCCTTTGCACCTGAAAAGGCCAGGCTAGTTTTATATATATCTTACCTTGTTCTTGGTAGGTGCAGCGACCTGTTTCTCGTGTTTTGTCTATGATTATCTGAAAACAAAGTTCGCAAATGGAGTGGGGTTCTCTCGTATAAAATCTTGTACATTAATACACACCGATTAATTTCGAATTGTTTGTTTAATGCCAGCAATTTAGGAGATTTGATTTAAATTTTTTTGTCTGTGGGAGCGGGTCCAGGAAGTATGAGTTTAACACCTCGACGATACAGCTTTTACTTTTTTCATATGAACTTCGCTGCAACGGTCCCAGACAGTGTTTTGATATGCGCGTTGTAGAAAAGTTTGCAAACGTCAGGATTAACTATATGGCTGATCTTAGACAAAAGGAACAAGTTTTTGGACAGAGTTTTGCATTCGTTATCAACATGAGGTTTCCAGTTTAACTGGTTGTCTACTGTTACGCCCAGCAAGCGATGCTTAGTTACTTGTTCTATAGGGTGGCCATCTAAGGTAAGTGTTAAAGTTGGTAGTCTGCGCTGATGTTTCTGGCGTGTTGTAACCAACATGCTCTTTGTCTTTGGAATGCTAATTATCATGTAATAAGTAATGCACCAGTCAGGTACTTCGTCCAGACTTTGCTGGAGTACCTCACTGATGTTCGCTAGCTCCTTGTTAGATGTGTGTGCGGTTGTGTCGTCAGTGAACAAATCAAGTTAGCCTCTGGGTGAGATATGCACAGGGCCAGATCATTAATAAATACTAGAAACAATAAAGGCCCTAGAATAGATCCCTGTTAAACACCACAAGTCACTACACCGTTTGATGAAAATTTGCCATTTAGGAGTACTTTCTGTGTTCTGTTTTGAGATATGAAGACAAGAGGGAAACAGTATTCGAGTTAATGTGATAAAGTGGTAGTTTTTTTCAGGAGGATGAAATGATTGACAAGATCGAATGCCTTTTAAGGTCACGAAAGATTGCGCCTGATACTTTATTGTCATTAATGGCAGAGAGCCATTTATCAATAATGTGATTTTGAGTAGTCTGGCAGGAACGTAAAGGTCGAAACCCGGATTGTGCATTACCAAACAGATGATTTTATTCAGGGAAATTTAGGAGATGTATATGTATATGTCTTTCAAGTGGTTTCGAAATTGATGATAAAATAGATATAGGTCTGTACTCATTTAAATTGATTAAGTCTTTGCTTTTGGGAAGAGGAATTACCTTAGCTCTTTTTAATTCGTTAGGAAATACATTATGCTTAATGGCTAGATTGTAGATGAATGTCAGTGACACAATGATGAATGGCAGAGATAATTTAAAAAACTGAGTACTGATGCCGTCTGGACCGCAAGATGATTTGTTTTTTAAACTAGAAATAGATTTACCAACATCCAGAACACTCATAAGAGGCACAAAAAATATGTCACCCGCGATGGCTTGATGTGACCAGCCGTATACCCTTATGACAATTCACAAATTAGTCACGTTTTGTGTTAGCTGTCAGGTGTATTTCGGGGCATGTTTAAGCCTTTATTGGCTAAGTGCTGCCTTCATCAGCATGCTGACCCTTTTGTTTTTGTTAAGTAAACCTTTGTTAGGTTTTTATGGTAGTTTGTTTTATGGTTCATTTTGTATTGTTCAAGAGGATGTACTCTCGCTCACACTATTACTTGGAAAGGCTAGTGGAGAGTGGTGGTGTGTTCTTTTCATGTCGTGTCCTTAGTTTTGATTGTTGGTGGGGCAATTCTATGGTTGTCTGTGGTGTTTCGGGGTTCCGTATAAGTGGCGCAGCGCCCGTTGATCATGTCGTAGGCGTACAAAGCTTTGCTGTATCTGCCCTGTTTAAAGTATATGAAGAGTTATTATAGTTGTTTCGTTGCTCCCTTGTCTCTGCAAAGACCCATGAAGTCAACCCATTCAAAGAATATCGTAGGGTTCAGTCAGGAGAAGATGAATGCGGCTAGTAGGATTCAGTCTTTGAAAGTGTGGGAGGTTTTTCGTCCACATGTATTTTCTATTATTTTGTCTGGCGGTTTTTCTGTTTCTGGTTCATTCCGTTTTCTTTCCCCCGTTGTTTGGGGGGGGGGGGGGGGGGGCTTTGTATTGGTTGCGGTGTGGCTCGTAGGAATAAGATATTTCCACTGCCAGTTGGTTTCTTATTAGGAGGTCGTTCTAGTCAGCGTGCAGATTTTAATTTGATTGAGCCTCATGTCCTTCTTTCTGCTTTTTACCACTGCTAAACTGGTGGAGCTAGTAATGCAGAAGTCTGTTGTGTTGATGCACTTCGGTCCGTGGCGCAGTGGTTAAGGCGCCTGCCACCAATGCCAAAGGTGCGCGGTTCGATACCGGGTTCCGGCGTTGGACTTTTCTCCTCTGGTAAGTGTCACCGTTAATTCGGGCGGACCGTCGGGGGTTCTTTCTCCGGGGCCAGTACTCCGGTTCTTCCACCCCCCCCCCCCCCCCCACTTTGGTACCGGTTTCAGGCCACTTTACAAATTTCAAATACAAGCGATCAAAAATCTCTGTAACTTCAGTAGCTGACTGGCCCTTCGTTTGTCTTGTACTGTGTTTGTCTTAAATGGCGTAAATCCGTGTCTGTTTCGTGAGTGTGTGTGTTGGGTTTCAGGCGCGGCGCTTTGAGTCGATTTCCCCAAAATTGAGAAAAAGCGCCTATATAATAACGGTATTATTATTATTAGTAGTAGCTTTCGTACTTGGGCCGGCGATTTTGACACTTTTCTGTTTACCAGCCACTGCTCAGTGGTGCACTGAGCCAGTGGCGCAAACAAATGTTGCCATTTTTGGTAAACATGAATACACTTGCGAAGTTTTGACACCACGACAGGTTTGTTCTCTCTCTCTCTCTCTCTCTCTTTTTTTTTTTTTTTTTTTTTTTTGTCCAAAAAGTACTCCGGCGGTCGCCGGAGCGCCGGAGTGGCCCGCTACGTCCCTGTTGAGATAGGCTGGTGTTTCTGAGAGGGTGATTTTGCGCATGAGCACCAACTTATACTTAAACTGTTTTTCAAGTGGCAAAATGTCTAACAGTTCGAACTTATTGTCAGTATTAATGACTTCTGAGGGTCTGTCAACAATGAGTTTAATGCTCTTCTGTGGAGCGAGTTCAGACTTTTTAAATTAGCATCACTACTACCGTCCCAAATAGATGAGGCATAATCCAAATTTAACTGAATATGGGCATAGTAGAAGAGTTTCCTTGTTGGCTCATAAGCAAAATGTCTCAATTTCGACAGGAGGAATACATTTTTAGATACTATTTTACACAGTTTAGTAATGTGGCCTTGCCAGCACAACTTGTCGTCTAAGTTGATTCCAAGCACGCGCTGTTCTCTGACTTGCTCCACAGGCTGGCCGTTAAGTGTTAGTTGAAGGGGAGGGGGGTTCAACTGATGCTTTTGCCGTGTGGTAATCAGCATGCATTTGGTTTTAGTGGG
This sequence comes from Semisulcospira habei, assembly GCA_036245525.1. Taxonomy (NCBI): domain Eukaryota; kingdom Metazoa; phylum Mollusca; class Gastropoda; family Semisulcospiridae; genus Semisulcospira; species Semisulcospira habei. The sequence continues at coordinate 54,423,856 of BTPG01000005.1, forward strand.
ATTAGGTATCATGGCGTTATTTCTGCACCATTCAGATACCTCATTTAAACTGTCTTGGAGAATCTTCACCATACATGTTACGTCTGATGACAAAACGTCCAGTGTTCCATCGTCTGCAAAAAGACTGCCTGCAAGTTACACTGGAGTCAGATATATGTAATTGAAGGTCGTTTATGAAGACAGAGAACAATAATGGACCAAGAATCGATTCTTGTGGTACTCCGTGCTATATCACCCCTTCAGGTGAGTTTTTACCATTTACGTAGACATACTGCGTACGCCCATGCAGATATTTTATGACGTAAGGAAGGCAAGTGTGTCTGCGCTTAGTTGATAGACATTAAGTTTTTGAACTAAAGTTTCATGATTGACGAGGTCAAATGCTCTTGAAAGGTCCAAAAATACTGCTCCAGTCATTTGACTGCTATTTATGGCAGTAAGCCATCTGTCAACTAGGTGTACCAATGTTGTGTGACAGGAGTGTTTCCGCCGAAAGCCAGATTGTAATGGATGTATGAGTTTGTGTTTTTCTAGAAAATGTTGTAAGTGTGTGTGAATGTGTCTTTCTATCGGTTTCGAAAGTGTTGACAGTAGCGAAATGGGCCTGAACTTGTTAGGGTCGGCAAGGTCTTTCGTTTTAGGTAGTTGGATCACTTTGGCTGTTTATAGAGAAGATGGAAATATCCCCTGCTTCATGCAAAGGTTGTATATATATATATATATATATATATATATATATATATATATATATATATATATATATATATATATATATATATATATATATATATATATATATATATATATATATATATACATAAATTGTTGTTTTCGGGAACATATGCCCACAACAGCTTTTTGAGAACATGCCTTTCCACTTCATGCAGAAATCTGGTATTTTGCAATTTCACCAAAAGACACATGCTGATGCCAAATATGACTTGAAATGTGAGAAAAATAATTTGTATATATATACGAGTAGATGTTAAGATTCCCAAATGCAGCGTTCCCGAAAACTTTACCGTTATATATATATATTAAAGTTGTGTACATGTTTTTGGGATCCTGGCTATGTTTAGTAGGTTTGGCCATTGCCCATGATTTGCAACTTAAAATGTCAGCAAAAATATGACAAAAAAGCAAGTCTGTTAATCATTAATTTGCTTGCACCTTATTGGCAGTGTTGTAATTTATTAGTTATTCATCTTCTGCATTGTGAAGTGTGGAATGTATGGATGCTTACATTTGAGTTCATCTACAGTACTGAGCACCAAAAGGGGTCAGTGTGGTGCTATTCAGATTTCGATCAAAATAAGGCATGTAGTGACATTTCTGTTGTTGCAATGCATTAAGATAATGTTAATGTATAAATTTGTATATTTTGGGCTATCTGCTTGATGAATTTAATTGTGAACTGATAATAAAATGTTGAAAAAGTGGCCCAAAATGGCTTCCAAAAAGAGGAACGGTATCAGTGGGTGAACTCAGATGAAGATTGTGACTACATCGGTGCATCATTACAATAAATTATTTTTTTAATTTAGGCTTCATACATTGAAAAATCCGTGCTAAACTTTTTTTTTTCACTTTAGAACTGGATATTGACACACTTATGGACGAAAATTGGCGTTTCGGACACATAACGAAGTGTCCCACTGCAACGTAATTTTTCACTTTTCAGAAAGTCGGCAACAAGATAAGATCCGCTTGTCCACTATGTGCATCAACAAACTATACCCAAAATACTTCATTTTGCACTATAATAGTTTACAAATATTCGAAGGATTTGGATGCTGAGAATTTTTTTTATATCGCGGTGTCCCAAATGTCACGTCTGAAACGCAACCCAAAACAATCGCAGAAACTCATTCAAAATTCGCTTTCCGACCGGTTTGCTTGTGTTGTGGGAATTCCGACCACCATGTGTCTGAAACGCGTGCGCCTCATATGGTTTGAATCTCCAACTGTTACCAAGTATCTTGGACCATCTGCATTACAGGTTGGCATTTTATATTCTTTTATGTTCCATGCATCAATCTAAAGCATTATTATTTGCATGTTTGTATTTTTATAGGAGATAACAGTTTTTATAGCCTGTACTTACGTTTACTCTCTGTGTCTCGTGGAACATCGGTAATGAATTTTGTGACATTTTCATCATTTTCAAACAAATCTGACACAGCACCAAAATTAATCTTGTTTGCAAGGACTATTATTATGCATTGTGTTCATCAATCGTGTAGTGATTTTTTTTCTAAATGCCTTAAAACCTAAAAAAAATTCTAAGTTAGGTGAAGTTTGTTTTGGATGTGTCATGGGACGTCACGATTGCATCGGAAACATGAACATGCAGACTTTTAGGATTGTGAAAAGACTAAATCATAAAAAAAACTTTTTGTTTATATTTGACCAAACTTTTTCTTTCCTTCTTTAAATGATTGTTTTGATTTGAGGCCTGACTTGGCAGTTTTTAATGATACTTCTGTTCTTTATGTGTGCAGGAGTGGTTACAGAATATATTGACAAGGACACGCACCACATCAGATTTTTACATCCCCACACGACAAAGAAGACATTCTTTGTGTAGCCAGCAGTTGCTGATGAGCAGCTCATGTCCATGGACATGATAATAGCTAGAGTTGGTTCTGTTCCAACTTGCAACAGTATAAGGGAATGGAGGGTGGAGGGTTACGATTTTTGATGAGCTGTGTTTCTGCCAAAGCTTTTTTGAGTGCTTTTTTTCTTTAAATTTCTTATCTGGTTTTATTTTCTCTGATATTTACAATAAATGATGAACTGTATTCATTGGATCATTTTCATGTCAGTATGTATGTGTGAGACTGTTCATATTTACAGACACACCCAAAATCTTTTTTTGTTGTTTTTTTGTTTTGTTTTATTGTAATTCAATTTTCTAACACGTTCACTTATTTTATAAAAAGTTCAACTAAAGCATTCATTAATGCACACAAAACTGAACAAGTACATTGCAAATAAACATTCATCTTGTGTACACAAGCCTTGTACCTCTGCTCCACACCCTCAGACCCACACTTTCACAGTGCTCTCTAGTAAGCTGGTAAATATAGAAGCCAATCCTGATCAAACTGCCTACCATTACCATTAGTATTTGCAATATTTATCTGTATATAATTCGAGGGTTGCCCGGATAAACCTCGTATCTCACTTTTTTCCGAAAATGACTTTTTTACGTCATTCAACTCAGTTTCACTTCGAGATTGTGTTTGTGAAAGCAGACATAGAATAATGATTAAAATTAATTAGTTATTAATGAATAATTAAACCAAGTATAAAATTTCAATCAAAGTGGTGCCCGTATAACAACCGTAATTAGATATACATTGTTCGACGGCGGCAGATTCCCTGAAAAGTTGGCTGTATGAACATCGTATCTGGCACTGCTGGCTTTACGCGGGCCCGGCGGTTTATCACACTGCACTGAGCAGCAGTGCCTGTATGAAAGCCGTAATTGCTGTTGCTTTGTTTACATCGGCACAGGAAAGGGCCCGACTGCTGCTGTCTGCGCGTTTAATCACAGTACGACAGTCTACGAGTTTTATGTAGAATGAAAATCACCATTTCTTGGTCTCAATCACAGTTAGAAGAAAGTATTTTGAAACTTGTAGGAGATGGGGAACGCTTTGAATCAGTCTGAAATTAAGAAATCCGTCTGTACTTGCAAATCTCTCCAACTCCTAACCCCCGCCCCCCCCCCCCCTCTCTCTCATGCTGTGTGTGTGTGAGTGTGTGTGTGTGTGTGTGTGTGTGTGTGTGTGTGTGTGTGTGTGTGTGTGTGTGTGTGTGTCTGTGTGTGTGTATGTGTGATCTAAGTTTTTCATTCAAAAAGCAGCTTTTTTGTTGAATAGAAAATAACATTATCAGTAATACTTAGAGATCTTTAGGTTCTGTGATTATTTGCTAGGTATGCAGGCACCCTAAACATGTTAACAGACACATCCTGAACAAATACCAGGGTAAAAAAACTAATGGGAATCTGGACTGTGTAGGAGATAAGACACTTGTCAACACATGTCACTCCTAACAGGACTTCAGTGCAGCTGTGGTCGCTTACTTATCACAGCGGAACTTTTCCCACCAGGAATTCTAGAAATATCCCAAGTATAACACAAGCACATAAAATTAAAACTGCCCATTTCATTGACTTTTCTCCCTCCCGAAAGATCGGCTTGCGTTGGCTACACCTTTTACCTTTTGTACTCGCCAAGATTCAGCAGATCTTCTTCTGGAAGGTAAGCAACCATTAGTGAAAATTATTCAGCAGTCTCTCTCTCTCTCTCTTTTCTTTCTTTCTCTCTCTCTTTTCTTTCTTTCTCTCTCTCTTTCTCTCTCTCTCTCTCTCTCTCTCTCTCTCTCTCTCTCTCTCTCTCTCTCTCTCTCTCTCTCTCTCTCTCTCTCTCTCTCTCTCTCTCACACACACACACACACACACACACACACACACACACACACACACACACACACACACACACACACACACACACACGATTAGTTTATAAGCTTTCTAAAAAAAATATGCGTTTGAGAAATTGATATTAGTATCTGTTACGTGAGCCTCGTCAGCTCAGTCATGAGCGCCGCTGCTGAGTAGAGGAGGGCGAGAGGGTAATGGGTTCGAACCCCACCCTGGTAGCTTGTTCAAATTGTCGGGTCATTACCTCGTTGTGGATAATGATAACTTAAGCCTGACTGGCAAACAATACTATCTGTTGCAACAATGCGTATAATGGATAGCAGTATCTTTAAAAACAAAACCATTCAAATGTGTCTTCATTTTCATAATGTAACTGTATCTGATCGGAATCAATATCATTTCTCTTGTAGATCAGTACCCGGTGTGAACATCATGGACCCGAGCAGTGCTGAAGACAGCGTATATCTCAATCTGGCGACATCTTTTGTCGCAGCAGCTGAGAGATCAGCGGATTACTTCAGCTCAACCGACAACGAGCAGCTGAGCAGCGTGATGGATGCATTTAATGAGTCTGATGATGAACCTCTGATTCGTGAACAAAAAACCGCTTTCAATACGTCTGATGATGAACCCTTCATTAAGAAACTGGCTTCACATTCAGACTTCAGCACATCAGATGACGAGCCCCTCATTTCGAAGCAAGTGCCTGATGCTGCCGATGATTCTGCAGACCCAACATTTCTGCCATCAGAAGAATCCGAGACATCACAACATGAATCTGACACCGTCGACAGCAGCTTCTCAGTCGAAGAAGCCCAACGGACCAGCAGAAAACGACGTCGAAAGACCAAACGACAGAGTGATATGATGAGGGCGCAAGCTGCAAGTTTAGCACACACAAAAGAAAGAGAGAAAAATGTTGCAGTACACCAAGCCCACCTGAACAACCTCTTATCAGCCAATGGATTGATTCAAACAGAAATATATCCTGATGGAAACTGTTTTTTCGAAGCCTCCGCCTTCCATTTAGATGAGATATCAGGGGAGGAACTGCGGAACTGTCTGTGTGAATACCTTGAGGACAATTATGGAACTTGCGTTCCCTTCATTGCTCCAGTAGACAGAGATGATGAAAATGACATATTCATGAGGTTCCTCTCGAATGTCAGTGAACTGCGACAGCCTGGGAAGTGGAGCAATGATGCCGCAGATCTTCTGCCACGGGTGTTGGCTGACTGGTCCCAGAGAGTTGTCCGTATCTACACAAGCAATTTGTTCAAATCTGTCCTAGACTTTATGCCGTCCTGCGGTAGCACCGCTGCCATAGCTTGTCAACAGGCGGAACCAATCACACTGGCCTTTATTGCTCACGAGCCGTCTCACTACGACACTTGCCACAGACCAGCCAGAAAGCAGACGCCAGGGCCTCAGGATGACGTCTGTATTCACTCTGACTGATAGTGAGGCTGAGGACTTCCAACCCACTCACCAGTCGACGCCAGACAGCAGACGCCAGGGCCTCAGGGTGACGTCTGTATTCATTCTGACTCTGATGGTGAGACTTCACTCCAACTCTAATGGTAAGACTGAGGACGTCCAACCCACTCACCAGTCGACGCCAGACAGCAGACGCCAGGGCCTCAGGGTGACGTCTGTATTCACTCTGACTCTGATAGTGAGGCTGAGGATTTCCAACCCACTCACCAGTCGACGCCAGACAGCAGACACCAGGGCCTCAGGGTGACGTCTGTATTCACTCTGACTCTGATGGTGAGGCTGAGGACTTCCAACCCACTCACCAGTCGACGCCAAATGAAGACCACAATCTGACCGATGGGGAAAGCCTGGGGGAAGGGCTGAGTTTTCCTACCATGGACGACAGTGTGAACACCACCCCAACAAAACAGCAGTCAAAGGACAAAACAAATATCACACCCAGGAAACAAGGGTTCTTCCAAACGCCTCCTAAGAAAAATCTTTCCAGGAAGAAAAAATCTAAACCAGAAGCATGGAAACAAAACGTAAGAAAATCATTGCATTTGCAAGGGAAAGAGTATATATCTCAGGCTGGCAAGACTGTTCCTCCCAAACGTGTCCAGCAGACCGACTGTAGCAAGTGCAGATACGACTGCAATAATCGTATCTCAGAGGAGTATCGGCAAGACTTCTTTCAGACATTTTATGCCTTAGACACTTACGAACGCCAAAAAGACTTTGTTTGTGCTCATGTTAGAGAAAGAGAGACTGTCCGTATTTTGGGTGCAGACAATAAGCCAGTGCCCAAGAAACGCCAGAGATGCCGCACCTTGTTTTTTTTATTGTTGATGGTCAAGAGCGACGTGTCTGCAAGATGTTCTTTTTGGCGACACTGGCACTTGGTGAAGCCTATGTTGACCATGCTTTAAAGAATAGCACGAACGGAGCTTTCACTGGCAAGGAACGCTGAGGAAGTGGCAAGCCATACAACAAGGCCAGTGAAGAAGCTTTTGAAGGGGTAAGAAAACACATCGAGTCCTTCCCCGCTGTAGAGTCACATTATACCAGGAAAGACTCTCAACGCAAGTATCTACAGCCCGGATTGACGGTGAAAAAGATGCACGACCTGTACATACAGCAGTGCAAAGAGGAGGGCCGCCCGTCAACCAGTGTCAACAAAGAAATACAGACAGGTTTTTAACACTGAATATAACTTATCTTTTCATGCCCCCATAGATGACAAGAAGGCGTTTGAAAAACACCAGGAGAGAAAGAAGCAGGCACGCCTTGAGAAAGAGAATGACAAGGCAGAAGCCAAAGAAAATCGCCGAAAGCATGTGGTCACTGTGGATCTCCAGGCGGTCCTGCAAGCTCCTTGTGGCCTCGTCAGCCACTTATACTATAAAAGGAAACTCTCCGTGTATAACTTTACCATCTATTTACTAGCTGACGGGGAAGCCAAATGCTACACATGGGATGAGTCGGAAGCATATCATCACAAGCGTCCCAGTAGCCCTCTTTTTGACAGAAATTTCTTAATAGGGACGGCACGCGCATCACAAGCGTCCCAGTAGCCCTCTTGTTGACAGAAATTTCTTAATAGGGACGGCACGCGCCGCCTCCCATCTGGTTTCACTGAATGCCGGGCCGGAGAGGGGTGGGTTGGGGGTTGGTACAGGTCAACACTGACCTATACTGAAACACAACCAGAGCAGTGGCAAATGCACGGACCCAGATCTTTAGTTCACGGCTGCAAAGTCTGGTCACTACTGACTCTGAGACACTCCTCTCCAAAAATTCCAAACTCAGCCTTTCCACGTCGGTAATGGGGTTCCATTGCTAACGACGCAGTCGGACATCTTTGTTTTTAACTCTCGTCAAATGCTCGTTTTCTTTTTATAACGTTTCTTGTGGGTTTTTTATCTATCGCCTATTTCATTCAAAATGTGATTTTGCAAAATAAACAAAAAGTGATAAAATTTCATTTAAAAATGGACAGCAATTAATGAAATAGTTTTTGTTTTGAGTGTATTTTGGGCTGATGCGGCTTAGTTTCCGAGGGCACTGACGTGGAAATTAGCAAAGTCGTTTCTGGTACACTCTAACTAGGGCATATGGGCCCCAGTGTTTCGTGAAAACGCTTGAAACAGACCAGGCTACATCAAGTGTCACACTAGAAAAACTTCCGATCGCGGCCTGGCCTGTACTTTCTTACTTTTTAGCCTTTTCAAGTCGGCAAAGCGATCGCTGTCGCCATTGCTAACGACGCTGTCCGACATTTTGTTTTTACTCTCCTCTCACGACTTTTTAAAAAATGTGATATTATGGCAATTGTTATTATACTGCAGTATTTTGTTTATGGTAAAATATTTTTAAAAAATGGTTCAATATAAACATTTTATTTAAAATGCTTAGAATGATCTACAGTTGATACAATACTTTGGCTTTGAGTGTATATGTATTTTAGTGTTGTTTGGCTGCCTCACGTGGTGCATGTGTAAGATTCCAGACCAGAACTGAACTGTGCAACTTAAGTATGAATGTAAGGGCTCATACACTTTTCAAAGTAGCCAGTCAGTTACAACTTTCGGCTTACACATGTGAGCAATCGAAAACCGACCGACACATTCCACACGGTTTCCTGAGCGGCTAGCTCGAACACTAACTAGCCAAACTCTTTCTGGTACTCTATGACTAGAAAACAGAGGTAAATGAAACTTGCAGGGAGATATTAATCACTAAAGGTTTCGGAGCCTTTAAGAGACATGAAAGTATATGCCCCCGGCAACATAGACACTGCCGCCGGTTTCATTATGGCACTGACGTGGAAAGCGCTCTCTGGTAAGCTACAAGGGAACAGAACTAAATAAAATGGGCAGGCAGAGTTAAATCACTGAAGATTTTGTACCTTACGAAGATACATTTAGGTATATGCCGCCGACATGTTCCCTGCAGCTCTGTACAGTTTTCCATCCTGTCCCGCTTTGCCCGAAAGGAATAGATTCACATTAGCCTCTGATGTCCAAGGGGCTCGTGAGATCCAGCTCTTTATGACAAACGCCCTTCTCAATGCACCAGTTGCAGGGAGGGCATGGGTGGCGGTTGTAAACAGACTCATATAACCCACCAACACACACGCTGCAGTTCTGTACAGTTTTTCATCCTGCCCACCCCCCACCCCCCTTTGCCTGAGAAGAAATAGATTCACATTAGCCCCTACCAGTCACAGGGGCTCGTGAGATCCTGTCCTGTATGCCAAACGTAATCCACCCCAGATGTTCCTATGAATGTGGACGCGGTCAGTGTCCAGTAGTGATAGCCACACGGCCCCACATGTGGCCCTCATTGCTGGAAACCGATCCGCATCGGATGTTTATACTAACAGAGTGAACTGAGGGACTAAAAGCCCTAAGCATGAAATAGAAGGATAGGTGATTTTAATTGTGGCACAGTCTATCCCCTCTTTATTCTATTGGACTGAGTGTGTGTGTGTGTGTGTGTGTGTGTGTGTGTGTGTGTGTGCGTGTGCGTGTGTGTGTGTGTGTGTGTGTAACCAAGCCGTAATTTTCACACACGCATGCACGCGCACACGAGTGTGATTGAGTGGCTGCAAGTTGCACCATAGGTGAATTTCCTGTACATAAAGTCTTTCGAACAATAAATTAAATTAGCTGCTTTATTGATTTATCCCATAGGTGAGGTAGCAGGGATAATATGGGCAACCTAGAAACGTGTACAACACATGCGGACCACTCTTTATTCTAGTCACACTGTGACCTGTGAACACGGCATCCATGCTTGCGCGCGCGTACCAGCTCTTTCCCCGGGCGTTATAAGTTTGAGCATGTGTTCAGTCTTATGCTAAAACCTGACTTTGTCCGCTCTGAGAAGAACTGCGCAGTTCGTTTGCGGCAGCAGGTTCTCAGTAGCCTTTGTAAATGCAGGGGCAAATGTACATATATGCTAGGACTAGAAGCGGTATATTGGCCTGTCTCCTGCACGGTTTCAGTTTCAGCAAGCATACTGGCCTGCAATACCAGCTTGGTGAAAATACATAGATTGTAATGAGTCTGTGCAAGTTTTGAAAACCTTCGTTGGTAAACCTCTCTCGTGATTTATACTATAGTGCTCCTCAGTTCCCGCATCAGAGTAGGGTTTGTCTAACGTGTAACCCCGAGGCGGCCGCCGAATTTTCGCAAACGAATGCGGGCGCTTTTGTGTACGTTAGAAGCCTAGTGCCTGGCTTTAGGTTTCAAATGAATGGCCAAACAAACGCATACTTTGATTGTGCAGCATCAAATCTAACGCTCGTAGCACGTGAGGTCAACACAATACACTCAAACAAAAGTAATTTATCAATAGCTGACCATTTAAAGCATTCTAAATAAAACATTTGATTTTAAACACTTCGAAACATTGCTACAAGTTTCCTGGCAATATAGCAATAGATTATCAATTTCCACAGTATCACATAAAAAAAGAAAAACAACCGAAGAGAGTAAAACCAAGATGTCGGACCGCGTCGTTAGCAATGGAATCAGCGATCGCTTTACCGACTTGAAAAGCTGAGAATTTTTACAAAGGAAGGCCTCAGAGTAAAAATAGACTGTACAGAGACCTCGGGAAAGGGTTGGGAATTTGTTTACAGTACACATAAACACGCCGGCACGACCAGGGAGCGATAAAGCGGCAGCGGCGAGCTGTTAAAGCGGCCGAGGCGTTGACAGTTTCTGTCGTTATGTTGGGGTAAGAGGCAGTCTGGCACCAGATTCTAGCGAGGCCTTGTTTCGGCATGCTAAACATCTGGGTCACGGACATTTGACACTGCTCTGGGTGTATCAATTTACAGGTCAGTGTTGGCCGGACAGGTCGTAGACCCACCCACCCCCACCGCCCCCCCTCCCACCCCCACCCCTGCCCGGCATTTAGTGAAACCAGATGGGAGGCGGTGCGTGCCGTCACTATTAAAATGTTGTCTGTCAACAAAAGGGCTACTGGGACGCTATATAGGAGCTTGTGATGATATGGGTAAAAGGGAAGCGTATGAGATCGCAACCTGCCTCTACTTTTACCTCAGCTCACTCCCAGACAGCGTTGAGGAGGTTACAATCTATTCAGACTGCTGTCCAGGCCGAAATCGGAATCAATACCTGGCAGCCGGTTTATCCCATGCTGTACAAAACATCGAAAGCATAAAGATCATAACCCACAAATACCTGGAAAGTGGGCATACGCAGATGGAATGCGACTCCATGCATGCAGCCATTACATTTGCAAAGAAAAGCACACCCATCTATATGCCCAGCGGCTGGGACATCATCCTAAGAATGGCCAGAAGGACGCGACCATATTCTGTTGTCCCAATCAAATACACAGAGATCCTTGACTTCAAAACACTAGCCGCCTCAACACTACGCAACACCAAGACTGACATCACTGGACAAAAAGTGAACTGGCTTAAAATAAAAGCATTTCACTTTGAGAAAGGCAAAGGAGATGAGATATTTTTCAAGACCTCCTTTGATCAGGTCGACTACCAGACCATCAAGGTCGCTTGCGGAAGGAAGAGAGGCCGTGCTGCCCCTATCAAAACTATACCACACCTGTACAGCCACAAACTTCCCATCTCCCAGGCCAAGAAATCTGACCTCTTGTCCCTGTGCTCATCTGGGATCATTCCTGAGGAGCACCATGCGTTCTACAGAAGCCTTCCGGCCTCTTCAGCTACAGTAGATCGGCTCCCAAAGCCTGACGTCGATGAAGTGGACACCGACTCAGAGTGAACACAAGGCCAGGACAATCAACACTTCTGGAAGATGCGAACTGCGATCATACTCTTTTTTGGCAGAGGCTCTAAGGAACCGATCCGGCGTTATCCTTGAAAAAAATGATTATCAGAACCCCTGCAAAGCGCACAGAGTTTTGCCACTTTGTTGACGTCAGGCTGTTCTGATACAACAGCAGCTCCTGAACAATAATTAACATCTCGTGGATGACTCAGTGAAACTGGTGTGCTGAAATATCGGTGTCTCTTACTGGAAAATACATGTAGTATTTTTTTTTAAATCAGGAAATGCATCAATCGAAAATCAAACATCAAATTACGCACTTGATATAGGCAAGGGATACCATGTTAGCATAGTATTTGAGTCCCACCTGGGTCCAGGTCAGACCCTGGTGAGACCCACATGGAACGCGTTGATCCCAACCTGTCCCCATATTTGGTCCAAGTGAGATCCATACGGATCCCACTGACTTTGTTGACCGAGTACCGAAAAGAGATTTTAAGTGTGAAATGTTTCGTGGTTGCTACTAGAAAACAAAAGCCATTTTGTGACTTATTGATACATTGATGTGTAACTTGAATAGATTGACATGTGCGACTTGGATACCGTCATGCTGCATACACGAAGACACATCAGATTGCGGCACTGGCTTTCGGTCATGGTGATGACCAAGTGAGTTTTCCTCTTTTTTTGTACTTTGTATGGAGCGTTAAATTAAAAGAACTTAACTTTTCACTTGTCACAACAACCCATACTTAAGGACTGTAATATTTGGCAACCATTCTGTCGTGTCTTTTTCTCCGCCTCTCTCTTTGTTTCCTTTCCACACTATCATTTCGTGTGTGTCATTATCATTAATTCATAACGAAACACTCAACATTGCAAAGAGACCACTCTATAATTAAGTTATTGGAATACGAAGTAGAGGAAGAGCTTTTACGCCCGAACTTTATTAGCAGAGTTGAAAATAAATTTTAAAATGCGACTTTCAGACTCTACTAAGAGGTGATTCAGTCACTTTTTGTGACTTTTAAAAAAGACGTTACTGGTTGTACTTGCTTTCATTAGGTGTTGTTGGAAATTCTAGGCATGCACAGGCCTGTCTTAAGACCGCATATCCATATAATTGCTTTGCGCTGGCTGTTTATTCCAAAAAGTGCCGCCGCGACGAAACAGTTCTAGTTACGAGTTTTATTTAGGAACTAGAGCTGGCCACCTGCTAACCATTCCTGCTAGCGTCTCGAGTTATGACTGAAAGGCAGCCCTGTTCTGTGATGACATGCCATGTATTTGGCCTGTATAAACAGCGGAAATGCATTTACGAGGTTTATACGGACACTGTTCATTTAGAGTTTACAGTTCCTAGTACTACATAAATCCCGCATTTGCTACATATGTAATAAAGCATCAAATTATTTATAACATTAATGCTTGTGCAGTTAAACATTTACATGAAGATGCAGAGAAGAGAACAAAGTTTTGGTAGACACTAAATTTTTTGGCAATAAGAAAAAGAAAATATTTAATTTTAGATGTCAAACTTTCAAAAGGCTCTCCTGTAAAGTTAGCTGAAATGGAGATACGAGGTTTATCCGGGCAACCCTCGAATCTATATTTTATGAGGTATCTTATGCTATCAATGACTGCATGTCCCCCAGAACGGAACAACCGGAAATGACGCCTAATAAGAAGTCAAAACAAGTGTTCTTTCATTCATGGTGTCCCGCGACATGTTTGAAACGTCATAACTAACAATTGTAATATTTAGGAGATGCAACTATTATAATTTTATTGTTTTTGGTTCCCATATTGTTTCACTTGTTTTATACCTTGCTTGTGCTCAACTACTGGAAAACACCTGTTCTTGCTTTTGTGGTGAAATGATTTGGTACGACGTTTCAGATGCTACGGTGTCCCAAGTTTTGACGCAGCTCTAACCTTTCGTTTAGGTGATTTATTTTCTAAAATCACCTCAAAAAGTATATTTACTCTTTGATTGAACATTACATGTTCACAAAATGGTGCATATTACATTTAATTAGAGTCGGTGCATTGCAGGTGTCCCTATGGTGCATCTGAAACGGGTATCATACCCCCCTCAGTCGATCCTCAATTGTGTCAACACAAAACAGATTATTTATTTTGTTTTTTCAATTTGTATTTAGACTTTTGTCAGACATGTCTAAAACAGGCATTGTTTCATCTGTAGCATTTTTTAAATTTTTCATCCTATTTTCCCACTTTTGGTGCTCAGTACTGTAGATGAACTCATTTGCAATACAGTTAGCACTTGTAGTTATTGTTTTAGAATAATGACATGTACTATGTACATTAAATTTTATTGTTTTTAAGCATGCACTCAAAACTAGCTGTGCTGTTTGTGTGATGAGTTTGAGTGTATAAAGAATATGGAAAACAAACTTTGTTTACTCTTGAACATCCTTTATTGCACAATAATCCAACAATACACGGTCAAAACTGATATACAATACAACACGTACACTGAGCTATCTCGTACACAACACTTAACGCTGCGTTTGGCAGGGCACCGCGAGCGGCGCATGTCATAGCTAGCAGTCGACACGAGTGAAATCCGAGAAGCAATGGTCATAAGTGCTATCGGCCTATGTACACAGAGGAACATCTGGTTCACTCTGTTACATTTTCCCATCGGCCTTAACAATACAGTGACCTCGCTGTTTAAATACCAAAACCATCAATCCCAAAACACAAATACAAGAACACATTGGGCCCAATGATGACGTAACATCAAAACACTTTATCAAACAGTACCATCCACATGGTAAACCACAAATATAGCACTATTGACCAAGGCTCTCTTGTCTACACTATTATACTGTAGACTTGGACTCACACAGTCATTTTCAAACTAAGTTATGCATAGCAGAAAACTGACATAGGATATTATCATTTGGAAAAATACCTATGCAGCAGACAAAGTTTGAAAATGAAATCAACTGCACAGCTGTTGTGTACTAGAAAGACACAGATGTACAGATGCCTTGATTTCCAATATTCATCTAAGACATCAAAATTCAAAGCATTGTACTACTCGAAAACACAGTACCGGTGCCTTGGATTCCAATCCATGACAAATCAAAATCTGATGCACTGTACTGACTAAAAATCCAATAATTTTAAATTAACCTATCACCTTAAGCAATCCTTCACCTAAGACAGTCTCTTTAAATAAAAAACAATAAGCCCAAAACAATTTACTCAGTATTAATTTGTCCTATTTTCCTAACACTATTAAAGCATCCGATGCACTTGGAGGAATATTGAAGCTTGAATGTCTTGTGGGCATTTAAAGTTGCAGAGGCATACCTTTAAAGCCCACTGGTCACACTCAAGCTGTCAAGGTTACTAAAAGTTTTAATGGTTTCTGCCGCAAGCGTGCAGACCGACGCAGAGGTGTAGGCGTTGCAGCGTGCACCTTGTTTGGTCTGACACTCTTGGGCTTAGCACGGCATGCAGTGTCACAAGTACTGGTACTGTGAGTCTTGCACGTTTGGTAAAAAAAAAAAGTCTGCCACGCGAGCAGCTGTACTTATAGAGGCAAGCTGCCGTCTCCGCGTCAGTACAAAGTCCACGCGTCGGTGCAGAGTGCCACAGAAAATCAAAAAGGCTGCTAAATCGCAAATATCACTCTGATAGGTTATAGTTAACCGAAAGACATATGCATTACAAAAACTATTACCTGGGCCAAATCTAACCATGTTAAATACTAAGCAATGGTGTTGTATTTTGGTTACAATACACGGTCAAAACTGATATACAATACAACACGTACACTGAGCTATCGCGTACACAACACTTAACGCTGCGTTTGGCAGGGCACCGCGAGCGGCGCACGTCATAGCTAGCAGTCGACACGAGTGAAATCCGAGAAGCAATGGTCATAAGTGCTATCGGCCTATGTACACAGAGGAACATCTGGTTCACTCTGTTACATTTTCCCATCGGCCTTAACAATACAGTGACCTCGCTGTTTAAATACCAAAACCATCAATCCCAAAACACAAATACAAGAACACATTGGGCCCAATGATGATGTAACATCAAAACACTTTATCAAACAGTACCATCCACATGGTAAACCACAAATATAGCACTATTGACCAAGGCTCTCTTGTCTACACTATTATACTGTAGACTTGGACTCACACAGTCATTTTCAAACTAAGTTATGCATAGCAGAAAACTGACATAGGATATTATCATTTGGAAAAATACCTATGCAGCAGACAAAGTTTGAAAATGAAATCAACTGCACAGCTGTTGTGTACTAGAAAGACACAGATGTACAGATGCCTTGATTTCCAATATTCATCTAAGACATCAAAATTCAAAGCATTGTACTACTCGAAAACACAGTACCTGTGCCTTGGATTCCAATCCATGACAAATCAAAATCTGATGCACTGTACTGACTAAAAATCCAATAATTTTAAATTAACCTATCACCTTAAGCAATCCTTCACCTAAGACAGTCTCTTTAAATAAAAAACAATAAGCCCAAAACAATTTACTCAATATTAATTTGTCCTATTTTCCTAACACTATTAAAGCATCCGATGCACTTGGAGGAATATTGAAGCTTGAATGTCTTGTGGGCATTTAAAGTTGCAGAGGCATACCTTTAAAGGCCCACTGGTCACACTCAAGCTGTCAAGGTTACTAAAAGTTTTAATGGTTTCTGCCGCAAGCGTGCAGACTGACGCAGAGGTGTAGGCGTTGCAGCGTGCACCTTGTTTGGTCTGACACTCTTGGGCTTAGCACGGCATGCAGTGTCACAAGTACTGGTACTGTGAGTCTTGCACGTTTGGAAAAAAAAAAAAGTCTGCCACGCGAGCAGCTGTACTTATAGAGGCAAGCTGCCGTCTCCGCGTCAGTACAAAGTCCACGCGTCGGTGCAGAGTGCCACAGAAAATCAAAAAGGCTGCTAAATCGCAAATATCACTCTGATAGGTTATAGTTAACCGAAAGACATATGCATTACAAAAACTATTACCTGGGCCAAATCTAACCATGTTAAATACTAAGCAATGGTGTTGTATTTTGGTTACAATACACGGTCAAAACTGATATACAATACAACACGTACACTGAGCTATCGCGTACACAACACTTAACGCTGCGTTTGGCAGGGCACCGCGAGCGGCGCACGTCATAGCTAGCAGTCGACACGAGTGAAATCCGAGAAGCAATGGTCATAAGTGCTATCGGCCTATGTACACAGAGGAACATCTGGTTCACTCTGTTACATTTTCCCATCGGCCTTAACAATACAGTGACCTCGCTGTTTAAATACCAAAACCATCGCGTACACAACACTTAACGCTGCGTTTGGCAGGGCACCGCGAGCGGCGCACGTCATAGCTAGCAGTCGACACGAGTGAAATCCGAGAAGCAATGGTCATAAGTGCTATCGGCCTATGTACACAGAGGAACATCGGGTTCACTCTGTTACACATGCACCAACACATGAGCAGAATTTGGAAAACTATGATAAATGTATAACAAATTTTAATTTGTGTCACCGTAAAGTGCGGATTCTTAGTAACTGTTTCAAAAACCAAAATTAACCTGGTATACGCAATCTGACTTCCATTCCAAATTCTGTATACTGACTAAAGTTTCAGGTTAGTGCTGAAAAAGTAAGACAAGAGCAGAGGCTTTTCAGTGCAAGATACCAACATGCCAAAAAACAAAAGACAACTTCATTTACTCTTTAGCACCCAGCTGCTTAACAAATATTCATAAAATATAGTAGTTATAATGATTTAACACCAAGCAGGTGACAGAAGCTACACCATGGCAGTATTATGTCCATTATCACAGTTGTTGCTTGTTTACACGCAGGACTTGTGAAACCAGAAACATAAACAGTTCATCAGCCAGTGGCATGACCCTTGATCTGTTCGTCACTGCTACATCCTCTGTAACATATTTATAATATGGCTGCCTCATACTTGCTGCACTTGTCTCAATGTAGTCAAAGAGTACTTTAAAAGTTGTGTATCAAATAGGTAGTCATCACTGGAAAATCGACTGATCCCCAAACCGCTCCAACTGTAGTCGCGTCACCTGGGCCTGGGCTGCAAGAAGCTGCTGCTGTAGCTCCGTGATGCAGTCATTTAGGAGGCTCAAATCTTTCTCCGCAGGAAGCACGCAAAGATCAGCTGGTAGTGGTTGAACATTCATCCTGTGGTGCAGATGCAGCTGCTACTGGGCGAGTGCTGTGGTCTTCAAGTACATAACTGCTGCTGGATCCACTGTTATCCTCGAAATCTGGTCTTGCCTTCAGCTTCCTGGAAAAAAGGGTGCATAATAATAAATCACGGCTGTTTCAGTCTGGCCACTTAGTTTTTTCCAGGCAAGCCGAGAAACTGGGTCACAAGTCGTGCGCACGGGCTGCAAGTGGCCACTTCTAGCGCTGGGCCAAACAGCCGTGAAATATATAGTGCAAAATACCTGCAGTGCAGGCTTTTAAGCCCTGTACAGTCTGAGACAAAATGACCAAACTGGACAAAACTCATCAGACAGCAGCAAAAAAATCTACACATGACAAAATACAGATTCAAAATTGACAGCACCTGAACACATCCAATCCTCGAAAAACCAGCCATCGTGACCATATGAACGGGCAGGGGGATCTTCATACTGTTACAGTGAGACAGTTAAGAGACTGGAATGTGGCGAAACAGAGTGGTATGACTGGAAAAGATGTGTTTTTGAGCTGATGTAGCACCATTAGTGCTGCATACCCACAACCCCCTTCTCTCCATGCCAGTAAAGCAACTTTGCCTGGACTGCAGCTTATGATAGTAAAATAGTATTGGAAGACATTTTAACTGTAAACCACACAGTTTCCTGACATCAACATATTCCTGTATTTATGTGAAGACTGCGCTACTGAATCATGAAATGTGAACTGTCAGTCTGAAACATGTACTTACTTATTGGCACGTTTTAGCGGCGACAGAACTGGATGCTTCACTGGTGGTTTTTGGGTTTGAGTCTGTTTCCAGGTAAACACGCTTGGAACGGCATCAGGTTTTAACTTTCTTTTAAGCAGTGTCCACACATAATCAGTTGGAACTGGAAGAAAATGGAGACAACACACAACTGTGTGCTGTGTGATCTGGGTAAGAAAAATTTCATAGTTATAAATACTACCACTCAAAGTTCAACGCTGGACACTAGCCTCTGAATTCTCTTGTACAAAACGAAAGACTCGTTCCAGCATGTTTTGAACCCATTGTACGTACTCTATGGGACATTCAGACGCATCTCTACTAGGGAACACACCAAGTTCGACTGTCAATGGGAGATTGACTTCTCTACCAAAAACAATTAAATTGGGCGTACACCCGGTTGAATGGTGGACAGAAGCTCTATATGCCATCATGATCAGGTCGAGGTGATCGCTCCAATCATCACGGTTCTCGTTTACATATGCTGAGAGCATCTGTTGGATGGTATATATATAGAGCTTCTGTCCACCATTCAGTTCAGTTTTAGTTCAGTTCTAATTCACCTAAATAGGGCTTAGGCTGTGTTAGGACGACGCGTAGGTTTTATTGGTAAGTGCGTATAGGTGTTAGGCCTAGGAGCTAGGTTCGCTAGGAATCGTATTCATCGTTGTAGGTGTCAGGCATAGGAGATAGGTTTGCTAGGTATCGTGTCGGAAGGTATAGGTGTTAGGCCTAAGGTGTTTAAGGTTATTAGCACTTGCACTGGTTTGACTAATTTTGATTATGTTGTTTGTTTTATTATGAATGCTTTTCTGGTACAAATAAATCTTGGAACTTTACTTCTATTTTATGATGCTCAGCGGCTAGAGTGAGAGCGAGACTGAGACTGTGCGTGTGTACGTGCGAGAAGTTTGTGTGTGTGTACGTCCGTGCATGTATGACGGTGTGACTGATTGTGCGAGCGCACGTTACTAGGAGCTCAGTAGGAACGATAACAACAAGTCCAGTCAAAATAGGGTTTTTCTGGATACTGTGGTCGGTCCATTGCGCAAGCAACTTTGGCTTTTTGAACACAACGCGAGGCAAGAGTAAACACTGACAGATTTTGTGCGCATGCGGGACCAGAGTAGACTTATAGTCTATTCTCCACAGCAATCTCCAGTCCTTCCCTAGACCACAAAAGAAATTCAGACTTAAACTCTGTAGGCACTTGAGTACTGTATCAGATGGGCAGTTTTTGTCTATCTGATAAACTATTTAAGTCGTCTACACCCAGTCACTGAGTCCGGTTACACCTATTCAAACCACATGGAACGATTGAGTAGTTTGTGCAGGAGTTGCCGTGCAGAGCGAGCAAAAGGCAAAGGAAAGACGGACTATAACACTTTAAACTGTGTGTTGATTATGTAGACGATCTTTCTGCTTTTCATGGCATTGACAGAGCTGAGCGCAATCTGTTACGGCTGTGCAACTATAGTCGCACTATTCTTGTCACTGTTTTACGCGAGCACGCTCTCTGTGTAGACGCTCAGCACTGACAGTGTGCCACGCGGGATACATTTTAATGGTACCAGTCATTTACGGCGTGTTGTTTAAGCTGTACTGAACGTATCTTGTATTTAAGACATACACTTAAAAGCTAAGAAAATAAGCTTTCTGTAGACACTAGACATGCTTAGGAAAATGAAGATGAGCAATGCATGCAACGGACTAGAAGACAGGCAACCGGCGCCCAGTTTACCGTGAAGACAACGTAAATCGGTTGCAAATGACACGTCTTTCAACTGTTCTAACTCATGCAAAGTACTTTTGCAAAAATTATGGTTCAGGCCAGCGATCATCGTATACAGCCACTACGCTATGCACTACTCAAAATGTCAGATAGATTTACCTTGCGATCTCAGTGGGTCCTGAAATGGGATGATGCATCATTGGTAAAATCCAGTGTTATACCTGTAGCCATTGTATACATAGCCTCGCTTTCGATGCGTGACATTCAGTCCAATATTAAACAGAGCTGGGCACGGAGTTTAGTATTTGGCATCATTTATAACACTTTAAACTGTGTGTTGATTATGTAGACGATCTTTCTGCTTTTCATGGCATTGACAGAGCTGAGCGCAATCTGTTACGGCTGTGCAACTATAGTCACGCTATTCTTGTCACTGTTTTACGCGAGCACGCTCTCTGTGTAGTGTACACGCTCAGGACTGACAGTGTGCCACGCGGGATACATTTTAATGGTACAGGTCATTTACGGCGTGTTGTTTAAGCTGTACTGAACGTATCTTGTATTTAAGACATACACTTAAAAGCTAAGAAAATAAGCTTTCTGTAGACACTAGACATGCTTAGGAAAATGAAGATGAGCAATGCATGCAACAGACTAGAAGACAGGCAACCGGCGCCCAGTTTACCGTGAAGACAACGTAAATCGGTTGCAAATGAAACGTCTTTCAACTGTTCTAACTCATGCAAAGTACTTTTGCGAAAATTATGGTTCAGGCCAGCGATCATCGTATACAGCCACTACGCTATGCACTACTCAAAATGTCAGATAGATTTACCTTGCGATCTCAGTGGGTCCTAAAATGGGATGATGCGTCATTGGTAAAATCCAGTGTTATACCTGTAGCCATTGTATACATAGCCTCGCTTAAACAGAGCTGGGCACGGAGTTTAGTATTTGGCATCATTTATATTTGTTTCTCTTCTTCTTTTAATTTTGTACTGTGGTAATTGTGTAAAAAGTGATAAATTAGAATCAAGAGCTGCACTGAGCATGGATGAGACTTAGTCGCACTTTTAGTTTCGTATCAAGACGAAAGCTCCTCTGCTACACCGAAGCCATACAGTATAGGTCAGTGGTTGTAGACCAGGGGAAGTAACCTGTCGAAAAATTTTTGGTATCTGGGAACATTGTTTTTTTCCCTTTATTTTCATCGCCTGAATCAGATTGAGTGAAAAAAACCTTGGGTTGGATAAGGGAACTTTTCAATGTCCCCATATCCAGAGCATGTTCCCAGATTCACGCTCATAGGCATGCGATTGTCCCCAGATACCATACATTATAAGAGTATATATATATATATATATATATATATATATATATATATATATATATATATATATATATATATATATATATATATATATATATATGTGTGTGTCAAGGTATCTACAATATACGGCAGGGCCATTTTCAGGACTGAGCTACTAATACCATCATGGCCAGATGTACGTTTGTTCTCCAAGTACGAGATGGATTTTCCCACGCCGTATATCGTTAACAGCGGAATGCTGAATGATGTATCATGGTCCAGCCGTTCTGCACAAAACGTCTTTAGCTTTTCGGACACAGCTGAAGACTGACCAGAATATGTATTGTAACCAAGTGGTGGTACACGGAATTGATTTGAGTGACAGGCCACAGAGGCATGTGACGAAGGAGTCAACAAAGAGGTCGCTATGACATTTGTTTATTGTACCAAGTACTAAAAGCAGTGCCTAAAAACAAAACAAAATTAAAAAAAAACATTAAATTTACAGTTTACAAAATCAATTAGATATACCATAATACAGAATGAACCAAACTTAAGCACAAATACTCACACCTGACAAAGTGGCTAAACAAATCTTCACAATGTACTAACATTACATCAGCTGCATCTCAACACACACATCAATCCGAAACCAAACAAATAAACAACTTTTCTTGCATGAGGTCATTCGCATAAGTAAACCAATGTCCCACAATCAACATTGATCCTATCGCTAATCGTTAAACCAAAATAAAAACAAAGATACAAGCATTCACAACCACATGCAGACAAACAGGGCACAAATAATGACAAATATCAAGCTTGCAACACGAACATCAAATCCAAACACAGTCTTACTACACACAAGACATGTACCTCAATCTAACACCAACACGTATCTGGTATGTCAGCACATCTCGCTACAAACATGACATCCAAACACCACATTACAACATGAGACAAAGCAACTTCTCCAGGAATCCACAGTACAACAACCAACATAAGATACATCACCAGTACTCAGACAAAGAAACAGTCACATACATATACAACAGATACACAGCAGCTTGGTTGATCAGCATCACACAATGGAGGAGAGGGGGGGGGTGTAGACTTCCAACAAAACAATATGCACAAAACAAAGTACACAATCAAAATACAAACCATAAACTAAGAATAAGAGCAATGATTTTGCATAATAAAATCTGACCTAACTACTCAAACTACGGCTTTTGGCCAAGTGCATCAAACTCAATAGTCATAAGCCAACATGGCAGACACAGAGGAGCAATCAACATGAAATCGATCTCATCAATGATCAAGGCAGTATTAGCAAAGTAGATCATCAATAGAGCTTTCATTCCCATGTAAGCTCAGACATGAGATAAAACCAACACAACGACATGCATAAAATAAACCTAATTACACGTGTACTTACAGAGGCAAAACTCAGCACAAAGGAGTCCTTCACATTATTCAGTCTTGCAAGCGGGATGCAGTTCAAAATTCGCGCACAAAATGAAGGTTCACATGGCACAAGTGGTCTGTGCCTGGCTCAAAGGTGAATGAATGCTACGCTGCGTGCGGGGCTTTATGTAGGGCGCGCGCGGGCCGCAAAGAAAGCATCACTCGTCTGCTTACAGAACTCGAGGTTTTTGGAGCTGGGAAGCTGAAATTTGTGTTTCCCCACACTCGGTTTTCTGACCATAGCTCTGATACTACTACACCTAGAAACTTGCGGTTTGTTACTAATGAAAAATCCGCGATTGTTGTTTCACTAGTATCAAACATTGATTCGATTAAGAACGGTTAAAATTAACTATGAATTTTTAAAGGACTTTTCTCTAAAGACCTGGTCGATGTAAAGGGTGCAAAATCCCAAAATAAGGTCAAAATCGATCAGACTAGAAATAGATTACAAAATGAAAGAGACTATCATGCTGAATCTTATGGATCTTGGTTTAAAACAATCGGTACAGGCATTGAGGAGACATTCAACTTAGAATGCCTCATCACAAACACAAGCTATCATCGCTATTGTAGGCACCAGATGCTAGAACAAAGCCACGAGGAGGCCGACGCGGTTGCGTCCCCTGAATAGACGCTGAATACCTAGTGGTCTAGAAGTAAGCCGGAGGTGTTGGACTAACACAGGCATCAATGAAAGCAATACCTTGCGAGACCTTACATTGAAGGAAAACCACTGAATGATAATACACACCACTTTTGCAAACCAAGTCATGATGTAACAAACAAAATTAAATCAGATGGGTTATGAGAGCCGGGTGTACCCGGTCACACCTCAGCCCACCGAAAAGTGCCAGCGTCCGCGCTGGCGAACAAAAAAAACAGAAACAAACCCGAGGTTAATGAACAACACAAAATCCTTTACCCTCCTATGTCAACATATTATGATAGACAAATGGCTACTTCCAAAAAATAATACATCTCTTCCATTGTCTTGCATTGCAAGAATCTGACAGGATTATTGCAGTTAAGACATATTAAACCTGACCAGACAAAACCCAATGGAAGAGACAGAAAAAGAAAAAAATGACCACAGGCAAACAGAGTCCATACTGGTGGGTTAACATCATCCATAATAATTCAGCTTGATATAAATTTGAACATAATCAGTCCGTGTCCACAAGTCCATTTCATGATTAGTCGGCTTCCACAGTTCATAGCTTAACTCCTGCTTCCACAGTTTATCATATGAAGATCAGGTCACTAACCACCCCAAAATTACATTCTTGAACTAAATATCAGCTTCTAAGCTTCTCTACTATCTACTATAATGCACTACACAAATGTTCAGTTGTAACTGTACTACGTACACTACATAGCATGGACAGTCCTCGGTAGTCCGGATGCTTTAACGAAAATTTCAGCACAAATTGGAAATCGGTGAATGGCAGTGGCACACATATTTTTCAAGTCTAAACGCCAAATCAGGGCACCCTAACTTGCTTTTGGCAATCATTAAAGTGGTCAAAAGTAAATACAAACAGTGATAACAGTAAATACAATCCAAACAGCAAGCTTGCCAATCACGATTTAAATCATCATTGCAACTCAGAAAGCTGGGAGCAAAACACATACAATACATAAGCATACATAATTAATTGCTTACACTCAAAAACAAATCAGATGCATATACACATGAACAAAACTACACTGTTTACATATTGTGCATAAAAACAACATGCAGACGTATTAAGGTGCACAACAGGGAACAAAAGAAAATGTCAGTGTCTTCAGTCTTGCATGTCCTTATAGAGTTCACAAGCTCAGCAATCCCTATCCAAAAGATACTATTTAGCTCCGTTTTGGTAGTGAACAAACCATGCAAACTCATATCGGATATGCAAATTAACTAAAACACAGTCCCAATTTGGTCTACATGCGGAATGAAGGCATAAACTCGCACGCATAGCCATCATAATGTTCATGGCGAAAAGATAGATGGCTTGACAAATTGTTTGCAACAGTGCCATCTGCCACTGGCAGATCATTAAAATAGGTGATGGCATAAACAATGGTAGTCCTACATGAGCAGAGGGCATTGTGGACTCTCTGTGCTGCTGAAATGTTTGTCGCTGTCGATCACTTGGGCAATCAATGCGGCGGTGTCCTGCACATTACATCCCCAACAGACAAGAGGGGGTCGTGACTGCCTGGCTGACTGCTGTGGGCCACAAGACGTCCAGGATGGCATGGAAGATGGTGAGGCGAGTCTCCCAGCAGGTTCAGCCACCTCTGATGCAGATGTGCATGGAGGCGGTGACATGGGGACAGTTGGCTCATGGACAGCATCAACAGTAGTCACCTCCACTGCCAACTGTGTCACGTGTGCTTCCATGCATGATGGTTTGGAAGGCAATGGAGAGGGTGGCTGGAGGGCAGGTGTCACGGCTGGTGCCACTGATGTGTCACTGCGGTCCGGCTGCACTGGAGGTGTCTCAGCTGTAGCACCCGGAGACTGAGACTGTGGTGCTTCGTCATCACCAAACTTGTGTTGCAGAAATGCAAGGAGGGCAGCTGCAGAAGATCTGTCTTCCATTGTCGAGTGGTAGGTGTAGTACGTGTATGCCTCACCTTCTAGTGCAACGATGATCCATCGCACAAACACACTTGGGTGGATCTGGTGAGCAAGGTCCTCATCAAGGTCAGCCATCACCTGCTCAGCACGCTGTGTGAAGGATGCTATGGATGGGCCCCTGCACCGTGGACCCTTGTAGATTGGGAGTGGGGGCATAAAGCGCATCATTCCATGCTCGTCCCGTATGGTGTTACCGTCGTGGTCCACAAGTTCTGTAAGGAATCGCGCCAACGGGAACTTGCATTTCCTCCCCATGTTGGTCGTGGCCGAGTCGAGATGACAGCACGCCCTCTACACTGCTTTCAGTTGGTACTTGGTACTAGCGACTCCTCCACCTCTGTAATCCTGCTCGCAGCACCACTTGTAACCGAGTGGTGGTACAAGGAATTGATTTGGGTGACAGGCCACAAGGCATGTGACGGAGGAGTCAACAAAGAGGTCGCTATGAACAAATAAAAAAACATTAAAGTTACAGTTTACAAAATCAATTAGATATACCATAATACAGAATGAACCAAACTTAAGCACAAATACTCACACCTGACAAAGTGGCTAAACAAATCTTCACAATGTACTAACATTACATCAGCTGCATCTCAACACACACATCAATCCGAAACCAAACAAATAAACAACATTTCTTGCATGGTCATTCACATAAGTAAACCAATGTCCCACAATCAACATTGATCCTATCGCTAATCGTTAAACCAAAATAAAAACAAAGATACAAGCATTCACAACCACATGCAGACAAACAGGGCACAAATAATGACAAATATCAAGCTTGCAACACGAACATCAAATCCAAACACAGTCTTACTACACACAAGACATGTACCTCAATCTAACACCAACACGTATCTGGTACGTCAGCACATCTCGCTACAAACATGACATCCGAACACCACATTACAACATGAGACAAAGCAACTTCTCCAGGAATCCACAGTACAACAACCAACATAAGATACATCACCAGTACTCAGACAAAGAAACAGTCACAGACATATACAACAGATACACAGCAGCTTGGTTGTTTAGCATCACACAATGGAGGGGAGGGGGGGGGGTGTAGACTTCCAACAAAACAATATGCACAAAACAAAGTACACAATCAAAATACAAACCATAAACTAAGAATAAGAGCAATGATTTTGCATAATAAAATCTGACCTAACTACTCAAACTACGGCTTTTGGCCAAGTGCATCAAACTCAATAGTCATAAGCCAACATGGCAGACACAGAGGAGCCATCAACATGAAAACGATCTCATCAATGATCAAGGCAGTATTAGCAAAGTACATCATCAATAGAGCTTTCATTCCCATGTAAGCTCATCAGACATGAGATAAAACCAACACAACGAAATCCATGAAATAAACCTAATTACACGTGTACTTACAGAGGCAAAACTCAGCACAAAGGAGTCCTTCACATTATTCAGTCTTGCAAGCGGGATGCAGTTCAAAATTCGCGCACAAAATGAAGGTTTACATGGCACAAGTGGTCTGTGCCTGGCTCAAAGGTGAATGAATGCTACGCTGCGTGCGGGGCTTTATGTAGGGCGCGCGCGGGCCGCAAAGAAAGCATCACTCGTCTGCTTACAGAACTCGAGGTTTTTGGAGCCGGGAAGCTGAAATTTGTGTTTCCTCACACTCGGTTTTCTGACCATAGCTCTGATACTACTACACCTAGAAACTTGCGGTTTGTTACTAATGAAAAATCCGCGATTGTGGTTTCACTAGTATCAAACATTGATTCGATTAAGAACGGCTAAAATTAACTATGAATTTTTAAAGGACTTTTCTCTAAAGACCTGGTCGATGTAAAGGGTGCAAAATCCCAAAATAAGGTCAAAATCGATCGGACTAGAAATAGATTACAAAATAAAAGAGACTATCATGCTGAATCTTATGGATCTTGGTTTAAAACAATCGGTACAGGCATTGAGGAGATATTCAACTTAGAATGCCTCATCACAAACACAAGCTATCATCGCCATTGTAGGCACCGGATGCTAGAACAAAGCCACGAGGCGGCCGACGCGGTTGCGTCCCCTGAATAGACACTGAATACCTAGTGGTCTAGAAGTAAGCCGGAGGGGTCGGACTAACACAGGCATCAATGAAAGCAATACCTTGCGAGACCTTACATTGAAGGAAAACCACTGAATGATAATACACGCCACTTTTGCAAACCAAGTCGTGATGCAACAAACAAAATTACATCAGATGGGTTATGAGAGCCGGGTGTACCCGGTCACAGTATTTTTTAGCAACGTACTGGCAGCCGAGAGGAAATGCTGATTCAAGATATCAGCTGATAACTGTGTACATTGTGCGGTATTTTTGGACCTCGTACTCACCCGTCCTCCACTCCGTCATTCCTACAGTAGTCAAACAGAAACAAATTCTCGCATAGACGGCGCCGGAGTTGTGTATCTGTGAACAGAAACTCGGTATTCGGTTCTTATGTCTAGTGTGTCAGAAAATGTGTTAAACCTCAAGGTATGTTTTAAAACACTGTTGAATATTGTGACCTGTTATGGACTGATCGTACTTCGGGATGGCAATAGCAGTCTGTGGAGTACCGAGACGGCTGCGGGCGAGAAATGCCAGAACACGCGACCTGTCAGTGACCTCATTAACCACCCTCCTGCTTTCGTCCCCCACCATGAATCCAAAATCCGGTAAGTGATACTTACTGTAGGCATGCTGACCCTTATGCATGCAAGTGTGTTTCGTTGGGAAAAGTAGCGTCTTCGTGTTATGGCTGTGGGAACTTTGTCAATTTCACAACAAACACCGACATCGTACATCAACAAATTCCCGTTCTCTTTATTTTCACCATAACCTGCTACACAAGTGCAAGTCGTAATGTTGTCATATTTGGTATCAGTGTGTAGGTGAGAATTTCAACTTTTGAACGATGTTGCTTCCACAACAGTCACTGTAGGCAGAGATGTGTTATGAATACAAATGTGTAGGTAGTTGTTATAGCGGCAGAGAGCCGGTCACACGCCGTGTACCGCACAGTAGCAAACTTCAAGTGCGATATAACTAGAATGAGCGGGCGAGAGTGGAATGTTACCTCGCGGCGCCTTATCTCTCTGGCAGCTGGAAGCGAACTAAGTGCTAGGCGCCAGCACTGGCTGGTAAAGCCGTGAGAGATTCAATATCCTCTGTCATGTATTGTTTTCCAAGATAAGCCTTTGATTTGCCTGACACAACTACAGAAAGAAGGCGCTGTTTTTTCGAGTCTAAGTCTTTGTTTTCAACAGAGTAGATATCATTCAACAAAAGTAATTCGTCTTGATTCATTATTTTGTAATAAAAAATATTAATTTATGACTTTTAATTAAAGTCATAAATTAAGCATTCCAGAATAAACACGCGTACATCGTTGAGATTCTGTTTAGCTCGGGTGCAGTGGGTGATGCTTATAGAGAAGGAAGAATGTGTCTTACAACAGAACCAAATTTATTTACGCCGCATTTACAAACTTGCGTTTATTTGAAATCACTGGGGTGAATTAAAGATGGGGTGGTGGTCGCGTGGTCAATGGGGGGACATTGTCAAAATGCCGCAATGTTTGTGTTTAATGCAGCATAAATAAATTTGGTGCTTTTGGAAAACACATTGTTCCTTCTCTACACGTGGACTTACTGATTAGTAATCTTCACATCTAATAAAACACCGGAGACCGTAAGCCTGGTTTATTGTGTGTGGTTATACACAGAGTTTGTTACAAGAAAAGTATTACGAGAGAGAGAGAGAGAGAGAGAGAGAGAGAGAGAGAGAGAGAGAGAGAGAGAGAGAGAGAGAGAGAGAGAGAGAGACAGAGAGACAGAGAGAGACAGACAGAGAGAGAGAGACAGAGAGAGAGATGATGATGATGATGATGATGATGATGAAACGTTTTTATTCAGGATAAAATGTTTTAGGCATAGCAATGCCTATCTCTTCCAAACTGTCCTGCTACTCTACACAAAAAATCTTGATAGCGAAGGCCATATGATTGGGTGCCACAGCAAGCAAAATTTAAGCCTTTGGTCCTACGTTGACCACCGCAGCAGATTTGAAGGCGATTGTCATATATGTCGGTGCCATAGCATCCATAAATGACGCTTAGGGGCCTAAGGCGACCATTACAGCAAAACTGAACGGTGGGATTGTATTTCTCACAGCCTTGTCCTGTAGAAAAACGAAGGGAAAGTGTCAATGTTTATCTCACTGGAAAGGAAACACTGCAAATATTTATAATGCAGATACAGCTTTCAAAAGCACAGAGTTTACGTGTGTAGTAAGTAAGTCTCGTTCAGGGTTTATTTTAAATGTTTTTTTAATAACATCTTAGACCGTTCAGTGCATGTGACAGAAACTGTGTTGTGCAGTCTTCGTCCGATTCAGCATGAAGCTGTCCTATGAAGCTGTCCTGTGAAGCTGCCCTGTGAAGCTTCCTATGAAGCTGGATTTAAAGTGGCGACAGCAAGGGGCATAGATCCTCATGTCGCAGTCGCGGGGGCTCATGAGGATCTATACCTCTTGCAGTTGTGTGTGTTCAGATTTTCTCGGCACTGAAGGGGTTAGAGGACGTTACAATCAGTATGCTAAGATCATCTGCACAAGGGCGGGCTGTGACTTCTATCATTAGTAGATATAACGGAATTTCAATGTTGCCTTGCCTCAGCTAAGACCTTTCAGCATTTCTTTACCCTATCTACGGGAAGAGTCTCCCGTAACAGAGGGTTCTACTGCCCCTGCTGCGGGTCGGTGAAACTCTTCACGTAACAGAGGGTTCTACTGCCCCTGCCACGGGTCGGTGAAACTCTTGACGTAACAGAGGGTTCTACTGCCCCTGTTGCGGGGAGGCTGAAACTCTTCACGTAACAGGGTTCTACTGCCCCTGCTGGGGGTCGGTGAAACTCTTCACGTAACAGGGTTCTACTGCCCCTGCTGCGAGTCGGAGAAACTCTTCTACGTTCAAAACAGAAGAAACCCACAACGGTCCTTTCTTTTTACGCCATTCAAACTTCACAAGCTCCATGTTGTCCAGCAATATTTTAAGAAACACAAAATATAGTTATAAAGGAGATATTGCCAACTACTAACTCATTCAAGGCGTCATGCATCAATAGCTACGTAAGTGTCGTATAGCGTTGTCGGTGGAAACTCTCTACGACACTTTCGCAGTTTTTAAAATGCGGGGCGCCAAAATGAGTTTGCCCTTGAATGCCTGGAGCAGGCCACTTTAAAACTGGAATCGCGGACCTCCAACCCCCCAGGCCAAGCAATATTTTTATAATGCTAAATCAAAGTCCCTTTTTTTTAAAAAGTCTACCTCCCCTCCCCCCCCCCCACCCCCCCACCCCCCTGTCCTCCCACGCGATTTTGTCCTGTAAAATTACGTATGTGTGTTAAGACCTCATGCAAAGCCCCCTCCCACTCTCCCACCCTTCCCTCTTTTCGATATTTCGGCGGATGCGGGTGTTGACAAGATGCAACAGGTCCTCACACTCCCCCCCCCCCCCTGCCCCCCTCCCCCTCCCCACTTTCAATTGTTTTGCTGCTGCCGGAGGTAAGGTCTGGTATCTGTGGGCCTTTCTTGACAGGTTGAAGGTTCCATACACTGATCCGCGCCTGAGTATAAAATGAGAATTATGGACAGTCTTGACCTTTTTTGTTGTTCAGTCTGGGGTTTGATTACTTTTTAGTTTGTCGACGTTTGAAAAACAACAATAACAATCAAATAAACAAACAAAAATATAAATAAACAAACAAACAAACAGCCTGGATAATAGTACAAACATGCAAGGCGGAAGGTTGGTAATTTCTGTAATTTTCGTGTTTCGATAAAAATAAAATCATTTGACAACTGATTTGATCCCAACGCCATTCTAATGGCTGCCAACACGCCAGGTGTTTGACACAGTAAAAACAATGCTGTTAGAATGTAAGCCAGTGACGTTACTTCTCCACTAAAGGCTTTAATTACTAAAATTCGGGTTTTAATTACTAAAATTCGGGTTTTCAATGTTGTCTTATGTGAACTAACTTTCACAAGCCGTGGGAGAAAAAACAAACGTAACAAAGGTGTGCTGCTCTAGTGTTGTCTTCTGTGAACTAACTTTCACAACCCATGGGAGTAAACAAACGTAACAAAGGTGTGCTGCTGTCCCTTGTGCGCAAAGGTGGGAAAATTTTCTACGTAGCTAAAGACAAGCGGTCAGCCATAGCGGTTTTTCTCCGAAAGAAAATGAGAGACCTTTGGACGCTTAACCCTCATCATTCGGAATACACCAGTGTGTGAAATAAGTTTGACTAAAAATAGTTCAAGGGTAGTGCCAGAATAGCTTGGCGCCTCTAGGCGCCAAGCTATTCTGGCACCACCCTTGAACTAAAGCCATTGGGCTATATCCTTATCTGTAAGTACTATAATGAAGCTTGCATAAATGGCAGTGTACAAATTTGAAGCTTTTAGTCTCAGTATGATATGGGTTAACCCTCTGACGTTTTACGCTGGTTGCTCACAAGGTTGGCATCACGCATGATCTTGTATAGCTTTTTAGAGCAGAAACGTCATCCACTTGATGACATTTAAACTTTGTAACAGTTAATTAAGTCTTGTGTGCATCAATATCGTAAGACATACCAATAAAGGAGTTATTGTGACGTATTAAACATTGTCTTACCAAAAGAAGATCACTGTAAACAATTCAAGTTGAAATATCGTTGGCTCCTCTCGTTTGTGAGCACTAATTATAACTCTTGCCGAGTTTAGGACTACACTTAGGTTGCGACCCAACAGTATCATTTGAAGCAGAGTAATGTACTTTACCGCCATGCGACGAGAACAACAAAAATAAATACAGAGAGTTACCGTGACTGATCTGCAACACACAGGCTACCAGCAGGATCCCAGCAATACACCACAGCTTACAATTGGCCATAGTGATTTTCCTCCGAAAGAAAATCAGACAACTTTGGACTCTTAAACCTCAGACGTTTTACGCTGGTTGCTCACACAGATGACATCACGTACGCTCTTTTGCAGCTTTTCACTCGAAAACATCTGTGCGTTCAAATTGAGAAACAGTTAGCTATTTGGGTTTAACGCCGAGCAGGCAACTTAGGTCATCTCACGGCGGAAATGGAGTAACAGAATATGTTCCGTCGGAACAGGATCTCTGTGCTCGTCTGTGATTGTAGGCCTTACAGCCTTGGAGCTATGATTATGGCTCGGATATTTCGTGGAAAAAACAGACATGATGTGAAGAAGGTCAGTTTAATTACGTTGCGAGTTAAATCCGCAACAACAAGAGTTTTGCTCTACACTACTTGTCACGACCCGTCTACAAGAGGCATAGATCCTCATCAGCACAATCAGGCTTTTATTTGCAAAATCTGAATACACGGTCTGTCCCATTGCTATCTGATCTGCATCACTTGAAAAGAGTATGCCCGTCAGGGCCTGGTCAGTTGATCTTTTCTCCCGGAAAAAAACAGGATGTATAATCCAAACTGAACAATAACAGAGAGAGAGAGAGAGAGAGAGAGAGAGAGAGAGAGAGAGAGAGAGAGAGAGAGAGAGAGAGAGAGAGAGAGAGAGACAGAGAGACAGAGAGACAGAGAGAGAGAGACAGAGAGGGAGAGACAGAGAGACAGAGACAGAGACAGAGACAGAGAGACAGAGAGAGAGAGAATGACAATGACAATGATTCTGTATTTTACAACGGTGAAAGTTTTGGCTGGCACAACCATTTTTCGAACTTGCCGTTGCTAATCTAATCTACAAATAATGCACAAAGTGTAAAAATATTATACTGAAAAATAAAAAAATAAAAATAAAAAAAATTAAAAGTAATAAATGATATAAAAACAAAACAACAACAACAACAACAACAAAAACGTGCACACACACACACACACACACACGCATACACACACACAAACACGCGCATGCACGCACACACTGAGTAATATATGGGTCGCAGTGAAAGTATTAAGATAATGACGTGAGGTAATTAAAAATACTGGCTCTAAAATACTAAAGGGTTGTTGATGTTGTAACTTTCCTAGGCAAAGTGTTCCACAGGCTGGCCTGAGAACGCTAAACTTGTCTTGTAGAGATCGATTCTAGGTCGTGGTACAATAATGAATTGCCTTGATCTTGAGTACGTTGATGATGGAAAGGAAAATAGTTTCTTAATATAATCAGGCATTTAGCTATTCAATGTTTTGAACATAATTATTCCCTTATTGTACATTAAATGATTTTTC
Organism: Semisulcospira habei; assembly: GCA_036245525.1. NCBI lineage: Eukaryota > Metazoa > Mollusca > Gastropoda > Semisulcospiridae > Semisulcospira > Semisulcospira habei. The sequence continues at coordinate 54,457,999 of BTPG01000005.1, forward strand.
GGGGAAAGAATCTCCAAGTTTTCAATTTATTATCGGTAGTTGAGTTAGGGTCAGGTAGGTTTTGCGGCTCTACGATGAAGAGAGTTCAGTCTCTTTAACTGGACCTCGCTTGCTCCATCCCACACTGTAGAAGCATAGTGGATATGTGACCTGATGTGGGCGTTAATGAACAGTTTACGTGTTTCTACATCAGTGATATATTTTAATTTGGATAAAATGTAAAGTTTCTTTGATATTATGTTGCATATGTTAGTAATATGACACTGCCATTTAAACTGGTTATCTAACACCGAGAAGACGATGTTCTGTTACTTGACTGATGGGTTTTCCTTGAAGAGTCAAGCTAAGTGAGAGAGAGCCGAGCTGGTGCTTTTGACGGGTACTTAGTACCATACATTCAATCTTCGCTGGGTTTAGGATCATGGAGTTGTTACTACACCAGCTGTCAATGTCTTGTAGTGCGTTTTGCAGGCGTGTATCAATAATAGATAAATCCTCGTCGGGCGTGTGTATTGCAGCGTCATCCGCGAACATATCGCATGAAACATTATGATCGATAATTGTGAGCGGAAGATCGTTAATGAACAAACAAAATAGAAGAGGGCCTAAAATAGAGCCCTGGGGCACGCCATGCTTGACTAAGCGGTTATTAGAATATGTACCATTAAGAAGGACCTTTTGTCTTCTGTCATCCAAGTAGGATTTGAAGAACGTGGCAGCGCTGTTGGTGTATAATGAGATTTTCTTTATCAGTATATCATAGTTTACTAAATCAAAAGTTTTACTGAAGTCTAAAAAGACTACACCTGTTAGTTTGGATTCATTGATAGATGCCAACCAGGTGTCTGTCATCCTAATCAGCGTGGTATGGCAGGAATGGTTTGGTCTGAAACCTGACTGCAATGAATGGATAAGATTTCGGGTTTCTAAATATTTAGATAGATGTTTATGGATATGCCTCGCTAAAGGCTTTGACAAAACTGGCAGTAATGAAATGGGACGAAAATTATTAATTTCACTTAGATCTTTTGATTTTGGTAGTGAGATTACTTTTGCATTTTTAAATGCATCCGGAAAACAGTTTTGTTTTATACAGAGATTGTAGATGTATGTGAGACTCTCAACGATATATGGAAGAGATGTCTTGATTATCTTTGAGCTGATCTTATCAGGTCCGGATGACTTTTTATTTTTCATCGAGGTAATTAATCTGCCCATTTCATGAACCGCTATAGGATACGATATGATGAAAGGTTCGTTGTTTTTATTTTTCTGGTTACAGTAGTCTAGTAGTTTGTCTGGACAAATATACTTATGTGAGTTATTTCCCAGTGCCATTAGTGATTCCGCCACAGAGACAAAATGGTCGTTAAAACTGTTTGCAGTGAGGTGGGGTGGTACAGACGCACTACTTTTATTTGTACCTTTGGTTACTAAATTTATGGCACGCCATACAGTGGAGGAGTCTTTACTTCGCTTAACTACCTTACTGAAGAGAATTTTTTTGCTTTTAAAACCATTGGTTTTACGCAATTACGCTGTGTTTTGTATTCAGCAAAACGCTTCGGTTGTTTTTTTTTTTTGTTTTTTTTTAAGCTCGTCCCTGTGTTCCATAGCCTCTATCAGATCCGCAGTTAGCCAGGGTGGTAAGGCGGCGTACTTAACTCTCTTTTGCCTCAGGGGCGCGTGATTATTCAGCACACCTAGAAAGACGCGGTACCAGGTGTCTAATGCTTTGTTCGGGTCACTATCGTTATATACGTCCGTGAAGTGTGCTCCAGATAAATCAGTCCAAAAAGCAATTTCATTAAAGTTTTTAAATGATCTATAAGTGATGCACGTGTGACCTTGCTTTTTCAGTTTTGGAAGTTTATACAGCCATATGCAGCTAACTGGGTAGTGGTCGCTGACACTGAGACTATCTACTTGAGTGTTGCTAATTGCGAGAGGTTTGTTGGTATAAATATGGTCTATAATAGTGGCTGATGTTGGCGTAATTTTGGTGGGGGATGTCACCATTTGTTGGAGACCGACTAAGGTTGTAGTACACTCCCATGATGGATGAGGTTTAAGAAAGTCAATATTAAAATCTCCAAGAAGTAGAACGTCTTTGGTCTGAATGTCTGTTTTATCGATCATGTGGAGAGAGAGAGAGAGAGAGAGAGAGAGAGAGAGAGAGAGAGAGAGAGAGAGAGAGAGAGAGAGAGAGAGAGAGAGAGAGAGAGAGAGAGATGATGATGATGAAACGTTTTTATTCAGGATAAAAAGTTTTAGGCATAGCAATGCCTATCTTCCAAACTGTCCTGCTACTCTACACATATAAAAGTACATCAGACGAGAGAGAGAGAGAGAGAGAGAGAGAGAGAGAGAGAGAGAGAGAGAGAGGGAGAGAGAGAGAGAGAGAGAGAGAGAGAGAGAGAGAGAGACAGAGAGAGAGAGACAGAGAGAAAGAGACAGACAGACAGAGAGACAGAGAGAGAGAGAGAGAGAGAGAGAGAGAGAGAGAGAGAGAGAGAGAGAGAGAGAGAGAGAGAGAGAGAGAGAGAGAGAGAGAGAGAGAGAGAAAGAGAGAGAATCAATGAATCAATGAATTAATGAAACTTTATTTTACAACGGTTTAGGCATTGACATCGTCATCGACACAGCCATTTTACAAACCTGCCGTTGCAAACAACTACAAGACTAACTACAAATATACATACATATAAGTAAACATAATACTTGCAAAGAGATGACAACACTGTTCACATAGACAGACATACTCATAGACTCACAGACACCCCCCACCCCACCCGCCTCTCCCTTCACACATAGACAGAGCTAAGTAGTCCGAATGATAAATGAAAAGGATAACAGACTTAATTGGGAATAATTTGGACCCAGCATAAAAAGAGACATATAATACAAGTAGTTAAGGCATCCCTACGAGTGATTCACAAAATATTTGCAGAGACCCTTTTTAAAACAGGCTAGCGAGGAGGTGGATTTTACATGGTCGGGAAGGGCATTCCAGATAAGTGCCCCTGAGAAGGATAAGCTAGTTTTATGTAGATCGATCCTTGGTTTTGGGGCTATGAAAAGCTTTCTGATGTTTCCAAGCTTGGACTCAGACTTACGGAACAAAGTGAAGATGTACTCAGGTGATTTGCGTTTCCACACTTTGAACATAAAGATTGCTTTAATTTGTTATATTTAAAATGTCCTTGAAGAGGCAGGAGACCTGCTTTTGAGAGCTTTTCTTCAGTGCCCGTGTGGATCAGGGCAGATTATTGTGGCCGCTGTGTAGGGAATTGAGTCTCTTTAAATGGACCTCACTACATCCATCCCATACCGTTGACGCGTAATCGATATAAGAACGTATGTGAGCGTTATAAAATAGTTTACGGGTATCTGAATCAGTATAATATTTCAGTTTTGATAACATAAAGAGATTTTTGGCTACTATTTTGCATAAGGCGTCTGTATGAGCTTGCCATTTTAGCTGACTGTCGATTGTAATCCCCAGTACTCGATGTTCATTTACCTGTTCTACCTGACTACCTTTAAGTGAAAGGTTAAGTAATAGAGGAGTTATCTGCTGTTTTTGGCGCGTGGCGACTACCATCGATTTCGTTTTGGCTGGATGAACAACCATAGAATTGTTTATACACCAAGCTGATACTTCATGAAGACTTTGTTGTAGGTTGTCGGAAATTACCTGTATATCTATACTAATAGTATGAACAGAGGTGTCGTCAGCAAAAAGGTCGCATTGTACATCTTGGCAAGTAATATGTAGAGGCAAATCATTGATAAATATGCAAAACAGTAGGGGGCCCAGTACAGACCCTTGGGGCACACTGAAGCTTACATCTTTGAGAGAGGAGAATGAGCCATGAACAAGAACCTTTTGTTTTCTTTTAGTAAGGTAAGATGTGAAAAAAAGCAAGAGAGAGAGAGAGAGAGAGAGAGAGAGAGAGAGAGAGGAGAGGAGAGAGAGAGAGAGAGAGAGAGAGAGAGAGAGAGAGAGAGAGAGAGAGAGAGATGAAATGAAAAAAAAAAACAGAAACTTTATTTCTCAACCGATGAAGTAATTAGCACCTGTGCCATTTTTCATACTTGCCGTTGCTACTCTACAATCACAGGATAATTATTGTAATACTAATAGTACCAAATTACACAAAGAAAAATTAGGAAACATTAAACATGAAGAGACATTATACAAAATTCATTCATTCATTCGGTCATACAAAAACAAACGAAAAACAGAAAGTACACGCAACGCGCACACACATACGCGCTCGCGCGCACACAAAGACACGCGCTAATTATAATTTGAAATATATACTAAGCAACTCATTTGGATCATAGTGAAAATTCACTTCAGACAGCAAAAATTATTTGGATTATAATAGAAACTTGAATTATGTAATTAGGCGATTATTATTAGTATGGACAAACCATACGGCAGCATGCACTGATTATACGATAAGCACATGTTTGATACCGATACTTGTGGTAGATTATGTATCAGCAGACAAGTACTTGAGGAGGCATTCCTTGAAAGAGGAGGAGCTAGCGTGTGTTATACATGTAGGCAGTTTGTTCCAGAAAGATGCGCCTGAGAAAGATACACTGGTTTTAAATAGATGTATCCTGAGGCGAGGTGTAATAAAGTTTCGTCTTGAAGTAGAATAACCTGAACTTGCCTTGGTAAAGAGCTTACAAAGATATTCTGGGTGAATCTCATTCCAGATTTTATACATAACCACACCCTTGTTTAAGAGGTGATGCTTGCTAAGAGGTAGCATTTTCAGTTTTTCAAGTCTTTCGTCAGTTGTCAGGGCTGAATCAGGCGGGATATGTTTCGCTGCTCTCCGATGCAGGGAGTTAAGCCTCTTCAAGTGTATGTCACCGCTGCCATCCCATATTGTGGACGCATAATCGATGTGGGATTTGACATATGCATTGTAAAATAACTTGCGGGCATCAACATCGATAAAGTACTTCAACTTTGAAAGCATAAAAAACATTTCTGGAAACAGTTTTACATACAACATTTATGTGCGATTGCCACTTCATCTGGTCATCAACAATTACACCAAGTAATCAGTGTTCCGTGACCTGAGTAACGATGTCGTTATGGATAGGCAGGCTGAGTGTAAGTGGTTTGAGCTGGTGCTTCTGACGGGTTGCTATCCTCATGCATTCCGTTTTGGAAGGATTTAAAATCATTTCATTGTTTGTGCACCAAGTGGAAATTTCGCTCAAACCCTGCTGCAAACGGCCATTTAAAGAATCAGTACTCTTGTCCGGGGTGTGAATTGTGGCGTCATTAGCGAATAAATCACATGAAATTTTGTCGCTAGTCATATGTAGCGGCAGGTCATTTATAAAGAGGCAAAACAGAAGAGGCCCTAGGACTGAACCCTGGGGAACTCCCAGTGTAACTAATCCTCTTGAGGAGTATGATCCATTGACCATGACGCGCTGCTGTCTGTCACTAAGATATGAGGCAAAACGTGGAGTTGTGCCATGGTGGTAAAGAGATTTATGGTTGTAGTTATTTGAGAAAGAAATGCATTTATTGCCAAACGAACTACCGAAGTACACATTTAGCTAGCTTGGAAAGTAGAAGTTTATGGTCCACAAAATCAAAGGCTTTTCGTAAGTCAAAAAAATACAGCGCCAGTAAATTCGCCCTGATTTATTGAGCGTAGCCACACATCAGTTAGACGTGCTAGGGCCGTGTGACAGCTGTGCTTTGGTCTGAATCCCGACTGAAGGGGATGGATTAATGTATGATTTTCTAAATATTCCAAGAGATGTTTATGGATATGCCGTTCAAGTGGTTTACTAAGGGTGGACAATAGTGAGATGGGGCGATAGTTATTAACATCAGTCATATCTCTTGTTTTCGGGAGGGGTATAACCTTGGATTTTTAAGTTCCTTGGGGAAAATAATCGTTTGAATGCACAAGTTATAAATAAAGGTTATTGTTTCAATAACTTAAGGAATAGCTAATTTAAGTATTTTGGGGCTAATTTCATCTGGCTCGGACGATTTCTTATTCTTCATTGAAATAATTGTCCTACCGACTTCTTCGTGCACTGTCAGTGGTGGAATCACGAAAGGATCAGATCCTGCAGTTCGCGTTCTACAAAAGTCAACTAGTCTGTCTGCCGAGCAAGAGTAGGGCTGAGAACTTGCTTTTGAAGGGACAAGAGACTCGGCAACTGAGAGGAAATGGTCGTTAAACATGTCTGCAGTCAGATCAGAAGGGATTAGAGGAGATTTGTTACACTTGCCTCCAGTCACTACGGCCATAGCGCGCCAAAGCGTGGACATGTCTTTGTCTTGTTTAATCAAGCGATCAATGAAAGATTTGTTAGCCTGTCGCACAAGTGATTTCACGCGATTACGCTCACGCTTAAATTCAGTGAAGCGCTTCTGCTGTCTCAGATCATCTCTCACCCTCATGGCTTGAATGATGTCTCGAGTAAGACACGGCGGGAGTGATGCGTGTTTGACGCGTCTCCTCCGCAGTGGCGCATGTTTATTTAAGATCTTAAGAAAGATGGTATACCAAACAGACAGAGCGCTGTCAGGGTCAGATTTACTAAATACTTCATCAAAAGGTGCGCTGTTAAGATCAAACAGAAACTCGCTTTCATTAAAACTTTTAAAGGAGCGATAGGTGATATACGTATCAGTGGCATCCTTTCTTTGCTCTAGGGAGTTTAGTAGCCTACGTACAGCGGTTGGGAAAGTGGTCGCTGATACTAAGGTTACCGACCGACACATTATGAACAGACTCTGGCTTGGTTGTGTATATATGATCTATGAGTGTGGATGTTGTTTGTGTGATCCGTGTGGGTGAAGTGATTAACTGTTGCAGACCCAACAACGTTAACATAGAGTCCCACATGGTGAGGCTTTAGCATGTCTATGTTAAAGTCTCCCATGAGGATGACATTGAAGTTGGGATTACAATCTTTATCACACATACTAAGAAAATCAGCATACCACTCAAAGTTCGCAGCAGGGTTGCGGTACAGAAGGCCGATAAGAAATGATGAAGCTGGGGGCCTTCAGCTCAAGCCACATACACTCAACATCTTTGGTTTCTAAATCATGTCGTCTACGTATAACATCTTGAATAGACGAGTGAACATAAGCAGCTAATCCTGTCTGTCCATGGGCCGTAGGATCACGTCTCATGACAGTAAATCCAGGAACTTGGGTGGATATATCTGATACATTTGATTTGAGACGTGTTTCGGACAGTCCAAAAATATGAAACGGGTCTGCTCCATTTAGATAAACACATATGTCAGGCAACTTATTGCAAAGATGGTAAATATTGAGATGACCAATGTGGAGATCTTTCGTCTTGAGTTTTACGCCACTCATTTCATGCAAAGTCAATGTGTTTGGGGGGGGGGGGAGAAGAAGAAAATCAACAGAATGTATCTGTAACACGTGCCAAAATAGAAATAATAATAATGATACAAATACAAAGTATAAAATCACTAACTAAACTATTCTAAATACAATAAACACAATAAACAAAGACTAGAGGCGTAATCACTGGACGCAGGGGAATAGGCCTTCAGAAGGCTTACACACGTCCGTTGGGACTAAAATATCCCAGGTACTCTTCAATGTCTCACACCCCGAATCAACAAAAGATTAAAATCCGGAGAAAAATTAGTTTTCAGCGATTGTCACAAGTAACAGTGAGAGTCTGTGTGGCTGCGATTCGTGCAATTAATGAATATTAACACAGACAGACAGTAGCATTGAAAACTATAGTCCACACTTTTGACGGAAATATCGTCAATGAGACTGCAGAGCTCGCTAGAGAAAGTCCTTCAAGCGACTCCGTATACAGTGTAATTAATCTGTAAGGTGAAGAACTACACTGGACGTCGTAAGCACTCGCTCTAAACGCACGATGCTAGGCCTGTAATGTTTGGTTGTTGTTTTTTCTCATCAGCAAAGAAGGTCAAGTCACTGACGTCTTTGTGTCACGAAAGAAAATGACACATAATCTTATTATTTCCTGATAGAGATGCAAATGAGAAAAATAGCACACAACCTAAAAGAAAAAAAAAATTTCAAATGACGCAGAAACTCTGTCCACCCGAGCAGTCACGAACACTGTTTCAAACGACAGTTTTATATATTCATATATATGTGAACGGCACTTGACACTGAATACACACGTGTGTTCACGTTCAGCTTGCAGTGTCCTACAACGCGAACCAACAAAATAATGTTGTCTGCGCTACAACAAACAAACATCCCTAACTTTCCTAATTACACCGGGGGAGGGGGGAGGGGGTAAGGGGCGGAAAGGGGGGGGGGAGGACGGAGGGGGGCGTGCGGCGAGGTGGAGGGTGATGGGGTGGGGTGCGGGTTACTGCTGTGAGTAGAATTGCAATATGGCTTGTGCAATGCTAACACTTAGCGCCTGAACTTGATGTGAATCAAGAGGGGAGGCAGTGAGGGCTAATCCCCTCTTCTCCCATCCTCTGGTATTAGGCGCTGAAAGATGGCTCGCTGTCATAGTAGATGGTAAGGTAGGGTAATCCGTAGCAGCGGACAGTTGTAGCGGCCGACTATGCCTCTGTTCCTGACACAGAGGGGTGGTGGTGTGTGCCCGAGACCTGCGAGAAGCCTCCAGGCCACTGCTGTTGGTCGCAGAAGACTCACGCCTATCAGCGGCCTGATCAGGGGCTGGCTCAAGAGCGGCGGGGGTCGGCCCGGGCTGCTGGTGGTGTTGCGTAATACGCTTGTCCTCATCAGTGTACTGTGACCCGGGGAGAGGACGCGGATCGGATGAGTGGCCACTGCTCTGTGCGGCCCGTCTGTCCTCACCCGGGGACGTCGGCGGCAGGTCAGCGCGTCGTATGTTCCGTGCCAATGCACTTACACCGTGGTCGCTGGGGTGCAGCTTATCATAATACATGACCTGCTTGGGTGCACCTCTGCTTGACAGGGAAGTTGATGTGTGGTCGATAAAAGTGACCTTTTCCTGTTTGCACAGTTTTCAGGGCTTTGTTTGAGTCGTGTGCAGGTCGTGTATGGGATGATGGCTGCCACGTGTCGGGGAGGAGGGAAGACATTTGTAGTCTTGCTTTGGGAAACTTTGCTGACAGCAGGCCACAAAGTTTGAGCCAGGTCTTTTGGCTGACAGCCCCATCCCAGCAGCTGTTGATGCCGACGTGGATGGTGACGGTCTGTATATTAGGGTTTAGGGGTTGTGCACTCAGCCACTGACCCAGGTGATCCACCCTGAGGCCTGACACTGACAGATTCTGCGCCATAGAGTCAGCAGTCGTCATCCTCTTTTCATCGATGAATTTGGTGACAGAATCTCCAATGAGAAGAGTGTTTATCTCAGGGCGGGTTTTCATTCTGCAGAGTCTGTCCAGTGGTGTCATATTTCTTTCCTGCTGCTTATAAGTTTGCTGTCCCTTTTTCACGCCGGTATTTTGGGGCTGGAGGACAGCAGACTGATTATCATCCTGGCCCAACCCCTGGAACCTGTTTGATGTTGACACTTTGGGTAGGAATTCAGCGCTGACAATGTCAGCATGATTGCGCTTGAAGGAGGGTGCAGAAGTGGAGGGAAGTGGGGATGGTTGTCGAGCATGAGTTTTTTTTTAAACCGCAATGGACTGGCTAACGAAAGTGTCAAGGCGTTTGTTGATTTCGTCTAGCTTTCCTGCATGACAGTTTCTGGAGGAAACGAGGTTGCTCATCATTTTGGCGAGTATAGCGTAGTCGTTTTCATCCCTGCTGTAGTTGTGTTCATCAACTCTCGCAGCCCTGTATCAGTAGCCTTGATTTCCTTTTTGGCCTTTAACTCGCTGTCGAGGACAAGGGATGCCAAGTTGTCGTGCCCCTGTCTGAGGTCAGCACACTCCTTCCTAACACCCTGCAGCTCGGCACGGCGCTGTCGCAGCTCTGACTCGAGAGTGGTGATGGCGACTGTAGACTCGGCCAGTTGATGATGCAGGGTGATGATGAGTCTCAGTGCCGTACTCTCAGTCAGAGGAACCAGGGCGCATGGTGTTAAAGGGGCTTCGTTGACCTTGTCCGGGATATCGGTGATTTCAATAGGCACGGGTGTACCCGTTGGTAGGCGGAGCTGTAGGTGATTATTTCCACAGTCAACAGTTGAGTGGTTAGTGGGCGGGGTCAACCCGGAGGCTGGTTGCACACTGATGATATCAGTGCCCGGAGAGATGGGTCGCTCTTCGCTGCCCTCACTCGACACGCGTCGTTCATCCGTTGATTCCACCGCCGTGATGGGAATAGTGACGTTTGACGTGACGGGGGTCTCTTCAGTTGGGCGCTGGCCATTGGATGGATCGCCAGGGAGGAGAGGGCTGTAGGAGGGGCCAGTTTGTTTAGACTTACAGATGTTGTAGGCCTCCGTAGGGTTTTCAGCTGGGTGGGGGGAGATGGGGGGATAATAGGTAGAAGGGATGACTGGGAGGTAAAGGCGGGGTCAATGGGTGAAGTAATATCTTCATCAGACATAATGGCGACTATTCCTTTCATTTTGTCAAACTCTTCGTCCACCCACTGCCGACAAGCGATCCCCTGTACAAGCACGGTACCTGTTGTATGGTAGAGGGTGATGGTAATTAGCTTGCGCGACTCAAGGTACAATTGAAGGAATGTCTTGAAGAGATTGGGAGGAGAAGTGGGGTGTGGAGTGGGGACTGAAATGATGGCGGACTGGTTGTTTGATTGCTCATAATCAAACCAGTCGGTGTTGATTGCAGTCGGGCATTCAGTAATGTACCGTGTGTAGAGAACATATCTCCACAACGGCAGCTTTGCACTCTGGAACGTCTTTTGGATGGGGTCCAGCGTGTGCCGTATGCGCTCTATTGACGCGTCGATGGCATATTTCGCTTGTGCAGCTCGGGTGACAGGGCCCATGGTGAAAGAAAGGTGGACGGCTGAGGGGAGGGTATGGTGGTGGAGGGAAGATGGTGGGATAGTGAATTAGACAGGGCCCATGGTGAAAGGAAGATGGATGGCTGAAGGGAGGGTATGGTGGTGGAGGGAAGATGGTGGGATAGTGAATTAGATAGGGCCCATGGTGAAAGGAAGGTGGACAGACACAGCACAGCAGCTGAACGAGGCGGACGGTTCACCCGCTCTTCGCTCAAGCAAGGCTCAAGTTGAACCAAGTCAAGAAAACAGTCAGCCGTGACAAAGCTCTCCCCCAAAGCCACGACAGCCGCCCAAGCAAGACGAAAGAAAAGAGACAAAAGGCAAAGACAAAGACAGGAAACCAGTCAGCCGAACATAAGCTCTGCCCCAAACCAGAAAAGAACAGATGGCCTCACGGAAGAGCAGAAGGCAGACCAATGGTCAACAGGTGGAGGATTATACCACCAACCTCCCCCAAGCGCCTCGACCACAGCCTGCGGTCAAGAAAGAGACAAGGAACTACCGCCCCCCTCTGTCTCCACCCATACGGCCGCAAGGGCAACGAGCTTGGGAATCCCCGCCCCCACAGCCATCGGTGCAGCCAACACGGCCGGTGTGGCGGTCTGAGATAGGCCCGGTCTGAGACAGGCTCATCGCAGTTGTGCGCATGCGCGGTAGCAGTCGACTTTGCAGTCTCAGTTTGTTTACGATTTTTTAAAATTAAATGATTAATTTTATTCAAACTATTAATAAGATTATAAATTTCTCATGGCATACAAACAATACACACACAGTTACAATACTTAAAACTAACGTAGATCAAGTACGTTTGCGAAGATGTATTTCACGGCAAAAGTCATTGTCTGAGTGTGCGAACCTATCAACTGAATGCTCACTTAAGTTTTTATTTTTTAAAAGATATTTGTATAAATGTAGTAAATAAGTATTATTTAATTAGTTTACTAGAGACTGCAAAGTCGTCTGCTACCGCGCATGCGCACAACTGCGATGAGCCTGTCTCAGACCGGGCCTATCTCAGACCGCCACACCGGCATACCCGCCGGCCGCATTTGACGACATGTTCAGAGGTGGTTTTCCATCACCGCAGCATATAAGGCTGCTCTTCCAAAGACAGGTGGCCCCACCCAGCCCGCAACAAATCGAAGAAGAAGAGACAGCCCCAGCCAGCCCCCAGGCACCGATATGGAGCGTCCTAGCACCCACCAACCAAAGAAACAGCCGGCAAGAAGAAGAAGACGACGAAGAAGAAGCCCAAGCAACACCAGAGTCATGGGAGGAGGAGACAGAAAACCCGTCGGAGGCGGACTCGGCCCCGCACTCTCCACAGCCGGTCGCAATCCCCGAGTCACTCACTCAGAGCGGCCGGCATCAGCTGATGAGGAAGGGACCCGGCTACGAGAAATGAGCTTCGACGACCTGGTGCTCCTCCTCCAGGACGCAATACCGGCAATATCGTCGATCCAAGGGGACACGTACCACCGTGCACTAGTCACCTCCCGGTGGCTAGTGCACACCGGAGCGATAAAGGAACTTCAGCCGCCACAAGTAAAGAGCACAGCCAGCCAGGCCACAGTCGACACCCCCAAGGCAGCGCACAAGAAAACCGGCACCGAGCCCACCACTACCAAACACCAAGGGTGCGGGAACACCCCGCCCACTACACAGGAGGCCGGCACGGTGACAGAAGCTCCACCCAGCAGAACCACTGAAACAAAAGACGCCGGCACAGACCCGGCACCACCACAACAGCCTCTACCACCGACAGTCGACAAACCAGCCACCACCCAACAACAACACCGACGACAACGACCACCCAAACGCTTCAGAGACCATAAACGCCCGCCACTACTCCCCACGCCACCACCACACCTCCGACTGCCACCCCAACACCGCCACCCACCACGCCCATTCCAACGACCGACCCCGAAACCCAGGCTCCACTGGCCACCACCACCGCCACCCCATCTCCCTAGACCCCTCCACAACCAGCGACGGTACCTCCGGCCACCACCACCACCGCCACCGCTCATACAAGACTTTTTCGAGTGGCTGGCCTATCAGCACCCCCCAGCCTGGTACTAAAAGCGACGGTTAACCGGCCACACCACCCGCCTCCTCCACCACCAACCACCCGGCCCCGGCGATACCACCAGCCGCTGCGCGACGGAGAGACAGACAGTCAGCGAGACATCCCCCACCCCCCCCCACCCCCCACCCCCATCCCCACCCCCCTGGCCCACCCCCCCCCCCCCCTCAGACGAAATCAGCGATAGCTGGAAGTCAAATTGCACTTGCACTTGGAAGGTGGACGGCTGAGGGGAGGGTATGGTGGTGGAGGGAAGATGGTGGGATAGTGATAGACGGGAAGGGCCTGCATTCTGTAGCAGCTGGACAGTTCCACGCTGCGGTGATGCTGTCTCGTAGCGAGGGCCAATCTCGCCATCTTGTTTACTCTGCGCCGATTACCAGCCGGCGCCGCGCTCAAGCGTGACGAGAGCGAGTGTCAAGGGCTGGGAAGCATCACATAGATCCTGAGCGAAGGCCACAGTCAGGGAGAATGAGCGATGTTAATGTCAAAACCAAACACAGGTGGCCACTGTTAGTTGTAGGAACGCCAGGCTGGCGCCAAGCGTCACACAAAGAGGCTGTACATCGTATACGATTCAAGCATCCCATGGGGGAAAATATTGTGAAAATTAAAATGTTTGTAACTCACAGATTATGAAATCCACATCACTGTAAAATTAATTTCCGTGAGAAAACACCATCACAAAACACTCTGCCAAAAATCACACATCACAGACAAGAACTGCTAACGCAAATGTCTCTGATACACGGAGCGATGTTGACGTGCGACTTATTCGAGAGAGGCGCGATCCAGAGAGAGAGAGAGAGAGGGGGGGGGGCATTGACATCGAGAGAGAGAGAGAGAGAGGGGAGAGAGAGAGAGAGATTTTGCAAATAAAAGCCTGATTGTGCTGATGAGGATCTATGCCTCTTGTAGACGGGTCGTGACAAGTACTGGAGAGCAAAACTCTTGTTGTTGAGGATGTAACTCGCAACGTAAGTAAACTGACCTTATTGACATCATGTCTGTTTTTCCCCGAAATATCAGAGCTATAATCATAGGTCCAGAGCTGTGAGGCCTAAAATCACGGACCAGCACAGAGATCTTGTTCAGATGGAAAATATTATGTTTATCAATTTGAACGCACAGATGTTTTCGAGTAAAAAGCTATAAAAGAGCGTACGTGATGCCAACTGTGTGAGCAGCCAGCGTAAAACGTCAGAGGTCTGAGCCTCCAACGTTGTCTGATTTTCTTTCGGGGGGAAAACAGGTATGGCCAATTTTAAGCTGTCGTGTATTGCTGGGATCCTACTGATAGCCGGTGTGTTGCAGATCAGTCACGGTAACTCTCTGTGTATTTTCTTTTTGTTCCCGTCGCATGGTAAAATACATTACTCTGTTTCAACGGATACTGTTGGGTCGCAACCGAGGTGTGGTCCAAACCTCGGCAAGACTTATAATTAGTGGCAAGTGTAGTCCTAACCTCGTCAACAGTTATAATTAGTGGTAAGTGTAGACCTAACCTCGGCAAAAGTTATAATTAGTGGTAAGTGTAGTCCTACCCTCGGGATGAGTTATAATTAGTGGTAAGTGTAGCCCTAACCTCGGCAAGAGTTATAATTAGTGCGGGAGCTCATGCATTTATGTGACTCTTGCAGCTGAGTAGCGCTTGCATGTCCCGGGCAGTTATTGGGTTAGCTAGAACAGTTTGATAATTCCATTAGATAAAGCACTACTTTCCTGCTGCACTTCTCCTAAGTTACGCCGTGGTACTAGTACATGTTGTGCACGAGAGACAGTAGCGCACGCCGTGGTACTAGTACATGTTGCGCACGAGAGGCAGTAACACACCCCGTGGTACTAGTGCATGTTGCGCACGACTGAGAGGCAGTAGCGCACGCCGTGCGGGTACTAGTACATGTTGCGCACGAGATGCAGTAACGCACGCCGTGGTACTAGTACATGTTGTGCACGAGAGACAGTAGCGCACGCCGTGGTACCAGTACATGTTGCGCACTAGAGGCAGTAACGCACGCCGGGGTAATAGTACATGCGCACGAGAGGCAGTAACACACGCCGTGGTACTAGTACATATTAAGCACGACTGAGAGGCAGTAGCGCACGCCGTGGTACTAGTACATGTTGCGCACGAGATGCAGTAACGCACGCAGTAACGCACGCCGTGGTACTAGTACATGTTGCACACGAGATGCAGTAACGCACGCAGTAACGCACGCCGTGGTACTAGTACATGTTGCGCACGAGAAGCAGTAGCGCACGCCGTGGTACTAGTACATGTTGCGCACGAGAGGCAGTAGTGCACGCCGTGGTACTAGTACATGTTGCGCACGACTGAGACTGGCAGTAGCGCACACCGTGGTACTAGTACATGTTGCGCACGAGAGGCAGTAACGCACGCCGTGGTACTAGTACATGTTGCGCACAAGAGGCAGTAACGCACAGCGTGGTACTAGTACATGTTGCGCACAAGAGGCAGTAGCGCACGCCGTGGTACAAGTACATGTTGCGCACTAGAGGCAGCCGTGGTACTAGTACATGTTGCTCACGAGAGGTAGTAACGCACGCCGTGGTACTAGTACATGTTGTGCACGAGAGGCAGTAGTGTACGCCCGTTACACGGATGGTGAAAAGAAGGGTAGAATATTTTAATTAAGGCAAAACAACGTTGACAACTCGAATTTTAGCAGTCAAAGCCTGCCCAGGACAATTCAGCTTATCGCCTTCGCTGCCAGCGATGACTAATTTCGCGTTGGACACCACTGCACTCTCAGACCGGCGTTCTCGTGAAGAACACGCAGGACACGGACGAACAATGGGCTTAACTCATTCAGCCTGGCGACGCACGTATTTCCCCAGATTTTGGAGGCGTCAGTCTAACGACTATGCACCTGTTACAGCAGATGGGTTGACCATGATCATTCAAGGGCAGTGCCAGATTAGCTTGGCGCTGACAGGCGCCAAGCTAATCTGGCACTGCCCTTGAATGATCATGGTCGATCCATCTCCTGCTGTAGTGCGTAGGGGCTGAATGGGTTACAGAACACCGGCAGGACCAACAAGAAACGGACATTCTCATGAGCCCCCACGATTGGGGTTAATTCCATTAGGGTTAATGATGGTTAATGACGATTGCAGTTTTGAAGCGTTTGTCTGTCCCCGACAGTTAATGGTTAAAATTCTGAAAATCGGCATTTAGACCAGTTAATAATAATAATTATTATATTATTATATTTACAAAGCGCAAACTCCCTGCAGTGCAGGCTCTCAGCGCTGTACAATGCAAACCAAAGTTAAAACCTAAACACAAATCAATAGACAGCAACAACACAAAATACAAATATTACAATACAAATTCTAAACTTAACAGCACATAAACACACCCAAAGCACAAACAACCATCGCAACAAGGACTGGCACAGGATCATCATGATGTTATTTTGAAACAGAAAAGAGACTGGAATTTGGTAAGACAGAGTAGTGAGACTGAAAAAGATGTGATTTAAGCTGACTTTTGAAACAAATTACTGTCGAGGCATCACGAATGTGCTTCGGAAGCGGATTCCAAATGACTGGGACCTGGAAACATAAGGACCTTTGACCAAAGGACTTTGTATTTATTTTCGGTACTTTCAAAAGGTTTTCACTGCTAGAACGTAAGGTGCGGGAAGCTTGATAAGTTGTTAACATACTGGAAAGGTAGGGAGGCAGTGTACCATCAAAATGACGGAAGGCGAAAGTAGCTACCTTGTACTCAATCCTAACTTTGATGGGAAGCCAGTGAAGTTGGTACAACAAGGATGACACGTGATCTTTTTTTGATTTCTAAAAAATGTCGCGAGCTGCACTGTTTAATATTCTCTGAAGTCGAGCCAGTTCTTCAGATGGCAGACCAGCAAACAAACAATGACAATAATCAGTGCGGCTGAAAATCAGTGAAGACAGAAGCTGAGTGGTGGCAGACTGAGTCAGGAAAGATCTTACACAGCTGATTTTCTTCAGTTATGCCAGTGTCAGTGGTCAAGGTGTGATGACTGACCCCTAGAGCTCTACGCCTTTATGTCGATAGCCGCGGACCATGACGTCAGTATACGTGGACTTTAACTGATCAATAATCTTCACATATAACAAAACACCGGGTCGGACAGTAAACCTAGTTTATTGTGTGCTTATACACGGAGTTTGTTACAAGAAAAGTATTTTACGAGAGAGAGGAGAGAGAAATGAAATGAAATGAAATGAAACTTTATTTCCGAACGGAAGAAGCAGTTAGCACATGTGCCATTTTTCACGCTTGCCGTTGCTAAACTACAAAGGTACAAATCTGCTAAAGGTACAAAGCTACTAAGATACAAAGTACAAAGCTACTAACATGAAAGTGCACATAATATAACAAGTCGTTCAAAAGAGATGGAAGGCAAAATGGAGGGCACCAATTATGATTACTAACAATGTGAACGAAAAAAAAAAGAAAAAAAAAAAGAAGAAAAAAGATAGTCTTTAAAATCCTTCTTTCACTGAATCAAACACGCGCGCACGCTCGCGCCGCATGCTCACACACACACACACGCACGTGCGCGCGCACACACACCCATATACACGCACGTGCGCGCGGAGGTTAATATCAAGGCTTTAGGCGATGGAGATACCCGACCATGACGTAGATAGCAGGTACTTGAAGAGGCTTTCCTTGAAAGATTGATTGATTGATTGTACAGAGAGAGAGAGAGAGAGAGAGAGAGAGAGAGAGAGAGAGAGAGAGAGAGAGAGAGAGAGAGAGACAACAATGAACAATGAACCTTTGTTTCCAACGGTAGAAGTTATTGGTAACAGGACCAGTTTTCAAACTTGCCGTTGCTACATCTACTACATAAATGACATAGACATGTAAACATACACATACCACACACTGACGCATGTATGCACTCGCTCACGCACGCACGCCCGCACATACGCACGCACACGCACGTTCACACACACACACAAACACAAACTTGCACACGCACGCACTTAGACACACACGCACACATATACACACACGCTCTCGGACACGCACTCCAGACATACGTACGCGCATAACGCGTACGCACAAAAATATATAATGCCGGAGTAAAAATGCAAAGTAAAGCAATACACAGAAAATCATTAAGTACATTAGAATTCATACAGCAAAGGCAAATATGTATATATGTGCGCTCTCTCTCTCTCTCTCTCTCTCTCTCTCTCTCTCTCTCTCTCTCTCTCTCTCTCTCTCTCTCTCTCTCTCTCTCTCTCTCTCTCTGTGTCACACACACACACACACACACACACACACAGCATGCACACACACACACACACACACAGCATGCACTCACACACACACACAGCATGCACGCACACACACACACACACACACACACACACACACACACACACACACACACACACACGTGAGCGCGCGCCCAAAAATATCGTGTACACACATATTCAGGCAAAAACATTAGAGAGAGAGAGAGAGAGAGAGAGAGAGAGAGAGAGAGAGAGAGAGAGAGAGAGAGATGATGATGATGAAACGTTTTTATTCAGGATAAAAAGTTTTAGGCATAGCAATGCCTATCTTCCAAACTGTCCTGCTACTATACACATATAAAAATACATCAGACGATACATCAAAAGATAAAACATATGTAAGTAAAAAGACCCCCACCACCACCACCACCACTCAGAGGAAAAAAAAAAGAAATAAAAAATTTTAAAAATATATAATTATATACACAGGCATGAACCTGACATGTGTTAATGCAGACAGTCGAGCTATTACATAATCTGCAGCAACAGTAGAAGAGTATTATGTAATAGAAAACTTGTCACTAACTTTACGAATAGTAGCATATGGGAGCCGAACATACTATTACTTCTGAAGTAAATATTTATAGAGGCGATCTTTTGAAGACGCTAATCTTACAAGTTGATTTCAGGTGTGGAGGTAACATATTCCACGCTTTAGCGCCTAAAAAAGACAGACTGGTTTTACAGATGTCTAATCTAATTTTTGGAAGGTGGATCGAACTGTTTCTAGTGTTTTTCCTATTATTGTCGGAAAATAGAGTTTTTAGATAGGGTGGGGCTTTTCCGTGCATGATCTTGTGCAGTAGAACACAGCGATTAAATTCAAACTGTTTCTTCAATGTTAGTAACTTGAGAGATTCTAATTTTTCATCAGTCGAAGTAGGACCGGGAAGTATTAATTTAATGCCCCGACGATACAAGGAATTAACTTTTTTCATGTGATCTTCGCTGCATCCATCCCAGACGGTAGAACTGTAGTCACAATGCGTTTTGATACGCGCATGGAAAAAGAGTTTACGGATATCAATCAGTATTAACTATATGGCGTAGTTTTGATAACAGGAACATATTTTTGGAGATTGTTTTGCATATTGAGTCAGTATGCGGCTCCCAGCTTAATTGGTTGTCCACTATAACGCCTAATAAGCGATGCCTAGTTACTTGTTCAACAAGCTGTCTATCTAAGGAGAGTGTTAAAGGTAGTAGGCCATGCTGGTGTTTCTGACGTGTAGTAACTAACATGCTCTTTGTCTTTGGAATACTAATAATCAAGTGATTATCACTGCACCAGCCTGCTACTTCATCAAGACTTTGTTGGAGTACCTTATTAATGGTTGCGATATCTTTATCAGATGTATGTATGGTCGTGTCATCTGCGAACAGATCGGCTCAGAACGGCGCAGGCAAAAGCGAAACTGACGGGTATAAAAAACAATTATTTATTTAATTTGGTGACTGGATTCATGTTGTGAAAGGTTCTTTAAAACATGGAAGTGGGGTGATCGTATACTATCATTTCTAGACAGCCTTCGCGACTCCCACACTCAAACTGTTTGATTCATTGTCACCTCGAGCTGCACTCTCAATAACAGTGATTGAAACAGTATGAGAATGGGAGTCACTCGGTCTGTCTAACGACAGAATACGACACTCCACTTGTATGATATAATATGCTTCCTGCTGTACCAGACAGGTTTTGGCCCATACTGTTTAATAATACCCGGTATTGTTCAGAAAGCTGAATAAAGTAAGAGTCAAAAAAGGCACAATTCAGTACTGAACTTTATTTCACAAACGCCAATATTCATTCTTTCCGTAGTGGCGCAATACGTCATCATTAATTGATGGTCGATCCGTCCCCTAGACGCTTATGCAGTCCTCAGAGGACAGGTCTCCGGGGACACGTTTCCATCTTGACCTTGACTGCGTTAACCTGCTGAGTGCCGAGAAAGTGTCAACACTGACCACCCAAATGCAAGAGGCATAGATCCTCATCAGCCCCCGCAGTCGCACTAACTCACCGCAGTCGCGGGGGCTCATGAGGATCTATGCCTCTTGCTGACCCCCCTTTGAATCCATGTCCCTGGGACAGTTAGGGGGTTTCCATGTTGAATTAACCAAGACTACAGAAACACTGTCTGCGTTACTAGGCTGACAATGAACGGGCGATCCTGATATTCGCGTGTATGGAGCTGAACTGTGTGCAGGAAAACACGGCAACAGCTGTAGATAGCATGATATATTGACTGCGTCGTATTTTCATCTGGTGGCCGGCGAAAAGTTGACAAAGATCCGGATTTTCAGCCCCTGTGTTTACAAACTTGGGTAGTTCTAATGTTCAGCGGAAACGTTGCAGTTTTAGTCTGACCGCTTCACTGCCGGAACTTAAAATACAAACACCACCCACCTGCAAGAGACAAAGAGCCTCATAAACCCCAGCAGATGCGGAGACACACGAGGTTCCTTGCCACTTGCTGTCCTTATTCACATCGTGTTCCTGGGGTTTTATGGGATTCATTCTGTGTTGAGTTTGTCTTTCTGTCAAAACTGAATGTTGCGTCCACTGTCAGTCAAAGGGACAATGTATCAGCTGGCGGCTTTATCGACGTGTCAGCATGACCAAGTTGCGGCATGTCGCACCGACAATGTCCGACTGCCTTTTGAAATGAGAAAAGAAGATCAGTTGGAAGTACTGAGCGGATAGCGTGTTAACAGCGGGCAAAATATACGACGAGCACAAGATATGCGACATTTTGGGAATCATCGGAAACACTTCATATCTCATTTCTTTTGCTCGTCAGTGCACATACTGTTATATCTGCATTGTCAGGCTCTCCAGTTGGCCTCTTTGGTTAACGTCGTGGAAGATCCGCGAGAGTACAGCCTGCCATCACAGCAAACTTGAAAGCGATAGTCATAGTCTTGGGTGCCACAGCAAGCAGAATGGGAACCTTTGGACCTAAGATGACCATCGCAGCAGATTTCAAAGCGAAGGTCAAATGCTTGGGTGCCACAGCATGCAGTACTGGAGCTTTTGGACCTAAGTTGACCATTACAGCAGATCTGAACGCTGGAATCGTATGACCCGCAGCCTTGTCCTGTAGAAATAAAGAAGGGAGCTTGTCAATGTTTATCTCACTGGAAAGGAAACACTGCAAATATTTATAATGCAGATACAACTTCTAAAAACGCATATTTTACGTGTGTAGTAAGTAAGGCTCGTTCAGGGTTTATTTTAAATGTTTTTTTAATTATATCTTAGACCATTCAGTGCATGTGACAGAAACTGTGTTGTGCAGTCTTCGTCACTTCAGCATGAAGCTGTTGTGTGAAGCTGTCCTGTGAAGCTGTCCGATGAAGCTGTCCTGTGAAGCTGTCCTATGAAGCTGTCCTATGAAGCTGTCCTGTGAAGCTGGATTTAAAGTGTCGTCAGCAAGTGGCATAGATCCTCATGAGCATCTGCAGTCGCCGGGACTCATGAGGATCTATACCTCTTGCAGTTGGGTATGTTCAGATTGTCTCGGCACTGAAGGGGTTAGAGGACGTTACAATCAGTAGGTCAAGGTCTTCTGCACATGGGCGGGTTTTGACTGATAAACACTAGTAGATACAACGAAATTTCAATGTTGCCTTGCCTCAGCTGAAACCTTTCTGCATTTCTTTACCCAATCTACGTGAGGAGTCACGCGTAACAGAGAGTTCTACTGCCCCTGCTGCGGGTAGGTGAAACTCTTCACGTAACAGAGGGTTCTACTGCCCCTGCTGCGGGTCTGTAAAACTCTTCAAGTAACAGAGGGTTCTACTGACCTTGCTGCGGGTCGGTGAAACTCTTTACGTAACAGAGGGTTCTACTGCCCCTCATGCGAGACGGTGAAACTCTTCACGTAACAGAGGGTTCTACTGCCCCTGCTGCGGGTCGGTGAAACTCTTCACGTAACAGAGGGTTCTACTGCCCCTGCTGCGGGTCGGTGAAACTCTTCACGTAACAAAGGGTTCTACTGCCCCTGCTGCGGATCGGTGAAACTCTTCACGTAACAAAGGGTTGTACTGCCCCTGCTGCGGGTCGGTGAAACTCTTCACGTAACTGAGGGTTCTACTGCTCCTGCTGCGGGTCGGTGAAACTCTTCACGTAACAGAGGGTTCTACTGCCCCTGCTGCGGCCCGATCGGTGAAACTCTTCACGTAACAAAGGGTTCTACTGCCCCTGCTGCGGGTCGGTGAAACTCTTCACGTAACAGAGGGTTCTACTGCCCCTTCTGCGGGTCGGTGAAACTCTACTACGTACAAAAGACAAGAAGCTCTCAACGGACTTTTCATTTTACGCCATTCAAACTTCACAGCTCCATGTTGTCCAGCAATATTTTAAGAAAGACAAACTATAGTTATAAAGGAGATATTGCTAACTACTAACTCATTCAGGGAGTCAAGCATCACTAGTTGCGCAAGTGTCGTATAGCGTTGTCGGCGGCAACTCCTTACGACACATTCGCATTTGTTAATATGCAGGGCGCCAAAATGAGTTTGCCTTTCAATGCCTGGAGCAGGCCACTTTAAATCTGGAATTGCGACCTCCAACCTCCCAGACCAAAAAATATTTTTATAATGCTAAATCAAAGTCTCTTTTTGGGGAGTCTGAACCCCCCCCCCCCCCCCCCCCACTTCTCCTTCCACGCGTCTTTTTCCTGTAAAATGACGTATGTGTATTAAGACCTCATGCAAAGCCCCCTCCCACCCACCCTCCCATACTTCCCTCGTTTCGATTTTTCGGCGGATGCGGATGTTGAGAAGGTGCAACAAGTCCTCACACTCGCCCCTCTCTCACACTCGCCCCTCCCTCACACTCGCCCCTCCCCTCACACCCCTCCTCCCCTCACACTCGCCCCTCCCCCCCACACTCGCCCCCCTCACACCCTCCCCCACACCCCTCCCCCCACACCTCCCTCCCTTCACACTCCCCTCCCCTTACACTCCCACCTCACACCCCCTTCCTTACACCCGACCTCCCCTCACACCTCATCCCTTTCCCTTCACACCCCCTTGCCTTACATTCTCCTCCCCTCACACTCGACCCTCCTCTTACACCCTCCCCTCCCCCTCACACTCCCCCTCCCCCCCCCCCACACTCGCTCCTCCCCCACACACTCGCCCCCTCACACTCCCCCCTACTTTCCCCTTCCCTTACAACCCCCTGTCTCCATACCCCCCTCCCCTCACACCCCCACCCCCACACCCCAACCCTCCCCCTCCCACACCCCTTCCCACCCCTTTCCCCACACCCCCCACACCCTCCATCCCCCCTCCCCCCTTCCCCACCCCCTCCCCTCACACCCCTCCCCTCACACTCCTCATCCCATCACACTCCCCCTCCTCATCCCCCTCCCCACTTTCAATTGTTTTGCTGTTGCGGAAGTAAGGTCTGGTTGTCTGGTTGTCGGTGGCAACTCCATACGACACTTTCGCATTTGTTAATATGCGGGACGCCAAAATGAGTTTGCCTTTCAATGCCTGGAGCAGGCCACTTTAAATCTGGAATCGCGACCTCCAACCTCACAGGCCAAAAAATATTTTTATAATGCTAAATCAAAGTCCCTTTTTGGAGAGTCTGACTCCTCCCCACCCACCCACCCCCTCCCCACCCCCACCCCCTTCTCCTTCCTCGCGTTTTTTTTTTTTTTTTTCTTAAAATGACGTATGTGTATTAAGACCTCATGCAAAGCCCACTCCCACCCTCCCACCCTTCCCTCTTTTCGATTTTTCGGCGGATGCGGATGTTGAGAAGGTGCAACAGGTCCTCACACTCGCCCCTCCCTCACACTCGCCCCCCCCCCCCCTTCACACTCCCCCTCCCCTCACACTCGCCCCACCTCACATTCGCTCCCCAACACCCCCCTCCCCCCACCCCTTCCCTCCCCCTCCCCCCACTCCCCCTCCCTCACACTCCACCTCCCCTCACACCTCCTCCCTTTCCCTCCACACCCCCTGGCCTTACACTCCCCTCCCCCCACACTCGACCCTCCCCTTACACCCCTCCCCCCTCACACCCCCCCATTCGCTCCCCCCCACTCTCCCCCTCACACTCCCCCCTACTTTCCCCTTCCCTTACAACCCCCCTGCCCTCACACCCACACCCCCTCCCCTCACACCCCCTCCCCCCACACCCCACCCCTCCCCACCCCCTCCCACACCCCACCACACCCCACCCCCCACCATCCCCTCCCCACACCCCATCCCCTCACACCCCTCCCCTCAAAACTCCCTTCCCCTCACACTCCCTCTCCCCCTCCCTCTCCCCACATTTTTAATTGTTTTGCTGTTGCGGAAGTAAGGTCTGGTATCTGTCGGCCTTTCGTGTCAGGTTTAAGGTTCCAAACTCTGATCTGTGCCTGAGTAGCGTCAGGAACAAGGACGCCGCATGCAAGTACATCACTGAATCGACAAGAGGCATAGATACGCATGAGCCCACGCAACTGCGGGTCAACTGAAGATCTATGCCTCTTGCAGATGTGTTTACTGGCGCGCGCTCATGAGGAACTCTGCCTCTTTCAGATCGGTGCCTGTCGCCTCAGCGTGAAATATCATCACGTGTCTGATTGTGCTTACTTCGGCCCGTAAAACACGATGGTCAAAGTACACAAACGGTAATCGGGCCGCCGTCGGCCGGATGGCCTTAATCAGTGTTATAGTCGTAGACGAAATGAAAACAACTTGATCTGATCGGTCTGAGAAAACTGCAAGACCTGCACACGAGAGGAAGCGCGATATGTCTGAGGATTGGTCCGAGCAAAGGGAAATGGGGGTTGCATGGCGGGAGTGTGGAGGTGGGTGGAGACGAGGGGGGGGGGGAGGTAGGTTGCGCCACAGTAGGTGGTCGATAACGGTAGGGAGTTTGTTTAACCAATTTCCTGTGAATCACAAAACACTTAGAATTGAGCCACCGTCATTTGCAAGTTCTTAGGCCCAAATAACAGGTTTTCGAAATGTTAAGGAATTTATTATTTATTAAATTTTATATTGATTTGCTCTTCATCAAAGAACATCTCCAAGCGTACAGAAGACATCAGCACGGTGCAACAGAAGACATCAGCACTGCGCAACAGAAGACATCAGCACTGTACAACAGAAGACATCAGCACTGCGCAACAGACGATTTCCGGAAATCAGAAGTAGGTCAAAATTGCACGTGGTTAAACGAAAACAGTGGATTATGCGTTCGCATGTTTGTCCGGGCTTTTAATCCACTGTTTTCGTCGAAACACTGCGCATATGTTGTCCTAATTCTGATTTCTGAACCGGCAACGTCTACTGATACACGAAATGAAACGTGTTTCTCGGCGCAGACCACGCGTGCTGTTATTCCAGTCACGAATCACCATAGTTCTCCAACTCTAATTAAGTACAGGCCAGTCTCTTTTTTTTTTTTTTACACGCTTCAGTCAATACCTCGCTATCGGAATAACGCGCACAGGTTTGGGGACGACGTCAACCTTAGCTGGCTCGCGTACGTACGTGTGGGGGCCAGCTAAGGCTCAGGTCGGCCCCAAGAGTATTTTCTTCACAAGTCTGTATAAACGTATCCACCCCCCCCCCCCCTCAACTCTCCCCCCCCCCCAAAAAAAAAAAAATAAATAATAAAAATAAAAATAAATAAATAAATAAATCCTATCGACGTAAAACAATGACCTAAATATAATAAAGTAAATTTTTTAAAAAATCTTCATACACACGATGAACTTCCCACGAGGAATCCAATAGAGATCTTTCACATGACGTCGTCAATTTGCGCGTACCGGAGGCTGGAGGACAAGCGAACGGCGGGAGTAGTAGCGGCAACGTGAACGAGCGCACGTACTCGTGCTGTTTTCGGCGTTCTAGTTGAATCAGTTTGCATCAAAATGGTAAATTTCTGTTGCATTTTTAACTGCCACAACCGCAGTGATAGGGAGACCGATAGAACATTTCACAGAATCTCGAATGTGTTGAAAAAAAACGAGGCGGAACAGAGAGGGTTGTCGGAGCGGAGAAGACGAGAATGGGTGCGTCATGTTAACCGCAAAAACATCACGTTTGATTCGGCGAAATGCTGGCATCGAGTCTGCTCGGACCACTTTGTCACTGGTAAGTTAAAATAATACAATTTTAAGTTTTATTTCACTACGTTACGACTGACAACACGGGTGAAAGCGAGCAGGGAAGTGTTGTGCAGACAGGGAGTGGAAGGGGCGGGCCCTGGAGGAGAGGTGTGCTGCTGTTAAATATGAAACAATGGTAAATTTGCCTCTGTGTGTGTGTGTGTGTGTGTGTGTGTGTGTGTGTGTGTGTGTGTGTGTGTGTGTGTGTGTGTGTGTGTGTGTGTGTGTGTGTGCTTGTTTCTTTCTCAGTGTGAATTTCTGTACTTGCAGATGTGTGCATGTTTTTGTTTGTTTTGTGTTTGTATCATTTAGTTAATCACTGCATTTATTTAGTGCAAAGTGTACATGCACTCATTACCATTTAACAGTGTACTTCACATTACTGTTAACTTTTGTTTAATATTTGCTAGTATTAAAAACAATATTGTATGTTTATATTAAGTAATGTACAATCTTATTTCAGGTCAACCAGCAGACATGCATGATGTTACACACCCAGACTGGATTCCGACCCTCAGATTAGGTCACTGTAAAGGGATGACCTCGAAGCCAGAACTGTATGAGAGAACTGCAAAACGAAACATGACAAAAGCAGTGAGGGAGCAGGAGCAGACGTTGCAATGCAGCAAGTCAGGCGAGAGCAGCATGCAAGAGTCAGCAGACAGCATCACCACAGTAGAATGCTCCGACCATGTTTCAAATGAAGCACACGCAGGCATTGACCAAGGTACACAGACAGATTTGACATATGAATACATTTCACAGCTTGAAAATGTTGTGAATGATCAGAATGTGGAGATACAAAATCTTAGGGAAAAGTTAAATGGAAAAGACTTCACTGAGGAGGCTTTTCGTGATAAAGATGACAGGGTGAAGTATTACACTGCATTGCCAAATTTCATCATTTTGCTTCCAACATTTCACCAGGCATGAGCACAGATGCTAAGGCTCGGCTCTCTAAGTTCCAGCAGTTTCTTCTTGTTTTGATTAAATTGAGGCTGAACCTTCCAATTCAGGTGCTTGCTGACATGTTCAGTGTGTCATACAGCACAGCCAGGTGGATCTTTTACAATGTGTTAGATGTTTTGTATGTGAGACTGCATCCCCTTGTTATCTGGCCAGAGAGAGAGAACATAAAGAGAACTATGCCTGCAACATTCATATATGCATATGGACGGAAGGTGACTGTAATCATTGACTGTTTTGAAGTTAAGCTTGAAAAGGCATCAAATCTCCAGGCTCGAAACCAGACCTACTCAAACTACAAGCATGGAAACGCCACAAAGTTTCTAGTGGGAATCACTCCACAGGGTGCTATCTCATACATTTCCAAATCATGGGGAGGAAGGACAGGTGACAGGCATATCACTGAACAGAGTGGCTTTCTAGACAAAATGTTGCCTGGAGATTTGATTCTTGCGGACAGAGGCTTCAACATTCATGACTCTGCAGGACTAAGGTGTGCTGAAGTGAAGGTTCCTGCGTACACCAGAGGCAAAAAGCAACTATCTGCCTTTGAAGTGGAGTCAACCAGGAACCTTGCAAATGTTAGAATCCATGTTGAAAGAGTGATAGGGTCACTACGCCAGAAATACACAATTTTAGATTGTGTGTTGCCCCTTGCTTACATGAGCAGTTGTTCTGATCAAAATATGACTGTGTTACTGAGACAAAATTGCTCATGTCTGCAGTGCACTTGTGAACTGTTGTCCTTCTGTTGTACTTACTGATGAACCCGAGTGCCTGCCCGAGTAGGCGAGTGTTGTCAGAAACTGCCCAGGGTGATGGTTTCAGATACTGTTTCAACACTGTTGTATGTGGAGCCAGTGGTACTGAAAACAATACCGGTGGCTGCATGGTCAAGGGGTTAACGTTTCCTAATATGAAAGGCTATTCAGCGTGTGTTGGTGTGATTTGAGTAGGTCAATGTGGTGGGTGTTATGTTGTGGGAAAATCTAGACAGGGGCGATGCAGTAATAATTTCTCATCAACCTCCCTGTGTGCGGAGCGAACGGTTTTGTGCACATGACCGGAGGCTGGGTGTTTCAGTGATTAGGTTGAGTTTTGCAGTCAATAAGTCATATGACCGGAGGAACATAAAATCAATAGGTCATTTTGAAAATCCATAAGTCAAAAAAAAAAAAATTTCGGCATTTTTGATGTCAAACTTGTCAACACATCTTGGTAACTTGGCCCGCAGACTCTCTCACTGTTTACGTTTTCGCGGTGCTTGCCTGCCAATGTTACAGTCATGGCTGTTTTCAGTTACACTCAGTTTGAGAAACATGAACATGAATGGAACCAGTCAGAGGCGTAGATTTTCATGAACCCGCGGGAGGCGTCTCATGAGGATCTGTGCCTCTTGCAGATGTGGATTATAATCGTTACTTAGTCCGCATCTACTTCCTCAGTTTGAGTAACACTGTCAGATAAAATCTCGAGCAATATGCATAGATTCTCATAACGACCCTTAGGTCGTGAGGACTTTTGAACGTCTATGCCTCTTGCAGACTTTAGAAACTCAATCTTGCACTGGTTACATTCATCACTCAGCCAACTATAGGTGTTATACTTGGTGTATAAAATACCAAACGCAAGTATATTTGGCAATTTCGGATTTTTATTTAGTTTTTGCTATTTTGCAATCTAATGTAATCAGGTTTGCGTTTCAATGACTTCCATTACATGTAATATGCTTTTTTCAGTAAACATGCGTGCAAGCACTGAATTACTGTGCTACAGTGAAGAGCACAATGGTTCTCAGCAACAAGAGCTTTAGTATCCAGGACACCAACCACAACACATTTTTGTCAAATTGTCATAGACAGACACCCCCACCCTCCGCCCTCTCCTAGAAAACAACAAAGCAAGAACAGATTGTGGTTGTCATAGTCCATAAGCTAGCAGAGTTTACCGTGCACCCCCCTCCCCCCCACCCCCCCCCCCCCCAGTACTCAATAAGATGGGTTTCAAAGTGTACCTTAGTATGTCCTGAGATGTTTAAGCCATGTTCCCTGAAAATCCTTAGGAACACACCAGAGATATAGCCGATGGCGCAAGGGTACCCCATTCATGCTCTTCGTGGATGCTAAAATGAGGTTGAGAAACATTTTCCTGCTGCCGACCTCTTGACCGCTCACTCATTGGCAGCCAGAACAATATAAGATTTAAAGATGGCCATTAAGTAATTGAACGGTGCAAACAAGAAGGCAAAAAATGGAGGTGGAAGTGATGATCTCGTGGTGGACATGTGGAAACTAAGTATTTTGATAACATTGTTTAGGCTGTTAGGAACCATGAAACTTATTATGCATATTCATATTTACACATTTCTAGATAAAATTAATGGAAAAGAAAAGGGGATACCTTACTAGACCCGCCTTACGCTAGGTAAAATATCACCTAAAAGACCAGCCACTTAAAAATAGTTACAATTAAATTGATGGGTCACATTGAAATTAATGAAATTATCACAAATTGTTATGCTCATTATGCATAATTTGTTATGAAAACTGGCACCAAAAATATTTAAACAGAGGAGTATGACATAAGCAATTGTTATGGTCATTTTGCGTTCTTTTGTGTACTGGTAAAATGGGGGTAGGGCAGCAGATTTAGCCACTGTGGCCCCTAAATGCATCACAGCATCATAAAATCAGGTTGGGAGTAACTGTGGTACTCAACTCTATCCTAACCAATAAAACCTAAGAAAGACCTATCAGTTGTATAAAGAATTTTTGAGGGCATCAGAAACAACGTATGTTCCCCAATTCAGCAATTTTAAATGGGAAAAGGCTATCATTCACCATGAATTTACTGTAAAGGATGCCGACTTTCCTTATTTTCTTGCTCTTTACGCTCACATTATTGAAATGTAATAGGTAATGAGAGGTCAAAATGAAATGGAATAAATTTAGTAATTTTTTCTAATTAATTTTGTTTATTTTTACAACTTTGGGGTAGGAATACAAAATCAACCACTGTGGCACTCACAGTGATAATAGAATCACCTAGTTAAGTTTATAATAATTGTGACATCCTGTTTTAATGATGTAAGCCTGAAAATAGACTGCCAGTGCTATAAAAAATGTCTGAAGGCATCTGATACATATTTGTGTCTTTTTTGCGGAAATGGCTGTTTACTGGATGCACACATACCTTCACTGTGAGCCAGAGATTCAACATTTTTTCATTCTGTTTTTTTTTTTTGCAGAGGACGCAGAAGGTGTGCCTTAACATAATAGTGTCTGATTTGGGCTTTCGAATGAACTCTGATTTATTTAGAGGAAAATGTTTCTCAACCTCATTTTAGCAACCGCAAAGAGCGTGAATGGGGGTACCCTTGCGCCATCGGCTATATCTCTGGTGTGTTCCTATAGATTTTCGGGGGAACATGGCTTAAACATCGCAGGATGACATACTAAGGTACACTTTGAAACCCATCTTATTGAGTACTGGGGGGCGGGGGGATGAGGGGGGGGGGTGCACGGTAGATCCTGCTAGCTTATGGACTCAACAGTATACAACTAATTACATGATGTGGACTTCAACTACAAGACGCGAACAAAGCAAGATTGAGTTACTGATTGTGTAACCATGAAATAAGAACGAAGGTTATAATATGTGTGAGCACGAGAGACCACGGTACATCAATTGCAACATCTTACATTACAACATTTGGACATCATGTAAAAATACGCATATCTGTGCATTAATTACGAACCGGCAGCACTGACAACAGTTAAGCCATTTCCTTTGCTTCTAGACGTCTATTATGAATACGTGAACTGCTGAACTGCGTGAAAAACAAAACCTGGCTACAGACATCTAGACCCAGTCCGCTGCCGCACCCTCATACCGACTCCGAGGATCAAAATCAGCGTCAATGAGACCAACAAAGGAGACTTAGACTAGAGTTAATGCAGCCGTTGGGACTGATGAAGATGTTTGCCTCTTACAGGCGGAAGGCGTTTTGCATCATATTGGACCGTGTACCTAGTCAGGGCCCACGCTTGCAGTATTGTTTACATTTGCTCGAGACAGGGGGCAAGTGTCACCCATCACTGTTGGCAGCTGGCCTCCCGCCTCCCTAATCTAGGATGCACTCTGTTCATTGAGGACTGCGGGTCTCAGTGATTGTTTAAAAAATGAATAAGTCATATGACCCACTGACAGAGCAATGCGTCATTTCAAATTTGTATTCGTCAATGACCGATGACCGATGAGCATCCTATTCGCTGGTGTTTAAGGGGGTTAAACCTGAAACAAAGAATGTTGTTTAATTGGACAATGATGCTGTATCGCTATGGGATTCTGATTCACACCATGCATGTGGAGCCAATGGTACTGTAAACGTTACCGGTGGCTGCATGAGCAAGTAGGTTAAACCTACAATGGATGTTATCAGATGATTTTTAACCCTTATCATTCAGTGTTTTAAATAATTTTGACTAAAATATAGTTCAAGGGTAGCGCCAGAATAGCTTGGCGCCTCTAGGCGCCAAGCTATTCTGGCACCACCCTTTAACTGAAGCCATTGGTCTATATCCTTATTTGTAAGTACTATAATGTAGCTTGCATATGGCAGTGTACAAAATTTAAGCTTTTAGCCTCAGTATGATATGGGTTAAACTGATGCGGTGCCTGCAGTGTGATGCTGAAATAAAACAAATAAGATTGATAACCTGTTTGACGCGTATTCAGAGTCACATTAAAATGTTTGTGTTTCTCTATGATAACACATTATGAACATGTTTGGCACACATGCATGTACAGTATGCATGTTTGTATGTGTGGGGTGAGCATGCGTGTGTGTGTGCTTATTTGCACCTAGAAAAGCCTGCAAGTGGAAAAGTGAAATGTAAGCAGACCGACCTGAACCAGTATGAAAATGTCATACTGAATACAATGCAACACTGCTGTACTATTTATTCACTATTCTTGAACGCAATTTATATGCACCCAAGAAAAGATTGCATTTTTATTGTTGGCTCGTACGCAACTGTTCTCTGAAAACAGCACATGGCTTTTGTTTTGGCTTGGGAGCTCCAACATGACATCAGTGTTGCCTTGTACATAAAACATATATACTGTACATTAACAAAGATACAATTTTGAAAATGAAAGACACACAAACAAATACAATTTTGTTCTCACTTGTTTATCGCAACTTTGATGGCAGATCTTAAATGTTAATGACCATTTAAATTGCACGCCCTGGGGGTCTTTCAGACAAATGTCATTTTTCAATATGATCTTCAAACATGCATCCAGCCATTAAAAACACACTCCAATGCTGAAAGGGACAACTTTGATCTACTTTGGGAAATCACCTTCACAATATGGCTACCGACAGCAATGTGGCTGCATACTGCAAAAACATGACTGGTTACACTTTGGATATATCTGTGCTTTAAACTGCCCCCTTCACAAACAGTAACAGGTAAACGTGTATGAAATAAACGTATCACAAATGACAGTCCATGTGTATGTATGTCCAGATAGACACCTAAGAGTCACAACTGTATTTTCATGTCAATTTACAGTTTCCTTTTTGGTTCTGCCTTGCCTCTCTTAGGCCGATTCTTCCTGCAGTCTGGGCAAAACCATTTCCCTTTTGGCTCGGACTTCATGCCAATGCACTCAAAGTGAAACCAAATCCTTGTACAGTTTACACTGTCACACGCAACCATATTTCCTTCTTCCCCTCTCCCGCAGTAGCACCAGGCGTCAGTTCTGTTAGAAGACTGTGTGGGGTTGACAGGCGCTACAGGATCCGTGGCATCTGTATTTTGCTGCACAGGCTCGAGAGGACTCTTGGCATCTGTACTGGCTGGAGGATTCACGGGCTGTGAATGGGCTCTCGGATTGTTAGTGCAGCTGCCGGATGTGTAGAATCCTCCAATCATCTCGGGGAGTACAGCGGTTTCAAAAAACTGCTGTGCCTTGGGTACAGCTTCTTCCCAGAAGCCGACATCGGGTAGGACACGTTCAACAAACAGTTCCTTTTGTGTCCAAATGACAAAGTCACAGTAAGCTCTTTTGGACAGAAGCAACTGGCATTGAACTTGGCTGTAGTACGCATACATTCTTCAAGTTTTAGGCAGATGTGTGTACCAACACGGTGTAGAGGGAAATTTGGAAGAGACAGAATTGTAATTTGGCGAGCGGTAAATGGGCACTTCACTTCAACGCAGCCTTCGCCGCAACATTTGCACGAACAATATGCATCCGGTGAAGCAGCCATGAAAGGTATCTCAGGATCCATGATCAGGCCACAGCTGGTCATCTTGAATCCTGTATGGCTGTTCTTCTGTTTTTCTTCATATTCGGCTCTTCCTTGATCTTCATGATCAATTCCCCATTGCATGGCCTCAGTTGTCTTTGTGCTGCATGAGTTTGTATAGCATATGCTGCTGATCAAGGAGTGGGCAGGTTGTGAAAGGTTAGTGTGACACACAGATTGCAGCTTGGATGCCGTTACTCGACCAGCACGCAGTCTGAACCAAAGGGGTGACTACTTGTAAGCGTGTATGCTGCTCCACCAGATTGCATTCCTCATGTGTGAATGACAGGGAGCCTGAGGCAATTACTTTCAAGCACTCCTGGTTGAGTTCCATGAAATTAAGTGTCATGAAGCGATAATAATAATAATAATAATAATAATAATAATAATAATAATAATAATAAGCGCATTAAATAGGCGCTTTATCCCAATTGAAAATCGGCTCAAAGCGCCGCCGCGAACTGAACCCAACAAGCACGCTCACGTGAATCACGCGCATTCACTCACACACTGAACGTAAACACAGAACTTTCACGTGGTGCTAAGGGCAAGCTCAAGCGAGCTACTGTAGTTTTTGGAAATTCAAAATCGTTTGTATTTGAAATTTGATTAAGTGGACTGAAACTGATACCAAAGTGGAGGGGGAGGAAGAGCCGGAGTACCCGGAGAAAGAACCCCCGACGGTCCGCCCGAATTAACGGTGACACTTACTAGAGGAGAAAAATCCGACGCCGGAACTCGTAATCGAACCTCGCACCTTTAGCATTGGTGGCAGGCGCCTTAACCACTGCGCCACGGACCGCCCCAGCCACGGATCCTCTCTTAGACCTGTCAAGAGAGGAGGCATTCTTGTCAACTTAATTTCATAGTCTTCCGCATACTCGCTCTGCACCGACAGGAGAGCTGGCTTGATATCTGAGGCTGCAAATTTAATCTGTTCATAAAATGACTTTAACTCATTTTCAGTGACGTCTTTGATTTCTCTTGTCCGCTTTGGGGCCTTTGGCGATGCTGTCTTACTCTCCACGGAGGCATCCAGCATTCTCTTTCTACTGGTGCTGATGTAAAGTCAATGGACGCATTTTCCAAGTAAGCCACGGACTTGAAAGAAGGCTGGTTCCAGTAGCATGCAACGTCAGTCACTGTCTTGTTGTCAATAATGCGTTTGGCTGTGTCGACCATA
The DNA here is from genome assembly GCA_036245525.1 of Semisulcospira habei. Lineage (NCBI taxonomy): Eukaryota > Metazoa > Mollusca > Gastropoda > Semisulcospiridae > Semisulcospira > Semisulcospira habei. Next base: position 54,492,970 of record BTPG01000005.1, read on the forward strand.
AACATTACAGCCGCTACATGGGAACATGTCTCTCCAAGGCCTGCAACACACGTGCAGTGAGCAGACAAAACCTCCCCTTCGCCAGAGGTGATGAGCCAGGGCTGAGTGGGTTTTTCATTCATACGCTGGGAATGGTACACCTGCAAATAAACAAGACGTAATCATTAACTTGCCCCACAAGGTAATAAGGAAAAACTGACAGCTGACAAACTGTAGCCAGTGGAGTGTATTGCAATTATTACTATTCAGATGGCCTCATTATTACTCATACAAATTTTAGACATGTTTCACGTTAATAACTTGGGTGATGCTCCAAATATTTTCTGAATCAAACCAAAGCTGGATAAATATCAAACCACAGAATCCCACTGCTGGATACATGATACACCACACAGAATCCTACAACTTGATACACACTACAGAATCCTAGAGTTGGGTACATCAGACTCAAAGTATCCAAGCACAGAATCCTACAGCTGAATACAAATGAAACCAACAGAGGAAACAAGGTAACTAGACACCCATCATCCGCCACATCCTCGTGCATTTAGATGAGATAAAGTAGACACATTAAGATCGCTGAAATAACATCGTGTAGACAACACACAGAGAAACCATCGACTGAACACTTACCTTCGCAGCAACAAGAACGTTCGGTGAATTTGGTGACCGGTAGGAACGCAGATCACGCACCCAGCCTGATGTCAGTTGGTTGTGTGCCTGCAGACTCTTCATTGCTTTGAATTCAGCCATTGTGTATGCACTTTTTCCAAATATTAAATATTGAACTGCATCTTCGTTTCCAAGAGGCGGCAGTGCATCGTGGTCCGGAGTCCAGGCCGAGTCCGGCAACTCGTACGGGTCCCCACCTCCAATGGTTGCAATTTTCTCCAAATAACGTGCATAGGAAGCCTTGTCTAAAGTATCTACATACTTCTCCTTAAGTGCGAGTGAAACGTTTGCCATAATTTGGGAATAACACGACTCTAAAATCAATCCAGACCAAAAAGGTGACTGCCAAGCGTGTAATATGCAAAGAAGTACCAACGGAGAAAGAAACACGCTTAGAAAAGACGGGTACAACACAATTTATTAATATTTCGGGTAAATACCCTTTTGTCAAAAAAGACAAACAAACAAACAGAGAGATTAGCCGCTACTTATCTTCATTGGCAGAAGGAATGTGGTGACTCTAAAATCTACTGATATTGCTATTCTCACAACGTGTAAATGGCCGCCTTGTCCTCCAGAGGGGGGCGTGATTCTTTTGTGTACGTCACGTGATGCGCATGTGAAAGATCTCTATACGAACGTCATCGTAACAAGATTGACTCATTCCGAGTAAACTGAATATATCTGTCACTCGTTCAGCTGTTTGATTTCTTTATGTGTTTGGCGAATTCGTAGATGAAAAATAATCACTCTGCACGACCGTACCCTAGCCATCAACCCATCAACCACTCACTGAAAGTGGGGTGATGACGGGCATACGTTCATGTTCGTAGGGACACATCTCTCTTCTAGACCTGAGATATATGGAAAATGGCGGCCAAGCACCATCTCCTGGCCGGCCGCTCCGGCAAAATCCGTCAATTGTGCTAGAGAAGTGACGACTATTCTTATTTTACAAGGCAGTGTTGTACCATCAAGTTTTGAGAGAACAGTGATGTACTTTCTCGACAACTTTATTTGATGGTTGTGGTGTATTGAGTAGACTGAATATCGTCTTCATCTTGTACTATAATCGGAATTTGGACTCCAGTATTTTTGTACCAGCCTGTTTTTCAAAGAAGAGCGTGCAGATGAACTGTGGAACTACTAAATATGTGCTATTCCCGGCTCCATTCTACATAATTTACAGACTAACGCATTTCTTTATTCTGGCTGGCTCCACAGAAAAGCTTGGAAGCATACAGAAAAGCATTTACCAGCGAGCTTTGCTACGTTCTTACTGCGTTTCACCGCGGCGGCCGTGTTTATGTTGCACGGAACTGACTGGCCGGCCGAACTTAGCTGCTGACAGATGTTGCGGCCCAACAAGTGGCGTGTCAGTAAACACGACTGTGTGTGTGTGTGTGTGTGTGTGTGTGTGTGTGTGTGTGTGTGTGTGTGTGTGTGTGTGTGTGTGTGTGTGTGTGTGAGGAGGGGGGTGGGTGCTGGTTTTATTTCATCAAAATGACTCATGGCTGTTGCCATAATGACATTTATGTGTTATAATAGTGTTGACGGACTTTGTCGGAGCGGTGCCCTCTGAACACCGGCGCTGTACTATTGCGTCTGGCCCCCAGGTGCAGTTTTGACTGTTGTTTATTGTTGCATAGATCTGTCCGAGATCATTTCCCTATCGACGGTAATTTCAAGTGTTTCTGTTGTTAACTTGTATTTTCATGTACTATAAGCTTTAGTCAAGTAGGAACTTAACAAGTTTGTTCAGGAGGCACAGGGCTGTATAAAACATGTTCTTAATTAAACGAACTTTAGTTCGCGAACACTGACGAACTACAGTTCACGATCTCGGACGAACCAGGTTGGTTCTTAATTGGACGATCTAAAGATACGGCGAACCTAGTTCAAAGTAGTTCACGAACCTCGGCAAACCATAGTTCGCTGTCGGAAAAGGTTCGCTCAACGTGTTGAGCAAACAAAGGCGAACCTTTTCTCTGATTGGTCAAAACGTTTACCCTCTTCTGCGTTGGAGATAAGAAGACAGTCACCGATACAAACAAATATGGCGGACGGCGAGTTTCACTCGTGCGAAGAACAAGACCTATTTTTATTGATTTGTGGGATGCGCAACGCTGTTTGTGGGGTCGCTACGCTGTTTGTGGGGTCGCTACTGCAAGGAGTACAAAAACAAACATCGTTCAAATCGCGAAGCGGCATAGCGGCAGCCGGCATTTTGAACACCTTCGCAGACAGTAAGTACTACGCCGAATCAAGCACTTCAGTTAAGAAAGTGAACCATGGCAAACCTGGTTTCCTGAAGTTTGCCTAGGTTTGTTCAACCTCAATTAAGAAACAAACCAAAAGATCACCGATCTTCTCCGATCTAGGTTTGCCTAACAAAAGTTCGTCCAATTAAGAACAGCTCTTAGCATTCTTTTTTTTTTCAGGGAGGTTCGGGTAGGGATGATGCCACTGGCGCCGGCCATTAGACGCCTTGGCGACGGGCTTCACCCGTCCCGAGTCATTGGCCATTGTGTAGATCTGTTACTGTAGTTTGTGGAATGAGCGAGTGAGTGAATGTGAGCAGCACCTGAGTTGGCATAAAAAATTTTAAAGTTATCTCGAATCTTGAATCTTGAATCTTGCTCGGGCCGGAGTGGTGGAGGCGGGGTGAGGAGGGAGGGGGGCGGGGTGCCTCTACCGAAAATAATTGAATAAGAACAAAAGCAAAACGTTCGCCTACAAATTGAAAAGATACGATAACATAGCGTAATCATGAGAAAATCCATCTTTAGTGCTGGTCTGCAAAACACTGGTTGTCTCCTCGATTCGCAGGGCTGATTGCATTTATGTAATTAGTTATTTTTGTACAATTAGCTTTTGTAAAGCGCCTAGAGCTCTAATCTGAGGTTAGCAAGTACTTATTATTATTATTATTGACCAGGTAGACGACCAGTGTGGGTCTGTAACTGTGTGCATGCAGCTATTACACTGTGCACCTTCCGGCCTAGAGCTGTAAGGTCCAACATCACAGACCAGTACACATCGGAGAAGGCCGGGCTTGGTGGGGGGCGGGGAGACTTGGGAGGAAAGCGGGGGAAGGGGGGGGGAGGTGGGGGGATAAAAAAGAAACAGTTCAAAGGGTACAGTTCGGGCCATTAATTGTACCTGACAATTACGTTGTACACAGCCGGATGTTAGTGACGCAAACTCGCTCTATTGGCTGCTTTTTGGAACAACAGAACTGTTCAAGTCCATCGCCACACGTCACGAACAAAACCTGTATAGCCATCGCAGACTGCACGCCTGTCCACCGCCACTAAGCATGATAAACGTAGATACAAAATGATTTAGCAAGAGGCAAAGATTCTTATGATCCCTCGCGACAGCGGAGGTTCGTGATGATCTATGCCTTTTGCAGTTGGCTGTTTTTTTTTTTTTTTTTAATCAAGCGATCGTGCATTAAGTTTTTAATTGTAATGCGTGTAATTCGGTGCTAGGATTGACGTAATGAGATGGACCGGTATCTGCATTAGAGCGAGAGTTTATTACCGTCCTGCCGTCCCTATCTGACTCCCCTAGACGGGTTGCGGCGGACGCGTTACTGGACTCGCCCTAACAGAGTGGGGAGAGAGGTTGGAGGGTTGAGGGGGAGGTGTTATTAGCATAGGTTGCGGCGCACGAGTTATCGCGCCTTCTAGTATGCCAGACGAGATAAAGGTACTCTAGCCGACGTCAGCCTCAACTGGCCAACACACAGCTATTGTGACGTCAGTAGACATGCTACACACAGCTATTGTGACGTCAGTAGACATGCTACACACAGCTATTGTGACGTCAGTAGACATGCTACACACAGCTATTGTGACGTCAGTAGACATGCTACACACAGCTATTGGTCAGTAGACATGCTACACACAGCTATTGTGACGTCAGTAGACATGCTGCTTTCTTGTTAAATAATAATAATAATAATAATACATACATACATACATACATACATACATACATGGTATTTATATGGCACATTTCTCATATGCTAAAAACGACACGCACACGCGCACACACACACACACACACACACACACACACACACACACAAACACACACACACACACACACACACACACACACACACACACACACACACACACGGAGTCTGCAGGGGGAGGGGGGGTGTACAGAAAACGGTAGAAATTACACGAAACTCTGCGAGAAAAAATAACTTTTTAACTTTGCTTTGAACTGCGTAAGGGTTTTCGCATTTCTCAGCTGAGTCGGTAAGGAATTCCAAATTAAAGGAGCAGTACATCTGAAAGAGCGTTCACCGGCAGATTTGAGATGGTACTTTTGAGCTTTGAGAAGTTTCTCTCCCGATGAATGCAGTGAGCGAGAGGGCTGGTAAGTAATTAGACTGGAGGAAAGGTATGACGGAAGACTGCCATCAAAGTGGCGGTATGCAAGGGTCGCTATCTTAAACTGTATGCGAGATTGGATTGGAAGCCAGTGAAGGTCTTTCAGTTTAGGGGTTACGTGGTCTCGTTTTCGCCTGCGCTTCACAAGCCTTGCGGCATTATTCTGAACTCGCTGAAGGCGATTAATCTGCTCAGATGGAAAACCAAAAAGCAGAGAATTGAAGTAGTCAAGACGGCTCGTGACTAAAGCATTCACTAACTTTGCAGTGGCAGATTCAGAAACTGTGTCGGGTGCGTCTCACATAGTATGAAGCACCAGGACAGATTTGACCGACTGAAAGTCTTATATCGAGCTTGACACCAAGATGTTTGACCGAAGACTGAAATGGAATATCAGTGTCATCTATGCGTAAAGACTCGGTGTGAATTTGTTAAAGCCGGGATGCTGAGCCAACGGACAGTAACTCTGTTGTTGTTTTCTGGGTTTAACATAAGTTTGCTACTGACCATCCATGTCGTGACATCGTCAACAAAGACGTGATGCCAATTTCAACAGACTAAAATTCCCCAGGTGGACTACTCTGAGAAATTTAAGTGTCATCGGCATACGTATGATAAGAACACTGATGGCTGGAAATGACATCTGACAGCGGTTGTGAGTACAACGTAAACAATACAGGGCCTAAGACAGAGCCCTGAGGCACTCCAAACTCCAGAATGGAAGGTCTAGAGACACTGTCTATAACCCCCACAAACTTATACCGATCGGAAACGTAAGATTCAAACCAAGAGAGAACCGTTTCACGCAGGCCAAAGGTGATTTCAAGCCTCTTCAGGAGAATGGAATGGTCCAGCGTATCGAAAGCAGCGCTGAGCTCCAACAGGTCCACAAGGGAGACAAGTCTCTCATCTGCTTTACAAAGCAAGTCATTTAGAACACTCAGCACCGCTGTTTAAACACCTTCGCCGCCAGTCGTAGCAGACTGTGTTTCTGAACTGTGTCAGTGGTAGCAGACTGTGTTTCTGAACTGTGTCAGTGCTAGGAGACTTCGTTTCTGAACTGTGTTAGTGGTAGCAGACTGTGCTTCTGAACTGTGTTAGTGGTAGCAGACTGTGTTTCTGAACTGTTTCAGTGGTAGCAGACTGTGTTTCTGAACTGTGTCAGTGGTAGCAGACTGTGTTTCTGAACTGTGTCAGTGCTAGCAGACTGTGTTTCTGAACTGTGTCAGTGCTAGCAGACTGTGTTTCTGAACTGTGTCAGTGCTAGCAGACTGTGTTTCTGAACTGTGTCTTTGTTAATCCACTTAACCCTGATGCACAACAGCAGAAACTGACTGACCATGATAATTCAAGGGTAGTGCCAAATTAGCTTCAGGCGCCAAGCGACTCTGGCACTACCCTAGAATTATCATGGTCGATGCGTCTCCTGCAACTGATGCATAGACAATGCAGATTAACCCTTTAAATCGCCATTTCCCCAATTTTGGAAGTGTTGCTTAACGACTTTGTACCAATTTCAGGAGATGGATTGACCATGATAATTTAAGGGTAGTGCCAGATTAGCTTGGCGCTTGAAGGCGCCAAGCTAATCTGGCACTATTATTTAATTATCATGGCAAGTCAATCTCCTGTTGCAGGGTGTTGGCGGTGAAAGGGTTAAGGAGGCGACTGCCCAGCGTGTGACATCCAGACGTTAAGGAGGCGACTGCCCAGCGTGTGACATCCAGACGTTAAGGAGGCGACTGCCCAGCGTGTGACATCCAGACGTTAAGGAGGAGACTGCCCAGCGCGTGACATCCAGACGTTAAGGAGGCGACTGCCCAGCGTGTGACATCCAGACGCTAAGGAGGCGACTGCCCAGCGTGTGACATCCAGACGTTAAGGAGGCGACTGCCCAGCGTGTGACATCCAGACGTTAAGGAGGCGACTGCCCAGCGCGTGACATCCAGACGTTAAGGAGGCGACTGCCCAGCGCGTGACATCCAGACGTTAAGGAGGCGACTGCCCAGCGCGTGACATCCAGACGTTAAGGAGGCGACTGCCCAGCGCGTGACACTGATCCAGACGTTAAGGAGGCGACTGCCCAGCGCGTGACATCCAGACGTTAAGGAGGCGACTGCCCAGCGCGTGACATCCAGACGTTAAGGAGGCGACTGCCCAGCGCGTGACATCCAGACGTTAAGGAGGCGACTGCCCAGCGCGTGACATCCAGACGTTAAGGAGGCGACTGCCCAGCGTGTGACATCCAGACGTTAAGGAGGCGACTGCCCAGCGTGTGACATCCAGACGTTAAGGAGGCGACTGCCCAGCGTGTGACATCCAGACGTTAAGGAGGCGACTGCCAAGCGTGTGACGACCAGACGAACCCAACGAAAAAAGAAAGGCGCTTAGATATGGAGGTTAGGTGACGCTTCTGAACTTTGAGATTGCAGGCTTGTGGCCAATCGGGTTAATTCAACGCCTCAGACGCCCGCTGAACACGGACACAAACTAAACTTAAGGGAAAGCCCAGCACAAGGAAATTCCTCACTTTGAAAAACAGAACAAAGTAAACAAGAGCCTTGTGCGTAGCGAGTGGGTTTTCTTCACATGTCTGTGTTAATTAAATTGAAGACTGTATATACAGTAAAGCGATCGAGTATAACGCAGGTCAGGCCTATACTGGCGCCCGGGGACCGCGATATACTGAGACTAGCCTGTAATACTAACTCCTTGGCTTGCCATGTTATAACTATACAATAAAATAAAATAAAATTAAATTAAATTAAAAACAAAAAATATATAAAAAAATAATAAAATAACGTAAAGCAAAGTAAAGTAACATAAAATAAAATAAAATAATGTATTAAATAATTTAATTAAAATAAGTTTAATCAAATTAAATGAATACATACAATAACATAAATAAGATAACTAAAATACAATAATAAATAAAATAGTAACAAAAATAAAATAAAATAATAACAAGAGTCGCACATTTTCCTACCTCAGAAGATCTGTGGCTTTTTTCTGTGTCAATATTTGCAACTCCCCACAGAGCGTACTAATGGCGGTAAGAGCCGTGTGTCCGTCTTTATTTGTGTGCGCCGACGTGTGTGTTGATCAGAGGTTGGCTTAGAGAGGAAGGAAATGGATCAGCATAATAAGCCTAAAAATGGGAACAACTCTAATTGTTTCTCAAAGATAACGCATGTGAGCTCCACTAAATAATACGGTAGATTTTGGGATGAAATCCTCATCTATTTCAAAAGGCAGTCGGACATTGTCGGTGCGACTCGTCATGCTGACACGTCGATAAAGCCGAAAGCTTATAAATTGTCCCCTTGACTGACAGTGGACACAAAATTCAGTTTTGACAGAAAAGCAAACTCAACACATAAAGAATCCCGTCAACCCAAGGAACACGGATGTGAATAAGGACAGCAAGTGGCAAAGAACCTCGTGTGTCCCGCATCTGCTGGGGTTTATGAGGCTCTTTGTCTCTTGCAGTTGGGTAGTGTTTGTATTTTCAGTTCCGGCAGTGAAGCTGTCAGACTAAAACTGCAACGTTTCCGCTAAACATTAGTTTCTAAACACAGGGACTGAAATTCCGGATCTTTCCTGTTTTCCTGCACACAGTAACGCAGACGGTGTTTCTGTAGTCTTGGTTAATTCAACAGTGAAACCCCCTGGCTGTCCCAGGGACATGGATTCAAAGCGGTGTCAGCAAGAGGCATAGATCCTCATGAGCCCCCGCGACTGCGGTAAGTTAGTGCGACTGCGGGGGCTGGTGAGGATCTACGCCTCTTGCATTTGGGTGGTCAGTGTTGACACTTTGTCGGCACTCAGCGGGTTAACACAGTCAACGTCAAGATGGAAACGTGTCCCCGGAGAGCTGTCCTCTGAGGACTGCATAACGTCTAGGGGACGGATCGACCATCAATTAATGATGACGTATTGCGCCACTACGGAAAGTATGAAGCGTGGCATTTGTGAAATAAAGTTCAGTACTGACTCTTCCTTTTTTCAGCTTTCTGAATAATACCGGGTATTATTAAACAGTATGGGCCACAACCTGTCTGGTACAGAAGGAAGCATATTATAGCATACAAGTGGAGTGTTCGTATACTGTCATTAGACAGACCGAGTGACTCCCATTCTCATACTGTTTTAATCATAGTCATTGAGAGCGCAGATCGAGGTGAGAATGACTCAAACAGTTTGAGAATGAGATTCGCAAGGCTGTCTAGAAATGATAGTATACCAACACTCCACTTCTATGTTTTAAAGAGCCATTCACAACATGAATCCAGTCACCAAATAAAATAAATAAATAAATAAATATATAAATAAATAAACCGACAGTTTGGCTTTTGCCTGCGCCGTTCTGATCCGCTCACATCTGATCCTGTTGAGTTTCGCAGCTTTGTAGAGCTAACCTCGTAAAAAAAAAAATGATATCTACAGCAGTGACGATTAATCGTAAAGGTCTGTTTCACTTTCAGGTGTTTTTTTTTATCGCTTTCGTGAAGATCGCAGTGTCGTTGATTCTAGTGTAGAGTAAGCCGTGGTTGTTTGCAAACCGCCTAGAGGTGTACTATGCGATCCCAGAAAGCACTGCACAGTAAGCCTGAGAGATATGCTGGGGGAGGCGGGGGGGGGGGGGGGGGGGGGCGGTGCTATTTCTATGCAAAAGTGTATACAGACCAAGGGGAATTACTCAGCGCTGGACAGACAAACAGTTAGATCCCCTGCCCACAGAGAAATACACAAGTATAAAGAACATCATCTACATCCTCCAAAAGGATGGTTGGTTGGTTAGTTAGTTCGGGTTTAACGTCCACAGCACCGAGGTGATCATGGACGGCCCTGACGGGCGGGTTATAGGGACAGGGAAATCTATTGCCTATTGAGTACGACCTGAACACTGATCAACTCAGGCGCACTCCAACTGTGCCACTTTGATTTACCAGGACCTTTCAACGGACATGCTATCGAACAAATCCGTTTTTCCCCCCTGGATTAAGAGTCCAGCTACCTGGGCCGGGACGTGATTCGAACCCACCACCCGGCGATTCCCTTCGCTCTCCTGCTCCGACGTTTAACCGCCTGAGCTATTTCGGACTCACCTCCTCAGGTCTCGTATATAACCCATGTCTTTCTCCGGAACTGAGGCAGTAGGCAGGAGAAACATACATACACAAACACGAAGGTGCATTACTATATGTGGTCGGGTAAATACCCTGATTTCCCACAGTAGATGCACAAGACAATACACAACAATGTAACGTTATAAATTTGCCTCGAGGTATAGATACACACAAACCAGATAGGTGAGGCTAGCGCTGACAGATTTGTTTACAAGCCAAGGGGAATTACTCAGCGCTGGACAGACAAACAGTTGGATCCATTGGTCAGGGGATCTAACTGTTTGTCTGTCAGGGGATCTAACTGTCTGTCCAACGCTGAGTAATTCCCCTTGGTCTGTATACAAATCTGTCAGCGCTAGCGTCACCTATCTGGTTTGTGTATGTAAAAGTGGTCTTGAAAGGCTGTACGTTATTATGAGAACTACGCTCCACACATTTTGCGCAGTGTAGCAACATACTAACTGATCATTCTGCTGCACGTAGGCCTACAGCTGCAATTCAGGGGAGACAATTTTAAAAGTCGATCCCCTATAGGGCTCGAGAAGTTCCCCGCGTTGCCTAACAGCGTCGGCGCGTCAGCCGCCATCTTCGGAGGATACCATAGTCATGAGATAGTAGCAAAATGGTGTTTCAACACGTTTTTCTTCATTTTTCTTTCTCTTTGGAAACAAACAAAAATAGATCCGGGTGAGCGGTTTCTTACAGTGATGGCAAGACTTGCTGTTATTGCTTATAGTACGTCAGGAGTTTTCTGACATTAATAAAAACAGCGATTTCCCTATGAGCGCTTAGTCCCGTATCCTCACAAGATGGCCGCCACGACTGACATGTTGACGTCAGCTTCCCGAGCCCTATAGAAATTTAGCATATACAAGGTTATCTCCCTTCATCCTATATATTTGGCTCTCTCTCTCTCTCTCTCTCTCTCTCTCTCTCTCTCTCTCTCTCTCTCACTCTCTCTCTCACTCTCTCTCTCTCTCTCTCTCTCTCTCTCTCTCTCTCTCTCTCTCTCTCTCTCTCTCTCTCTCTCTCTCTCTCTCTCTTTAATATTAACATGTTTTCCCCACACCCTGCTTGGGAGTCTACTATTACTATGGTAGATCTCAAGCAGCTTATCACATCCGCAACTAGAGTTACGCAGTCGTCTGCCACTCTAATTGATCATGTATACACTTCCAACAAGTCAAGGGTCCTTAGCTCTCATGTTCTTCAAGTGGCGATTAGCGACCACTATCCTGTGTGCTGTAGTTGGGCTCTGAAGGTGGACAAGCCATGTCGTAAAAACCAGCATACCACTATTCATTACAGGTCGTTTAAACACTTCAATCGGGACGCGTTTCTCGCAGACCTGAGCGGAATCTCTTTTCAGTCAGTTTATTACTATGTTATTCCTGAAGAAGCGTTGGCCGAATGGTACAGATTGTTCCTTGGTGTACTTGACAAGCATGCTCCACTTGACGTGAGAAGAGAGTCAAACACGCACAGTTACCTCAGTGGTTAAGTAAGGACATTAAAGACGCCATGACCCTCCGAAATGAGCTGAAGCGGAACAAAGATTATGTTGCCTTCCGCAAGCAGCGTAACCGCGGTTAGTACCTGGTGCTCGAGGCCCAGAAAAAAACACTTCCAGCGCTTGGTGGATAATAAAACTGATACCGTATCTGTCTGGCGAGCCCTCAATGCCTTTACCAAATCACGTCAAACACCACCATGTACTTCTATACCTGCTGATACTTTTAATCAACATTTCCTATCTGCTGCCGACTCACTTTTGAATAAAAGTACTAATAACCTAAACCAGCCGACTAGTTTCTGTAAAACTAAAACATTTTTGCGACGAGAGACTGGCGCCAAACGACTTTTTTAGTATTCCGTACTTAACTGTTTTCGACGTAGGCAAGTCTATTAGTCAGCTGAGAAATAAACGCTCCCTTGGTCATGACGGCATTAATAGTTTCTTTTTAAAACTGTCTGTCCCTTATGTGGTCGAATCTTTAACATTTATCTACAATTCTATAATCCATCAATGTACTTTCCCAAAAAGCTGGAAAATAGCTAAAGTCATTTCGCTGCCTAAAACTAAAGACCTCACTGACCCCAACAAATTCAGGCCAATTTCACTTTTATCAACTTTGTCAAAACCTATAGAAAAACATGTTCACAGGCACCTGAGTCACTTCCTGGAGACAAATAACTTGATTTATCCGTTGCAGTCTTGCTTCAGACCCCGCCACTCTTGTCAAACGGCTCTGTCTCATCTGACCAATACCTGGCTAACTTCAATAAACAACGCTGAAATGACCGGTGTGGTATTTTTTAGATTTTTCTAAAGCTTTTGACTTATTCACCATGAACTGTTGCTACAGAAGCTGTTGGCATACCACATAGACACAGATTCCGCTGCCTTCTTTAAATCTTATCTAAGCAATAGATCTCAGTTTGTTTTTGTCAACGGTAAGCATTCCTCAGAAGGTGTCATTAAGCATGGAGTACCCCAGGGGTCTACTTTAGGCCCTCTCTTGTTTTTAATTTTTATTAATTACTTGCCTTTGTGTATCTCACAATCAAAATAATGTGCGATGCAATTTGTTTGCAGATGACGCTACTCTCAACGTGTCGTCGGCAAAAAATATCTACAATTAATTCTTCTTTGCAACATAGTATATTAGACGTCTCAAATTGGTGCCGAGACAACTACATGATACTTAACCCATCTAAAACAGAGTGCATGTTAATCACTACGCGTCAAAAGCACCAGCTAAACCCACCGCCACTTAGCCTTTCCCTTAACTGTGAGCCGATTAAACAAGTTAAGGAGCGCCGGCTGTTAGGCGTCATTATAGAAGATCAATTGACATGGCATGCGAATGTAAACAGTGTGTGCAAAATTGTGTCCAGAAATCTATTTCTCCTTTCAAAACTTATTTACTTTACGAACCCACCAACTAGAAAACTCTTCTTCAGCGCTCACATCCAGTCCTACATTGACAGTCTACAGTCTGGGACGGGTGTAGTGATGCGTGCTTAAAGAGGCTTAATTCCATCCACCGAAGGGCAGCCAAGCTAATCCTTCCTAATAGCAGAGACAGCACTGACGAGCGACTTAGGGCCCTTGACATGCTTCCGTTACGTAACCTCTTTCTGTTCAATAAGGGCGTGTTAATGTTTAAAGTCCGAAAATCCAAAACCCCGCGGTACGTCTCGGATTTGTTTAAGGATGCTAACACACCATACAAGACATCAAAGAACAAACTGTGAGTACCTAGGCCACGACTTGATATATTCAAAACTAGTCTGTCTTACTCAGGGGCCAAACTGTGGAACTCGTTTCCGGCTAATATTACCGAGGCATCTTCATTGTCCACCTTCAAGGCAAGACTATTCCGGCACTTAATTGAGCCGCCAAACAAAGCGCACGCGACTACTGCGTTCTGAATGACTGTTATTAAGCATGCAGTGTGTAGGCGCGTGTGTATGTGTGTGCGTGCATGTGTGAGGAACAGTGTGTTTTGTGCATATTTGTTATGCTGGTGTGTGCGTGCATGCGTGTGTGTGTGTGTGTGTGTGTGTGTGTGTGTGCGCGTGTGTGTGTGTGTGTGTGTGTGTGTGTGTCTGTGTGTGTGTATGTGTGTGCGTGCATCTTGCGTGCATGTATGTGTGTGTTGGGTTAGTCAGAAGGAAGTAAAACGTCTAATCTTGACGTTTATGCTTACAGTTTTTGTGTTCAATGTACCGAATGTAGTCTTATCAGTGTGCAATGTATATTATATAGATGTGTTTATTATGTAGTAGTATTTCATGTACCGTGTGTAATGCATATTAGCCAGACGTGGGTCGGGACTGTGCTTCGTCTGACGCGGGCGTTGGTTGAAGGCCCCGGACATACATCACGATACCACGTTTGTCCCGGCCTTTAATCCAATGTTTGAGCCGTAGCGGGGTCTGACCTAACTCTGATTTACGTACTTCCGTGTGTGTGCGTGCGCGCGTGTGTGGGCCAGTGTGTGTGTGAGTGTGTGCAAGCGCGTGTCCGTGCCGGCGTGCGTGTGTGTGTGTGTGCGTGTGTGTGTGTGTGTGTGTGTGTGTGTGTGTGTGTGTGTGTGTGTGTGTGTGTGTGTGTGTGTGTGTGTGTGTGTGTGTGTTTTCATGTAGTTTGTAGCAAGGACAAAAATGAAAAAAGGTCTGCGCACCTATTCTTTTATCCTTGGAAAATAAAGTTTCATTTCATTTCATTTCATTTCATTTCTCTCTCTCTCTCTCTCTCTCTCTCTCTCTCTCTCTCTCTCTCTCTCTCTCTCTCTCTCTCTCTCTCTCTCTCTCTCTCTCTCTCTCTCTCTCTACCTTGCTTTTAGTCTGGCTGACCAGATTTTTACCCATCCCGCCGTGAGATGGCCTTAGTCGCCTGCTCGGCGCTAAACCCAAATAACTAACTAACTAACTTACCCTCTCTCTCTCTCTCTCTCTCTCTCTCTCTCTCTTCTTTCTGTCTCTCTCTCTCTTTGTCTCTGTCTCTGTCTGTCTGTCTGTCTGTCTGTCTCTCTCTCTCTCTCTCTTTCTCTCTCTCTCTCTCTCTCTCTCTCTCTCTCTCTCTCTCTCTCTCTCTCTCTCTCTCTCTCTCTCTCGTAAAATACTTTTCTTGTAACAAATTCCGTGTAAAATCACACACAATAAACCACGTTTACGGTCCCCGGTGTTTTGCTTATGTGAACTTAATGATAATTCAAGGGTAGTGCCAGATTAGCTTGGCGCCTTCAGGCGCCAAGCTAATCTGGCACTACCCTTGAATTATCATGGTCAATCCACCTTGTGGTCGTTAAGTAACACTTCCAAATTTGGGGAAATGCGCCCATGGTGCTAACAGGGTAAACCTTTGTATGGATGTTCAGTCACGGTGCTTCAGAAGTCGCTGGCAGTCCCTGTTCTTGTAACGGTGTGCGTGTGTATGCGTGTGTGTGAGAGAGCTTTTGATATGTGTCACTTTAGTTAGTTATTTATTGTAGCTCTTCATTTCTGTTCTGAGAGCGCTGAGAGCATCGTTATTTTAGAGCCTAACCCTACAGCAGGAGATTGATTGATTGATTGACCACAACAGTTCAAGGGTAGTGCCAGATTAGCTTGGCGCCTTCATGCGCCAAGCTAATCTGGCACTACCCTTGAATTGTCATGGTCAATCCACCTCCTGCAAGGGGCACATAGTCGTTAAGTAACACTTCCCAAATTCAGGAAAATCGCCCATGGCGCTAAAAGGGTGAAGCGCTATATAAGTGTACATTATTATTTACTCTGATGTGTGATGCCATTTACATTGACTGTTTTCACGAGAAATGTCGGTCAGCCAGCAGTAGTTTCTGACGCGAAATTCATAATCACTGGCAGCGACTGGTATACACGGGTTTCGTGCAGCTGCAGCCAGAGGTTAACATACCAAAAGCATTTGTCTGTAGAGGGGATATTTTGAACTATTTTTTTTTTTCTTTCTCGTGATCCGTTTTAACAATTAAAGTTCTTTTTTGTGAGCAATATTTAAACTCTTTCCGAAGATGGGACGGTCCCTAGTTTGGTACCCAACAGCGTGTCGGAGTATACTAAAGTAGTTTACATCTTGAAAGACAGACAGCAAAAAAAAAAAAAAAGACTTACCGTGGCTGATTGGCAACAAAGAGGCCACCAGCAGCATCAAAGCAACACGCGACAGCTTGACGTTGGCCATAGTTTCTTTTGTTCTTTGTGTCTCACTTAGGGAGTCTGAAATCTCAGCGTTCAAATCTCCGGCGCTCTAAGCTGATTGCTGACTTTGAAGGCGCACACACCTGCGATGATATGTTACGCTCTTTTATAGCTTGAACATGATTTGTAAACCGGATATTTCCGGATCTGTGTGTGCTGCTGTGATTTTGGATCATAGGGCTTGAAGCCGTCAGGTCGAATATGACAGACCTCCACACATACTATGTTGGCCTCATTTTAAATGATTGATGGGCCGTTTAAAGTAAACATGATGTAGAAACAGGCAACATTTACATGTTATATGTTTTATGAATACTTTCCCGCAGATTACTCTGTACTGATTGGTGAAAGAGGCGTAGATCATCTCGTCAATGCAGAGTCTCGCTGACCCCGTGTGTTGATTGTAGCTCTAATATTTCCCTTGACAACATGGTTCAAAAAAGGTCATTCTAAGTACGGAAACATGATAGGTTACATCTGTTTACAGTGTAACCGCATTCCTTTGAGATCCTGAACCGAACACCACAGGACACCAAGCGACATATAAGGCATAGATGCTCATAAGCCCCCCTCCTTCTTCACCCGTCTCCACACACACCCCTTCCCCCCTCCCTCCCGAACACCTCCCCCCCCCACCCCAATCCTCAATCCCCCCCCCCCCCAACCCTCCGTCCTCGCCCTATTGTCATGATATGCACTATGAAATATATACTGACGGGCAAAAGAAATGCGGGAATTTGGGAATCTTTGCTCGGCAATACACATTCCATTATCATTATTGGAAAAAAAAAGTGTGCGCACTATGATGGGTAAGCTGGACATGGATATTGGAAAGAAGTGTGTGCACTAGGATGGATAAGCTGGACATGGATATTGGAAAGAAGTGTGCGCACTAGGATGGGCAAGCTGGACATGGATATTGGAAAGAAGTGTGCGCATTAGGATGGGTAAACTGGACATGGATATGTTTCTTTCAGAAAAGCAGGATGCATGTCATGGACCTACCAGCCACTTCGACACCTGTTGCATGGGGAGGTATGGTTACATGTCCACGCCTACACTCCATTCTCACCTACAACAACGCAGCAATGCAGTCTTTTATGTTGTCGGCACACGCTGCACGATCACAGAGCGAAATGATGCTGTCCAGATAGTGTCATGCTCATAAACACTTTACATTATTTGGCAACCAAATCTGATCTCGTTCTACCATGCGTGTTGGTCTGTTATTTTGGACATCATGGCCTCTGGCAGTAAGGTCCAAAATAACAGACCAGCACACAATACGAAAGCTAAGCCAATTCAATGTTCATAGTGACAGATCCAAGTCAGATGTACTCACACGGGGTCGATATAAATGTCCAGCAAGAGGTGAAGATTGGCATGCATCCCTGCTGTTGCAGGGGCACATTTATATCACATCAGATTAACCCTTTCAGCGCCAACACCCTACAGCAGGAGATGGATTGACCATGATAATTCAAGGGAAGTGCCAGATTAGCGTGGCGCCTTCAGGCGCCAAGCTAATATGGCGCTACCCTTGAATTATCATGGTCCGTCCGGCTCCTGCAAGTGGAACACAGTCGTTAAGTAGCACCTCCAAACTTGGGGAAATGCGCCCATGGCGCTAAAAGGGTTAATACCATTATTTAACAAGCGGACGTGTTGCCACAAAGCATGTTCTGGACGTGTTGCCACAAATCATGTTCTGGACGTGTTGCCACAAAGCAAGTTCTGGACGTGTTGCCACAAAGCATGTTCTGGACGTGTTGCCACAAGGCATGTTCTGGACGTGTTGCCACAAAGCATGTTCTGGACGTGTTGCCACAAAGCATGTTATGTGAATTGAAAGATATGAAAATGTCCTCTGGTGTTGAGTGTGAAAACAGTAATTTCGAAGCTGTGTAAACACTGTCGATGTGCCAGATACAACATTGCATTGTGAGAGCTGTCATCAAAGGAGAGGAGATCATTTGGCCGGCGCAAGCCCAGCTGGTGTCAGTCGCGTAAAGTTCAGAGCAACAAATTGTATGTAAATGTGATACATATATCAGCCTGTGACTAAAGGTCTTTTGTACCAAAAGTAACAACCAACAGAAATGTCCAAAGTAACAACCAACAGAGGTGTCTTTAAAATAGGCTTAATTTAGTCACTGTTTTTGTTGTTGTTCATGTATCTGGCATGTCGGCATGTGAAATTAATTAATGTGATGATTTCCTGCAACGAATAATTAAATCTGGCCCTTTCTGAAAATGTTGGTTGTTACGGTGGACGTGCGGTGGTAAATTTGATCACACTAAGTCAGGTTAAAAAAAATATATTCTCTTTAAAAGAAAGTAGTTGTATAACCTGTTCCCACCAGTGGAATTATGAAGAGTATTTTATTCCTTTTCAAATTAGGTTTCTGTAGCAATCAGTGTTGGTTCTTTCGGTTGGTTCTTAGAGGCCGCGGGCTAAGCCTGCCAACACGACGCGTCAAATCTGCTGAGTTGTAAACGAACTAACAAATAAGAGATAGAACACAGAGTTAAGTGACTCTTAACACAAAATCTTCAATCTTCTGTTAACACCCTTGGCGGTAACGGCGTTACCGCGGTTTCTAAGGTAAACAAAGAGAACTGGCCATGGCAACCATGCCGACTGTGTTATCGCAAAGGGTATTAACTTCTAGAAGATTGAGCCTTATCTGAACAGAACCAATTGCTATCAATTCTATGCCGTGCACAACTAAGAAATGAGAGACACAAAACATAGTTAAATGACTATTAACACAAAATTTTCAATCTTCTGTTAATACCCTTAGCGGTAACTGCGTTACCGCGGTTTCTAAGGTAAAACTGACAATGACAACCTCCGCTGACGGCTCGATTCACCTATGACAACCTCCGCTGACGGATCGATTCACCTATGTTGTGGAATGCTCAGTAGGATATATAGGTGATTTTTCCGGTCTCATTCTGTCTGTCGGAAATTTCTGTTTGACTAGTGATAGGGTGTGGGCTCAGAAAACACATAAGGCGTGTCGTGTGTGCTGTCTGGGTTAACAGCTGATCGCTGATTTGAAAATGTGCTGAGTGCATTAAGAAAGGTAGAGATTTTGTAAGAGCTGAGAGCGTTGATAGTCTAATTAACCTTGTTTTAGAGTTTGATGCGGCATTCTTAATTTAGGTGTGCTAGGAATCTCCTAACTCCTCTCTTTGGTCTGGCGTGGAGGCAGTGGCGCAGAGACGCCGTAACATTGGCAGTGAATAAAATATCTGTAACAGGATGTTATTTGTTTGGTTGGTTGCATGTTTTTACTTTGCACATATACTACTCCACAAAGCACAATCCAGTAACCGTGAAGCCGAACAACTTTATTTCATTCGTTTAGAAACGCTACCGGACACGTTTGCAGCTATTGATGCGGGGCTCCTTAAATTAGTTAACGGTGAGGTGAACACTTTTTCATTTGAAATCCGTTTCTCATCTCCAGAAACATGCAGGTGAAGGCATGACATCGGATAAACTTTATCTACTTTTTCATAAAAATCATCAAAATGTAATAATATACACATCGTGATTTCAGCGAATCTCGTGCCTGTCTCTCTGCGTTGACAGTAAAACCGTACTGGTCCACAGCCTTGTTCAAAGGTTTCCAGACAAATTAGTCTTAAATTTGATTACGGTAGACTCTAAAATGGAGCTGGTTGGAGAGCATTCCGGAGCATGAACATGACGTTTTTAGCGTGCGGGACAGAAATTATGGCAAAGACGTAACAAGATAAAAATGACGTCACGTCTAGCTATGCAATCCTTGCAAGATAACGTCTTTTGGGCTCGTGTGTGTGTGTGTGTGTGTGTGTGTGTGTGTGTGTGTGTGTGTGTGTGTGTGTGCGTGTGCGTGTGCGTGTGCGTGTGCGTGTGTGTGTGTGTGTGTGTGTGTGTGTGTGTGTGTGTGTGTGTGTGTCAGCGACTAGAGCCCGCGTTTGAGGACGGACAAGCTTGACATTTTAGGATATTGTCCCTCAAAGAATTATTTGAAGGCAATTTTTTGCATTTTTGGATTAAGATGCTCATTGGCGAGAAAATGGCCGTTTCCCAAAGATCGGTTGATTCACACTGGTGTCCGTAATTTATCTTATTTTTACTAGATGTTTTCAATATAGCTTAAGAAACGGGAGGATATTAAATACGTTCGTTGACCATCATTGTACCTCTAGAACTTTTTGAGTGATTATTAAATTTGTAAAAAAAACGAACAAAACAACAACAACAACAACAACACACATCATTTTCAT
The DNA here is from genome assembly GCA_036245525.1 of Semisulcospira habei. Taxonomy (NCBI): domain Eukaryota; kingdom Metazoa; phylum Mollusca; class Gastropoda; family Semisulcospiridae; genus Semisulcospira; species Semisulcospira habei. The sequence continues at coordinate 54,513,188 of BTPG01000005.1, forward strand.
GTTTTGGGTACTAATTTCACTAATTATTTGGGATTAATCTTATAACAATTGAACTTTCTTTACGAAAAACAACAACAATCTTCTCATTAATAGTCGGATGATTTTTCTTATAGGTATTTACATAAGACTACAGTTTGTCTCGCTGTCGTGTTCGATTAGTTAATTGTGATCTGTATGCCCTAGGTGTGAAAATCAAACAATTTTCTGCACCACTTTTAGTTGGGAGTCATTTGTAAAACAGTTAACATAACATTAATCTTCTCATTATTACCCGCTTGATTTTTCATAAACAGTGTTTGCATAAGCCTGCTCTTTTCCCGGATTTTTCACCTGAGTACATCTTCACTTTGTTCCGTAAGTCTGAGTCCAAGCTTGGAAACATCAGAAAGCTTTTCATAGTCCCAAAACCAAGGATCGATCTATATAAAACTAGCTTATCCTTCTCAGGGGCACTTATCTGGAATGCACTTCCCGACCATGTAAAATCCACCTCCTCGCTAGCCTGTTTTAAAAAGGGTCTCTGCAAATATTTTGTGGATCAGTCGTAGGGATGCCTTAACCCCTTGTATTATATGTTTCTTTTTATGCTGGGTCCAACTTATTCCCAATTAAATCTGTTATCCTTTTTATTTATCATTTGGACTACTTAGCTCTGTCTATGTGTGAAGGGGGGCGAGTGGAGTGGGGGAGGGGGTGTCTGTGAGTCTATGAATATGTCTGTTTATGTGAACAGTGTTGTCATCTGTTTGCCAGTATTATGTTTACTTATATGTATGCATATTTGTAGTTACTCTTGTAGTTGCTAGCAACGGCAGGTTTGTAAAATGGCTGTGTCGATGACGATGTCAATGCCTAAACCGTTGTAAAATAAAGTTTCATTGATTCATTCATTCATTCATTCATTTGGGGGTAGGGTTAAGACATGTGAACTGTAAGCCTTAGGCATGAAAATCAGCAAGATAATCGTAAAGTCTGTTCTTCTAATACGTCAAATGTTAGTACTGCGATGTGTGACGTATTACATCGAGTCGTCACTGTGAACACGGAGTAGTGTGACTAATAATACCATGACGTGTAGCTTAAAGTGACGTCATTTCGCTGTTCGTGCTATTCTTCTTCTTCAGAATAGTTATGTTACGACATAAAACAGAGCTTACGAATGGCGGGAATCGCCGTGTTTCCGTCTTTATTTCTGTGTGCCAGTCTTTGTGGATCAGAGGGTGGGTTAGATTAGAAGGAGATAGACTCTACACGAACCCAGAAAGCGTCCTAATGGCGGGAAGCGCCGTGTGTCCGTCTTTATTTGTGTGCGTGTGTTGATCAGAAGTTTGCTTACAGAGGGAGGAAAATGGATCAGCATTACAAGCCTAAAAATATGAACAATTCTAAATGTTCCTAAAAGATAAACGCATGTGAGCTCCAAACAATACGGTAGACTTTGGGATGAAATCCTCATCTTGTTTACCCTACATTTTACAATCCATTTGAGAACGGAAGGTGACCGTGATGTGCCGTGCTGTGTGTGCATCGGGCAAACTCTCCATTTGAGAACGGAAGGTGACCGTCATGTACCGTGCTTTGTGTGTATCGGGCAAACTCTCCCAGCACAGGAGATGAGTAGACGGATAAAGTCTTTATGACACTCAAACCTTTTAACCCCTTCACACCTTCACAGCTGAAAAAGTGAACTGCAAGAGGAATAGACCCTCATAAGCCTTCGCGCCTGCGGCGGCTCATGAGGATCTATGCCTCCTGTTGAGACCAATTTGCTTCCATGTTCCTTAGAGGATTGTGGATTTTGGTCTTTGAATAAACAAGGATTTTGGAAACAAAATTTAATATACGTCCAGTGGCCGGGAAGGGGTTTATTTTTGTATTGAAATGAAAGTTGAGTAAGTCTCTTAGTACAGATTTATTGTCAGACACGCCAGCAACACTTGCAAAGGAGATATTGTGAGCTAGTCACCTGGCCTGTTGAGAAGCTCGCTTTAAATAAATCACGTTCAAATGTCAGCAACTGGCAGCAGCTGTGAGCACCATCAATATGGACCGTCCCTAGACTGGAAGCAAACAGCAGCAGTCGGACCTGACTGGTATTGGACCACTGGAAGCAAACAGCAGCAGTCGGACCTGACTGGTATTTGACCACTGGAAGCAAACAGCAGCAGTCGGACCTGACTGGTATTGGACCACTTGAAAAAAAAAAATCAGCCCCCCAAAAGACAGAGCCTTAATATATCATGGCTGATTTGCAACAAATAGGCTACCAGCAGCATCCAAGCTATTCCCGACAGTTTGAAATTGGCCATAGGTTTTTTTTTTTTTTTTTTTTTTTTTTTTAAGCCCACGGAAAGTGTTGGAAATGTGAACATTCAGGTCTCTGACGTCCCACGCTGATTGTTCGCTTTAAAGCCACACATAATAACTATCTGCGATGGTGCGTTCTCTCTTTTATATCTTGAACTCGAAAATGTATCCTACGTAAATTTACAAACCGGTTATTTTTCCTGCGTAAAGGACTCTGTATATGCTGGTCTGTGGATTAGGACTAATTGTCTGAATTTTAAAGGTCAAAATCATAGACCAGCACGCATATTATGTTTTGACCTCATTATACTTGATTAGTTGGCCGTTTAAACTAACCAGGATGAAGGCCCATAAAAGTACATTTTACAAAACTTAAATTATTTGTAACTGTCTATATTCCCGCGGCATTTTCTATCCTTCTGTCCAAGATACATTGATCCTCAAAAGCCCCCGCAGAGTGCGGGACTCATGAGGATCTATGTCTCTTGCTGAACTCATATGTTTTTGCTTATACCTCTAATATTGCTTTGGGAAATAGGGTGGTGACAATGGCGAGGATGGTCAGTCACTCCCAACACGTAGCATATAGCATGTGTGTAGCATGTTGTAACAATGACGAGGATGGCCCGTCACTCCCAACACGTAGCATATAGCATGTGTGTAGCATGTTGTGACAATGGCGAGGATGGCCCGTCACTCCCAACACGTAGCATAGAGCATGTGTGTAGCATGTTGTGACAATGGCGAGGATGGCCAGTCAGTCACTCCCAACACGTAGCATATAGCATGTGTGTAGCATGTTGTGACAGTGGCGAGGATGGCCCGTCACTCCCAATACGTAGCATAGAGCATGTGTGTAGCATGTTGTGACAATGGCGACGATGGCCCGTCACTCCCAACACGTAGCATACAGCATGTGTGTAGCATGTTGTGACAATGGCGAGGATGGTCAGTCGGTCCCAACACGTACCATGTAGCATGTGTGTAGCGTGTTGTGCGACTGCAGTTATTTTCATTCCTACGACGTCACACGACAAGTCCCTTTAGCGAAATCCTTGCCACGTGACCTCGTTAAAAACACTTTTGTAGTGACTAATAGCGGATTTTCATGTAGCTACTTTGTGGCGCGCCTTCGATACTGGTTTTGTTGAGTTCCATAAAAAGAGCATCACAATGTTGAAAAGTACGAAGTGTTGTTTTTGTCAGGGAGTAAGAACCTCAAATAGTGCAGCTGGAAAGTGATTTCCGGTGGTCATTCTGTTTGGGGTTTTGCATTCTCATATACGAAGATTTCACGAATCCGGCTTGATAAAGATTTTAAAGCTGATCAAATAGAAGTTATAGCCATTTGAAGATTGACACATTAACGGCTAGAAAAGACGGTTCTTCTACCGTCTGAACTCTGCTATTGTTTTTAAAAAAATATATGTAGTCAGCAGATTATTTGGACAAGGACAATGGTGCCTCCAATATCGACAGTGGGACACGGTGTACATTCTGGACGTGTGTGTGTGTGTGTGTGTGTGTGTGTGTGTGTGTGTGTGTGTGTGTGCGTGCGTGCGTGCGTGCGTGCGTGCGTGCGTGTGTGTGTGTGTGTGTGTGGGTGGGTGGGTGGGCGTGCGTGTGTGTGTTTGTGTGTTTGTGTTTTTGTGTGTGTGTGTGTGTGTGTGTGTGTGTGTTTGTTTGTTTGTGTGTGTGCGCGCGCGTGTGTGTATGTTGAATCCTAAAGTCTAAAGTGTGCCCGTATATAAAATAATAACAATAATAATATTAATATTAATAATAATAATAATAATAATACATGGTATTTATATGGCGCATTTCTCATATTTATAATATAACTTAATGCGCAGGCGAAAACCACACACACACACACACACACACACACACACACACACACACACACACACACACACACACACACACACACACACACAGAGAGAGAGAGAGAGAGAGAGAGAGAGAGAGAGAGAGAGTCTGAAGGGGGGGGGGAGTGTACAGAAAACCGTAGAAATTACACGAAAGTCTGCGAAAAAAAAAAAGTTTTTAACTTTGCTTTGAACTGCATAAGGTGGCACTTCTCAGCTCAGTCGGTTAGGAAATCCAAATTAAAGGAGCAGTACATCTGAATGAGCGTTCACCGGCAGATTTGAGATGTTACTTTTGAACTGTGAGAAGTTTCTCTCCCGATGAACGCAGTGAGCGAGAGGACTGGTAAGTAATTAGACTGGAAGAAAGGTGTGATGGAAGACTGCCGTCAAAGTGCCAGGATAAAATGGTCGCTATCTTAAGGTCATGTTACATATTCAAATTGAGCAGTTCAGGCAGTAAGAGGACCGATGTTTTTAAAAACAACTTTTTGCCTTGTTTGAAAATTATTTTGTAGTAGGGCTGAATGTTGGAATTTGCTGGAAATGTTTTATTAGATAAGAGGAGACATGTTTGGTGCTTTGATTCATACCATCCTGAGCCAGTGGGCAATTGTGGGCCTATGTTGAGTTGCCGTTGACGTAGTGATTTGAGGGGGCACGCTGATTCTAGCTGTGCTTGGGTGTGGGATGGATTGTGGATTTTAAGAAAGCGTTTGACAGGGTGTGGCATGCTGCCGTTTGGTCCATCATGAAGCTATACAACATAAATGCCAACCTGATCAAAATCATAGCAAACCTTTACAACAAGGCCACTAGCGCAGACTGCTTCAACGGCAAAATAGGAAACTGGTTTAGGACTACAGTCGACGTCAGACAAGGCTGCTTGCTCTTACCTACTCTTTTCAACATCTTCCTGGAAGGAATCATGACAGATATTCTGAAAGATCATGAAGGAACTGTGAGTATTGGAGGCAGAACAATCACGAACATGCGCTTTGCGGACGACATTGATGGCCTTGCAGGAACAGAGAAGGAGCTAGCTCAGCTGGTGGAAAAGCTGGACAGTACAGCCATTGAGTATGGGATGGAAATCAGTGCAGAAAAGACCAAACTGATGACAAATAACACTAGTGCCATTGGCACCGACGTCATGATTGCAAGCCCAAAAATAGAAACAATTAACAAATTCAAATACTTAGGAGCCATTGTGACAGATGAGGGATCAAAACCAGAAATACTCTCCAGGATTGCGCAGACAACAACAGCATTGACAAGATTGAAGACCATATGAAAGAACAGAAACATCACGCTCTGCTTCAAGATCAGACTGATGCGCTCCTTCGTCATCTCAGTGTTCTTGTATGCCTGCGAGTCATGGACCCTCACAGCAGACCTTGAAAGGAGGATACAAGCCACTGAAATGAGATGTTTTCGAAGGCTGCTTGGCATTTCATACAAAGATCACATCACGAACGAGGAAGTGGGAAGCAGAATCAGGCAAGCCATTGGACCCTATGAAGACCTATTAGCCATTGTCTGAGATCACTACTTGACAAGCATGCTCCATCTGCTCGCCGTAAAGTGTCATGTCGGACATCCTCACCATGGTTCAGCGCCGTGGGAGGCAAGCTTCTCGCTGCAAAGAGAGAGCGACGACAAGCTGAGAGACTATGGCTGTCCACGGGACTTACCGTACACAAGCAGATTTTCAGCGCTGCTAAGAAATATGTAACTCGTCTGGTACTCGTGGCGAAGACAGCTTTCTTCAATGCCAAGATTGCAGCGTGCACCACCAGCAAGCAGCTTTATAATGTAACCAACAAACTGACTGCTAGAAGGGATCCATCTCCACTCCCGACCATTTTCTCACCATTAGAGTTGCCTGATCAGTTCTCAAATTTCTTTAATGAAAAAGTTCAGAACATTCGTGATAGACTTGATGGACTTATTTCACAGTCTCCATCGCAGTATGACGTTCCCTTTTCTGGTCAGTGTCTCTCGTCCTTCAGACCTGTCAGTGATCAGGAACTTCATGCTGTGCTGAAGAGAACTGCACAAAAAACTTGTAGTTTAGACCCACTTCCTACTACATTGCTGTACGAGTGTATTGATGTTGTGCTTCCAGTCATGACCAACATTGTCAACGAGTCCCTGAGGTCTGGTATTTTTCCGTCGGATTTCAAGTCCGCCATTGTTAAACCTTTGCTAAAAAAGCCCTCTCTAGACCCTAACAATCTACAGAATTACCGCCCTGTCTCAAACCTCCCTTTTCTCTCTAAGATCGTTGAGAAGGTTGTGTTGTCGCAACTTCTCGACCATCTGAACCTGAATAATCTTCTTAGTCCCAATCAGTCTGCTTACCGTGCAGGTCATTCCACTGAAACTGCGCTTGCAAAAATTCTTAATGACCTCCTCGAGGCTCTTGATGATGGCAAAGTATCTGTTCTCGCACTGTTAGGCCTATCTGCTGCCTTTGATACGATTGACCATGACATTTTGCTACAACGTCTCTATTCTGTGTATGGCATTCATGAAACTGCTTTATCGTGGTTTAGATCATATCTGACTGACAGAACTCAGTGCATAGTTGTTAATGATAAACTATCCAGCCCATCCACCGTGCGCTTTGGCGTCCCACAAGGTTCAGTTCTTGGACCAGTCCTCTTTACCCTGTATGTTCAGCCACTGGCCAGTGTCTTTAACCGTTTCTCTATATCACATCATGCATTTGCAGATGATACTCAACTCCATGACTCATGTTCACCTGATCAGATTATGGACACAATCGAGATCCTTCAGGAGTGCGTCTTGGATACTAAGATGTGGATGACTTCAAACAAATTACAGTTGAATGACGGAAAAACTGAGGCCATGATAATTGCTTCCCCGAGGTTGACGAAGACGCTGACACTCCCCCCGTCATTACAAATCTGTGGTGCCACTGTCCCCTTCTCCCCCCATGTAAAAAATCTGGGTGTCACACTTGATAGTAGCCTGTCCATGCGCCTTCATGTGAACAACGTTTGCAGATCCGCCTATACTGAACTGCGACGTATTGCTTCAGTCCGCCACTATCTGACACCTGAAGCAACTAAAGTACTTGTCTGCGCTTTTGTTTTGTCTAAATTAGACTATTGCAATGCTCTTTTGGCTGGCTGTTCCCAGTGTCTGATTGGCAAACTCCAGAAAATTCAAAACTCAGCTGCTAGGTTGATTCTTAGAGTCCCTAGATCAGATCATATCACACCCCATCTGTCTGCCCTACACTGGTTACCTGTAACGGCTAGGATTCAGTACAAAATTTCATGCATGACTCACAGTTGTATTACCTGTTCCTGCCCACACTACCTTGCCTCTCTTCTCCAGCTGTATACGCCCTTGAGACAGAATTTGCGCTCTGCTGCCGACTCTCGAGTTTTACGTATCCCTCTTGTCAAAACAAAGTCGTTTGGTGAGAGGTCATTCAGATACCAGAGCCCAGTTGTTTGGAATGATCTCCCACGCGAACTGAGATACGTGGATTCGAGAGAGGCATTCAAGCGTGCCCTAAAGACCCATATGTTTTCTGTCAGCTACAAATGACTTTGTCACACACCTGTCATGTTAAAGTCATCTCTATCTATTTATAGAAGTAGTGTGTGTGTGGGTGTGTGTGTGAATGCCAGTATGAGTCCATGAGCGTAGCGCACTTTTGAATGGTGACTTTATAGCTTGTTTACAGAGTGCGTTGTATTTTGTTTTTGTACTTTTTGTTAATTCCATTTTTGTAATTAGTTATTTTTTGTACATTAGTTTTTGTTAAGCGCCTAGAGCTCTAATCTGAGGTTAGGCGCTATACAAGTACTCATTATTATTATTATTATATTATTGTGAAAAAAACGCAAACTGAAGTGGTATGGGCATGTCACGCGTTCAGCAGGGCTTGCCAAAACAATCCTGCAAGGCACTGTGCAAGGACGACGAAGGAGAGGAAGACAGAGGAAAAGATGGGAGGACAATATCTCAGAGTGGACAGGACTGAAGCTGGGTGATACGCTAAGAATGGCAGAGAACAGAAAGGAATGGAGGGAGCTGGTTGCCAAGTCATCAGTGGTGCCCCGACGGTCGGCAAGACTACGGGATATAGATAGATAGATAGATAGATATGGTGTGGGGTTGGTAAGGAATCAGGTTCATAGCCAAGAAATGAGACAGTCAATGTGCTGTTGTTGTTGTTGTTGTTTTTTGTATTTTGTGCTTGGCAAATGTGCAGCTGTTAGGCGGTAGCGTTTTTTAGGGGATTGAAATATTAGGGCATGACAGGGACTGACTAAGACTAATAGACTGGACAGTACGAAAACGGCACTGTGTTCCGTGGCCTGTCAGAGGCACCACATGCCATATGTGACATAGACACTGGTTTAATGTACCCATATCATTGAGTTTGGCATTTTGCAGTTGGAACACTGAGAATATCATGAAAAATTTGAAATTTTGCCCCACAATCTTTGGTATCCCTACCTTCTTTAGTTTGAGCCTACCCGGCACCGGCCTCCACGTGGCGTAGGTGGGTAGTCCGCTCAGTCCCTGACTGAGTGGGCTAGCAGACGGGTGCCATCTTTGTCCAGGATTAGGACTTGATGTCAGCAGATATGTTGTTCAGCCTTTTCACTGGTCCGGTTTTCAAGGAGCTGTGCTAACCCAGGTTGTACCATGTTGGATTGGTCCTTAAAAATACTCGTGACTTTTTGGTCCTTTGGATCCCAAGTGTTTGCCGTGCTTGGAGACCCGTGTCGGGGGAGAAGAGGATCCTGGTGGCTGAGGTTCCCTTTGGGCTGCGGCTCACTGGTGCCAACACTCCACTTCGGCCTTGACTTCTACCTAAACGGGAGGCTAGTCGTACCGGCCTAGTCAATCGGCTCTTGTCACGTTGAGCCCTATCCCACTGTTGACATGCGGGTTGATATACGGAGCACCATGCTATAGCTTCTGCTGCTGATTAGGTGCTTTACGCCAGTATTCCCCTGCATTCAACAGTGTGATAGAAGGCGGTGGCTCAAACGGTTCAATCGGGCTTACCCCCTTGAGTATATCTTTCGGGCAGTCTCCATTGTGCGTCGGCTGGAGACCCGCCGACATTTGCACTTTCCCTTGTTGGGCTCGGTGGCGGGCGGGGACCCCCGGGGGATGAATATCTCTACTATTATAATATGGATACAACAAAAAAACCTAAACTTGCAAAGAAGCGGCACATAGCCACCAACATTAAACATGACAGTGACTCGGACTGTGAGGAAGCGACGCCTCAGGCGTCGGCCGTATAGCCTCGCTTCCTCATTGTCCATAGCAAGGTGAAGGAGAAACCTGTTACTAAGCTGCATCCTTTTCTGGTGGGGGAGACCCTCAGGAGCCGTGTTGGCAGGCCTGACGCCCAGCGCCTCAGGTCTGGTGACTTGCTGGTGGAGTGCCGTACCCGGGCACACTCCAGCGGGCTACTGAGGCTCTCTTCCATCGGAGACACTCCGGTGGAGGTCACACCCCACAAGACTATGAATTCGTCAAGAGGCGTAATCAAAGATCAAGCTTTGGCAGAACTGTTGGAAGATGAACTTGTACGGAACCTTAAGTCTCAGGGGGTGACTTACGTCAGGCGCTTCGCTTCCAAGCGAGGTGGTGGGGAGATCCGTCTCCCTACCATCATCCTGACGTTTGGCACCCCCACCCCTCCTACTACCATCTGGGGAGGTTACTACTCCCTGAGAGTGAAAAAGTACGTCCCTCTCCCCCTCCGGTGCTTTAAGTGCCAAAAGTATGGCCATGGGCAGAAGACATGCCGTCAGGCAGAGGCTTCATGCGCCCGTTGCACCAAGCCCGGACACTCTGCTGAGTCCTGCACAGCCACCCCCTTGTGTGTGAATTGCCAGGGGCGCATATGGCTTCGGATAAGAAATGCCCTCGTTGGATATCCGAGTGCAAGATTCAGCAGGTGCGTGTGGAGCAGGGACTGTCCTTTCTAGATGCCAAAAAACTGGTTGAAGGCTCTGGTGCAGCTGTGGCTGCCCCAACCTCTAACACCTCAGTATATACTTTCAGTGCAGCGGTGGCAGGCAAGCGTCCCACCAAAGATTTTTCATGTCAGACCCCAACTTCTTGGTTGGGGGCGGAGCCTCGGATCATCTCGCCCCTGGAGAGTAACCCTCCTCCGGTGGTGACGAAGAGCCAGGGAACGCAGAAGGCAGACACTGCCGGTCCGGTTGTGCCGCCTTCTGTTGTCCCTAAGCCTCAGCCCCCACCCAAACCTGTTAGTCAGTCAACTCCAAAGGCTTCTGGCTCTGGTCAGCCTTCTAAGGCCGCTAACTCTAGCGGCAGGAACGCTGCCCAGGACCAGGGGTCTAAGAAATCTATGGGACCGCTGTGCGCACGGGCCCAGAAGGGGAACACTGATGTCCCCCTTCAAAACAAATATGCTGCACTGGAGGAGCGGATGGAGGGAGTGGAAGTTGTCGTTGCTGATTTTGCTGCAGCTCCACCCCCTTCATCTCCGAGGAACTAGAGGAGGCCCGGGAGCCGGCCCCCCTCTGTTTCTTCAACTCCTTCCAAGGTAAAGGAAAAAGGGGGGGAAAACTCTTCACCCCCAGATAAGACATAATCATGTACTCTATGCTTCAGTGGAATTGTCGTGGTTTTCAAGCTAACTTTGAGGAATTACGTCTTTTAGTCAAGTTCTATAACCCCTCAGTAATATCTCTTCAGGAGACTTACCTGAAGACTTCTGACCATGTATCCTTTAGTGGTTTTAACGTTATACACAAAGGCTCTGATTCGGAGAGGCGCTCGGGTGGAGCGGCTCTTCTCATTAGTAGCCAAATTTTAAGTAGCCCCGTTAGCATCGACACCTGTCTTCAGGCTGTCGCAGCTCGGGTTACCTTGAAGAAGACCATAACCGTATGCAGTATTTACCTGCCACCATCACTGCGGGTCAGTAGCAATGATATTTTTAACTTAGTAGATCAACTGCCCCCTCCCTTTATTCTCATGCGGGATTTTAACGGTCACGCTCACCTTTGGGGCAGTGACCACTATGATGGCAGAGGTCAGATGTTAGAAGATGGTTTTTCTCAACTTAACCTATGTGTCTTTAACGATGGCTCACCTACATACTCTAACCCAGGTTCAGGCTCTAGTTCTGTTCTAGACCTCACTGTGTGTGATCCTTCTCTCATGCTGGACTTTGACTGGAAGGTTCACGACGACCTGTGTGGTAGTGACCACTTCCCAGTAGTTCTGTCATCGGTCAGCTGTGAGGAGGATTCGCCGGTGGGGCGCTGGAATCTCAAGAAAGCTAACTGGCCTCTGTTCGCCTCCCTCTGTCAGTCTCGTCTTACAGAGGAGGTGGTCATGTCAGCTGAAGAACCTGTTTCTTGTTTTACTTTGATTTTGTTGGACGTAGCAGGTGAAACCATCCCTAGAACTTCTACATCAGTCCCTCGGAAGCCGAGAGTACCATGGTTCAATGAAGAGTGCCGCAAGGCCCAAAAAATACGCAAATCTGCTCAGCGACGTGCTTTTCGTAATCCGTCGCAAGCAAATATTTTAACATTTAAAAGACAGCGGGCGAAAGCCCGTTACATTTTTAAACGCGAACGCCGTGCTTCCTGGAGACGCTTCGTCTCATCTTTATCTTCTAGGACTCCGTCCCAAACAGTCTGGAAGGCTGTTTGAAGAATTAGGGGCAGGGGTGGCTCGGTTTCTGTCGGCCATCTTAGAGATGGTGCCAGTTTGGTCACAGATAAAAAGGCTGTGGCCAATTTGCTTGCCTCCACCATTGCCCATAATTCTTCAACAGAGCATTATTCACCTTTCTTCCAGAAAGAGAAGGAGAAGCGAGAATCTTGTGCTTGTGATTTTATATCAGATAACTCGGAAGACTATAATGCCCCCTTTACGTTTTCAGAATTGCAGCAAGCCATGCAGAAATGTACTGACTCTGCTGCTGGATTAGATACCATCCATTATCAGCTCCTAACTCATCTGCCTGAGGATTCACTCCTTGTGCTTCTCAAGGCCTTTAACCATATCTGGATAACTGGTCGTTTTCCGCCATCTTGGCGCCAGGCTGTGGTTGTGCCAATCCCCAAGCCGGGTAAGGATCCTTCCGACCCGGGCAACTACCGGCCAATAGCTTTGACATCATGTTTATGTAAGACTATGGAACGCTTGGTCAACGCCCGACTGGTGTGGCATCTTGAGTCACGTGGTCTCATCACAGACCTCCAGTGCGGTTTCCGGCGCTTCCGTAGTACAACTGACCATCTAGTTCGCTTTGAGTCTTTTATTCGAGATGCTTTTGTCAACAAGCAGCATGTCTATGCAATTTTCTTTGATCTTGAAAAGGCATACGACACTACCTGGAAGTATGGTATAATGTCTGATTTGTCGGACATGGGTTTTAAAGGGCACTTGCCTGTTTTTATTCACAATTTTTTGTCTAACAGGTCGTTCCATGTCCGTGTGGGCTCCACCCTCTCCGACTCCTTTGAACAGGAGATGGGTGTCCCGCAGGGCAGCATTCTATCTCCTGTTTTATTTAGCATTAAAATAAATAACATTGTAAAGGCCGTCAAGGATGATTCTGAATGCTCTTTGTTTGTGGACGACTTTGCTTTGTGTGCACGAGGTTGAGGACTTGCGTCCCTTGAGAGGCGCTTGCAGCTGTGCGTTGATCGCATCCAGCGGTGGGTGTCTCTCAACGGATTCAGGTTCTCGCCCTCCAAGACAATCTGTGTGCATTTTACTAACCAGACGAAATTTTTTCCAAAACCTACCCTGAGCATTGCTGGAGTGCCAATTCAGGTGGCCGAAGAGGCAAAGTTTCTGGGGGTCATCTTTGACAAAAGATTGACCTTCTGCAACCATGTTACCTACCTTAGAACCTCTTGTCAGAAGGCCCTCGACATTCTTCGTGTCGTTGGTCGTACTGACTGGGGTGCAGACCGCATTGTCTTACTTAGACTGTACCGGGCCCTTGTTCGGTCCAAACTGGATTACGGCTCTGTGGTATATGGCTCGGCTTCAAAGTCTGTTCTACAGCGTCTGAACACAATTCACCATCAAGGTCTGCGCATATGTCTGGGAGCCTTCAGGACATCTCCAGTTCCTAGTCTGTATGCAGAGGCAGGGGAGCCTTCTCTCGGGCTCCGCCGCATCCGCCTCATGCTCAGCTACGTTCTGAAGCTGAAGGCCCATCCAGACAATCCTGCCTATGATTGTGTTTTTAACCCGTCGTTTGCAGAGATTTACGATGCCCATCCGGGAGCTGTCCGTCCCCTTTCCTTCCGTGTCCGACCTCATCTGCAGGCGGCCGGAGTGGACCTGGACAAAGTTTCGGAATCTCTGCAGCACGTCACTCCACCCTGGCTACTACCAGTTCCTGACATCTTGCTGGACTTGACCGCCCACAAGAAGGATTGTACTCCACCAGCCATATACCAACAGAGCCTCAATGAACTCCTTTCAATTTTTCCTGGCTATTGTCGTCTTTATACGGATGGGTCCAAGTCCGAGGATGTGAGGGTGGCTGCGGCTGCAGTGTCCTCTCGCCATCCTAAACGCCCATTTAAGCTCCGTCTCCCCGACCATTCCTCTGTATTTAGTGCAGAACTGCAGGCAATTCTGCTGGCACTCAAGCATGCCTATCAGTCTCGGGAAAGGAACTTCCTGATTCTGTCCGACTCTCTTTCTGCCCTGCAGGCCCTTCAGGGCGCGGGAACAGACCATCCACTGCTGGTGCAGATTAGAGAGCTTTACGCAGACTTGATGAAGGAATATTATGACATCATTTTTATTTGGGTCCCAGGCCATGTGGGCATCGAAGGCAACAGAATCGCAGATTCTGCTGCCAACAGTGCCCGCAGTGACCCTGTCCCTGACACACAGACTGTCTATAGTGATTTTAAACCTGTGATTAGTGCGTACGTGGCCCGCGAGTGGCAGTCCGAGTGGGACAAAGAGGAAGGGAACAAGCTTCATGAAGCTCTTCCTAAGTTGTCTGACAGTCTACCTTTCCGCTGCGGCAGCCGCCGTGAGGAGACTGTCCTTGCTCGGCTCCACATCGGGCACACGTGTGTTACGCACTCTTACTTACTTAACAGGATGAGCGTCCATGGTGTTTTGCCTGTGATGAGCAGTTTTCTGTTCGACATTTTTTGCTGTATTGTGCTGACCTAATTGACACCAGATATAAACACTTTACAGCAGACTCCTTGAAGGTTTTGTTCCGGGATGTTCCCCCGGACAAAATCTTCAATTTCTTGCGAGCATGCAATATTTTTAACAAGATTTGAGCATTCATAGACTATGTGAATCTTTTTTATTTGCCCTTTTTGAGAGTCTGTAGACATTTCTTTTAAAGACATGTGCGACATTTTAGCCTGAGATTTTTAATCTATATTTACATCTTGTCTTAAGACCTTGCTTTTAGTCTGGCTGACCAGATTTTTACCCATCCCGCCGTGAGATGGCCTTAGTCGCCTGCTCGGCGTTAAACCCAAATAACTAACTAACTTCTTTAGTTTGAAGATATCTTTTATACAACTTATGTTTCTTTTTAATCATTCTTAAAGCACCCTTATTCATCCAAGATGGTGTGATTCTTTTATGTGATTTACTCATCACTTTTGGGATGTGCAACTCCATACCTTTCAAAATCAAAGACTTAATTAATGCCCAGAGTTTTTCCACTCCGCGATTTTCAGGTTTACTAGTTGTAAAGTCTATATTTGCGATATGTGCTCTCAGACTATCATAGTCTCCCTTTCCAAGGCTAAAGGAATATTTATTACTCTGCGTCACCTTTACCTTAGGTACATACAGATGGAAGAGTAAAACATCATGGTCACTCTTGCCAATGGGATCCAAATGTTGAATATCTGAAGTTAGCAACTCATTATTTACTAAATATTAGGTCATCTAATGTTGACCTCTGACATTGCCTATGTCTTGTTGGATTTTTCACCATCTGAATCAGGAAGGCATCCCTTATGCACTCCACAATTTGATTATTTTTCTCACCTGTCCAGGAGCCATCCCATCCTGCATACGGGAAATTAAAATCTCCGAAAATGCAAATTTTGGCATATGTTTGTATCTCCTCGGATCGTAAAAGTTGTAATAGTAAATCTGTGTTTTCAGTTGTGGAGCTAGGGCTTCTGTACACACAACCAACAAGAATTTTTTCACCAGAAGCACTCACAAAACAGCACCACAAGCTCTCTTCAAACTTACTATTGTTCAATATTTCACATTCTTGAGCATTTAACTTTTTGTTAAAGTAAAGGGCAACTCCTCTCTTAGGGTTTGTGTTAAGAAACATATCATAATTTGGTAACGTGTATTCTGACTCCAGTGGAGTATAGATTTGATTTTTAGCTTTCACTTCAGTAAGACCAATGATGTCGGGCTTTATATCATCAATCCTTTTAAAAAGTTCACTCTTTTTATTTAACAGATAATCGACATTACTGTATAAGACTGTACAAAATTTGGAATCAATTGAAGAAAAAAGACAAGACGAAGAGCAAGAAGAAAGATGACAAGACAAAGAAGAATCTAAAGTTGCTGAAGATGAATGTCTAGTATTGCTTTCAGTATATGTACACTTATTTACAATTGAAGATTTTTTGTGTGGGCTGTCATACTGTCAATTGTCTGCCCCTGCTTGTGTGGCAGAAGCATCCTGTTGTGCTACAGTAGCTCTGGTTTTTCTGGCGACGATCTTCAAAGCTCTGTAGTCTATCAAATTTTCCTCCCCTCCCTGCACCCTCTCTCTCATCTCCTCCCTTAGTTCCTCAATTTTTTTCTCTTTCCTTGGGGGTACTGTCATTGTTGATATAAATGCGTGCGTTTGGGGGTTTGTTTTTATTCAAATCAAAAATCCCCTTCAACATCTTCTTGGTTCCCTCAGTCTTCACCACCAGTCTCAACAGTCTTGGTCTGACATTTTGTCCTATTTTAAAGGTCCCCAACCTGACTGGGCTATCTACCTCATCTGCATCCACATCTGGCATCTTTCTCACCAGCTCGCGCACCCAGTTTCTATCATCTCTCATCCTTTCTTCTGCTGTCTCTCCCTCACTCTCACTCAGATTCGCCACAATTATGTTCAACTTTCTCTTTTCTCTCTCTTCTGCTTCCTGCATATATTCCTTCACTTTTTGTTCAATGGACTCATCAATCCTCTTGTCAATGTTTTCTTTCTTATGCACACTTTCCAAATATTCCAGTCTGTCAGTCATGGTTCTTAGCAGCTGAAAGATGCCATCCAGCTTGGCCTCAATTTGCGACTTGACAATTACCTCTTTGTCCCCACAAGGTTCACAAGTCCACTGCAGTAGCTTTGAACCCCTGCAAGCATTGAACTGTGCTGTGGTCAAACCACAGCACGACTTGTGGCAAAATTCTTTGCACAAAAAGCACTGGGTGCTAGCATCTCCCTGGCTATCAATCGCATTTCCACACGACAGACACAACCAGGGCGACTGCATGCTTTTTTGCTTTTTGCTATTGCCGCCGGAAGAGCCTTTTCTCTCATGTTGTGACATCGTGAAAAAGTAACTTTTCGTGTGCCTGTGCCTGAAGTATAAAGTAAAATTAAGTAAGTGCACAACAGAAATAGATACAGAATATGATCCGACCTACCTTGGAGGTGGTTATGTTAGTCAGTGAAAACGTGAAACAAGTGCAAAGGACTCGGAAGGTGCGTCCTAGCAGACGACGGAACACAGTGCAGTCAACGATAGGTGTGAGCGATCCCCAAAGATCAGGTGGACGATGATAACTAGCAAAACTAGCCAAAATATTCCTGTGGAATGTTATTCCCCAGGACACAATGGCTCACTCCAGCCTTTTTGAAACAATCTTTGCTTTTAGGTACTGCTGTAAAATAAATATAACGCCAAAACTTTTCTCATTTCACAAAAACAGCAGCCATCTTGCGCATGCGCAGACCATAATCATGTACAGTATGTGGTGCTTGTTTCATTCAATCTAATCACTTGAAAACACACATGCTGACACACACAGGCCAGAAGCCAAACAAGTGTATAGTATGTGGTGCTCGTTTCACTGAATCTGGTAACTTGAAACAACACATGACACACACAGGCCAGAAACCACACAAGTGTACTGTATGTGGTGCTCGTTTCACTCAATCTGCTAACTTGAAAACACACATGCTGACACACACAGGCCAGAAGCCACACAAGTGTATAGTATGTGGTGCTCGTTTCACGCAATCTGGTACCTTAAAAACACACATGCTGACACACACAGGCCAGAAGCCACACAAGTGTATAGCATGTGGTGCTCGTTTCACGCAATCTGGTACCTTAAAAACACACATGCTGACACACACAGGCCTGAAGTAACAGAAATGTACAGAATGTAGTGGCAGTTTTACTGGATCTGGTAACGTGAAAACACATGAGGCCCAGGCCTAAAGTAACAGAAATGTACAGAATGTAGTGGCAGTTTTACTGGATCCGGCGGGTAACGTGAAAACACACATGATGAGGCCCAGGCCTGAAGTAACAAATGTACAGAATGTAGTGGCAGTTTTACTGGATCTGGTAACGTGAAAACACACATGAGATACAGGCCTGAAGTAACAAATGTACAGAATGTAGTGGCAGTTTTACTGGATCTGGTAACGTGAAAACACACATGATTGATTGATTGATTGTACATTGCTTAACGTCCCGACAGCAACAAGGCTTTCTCAGGACGTGCCTGCACTGCTTGTGAAAAAAAAAACTAAACAGAACATTGAATGTATGTCGCCAGCCGGTCAAATACATTAAATAAACCTAACACATGGGGCCCAAATAAAGCTAAGACCATTTAGCAACACACATCCAATATCAAGAGCTACAGGCAGTGCAGACAGTAGGGAGAGTTTTAAAAATGCAAATACAGGTGAATGGACAAAGGGTAGACAGAAACACATGCCCCAGAATAGAGAGAAAAACCCACCCTGTGGGGCTGACCAGGGTGACCCTGGGAACTAAAAAATACCTAACCCCACCCAAGTCCCCCAGGGCAGACCCGGGTGGGGTAAAAACACACATGAGACCCAGGCCTGAAGTAACAGAAATGTACAGAATGTAGTGGCAGTTTTACTGGATCGGGTAACGTGAAAACACACATAATGAGGCCCAGGCCTGAAGTAACAGAAATGTACAGAATGTAGTGGCAGTTTTACTGGATCTGGTAACATGAAAACACACATGATGAGGCCCAGGCCTGAAGTAACAGAAATGTACAGAATGTAGTGGCAGTTTTACTGGATCTGGTAACGTGAAAACACACATGATGCGATACAGGCCTGAAGTAACAGAAATGTACTGGATCTGGTAACGTGAAAACACACATGATGAGGCCCAGGCCAGTGTGCACAGGACAAAACTGTTGTATCTCCTGTTACCTAAAGGAGTTCATTGGAAAGTTGCTTCAGACACTGTATGTACAGAGTATGATTTTGTACAAGCACGTAAAAGCTGCTGTAAGGGTTGGAACCAAAGTTACCGTCTACTTTCATTGCATGTCAGGTGTAAGACAAGGTTGTGTGTTGAGCCCACTGCTGTAAGGGTTGGAACCAAAGTCACCAACTACTTTCATTGCATGTTTGGGGTAAGAGAAGGTTGTGTGTTCAGCCCACTGCTGTTTAAGGCCCCGTCACACTTGCTGGTTGTGCCCTGATTTTGCAGCCGATTCCGATCCGATTGCGGTCGGATGACGTCATATATCCGATCCGATCCGATCGCAATCGGCTGGGAATCGGGTGTTTAGAAACTGCTCTATTTTTTCGATCCGAATCGGCCCCGGTTGTAAGCTTCAACCAATCAGAGCTCGTCTCGCAAAGCACGTTGTTTCAGTTTGCAAATGGCGGAAGATCAGTCAACCACCTTCGTTGCCGATGTTTCGCCCGCCTCAGTCTTCCCGAATATGATGTAAAACTGCTGATAATGCAAGCACATCATCATCACTGTCCAAACTAGCAGCCATTTCGCTGAACAGGTACGACCTTGATCTTCCATTCAAACCGGTCGGCTAAATAAAGTCAGGGAATGTGTGGCAGTGCACACGTTTTTGCAGTCCGGTCCGATCACACACCGATTCGAAACTGCTCAAGAATCGGCCTCAAAATCGGGCATGTGTGGCGGGGCCTTATGGGTTGAAACCAAAGTTACCGACTATCATTGCATGTTAGGGGTAAGACAAGGTTGTGTGTTCAGCCCACTGCTGTAAGGGTTGGAACCAAAGTCACCAAATACTTTGATTGCATGACAGGGGTGCGAGAAGGTTGTATGTTGAGCCCACTGCTGTTTTCTAACTTTTTGTCAGAATCTGAGGCGGATGTATCATCGTGGCGCACGTGGCATTGATATTTTTGCAGACCCACTGGGTATTTTCTTTATATGTCCTGATGATACAATCATTGTCACTGACTCTGTAGCAGATCTCCAAAAGCAAATTAATTATTTAGAAAAATACTGTAAAAAATGGGGTCTCAATGTGAACATGGACAAAACAAAAGTTATGGTCTTCAAAAATGGAGGTATTGTGAAAAACTGTAAACAATGGTTTTATGCAGACCAGGAGATTCAGGTCGATTCTAGTTATACTTACCTTGGTGTGATATTTTCCTCCACTCTGAACTGGGCTAGATGTGTAGAAAACTTATCTCGGTGTGATATTTTCCTCCACTCTGAACTGGGCTAGATGTGTAGAGAACTTACCTTGGTGTGATATTTTCCTCCACTCTGAACTGGGCTAGATGTGTAGGGAACTTACCTTGGTGTGATATTTTCCGCCCCTCTGAACTGGGCTAGATGTGTAGAGAACTTACTTGGAAAAGCCAGGAGAGCAGTTGTAGGTATCAAACGATTATACTTCAAATTACAAAACTTGCCAGCTGACACTGTCTTCACATTTTTGATATCAAGATTAAACCCAGTGTGCTATACGGCTCAGAGGTTTGGGGTTTCCAGAGACATGTAAACCCAGTGTGCTATACGGCTCAGAGGTTTGGGGTTTCCAGAGACATGATGTAAACCAGTGTGCTATACGGCTCAAAGGTTTGGGGTTTCCAGAGACATGATGTAAACCCAGTGTGCTATACGGCTCAGAGATTTGGGGTTTCCAGAGACATGATGTAAACCAGTGTGCTATACGGCTCAGAGGTTTGGGGTTTCCAGAGACATGATGTAAACCCATTGTGCTATACGGCTCAGAGGTTTGTGGTTTCCAGAGACATGATGTAAACCCAGTGTGCTATACGGCTCAGAGGTTTGGGGTTTCCAGAGACATGATGTAAACCCAGTGTGCTATACGGTTCAGAGGTTTGGGGTTTCCAGAGACATGACTATGTAAACCCAGTGTGCTATACGGCTCAGAGGTTTGGGGTTTCCAGTGACATAATTTAAACCCAGTGTGCTATACGGCTCAGAGGTTTGGGGTTTCTAAGGGACATGATGTAATTGAACAGGTTCATATAAAGGTTGGTAAAATGGTCCTTGTTGTTGGAAGAGATGTGAAAAACAATATTGCGCTGGGTAAGTGTGGAAGATTTCCTATGTTTATTGATTCCTATGTTCGAATGGTGAAGTATTGGTGCAGAGTTCTTACCATGTCAGAAAACAGTTACCCAAAGCAGTGTTACAAATGTTATGTATGATGCTTCAGGTAGATCGAACTGACATGTCATAGGGCTCTAGCTCTGTTTTCATGTCTTCATAAAAGTCTTCAGTAGGCACGTCTATGATCAGGGCTGGACCCAAGGGGGGGGGGGGGTTACCTGGTTTCCGGAACGTCCCCTCCCAACTAAAAAAAAAAAAAAAAAAAAAAAAAAAAAAAAAAAAAAAAAAAAAAAGTTAATTTTTTTTTTATGCAAAGGGAGTTCCAAAGTTTTTTTTTTTTTTTTAATTGTTTTTAAAACATTGCAGTTTTTAGTCACTTTTGATCCAAGGTACAAAGAGTTATTATAGACACAATCCAACGGAAATCCATTTCAAGGGATCCGTTGAAACGTCCAAAGCGTTTTCCCGTTGAAACGACCAAGTAACCCAACCCCTAACCCTAAATTAGTAAATGCAGCCATATTTTCTTGTTCTGGCCGCAAGCCTCTTCCAGCACCTTCACCTTGATACAGCCCTAATCCCCCAAAAACAACTTTTTAGAAAGATTAATTAAGACGCTAAGTTGATAATTATAATAATTCGTTGTAACGAACATCCGTTGAAACGACCATCGTTGAATCGTCCAAAAACATCGTTGAAATGGATTTCCGTTGAATCGACCAGGTACCCAAAAGAGTTGCTCTCCTTCAGTGCACGTCTTTCCAAGAAAGATCAGTGAAAAGATGTCTGACGTCATTAAGGTTTGTGGGGAGAAGTTTACACCTAGATCTATTTTCTTTGGTAACACTTCACTTTTGCTGTCTCCCCGAAAATGCCGAAACTGAAAAAAAACAGATGCTCAGTGATGGCAGTAGGCGACTGTCATGCTGGTTTTCATCAAGCTCCATTTCAGAAGGTACATTGACTATGATCATAGAGTCTGTATCAGTGTATAACAGCGGACAGTCAGGATACTTCAGTTTAAAGTAATCATAGTAGAATTCAAGCATTAGCAGTTTTGAAGTTCAAGTATTGCCATACCAATGAATACCGGCTTGTTGAGATCAGCCAACTTTTTTTTGAGTGTCACCGCATACAGTGACTGATGAAACTCTTTATACCCTGTGTATTGTGCCTTGCCTGTAAGTTTAATAGCACCTGATTCAGTTGTGACCAGTCTCACATCTTTACGGTGATGTGGATTTTCCATTGTCTTGCCAAAACAGGCATTGTTTATAAGCTTAAACAAGTCTTTGTCAAATGCATTGTTACCTTCCCTTGCACGAAGGGTTGTGTTTTTCATGATGTAAAGCACACGGATCAAATTCAATGCCTCTATGAACTTTTAGTATTAATCCATGCTTGATGTCAAACTGCAGTAGACCCCCACTCGGGTCTGCCATGGGGGGACTTGCGGGGAGGGGTTAACTACATTTTAGTTCCCAGGGTCACCCTGGTCAGCCCCACAGGGTGGGTTTCCCCCTCTATTCTGGGCCATGTGTTTCTGTCTACCCTTGGTCCATTCACCTGTATTTTCCTTTTTTAAACTCTCCCTTCTGTCTGCGCTGCCTGTAGCTTTTGATATTGGATGTGTGTTGCTAAATGGTCTTAGCTTTATTTAGCTTATTAGACCGGCTGGCGAAATACATTCAATATTCCGTTTAGTTTTTGTTTCACAAGTAGTGCAGGCACGTGCTGAGAAAGTTGTGTTGCTGTCGGGACGTTAAGCAATGTACAACTAAAACTGCAGTAAGTGATAGTGACATACGTAATTGAATTTATCATTTAAATTTGGCACAAGTTTTTTCTTGTTTCTTGTTTCCCACCCCCACCACCCCCCCCCCCCCCCCCCACCCCCCACACCCCGACCCCGTCAAAGCCGACATTTTCTCAGCTGATAATGTATAATCATTGTGGTAATCATGTAGATGGTGTTGGTACTCCAGGTCGATTCAAAGATCCAACCTTTCTCATGATTCCGATCATGATTCAAAAAGAAACGGTCCCCTCTCGCTTGTGATCAATAGTGAAATCATTGAAACTGTCCAAAACTTTAAGATTCTTGGCACTACCCTTTCATTTGACCTTGTGGCAGGAAAACACTCGCCTCATTGTCCAAAAACACAGCAGCGCTTGTTCTTCCTGCGATGTCTGAAAAGTTTCGGTCTCTGCCCACATGTTGATGCAATTTTACCGAGCTGTGATTGAGAGCATGCTCACCTTTTCGATCACGGGTTGGTATGGTTCCATCACGGCCAAAGAGAAAATCAGACTGAGTAGGGTGGTCAAGACCGCTTCAAAAATCATAGGCAGAGATCTTTCCTAGCCTGGACTCGCTGTACCAGCAGCGTCTTTTACGTAGAGCAAGTCTTATCTCCAGTGATTCCACCCACCCCGGCAATGAGCTTTTCCAACTTTTACCATCAGGGCGTAGGTACAGGTCTATCAGTACCAGCAGATTCCGCAACAGTTTTTTTCCCCTCTGGCTGTTCGTGCTCTCTCTGATAAGCCGGACTGATTGGAGAGAGCGTGAGTGGCGATTGAGAACTTGTCGGAATATGTACAGTCAGCTTATAACTGAATCAGTGAGGCGTGCCCGTTCAGTGTTTAATACCAGTATTTGCTTAGTATTTAGCATAAAAATCATATTTTACAGTTTACTCTGTGTGTGTGTGCGCGTATGTATGTGTGTAAACAAGAGAATCTCCGATATTTCTGTACACACAAGCTTGAAACTTGGCGAAATACTTTCTTAAAGGGTTGGCTAAGAGACCCTCCGTGCATTTTATAATTGAATTTCTCATTAAAGACACAAACTTTAACAACTGTTTACAGGAAGTCGGTTGACCCAGATCAGAGTCCGTAATTTGTCATATTTATAGGAAATTTTGGATATAGCTAGTTTAGAGAAATACATTGGATGAGTTCGTTAGCTAGCTTTGTAACCTTTTAACTTCTTTACTAAAAATTAATTCTTTTCACAAAAAAAATTAAAACATTAAGGTTGTATACTATACCTACATTTTTTAATTGAAAACTGCCCTTTATAGGGTTTTTTGAGAGCCTTGTTGAGTCTGGAGGCTATTGCCACCCTGACAGACCCATGGTCCCGGGCATATTTGTAAGTTTGAACCGTTTGCGTGAGGTACCCCATGAACAAAAACACGCAAAATAGCTGATTTCAGAACACAATAAAAACTTATCGAATAGTGTGTTAAAATGATAAAGAAACATCTAGATCACTTCATATAGTATTTTAGTATTTTCTCGTAAAAAATGTGTGTTCTGATAATTGGAATTCTAAGTGCAATCTTTAAAAGTGTATTTTGTAAATTCGCAAATTGCCCGGATGTTATCAATAACATTACAAGTGTTTGCAATGTTGGGCAATTGCTCAGGCCCTTTTTATTCGATAAAGTCGTACTTTAGATTGATTGATTGATTGTACATTGCTTAACGTCCCGACAGCAACAAGGCTTTCTCAGGACGTGCCTGCACTGCTTGTGAAAAAAAAAAAATAAACAGAACATTGAATGTATGTCGCCAGCCGGTCAAATACATTAAATAAACCTAACACATGGGGCCTAAATAAAGCTAAGACCATTTAGCAACACACATCCAATATCAAGAGCTACAGGCAGTGCAGACAGTAGGGAGAGTTTTAAAAAGGCAAATACAGGTGAATGGACCAAGGGTAGACAGAAACACATGCCCCAGAATAGAGAGAAAAACTCACCCTGTGGGGCTGACCAGGGTGACCCTGGGAATTAAAAAGTACCTAACCCCACCCAAGTCCCCCAGGGCAGACCCGGGTGGGGGCGTACTTTAGATGATATCACACATTATTTATGAAAAAATAAGGGGGTCCCGCGCAAAAATTGGCACTTTGGGTCGTTTGCGAGTGCGTTTTCAAAAAGGGATACAAGCGATGTCTGAGAACAAACAACAACGGCAGATACGGGATGAAAAGGTTTATCTATAAGTAATTAAATGCACCAATTGTCCCTTAGAAAAAGCTTACGACATGGTTTGGCACGGTAAACTACTTAGTAGATTGGGCGACCTAGGAATATCCAACAAAATGTACAACCTGGTGAAATCCTTCCTGGCCGACCGGCGAATAACAGTTAAAATAGGCAATGCGTTATCAAGGGAGCACACCCTAGAAAACGGAGTACCACAAGGATCGGTGCTCAGCCCCCTCCTATTCACACTCCTATTCACAGGCCTACAACACGTTGTCAGGCACAACAAAATAATGCAATTCGCAGACGACACCTCACTAATAGGGAAAATTAAAGAGTAGACAAAGAAATTTCAACTGGGAACTAGTAGGATTCCAAGAATTCCAACAAGATCTGACAAGAATAGAAAATTGGCTAGTAAGAGCAGGCCTAAAAATTTCCCCCCATAAAACCCAAGCAATCATCTTCAGAACAAACCGCAGCTACAAATACCAAATAAGAGCCCCCACCCCCAAATTACAAATTGGTAAGATAGACCTAGAATACTGCCAAAGAATCAAGTTCTTAGGAGTGATATTTACAACCAGCAACAACTGGACACCCTACATAGACCAAATATGCCAGTCGGCCAGGAAAGGAATAAACCTAATGCGCAAAGTCAGCGGAGCAGACTGGGGCACCGACCCCAAGTCACTCCTAAACCTCTACCACGCCTTTGTAATGTCCAGGCTACTCTACGCAGCCCCACTCCTTACCAACCTAAACAAAACCCAAACCAAAAAATTGATGTCAGTACAAGCAGACGCCCTGAAGGTGGTCATGGGGGTCCCCAGACACACCCCCAACCTGCTTGTGCTGGCAGAATGTGGTCAAAAGCCCATAACACTAATAATAAAGGAAAGGACAGCTAACCATTACTACAAAACGATATGCATGCCGGAAGACCACCCGGCCAAGCTCACGCTCACCTCCAACCACAAGCCCATAAATCAACCCACCCAAACACCACAAATAAAAACCGAAGTCCAAAAGTTAGAAGACGTGATAAACCTCAAATTATCAAATAGAACGCCAAATCCACAAATAACAACGCCTCCATGGAAACTCCCACAAATAGAGGTAGACCTGGACCTCACAAAATATCAGAAAGCAACAGACGGGCCCAAAATGAAGACGGAGTTCGATATTAAAAGAACTACTACATACAAAAACTACACAATCATCTACACAGACGGGTCCCATGACCCAACCAGCCACGCAACCGGACTAGGTATCCACGTCCCCAACAAATCGGATCGGGCTATAAAATTACCGGACCACACATCAGTTTTCACAGCAGAACTCACGGCCATCCTGGGAGCCATCAAAGTAATAAGAGCCGACCTTCAGGAAGCTAAACACTTACTCATAGTGACGGACTCCTTATCGGCAATACAAGCGATTCAGAACCTAGACTCGTTCAGAGAAGATCTAACATACCTGGTCAGACTAAGAGCAGCCGAACTCTCAGAACGCGGCCAAACAGTCAAATTTATGTGGGTCCCCTCCCATGTGGGAATCCCAGGCAACGAACGAGCAGACAGGGTAGCGAAGAAAGGCCTCGACCAAGAATCGACCTTCTTCAACCTACCACTTTCAGCAAATGAACGGTCAAATGCTCTCCGGCCCGCCTTCCAAAAACTATGGGAAAAAGAATTCCACCAGAACAAAAAAGGAAGACGCAAAAATCTCACGAGGGTACTGAACAATACACCCACCCTCCTAATAGGTAAGAGGAGAGACCAGTCACGACTAACAAGGATCCGATTAGGGGGCGAGAGATACCTAGTCCACCCCAACCCAATAATGTGCACATGCGGCCACCTACTCACGACGGAACACATACTGCTAGACTGCCCGAGCATAGCCCAAACCAGAACCCTAGTAGCAGATAAACTCAACGCATCTCTCACCGTAGAAGGCCTACTAAACCCCGACCCTAAAACATGGTCCACCACCACCAAATACACAATACACCTGCTTAATAAGCACCCACTAATCCGATACATCTAACCAAACTACAGACATGACGAGAGGTAGATCAAAAGCGATGCGTGGACATCAGCGACAACCAGTCAGAACATAACTCCCCCCCCCCCCTCAACCCCCGGCCCACCCCCCCTGGACGAAATCAGCGAGAGCTGGAAGTCCGTATCCTTTAAAAATAGCATAGCATTGTCCCTTAGTTATCGAGTTGGCGCAGTGGTAAGATACTTTATCGCCACGCAGGTAACAGGGTTCAATCCCCGTAGATCATTTTTTTTCCTGCTCAAAAATTTAAACCCATGCAGTTTCTACTTCGCTAAATGACACAAACGCACACACACACAAAAAAAGCAAAGCAAAAAAAATATATATATATATATATATATATATATATATATATATATATATATATATATATATATATATATATATATATATATATATAAAAATATATATATATATATATATATATATATATATATATATATATAAATATATATATATATATATATATATATATATATATATATATATATATATATAAAAGAAACGCGTGTTAATTTTATTTTTTTATTTAAAATATGCGATTATCATCACTGTTGTAATGTGGATGTTAAACCATGAACCAACCAACAAACCACTTTGTTTTGGATAAGAATGCACACTGGTTACCTCGGTACATTTGTTCGTTCATTTTTTTTTCAGCCAGGCATTGTGTGAGCACGTTTAAATTACATGTTTACATTCATTCAATCATTTACTGATGAAAAAGCACACCAAAGACAGAGTGTTTTTTAATTTTTCCTGGCATCATCTACAAACATTAATTAATGTGAATTTGTTTTAATATACCTGCTGCAAGCAATGCTACACGCTCTGTTACACTACCGCAGCCACACGCAAGGTGTTGTAGATGGAAGACGCAGCCAGACAAGAGTGTTTCCAGAAGAGTCTTTTATTTCTTGGTCATCGTGGGTCTAATAGGTTGGGCACAACCAACCTACTAGCATGGCATACTAAAATGGCGAAAGTACCGGAGCTCGGTCTCTCGCTTCTCAGCTCCCTCTATCTATCTATCTCACTCTCTTCGTTGTGTACTCTCTATCTATCTCGTTCCCTTCGTTGTGAGCTCTCTCGTTCTGGTCATTGTGCGAGCTCTCTATCTCGTTTTCTTCGTTGTGAGCTCTCCCGTTCTGGTGTTTACCCCCAATATATATACCCGTTCTGGCCGAGGGCATCGCCCCTTTGTCTCAACCAGTCAAAGGGGCTATTACTGTCACCCATATTATTCCACATCTATCATGGTGGCCAGCGTCCCCTGACCCTATCTGTCAAAGGAGCTATTACTGTCGCCCATAATCTATCCCCCATCTGCTCTGGTGGATAGCGCCCTCTGATCCTAGCTGACCAGGGACCCATTACTGTCTCTCATAATTATTCCACATCTATTATGCTGGTCAGCGTCCTCTGATCCTAGCTATCAAAGGAACTCATTACTGTCTCTCCTAATTATTCCACATCTATTATGGTGGCCAGCGTCCTCTGATCCTAGCTATCAAAGGAACCCATTACTGTCTCTCATAATTATTCCACATCTATTATGGTGGCCAGCGTCCTCTGATCTTAGCTGACCAGGGACCCATTACTGTCTCTCCTAATTATTCCACATCTATTATGGTGGCCAACGTCCTCTGATCTTAGCTGACCAGGGACCCATTACTGTCTCTCCTAATTATTCCACATCTATTATGGTGGCCAGCGTCCTCTGATCTTAGCTGACCAGTAACCTATTACTGACTCTCATAATTATTCTTTGTCAGCAGGAGTCTGTGTTCCTCACTACTAACGAGGGCTCATTATTTATTCATTAGTCCCAGCTTAGTAGGGCCGGCCACTTGTCAACTCCACGTGAGCCCGTAGTACTAATTATACCCTCGTTATTTTCATATCAAGGGAAATTATAAAATTACCCGACCGTGATATTGGTCGTATACACTTATAGTGTAACAATTCCTCCCAAACCTACCCGAAAAAAAGGAATCTTAATTCACAAGATTCCTTTTTTTTTTTCATTACACAATATTCAGACCACAAAATCATTTCAAACAATTAAACATGTTATCCACAAAATACATCATTTTTCGGAATGACAGCTTATTTAAATCGAGCACTCCTTATTAAAAATTATTATTGTCCGGCGTAATTACGCCAATAAATGTTCACATCAAAATCGTCGACTCAGTTATGTCTTTGCACATGTGTTCGTTATTCTTCACGATCCTTCCTGGATCGCAACAGCGTTGATCCTTGGTTACCCCAACGACGGGTAAAACTTGCCAACGTTCGAGGCGGGGAGTAACTGCACTCCTCCCTCCATCATCGGCGTAGAGTCCTTCGCTCTTGCGACGTCATTCACGTCTGCTGATTGCACAGCCGCCGAAATCAACGTAGGCACAGTGACCTCACGTTCACCCTTCCTGAGTCGTAATAGCATGGAGCCAAACCATGCGCTAGTTTTCTTTTTATATCGTTTACACCCTACCCCAATTATGATCACTACAACTGTCCCTACGATAGAACCAATGATGATCTGTTTCCATATCCCCCATTCTTGTTTTGGCTTAACAAATTGCATGCTCTGAAGTCGAGCAATTAGATGATCCATTGGCATTTCCTTAATTTCATCTAACTCTTTGGACAAAGAGATGGGATCGTAGTCTGGTAAAGCGCTATGAAATGGTTTCCATAACGTTATATTGGAAAATGCATAGTTTTCCAGCCATCCTATCAATTTGTCTTCCACCTGATACTGGCTCTCTTGTTGGTAGTAAAGGGTTAACATCAATCTATCACTAATAGCCGTACATGATTCATTGAGGCGGATTAGCGATAATGGTGGGTTGATTTGTTGGTACGTGACCCCTTTACCGTGACAACTAATACTCATCTCTAGTGGACTATGATTACTAATGACCCATAGCCCATCCATTATATACCGTGCCATAGGTAACACTGTACCCAACTTGACCTTTGTTTGGCAGTGTGTTGCAATTACGTCTGAATTGGTTAAAAACAGCGCCGTAACACAAACTGATTAATGTTCATAGGATATATTGCACTTCGAATCGCACAGAATCCTATCAAGGGTTTGGGACAAGCTTCAAGTTCAGCTTCCGTAAGGAACGCGAACCGCGTACGTTGCGCGTCTACTGCTATTGTTGTGGATTCTAAGTCATACTGAGCCGTCATTGATTCTGGCGCAGGCTGACCTGAATCTCCAGTTACTAGTGGTAACTTTATCAAGTTTTTGAAATACGACATTGTGATTAATATTTAAACCCTGCGCTAGCCCCAATACTATCCGACTCAAGAAAAACCTCATCTTGTTGTTGTCTGCAACCTACAAGCTACCACCAGAGACTTATACCACTGTCTCTGACAAAACTCAAATCATGCTTCATGATTTACACATTACAATAGTCCTCTCCCAGATACCGTCTGAGAGTCGCATTTCTAATTTGAAGCCTTCTTTGGCAGAAGAGTCAGTATCGCTTCAAGAATTTCCCTAACCCCATTAGTCTGTAAACTAGGCTGAATCGAACGATTGTCGTCGATCTCCCCATCATCAGAACTGTCTGATGTGCCCTTGTTACAACTAACGTTTACTGCTGAGAGAGATCTTTTCTCTCTTGTCTTTAGGCGCTTTCTTAACTCCATTAACGGGACGTCCTCCTCGGATGAAGAATTCTCACGCTCTTTTCGCACCCCCCTAGTCAGTCTGTCTCGTGCGTTCTCTTGCCCTACTGCATCGTCACTGTCGCTATCAGATGATTCTGGAGCTACAACCTGTGTGGCTTTACGTAATGTTCTCCCCCTGGCTTTTGGAATAGGCCACTCACTAATTTTGGCTATCCGCAAGTGTTCAGCATGTGAACTGACCTCAGTGCCATCTAGTTGATGTCGTACCCTGAATGTGACAGGCGACAATTGTTCCACCACTCTATAGTGCGACCTCCACTTACTGTCTAACTTATTGTGTCTACGGTGATTACGAAGGTACACTGGATCACCGACCTTAATCTCGACAGGCTGTACACCTCTATTAGCATACTTAGCCCCCTTCTTCTGTGCTTTCTTAATTCGCCGATACACCTGGGTGAAGGCCTTGTGTTGCTGCTCAAGCGCTATCTTGTGAAAATCTTCACCAGCGTATTTTCTTCGGGGTCTAAGGATGTTCTCTAACGGTAGCACTGGATCGCGACCGTACAGTAAGAA
This sequence comes from Semisulcospira habei, assembly GCA_036245525.1. Classification (NCBI taxonomy): domain Eukaryota; kingdom Metazoa; phylum Mollusca; class Gastropoda; family Semisulcospiridae; genus Semisulcospira; species Semisulcospira habei. Next base: position 54,544,283 of record BTPG01000005.1, read on the forward strand.
GAAAGGAGATTCCTGCGTAGTTTCCGAAACACAAACCCTATAAGCTGCTAGTACCTGGTTAATATGCACGTCCCATGTCGAAAAATCTTCTTGTATCTTTTTGGACAGAATGTCGTTAAAAGTTCTGTGAAAACGTTCGACCTTAGCATTGGACTGTGGATGATAAAGACTGGTCGTGACATGATCTATGTTCAGTTCTGCCAGCGTTTCTGCCATAACCCTATTCACATTCTCAGATCCATTGTCTGATACTATCTGCAATGGACAGCCATGTCTGGGTAGAATTTCTTCTACGAGCAGCTGTACCACTGACTGCGGCGTTTTATCTGGTACAGGGAACGCCTCTACCCAACCTGTCAGATGACAGATGAATGCTATGACATAGCGATTCCCGCTAAGGGAGCGATCAAACGGACCTGCCAAGTCCAATGACAACTTAGCGAATGGGTATGGAGGAATGTCCATTTCCTGTACGGGGGCCCTTTTCTTTTGTAACACTCTAGACTGACAGATGACACACCCACTAACATATTCATACAGTTGTTTGTACATGTTAGGCCAGCAATACTTTCTGCTGACTGTGTCATGCGTCTTGTCTATTCCTAAGTGACCATTGTCGTCATGGTACTGTCTGACTACGTACTCTACCAAGTGAGACGGAACATACAATCTGGCTACTGGTTCATCATCAGGATGAGACAAGAAATATAGAACATCCTCTATCAGCATGTACCTCCTATTGACTGTCATGGTTCCTTGTTCACTAATCAATAAGTCCTTTAAGCGCACTATTTCAGAATCCTTCTCCTGTTCCTCAATAATATCAAACCCTGGAAGATCAACTTTTTCCAGCTTCTCGTCACACCCTGCCCTTACTGTACAACTAGCAAACTGCTTGGGTGTGAATTGGTTGGAGTTTATGACTCCAATGACAAAAGCATTGTCATTGACCTCTCTGGTTACCTCTTCTTCTTCCTCGTGCTCTGGCATGTGAGTACCACTCGGCATTCTGGATAGTAAGTCTGCCAAAACATTTTGAGGACCTGGGATATATTCAATAGTACAGTTATATCCTGAAATGCCAAGGGCCCACATCTGCACCTTCTTATTCTGCATTGGTGAATTAAGCAAATACTTAAGAGGCATGTGATCCGTGCGGATTACAAACTCCGCATTATGCAAGTAGTGATTTAGCTTTTGAAGCGCATAATGGATCGCAAAAGCCTCTTTCTCTATTGTCGACCATTTCCTCTGACTGGTACTAAGTTTATGGGATAGAAAGTAAATAGGTCTTTCTACCTTTGAGCCTGGGGAAATGTCTGAGTCCTCCTCGCATTTTTGCGCGAGACATGCCCCCACGCATGTGTCGCTGGCATCCGTGTAAAGAATGCACGGACGCCGTGTATCTGGATAGGCTAACACTGGTGCTACGGCTAACGTCTCCTTCATCAAATCAAACGCTTTCTGGCATTCCTCGGTCCAACTGAATCTCGCATACTTTCGTGTCAGTGCTATGATTGGTTCAGCCATCTGGGAGAAATTAGGAATCATTTTCCTGTAAAACCCAATCATACCAATGAACGACCGGCACTCTCTGACACAGGTCGGAGCCGCCATAGCCCTAATGACTTTTACCTTTTCCTCATCCGGTTTTATCCCCTGGTTACTAATGACAAACCCTAAGTATTTGGTTTCTTCCTCAAAGAACTGACACTTCTTGAGTTTCAGCTTCAGGTCATGCTGTCTCAATCGATCAAAGACTGTCTGAAGGTGACACAGATGGTCTTCTATTGTTTCTGAGAAGATCAAAATGTCATCGAGATAGGCACAGGCAAAGCTTTCTAAACCGGCTAGCACGATATTCATAAGCATCATGAACAATCCCGGTGCTCCCACCAAACCAAAAGGCATTTTCGTGAATTTGAATAATCCCTTGTGGCATGCAAATGCTACTCTATCCCTACTCTCCTGATCCGCCATCTTGACCTGCCAGTATCCCGACTTAAGGTCCAGACTGGTAAAATACTTGGCCTTTCCAAGCAGTGACAAAATGTCATCTATCAGCGGTAGTGGGTACGATGTTTTCTTTGTAATCTCATTCAGTTTTCTAAAGTCAACACATAAACGTTTCGACCCATCCTTCTTGGATACAATCACTAAACTAAAAGACCATGGGGACTGAGAACGTCTTATCACACCTGCCTGTAACATCTCTTCTAGAGCCTTGTCAACAATCTCTCTATCTTGAAGCGGGATTCTATACGGTTTTATCCTAATGGGAGGATGATCGCCGGTATCTAGTTTCATCGTGACAGTGTCAGTAGCCCCTAAATCAAGGTCGCTATTCGCGAACAAGTCTTGATTGTTCGTAATGAGCTCTGACACTACATCTTTCATCTTCTCCGGCGCAGTGACTTCCGTCAAGTCGACTGCCGATACCTGCCGATCAACCGACCCTATCTGTACTTCATGTACTTCTTGAACTGCTGTTACCTTCCCTACAACACAACCCCTTCTAACTCTATACGTCTTGTTTGTGTTGTTTACTATCAGTATGGGGTACGTCTGGTGCTTATTTTGCCTGACTACCGTGCTTGTCACTAACAGTCCCGGTTTTTGTGCTATAAATCCCTTGTCTGTTTCCGAAATCTCTAAGAGTGTCTCTCTTGCAAAATACGGAGCATTCTTCATCCGTACCTGGAGTACTTCTGCCGTCTGAGGTTTTATCACTTTCGTCTTAGTCACTCTGACCAAAGACGAAATGTGGATGTCCTGTTCATAGGGCACATAAACACTTCCGACTCTGAGTTTCTTCAAGTCAAAATAAATCCTCACCCCGTTTTTGTCTAACCAGTCATTTCCCAAAATAAAGTTCCTGTTGAGCCCTGATACCACGTAGAACTTATGTTTAAACTTTTGCCCCGCTACCGTAAATTCTAATTCTGAACTCCCCAATACGTGTAAAGCTTCTCCACTAACTGACTGTAACGACACATCTCCCTTTCCTAACTTTGGCTTATGACTGAGTTTATCGTAAGCCCCCTTGCTAATCAAAGACACCTCTGCTCCCGTATCGATCAAGCTACGAAATCGTTGCTTCCCAATTTTGAACACTATGCACTTAGGGCTACCCGCTACATTAATGCTAAACAACTGACTCTTTCTACTTTTCCGGTCCTGCGTAACGGCTTCGTGTGCCGCAGAACCTGCTAGTTTTCCTGCCTCGGCGGAAACCTTCTTTGACCTTGTGGCCGCCTGTTTCTGGCCTTTCTACATTCCCGCTGAATGTGACCTCGTTCCCCACACTTCCAGCATTGAATCGGGGGACGCATTGTTTGCTGACCAACCGCCCCTATCACTCGGCAATTTCGTGCCTGGTGCCCTACTCTCCCGCATTTAAAACAATTACGGTGACGAGCATGGTCTACTTCCATAGCCTCTTCTCCACCCCTAGCTGTCGCTCTCGGCTGACTAACTGGCCGATTGTTTATTGTGCGTAGCCCAAACCTATGGCGAAGGTTTTCCTCCTGCATGGCCACCTGCACGGCCCTATCTAACGTATTTGAGTTGTCCCTCAGGACTTTCATCTTAAGAAAGTCGTGCGCCAAACCGTCAACAAAGAAATTTATTAGTTGCCGTTGTACCACAGCAGCGCCCATCTGACTCGGGAAGGCTTCGCCGGCCAGAGTCATTAGTCGCTCTGCGTACAGAGGCACACTTTCCCTTGGGTTTTGTTTCACCCGCTGTAGCAACGCAAGAGCATGATTTTCATCGGCGATTTCGCCGAACCTTACGGTTAGCTGCCTTTTCAGTTCATCCCAATCCCCTGCCGCTTCCGTTTGTAAGAATCGATGGATAAAATCACTCACCACCCCCGAGCTTGCTTGATAAGCAATGACGGGGCGCCTGTTGAGGGCTTTTATTAGCACTGCATATTTGTCAATTTCTTTTATCCACTCCCTAAATTTGGTAGGCTTTCCGTCAAACGTTCCTACCATCTGCCCTATACTCTGGGCGTTAATCGCCTGACTCATTTCCTCTACTTTTTCGCCTAAAATCCTAAACACTTCCTCTGCCATTTTTGTTTCTTTTTAAATGTAACAACAACACAACCCTAGCTAACTGGTCTGGCTCCTATTTATAAGACTCAACAAGGGTTAAACGAAAAAGTCACTTACCCCGTGATCCTTTCGGCTGTTGGTCTTGAATGAGTCGCAGACGTCCCGTGGGCTCGAACTCTGTTTTTCCTTGACGTGGGCTCGAACTCTGCTTTTCCTTGACGTGGGCTCGAACTCTGCTTTTCTTGACGTGGGCTCGAACTCTGCTTTTCCTTGACGTGGGCTCGAACTCTGCTTTTCCTTGACGTGGGCTCGAACTCTGCTTTTCTTGAAGTGGGCTCGAACTCTGCTTTTCCTCGACGTGGGCTCGAACTCTGCTTTTCCTTGACGTGGGCTCGAACTCTGCTTTTCTTGAAGTGGGCTCGAACTCTTCTCTTCTCTTCGGGTTGTTGGCTTGCACTCTTCTCTTCTCTTTCTGGTCTGCTCTTCCACCCTTGCGTCGTTGGCTGTCGATTTGGTGCTGATAGTCTAGTTTTTCTGTTTCTTCGTTCCTCTGTTTCTTCCCGTTCCGAGATCCTGGTCACGGCACCAAATAAGAAGATAAGGTAGTGTTACACTACCGCAGCCACACGCAAGGTGTTGTAGATGGAAGACGCAGCCAGACAAGAGTGTTTCCAGAAGAGTCTTTTATTTCTTGGTCATCGTGGGTCTAATAGGTTGGGCACAACCAACCTACTAGCATGGCATACTAAAATGGCGAAAGTACCGGAGCTCGGTCTCTCGCTTCTCAGCTCCCTCTATCTATCTATCTCACTCTCTTCGTTGTGTACTCTCTATCTATCTCGTTCCCTTCGTTGTGAGCTCTCTCGTTCTGGTCATTGTGCGAGCTCTCTCTCTATCTCGTTTTCTTCGTTGTGAGCTCTCCCGTTCTGGTGTTTACCCCCAATATATATACCCGTTCTGGCCGAGGGCATCGCCCCTTTGTCTCAACCAGTCAAAGGGGCTATTACTGTCACCCATATTATTCCACATCTATCATGGTGGCCAGCGTCCCCTGACCCTATCTGTCAAAGGAGCTATTACTGTCGCCCATAATCTATCCCCCATCTGCTCTGGTGGATAGCGCCCTCTGATCCTAGCTGACCAGGGACCCATTACTGTCTCTCATAATTATTCCACATCTATTATGCTGGTCAGCGTCCTCTGATCCTAGCTATCAAAGGAACTCATTACTGTCTCTCCTAATTATTCCACATCTATTATGGTGGCCAGCGTCCTGATCCTAGCTATCAAAGGAACCCATTACTGTCTCTCATAATTATTCCACATCTATTATGGTGGCCAGCGTCCTCTGATCTTAGCTGACCAGGGACCCATTACTGTCTCTCCTAATTATTCCACATCTATTATGGTGGCCAACGTCCTCTGATCTTAGCTGACCAGGGACCCATTACTGTCTCTCCTAATTATTCCACATCTATTATGGTGGCCAGCGTCCTCTGATCTTAGCTGACCAGTAACCTATTACTGACTCTCATAATTATTCTTTGTCAGCAGGAGTCTGTGTTCCTCACTACTAACGAGGGCTCATTATTTATTCATTAGTCCCAGCTTAGTAGGGCCGGCCACTTGTCAACTCCACGTGAGCCCGTAGTACTAATTATACCCTCGTTATTTTCATATCAAGGGAAATTATAAAATTACCCGACCGTGATATTGGTCGTATACACTTATAGTGTAACAGCTCCTTTGGTGTATCCGTGAAAGCAGGTCGATGAACATCTCTGGTTGAAAGATGTTTGTGAACAGATTGGTAGTGGATGTACCCATCTCTTTAGCTGAATCTCAGTTTCCCAGCAGTTTTTGGTTACAAATTATAAGGAAACAAAACAAATGTCACATGTTTCAATATGCCCCGTTATGTTTACACATGATCATGGTGAGTAAAGAATAATATCTCCGTTTATTTTCAAAACAAATGCTGTATTTGCAGACATTCATTTAAAGTATACATGTACAGTCAAGTCTGTTGAAAGCATATTAGGCTACAATGCAAATAGGCACCTATACAAAAGTAACTACCTCACATACAAAACGTTAAACGTTTAGGGCTTAACATCTTTTGTCCATAAAAGGCGATTTCAAAGATGGGTCACAGAAATAAGGTCTGAACAAATTTTGACCCCAGCTGTATTTGAACCCAGGACCTTTGGGATGAGAGTCAAACACACTACCACCGAGCCACCCAGCTTACCCTCAAAATACAGCTTTACTGCGGAACAACATATTTCAACTACATTATTCACATTTACATTGACAAAGTGCTGACTTTATACAAGCTAGTGGGTGGAGAACAGTGGAGCTGATGTCATTTTCAGTTGTGTGCATGCCAACCGAGACAGACATCGGCAACCACTTGCTCATGAGGTATTTATTTGGGAGCCAACTACACAGTATATAAAAGGGGGATAGGAGAGAAGGAATGACAGACTTATCATTTAGAGCCTTCCACTACATATATTATTTCCCTCATATATATATATCTATATATGTTTATATATATAGAGAGAGAGAGCACCACTGAAGTCCTGATATAACTCAAGACTGCACATCCCACTACGTTATAACAGTGAACTTCAGTGTCCAGCCACCAAACTACACTACACACATAACACATACTGTGCACAATGTTGGCATGAAAATCAAACAATACTGTTACCAGTACCACACTCTGTCCCACTGCAGCACAACGAAGTGAAATGCAGTCTCACGCCCCATAACATATACTGCACAATGCTGATGTCAACACAAAATACCGTAACAACTGCATAACAAGGGTAAAATGCACTGTGTCACCTAGTCTGCATAATATAGGCATGCACACCAAACAATACTTTTACTGCTCTTGATACAAGTCTGTGCAGTCGACCATGTCACAACACTGCAAAATACATCAGTGCTACGCTGGCAAAGTGCCTACAATACAGTCTGCACCATGCCGGCCATTAATCTAAGCAATACTCTTCAAAAAGGCAACATGGTGCAGGCTATCGTGTCACAACTGATTGCACATTGCATAGCACCCACCACACACAACCTGGTACTGTGCACAATGTTGGCTTCAGTTTTACTTCGTTTAATTTTTGTCCTGCTGGGGGCATGAGAAAAATCACAAAAGAACTTACATGATTGCGCTCAAAAATTAATACTCATATTACTACACTGTACACATGTTCCTTAGACAGCACAAATGACTTGTATGGACACAGATCATAGTCAGGTCATTCTGTTTGCTGGTATGCGTCATGTACAGTACATCTGGAAAACGTGTGAAATGAACCACGTTATTAGCAATTCTGATACGATAATTAAAGCCACACAGCTGAAAGTCAACGATTGACAGTGGAAGAAAAAATAATAAAAAAAAAAACAAAGTACAGTACATATCATATGCCTATGATCAGTTATCACCCAACCACTGAAATCTGCTGTGACAGATGGAGGGTAATGCAAGAACTACATGGTCAACTCACTCTTTAGAAGTATTGGGTTTTTCATTGACCAAGTCCACATTTGGTATATTTTGAGCTGAGGGCTTAATGACGTATATATATATACTACCTACCTCGCCCGCCCCCCCCCCCCCACCCGCCCGCCCCCCCCCCCCCCCCCCCCCCCCGGCTGCATTTCTATATTTTGGCACACCCCCTCTTCAGAAAGAGCCCATGGGTATTATACTCCGAGGCCAATGACCATTTTCAGAATGTATATCATTTAGAATCATGCAAAGCGGAGCAGTGATAAGTTTTCTCCTTGTTTTACACCGACGCTGCAAAAAAACTATCTGTACCACTGTTTCCTACCCCATAAGAGTCAGCTGTGGAGTACATATTTTGAATGTCCGATGTATGCCAGTATTTCGGAACTTGTCACAAAAAAGACCTGTTTATATGCTGAAATGTCTTCGAAAAATGAACACATTGGCAGTAAAGGGTTTTCCCTGGATAATCAAAAACTAATACAAATTAAGCTGCGTTTCCAAATCGTGACATGACAGGAGAGTGCAGTAAGGCAAAGGCGTTTGCTGCATTGCAAAGGATGTGACTGTCCAAAACCTTGGCATTGTGGCCAGCCTGGTGGATGGACAGCAAAATAACAGGACGTTTGCCCACAGGACAATCAGTTCACTTCCTTTGCCTTCCCGTCGGTTGGCCATCCCGGAGAGAGGTACCCGCTGAACTCTTCTTCAATGTGGCTATTGCAACCTGCAAAAGATAATTTAGAATAAAAAAGTTTTGAAATGCACATCATGCGTGCATATATGTGTTTGCAAGTATTTTTACAAAGTACATACATGCATAATAATTATGACAGTATTCAGAGCAAGAACAAGAAAGACAATAAATGTCCTTATGGTTTACGTGCATGACCAATCCACATAATATGTCCAACCTGTGTGGCCTTGACCTCTCCAACAGGTCTCTGAAAATGTCTAAACATAAGTATAGGGCTGGAATTTGTACCAGGGAAACCTGAGTTTTCTCAAAATGCCTACATTTTTCACAAATTTGTCAACCCTCTGTGCCCCTTGACCACTGTGAGGGGCTGATTAAATTAGTATGCACAGAGAGGTGTTATTAACCTGGAAAAATGTATTGAAAGTTTGCAAAAATTTTGATAAAAACTACAATTCTGCCAAAAACTAACTTTTGTCACCCTGTTGCCAACCTTGAGCTTTACAAGTGGTCATCCAAATTAAGGTCTTATCATGTGGTATCTCCATACAAAGTTTGAGTTTTAGAGTTGAAAATAATACTTGTAAAAATACAGTTTTTGTCCCAAATATAGCTGTTTTTTTTACCCCTTTCTGGACTCCCCATGACCCGTGACCTTTGTGAGAGGACCATTAAATTTGTAACATAGACAGTTCTTACCATCAGGCATCTCCGTACCACATCTGGGTTCGAAGTTGAAAGTAATATGAGGAGAAACAATTTGTGTCAAAGTCTGACCAATTTTTACCCCTTTCTGGACCCCCCCCCCCCCCCATCCCCCCTGGTGACCCCGACCTTTGAAAGGTCACAGCAGTTGGTATGTTTAGAAAGATTGTACCACAAAGTACCCTGGTGCCAAGTTGGACGTTTGAGGCTTAATAGTCTCTGAGGAAATACCAATGTTAAAGTTGCCCACAGATAACAGGCAGTCGAGAGACGACCCATTTCAAACACTTAGTTTTGCTATCACACGTGAGCCACAAATGAGACAACTGAGCTTTAAATGACCACAATGGGTGTATAAATATATCTAGAATCAGCACCAAAGTGTAACTTGCAGAAAATGTTTCATACAGGACACGTTTAACATATTGCTGTTTAGCAACAATACACACTGGACCAAAAGGGTGGTATTCAGTGTTTTCTTGTCATTCTGTGTGCACTAAGTGCTTATTAAGAAAATGACAGTATTTGCAGACTTGCACAAGCCTCTAGTTTCCAAATCAAATGCAATATGGTGCCACTTGTTGACAGCAAGTGATTTTAGCATTCGATGTTGTAGAGAATGCTGGTACTGTACTACACCATCTTCAAAATGAAAGAAAGCATTACAGTATGATGTGTTTTTTTTCACACCAGTTGTGTTTTGTTATGAACCTGATTCTATTCACAAATCAACCGGTATGATTTACCTCGAGTCCAGGAGAATAAGTGTCGCCTTCTCTCACTTTAGTTGATCCACTGGAACTGGCATTGCCTGCTTTCAGCTGTGACCTTCTCCTTTTGAGCAAACATGACCTGACTAGCTCCTGCCTCTTCTTGGTGTAGGCGTCGTACTTCTGTGCTCGTTTTGAAAGTAACCCCACCCGGGTCTGCCCTGGGGGACTTGGGTGGGGTTAGGTATTTTTTAGTTCCCAGGATCACCCTGGTCAGCCCCACAGGGTGGGTTTTTCTCTCTATTCTGGGGCATGTGTTTCTGTCTACCCTTTGTCCATTCACCTGTATTTGCCTTTTTAAAACTCTCCCTACTGTCTGCACTGCCTGTAGCTCTTGATGTTGGATGTGTGTTGCTAAATGGTCTTAGCTTTATTTAGGCCCCATGTGTTAGGTTTATTTAACGTATTTGACCGGCTGGCGACATACATTCAATGTTCTGGGTTTTTTTTTTTCACAAGCAGTGCAGGCACGTCCTGAGAAAGCCTTGTTGCTGTCGGGACGTTAAGCAATGTACAATCAATTGTTTTGAAAGTATACCCTCTGGGCGCGACTCTGCAGTGCAACGTCAACAGCAGCATTGACCTGAAATGAAATACATGTTTATTAACGTGTTGTTCAGCAGCATGCCAATTTCACGTCTGATCTTATTTCAGGGTGGGTTGGTTCCAAACTCCCAAAAAAAGGACTTTGTTATAGCATTATAAACAATTCGGGGCCGGGGCGGGAGGCCCTCATCCCCCCCCCCCCCCCAATATGCCCCTACATTTAGTTTACGCATTACTACCTTCAAACTAATGTGAAATACACTGTAAACACCACAAACAACAATGGTGAAGCATGGATCGCTCATGTGCATTTAAAACTAATGATTTACATAATCTGAACTGTGTGACCTTTCCAAAAGGTGACTGAAATTTAAGTGCCATGAGTCTCCGCATCAGTAAAGGGCTGGCTTTTGTACTTGTTGTGAATATTAATATTTGAGAAAAAATATCTGTTGTCAAAATATGGCTATTTTTTACCTATTTCTTGATTTCTCATGACCCTTGGTCTTAACTCAAACTGGTATGTTAAGACAGGTCTTGCCACAAAGTATCCTTGGGCCACGTTGAAGACTGGTTTGAATAGTCTCCGAGAAAATGCCAACATTACAGTTTACCATGGACGACCAATGGCCCAGAACATAGCCTCACACTTGCTGCACACATGAGCCAATGACAGAAAGCATTACAGTATGATGTGTTCATTCACAGTCACACCATAGTTGTGTTTTGTTCTGCACCTGATTCTAGTCACGGATCTACCGGTATGATCTACCTCGAGTCCAGGAGAATAAGTGTCGCCTTCCTTCACTTCACTTGAGCTGTGGCCTTGGTGTAGGCGTCATACTTATGCGCTTGTTTGCAAGTATGTCCTCTGGGTGAGAGTACCGAGACTCCACAGCGAGAGGTCAACAGCAGTATTGGCCTGAAATGAAATACACGATTATTACTGTGTTGTTCGGCAGCATGACAATTTCACTTTGCGTGAACTAAATGCAGGCGCAGATTATTACTTTCAAAATAAATGTGATATAAACTGTGTACACCGCAGAGAACAAACAAGAATGGAAAAGTCTGTACGCCTCATGTGCATAACTAATTCACATATAAGTATAAACTGTGTGACCTTTCCAAAACTGAGGTAGCTGACATAAGTGTCACAAGTCTCAACATAAAGGCTTGCTTTTGTACTAGCGAAATTCGTATTTTCTCTACAAATTACAATTATGCATTTTTCTTACATTTGTCAACCTTCTGTGACTCTTGACCTGTGTAAGGAGTCAACCAAATTAGTATCTATAGGAAGATATCATCAGCTACCCTTGTGCCAGATTTGATAGGGAAATTGCAAAAACTTTGATACAAACTGCAATCATACAATGAAAAAATAAATAAGCATATATCACACATTCCAAGGTCATCCAAAATGGTAGTCAACAAATATTAGGGTTTCAGTCAAAGTAGTGTAGGTTTAATTTAACATACATACATACCTATAAAGTACTAGGTAACCCTTTTACTCCTGATACACCCACTGCTTGACATAAATGTGACTGATAGTTTAAGGGTGGTGCCAAAATCGATCGGCGTCTCATCCGCCAAGCTATTCTGGCACCATCCTTGAACCAAAAAAAAAAAAATGCTGGACCTATATCCTAATCTGTAATATAGCCTTTATAAGACAGTAAGGGAATGGATGAGCAAATTAAGTTACTAAGTACTGGAAGCAGTTAATGAGTTAGAGGTCCATAATGCCAAATTTTCCCTTAGCGGGACTTTTTCCTACACACAGTACGTTTTCCTAGATAATAAGCACTGGCACTGGTTTAATATAAATACAATGTCGACTACATACCCTCCACCGTATTAGTAAAGGCTCTCTGAAAATGTATGGAAATGTTCTACTTCTAGGTGGTGACCGACATGGCCGTAATGCCCCCCCCCCCCCCCCCCTCAACCCACAATAAAATGTAGTCTTCTTCATTGCAGGTAGGCAGTGGCGACGGCAATACTACTGTGGGGACTTAAATTTCCATGCATACACGGACAGTTAGCTATTGGGGTTTTACGCCGTGCAGGTGATATCTCACAGCGGTGCATAAAAGGGTTGGACGCTGAACCAGTGAGATATGCCACTTATATTACGACATTTTGCTTCTGTTAGTACCTCGTGTTCTCTCTCTCTCTCTCTCTTGGCTTGACTTCGCGAACGAAGATTTTATAGCAGTTGCCCACGACGTCTGCAGGCTTGTTCGTGGCTGCGGAGGCCAATCCGGGACAGGCAGGTTCGACCGCAGTGGCACCCCACCCGGGTCTGCCCTGGGGCACTTGGGTGGGGTTAGGCATTTTTTAGTTCCCAGGGTCACCCTGGTCAGCCCCACAGGGTGGGTTTTTCTCTCTATTCTGGGGCATGTGTTTCTGTCTACCCTTTGTCCATTCACCTGTATTTGCCTTTTTAAAACTCTCCATACTGTCTGCCCCACCCGGGTCTGCCCTGGGGGACTTGGGTGGGGTTAGGTATTTTTTAGTTCCCAGGGTCACCCTGGTCAGCCCCACAGGGTGGGTTTTTCTCCCTATTCTGGGGCATGTGTTTCTGTCTACCCTTTGTCCATTCACCTGTATTTGCCTTTTTAAAACTCTCCCTACTGTCTGCACTGCCTGTAGCTCTTGATATTGGATGTGTGTTGCTAAATGGTCTTGGCTTTATTTAGGCCCCATGTGTTAGGTTTATTTAACGTATTTGACCGGCTGTCCGCAGCAGCAAAGCCTTGATGCTCATAGTTTCAGCCTGTTCAAGGACCTCGATGTTGGTGACATAGTCACTCCAGTGAATGCCCAGGCAGCGCTGGTGGAAGCGTTCGAGGAGTCGTAGTTGGCTGCGGTAGAGGGCCCAGGACTCAGAACCATACAGCAGGGTGGTGAGGACCACAGCTCTGTACACGCTGATCTTGGTGCCTGTCTTCAGCTGTTGATTGTGCCACACCCGCTTGAAAAGTCGCCCGAAAGCGCTGTTCGCTTTTGCCAGCCTGCTGTCAAGCTCCTTGTCCAGCTTGGCATCCGACGTGATAATGCAGCCAAGGTAAGTAAACTGGTGCACTGACTTTAGTTCAGACTCGCCAATGGTGATGTGAGGAGGGCGATACACTATCTTGGGTGCCGGCTGATGGAGGACCTCTGTCTTTTTCAGACTGACCGAGTCCAAAGAGCTGGGCAGCGTCTGCGAAAACAACGAGGGCAGCATCATCAGCAAAAAGCAGCTCACGAATCAGTTGGTCTAGGGTTTTCGTGTGGGCCTGCAGTCGTCTGAGGTTGAACAGGCTGCCATCGAGACGATACCTGATGTACACTGCCGCATCGTCATCATCGAGGTCCACTGTGGCCTGCTTCAACATCATGCTAAAAAAGATGGTGAAGAGGGTCGGTGCCAGCACGCAGCCCGTTGAGAATAGGGAATGGTTCTGAGAGGTCATTGTTGAGTCTGACCTGGCCTTGCTGGTCCTCGTGGAGCTGGACAATCATGCTGAGGAACTTTGGGGGACAGCCAAGTCGCTCCAGGATCTGCCACATGCCTTGCCTGCTCAGTGTCGAACGCTTTTGTTAGGTCGACAAATGTTACGTACAGCCCTTTGTTCTGCTCGCGGCACTTCTCCTGAAGTTGTTTCAGCACAAAGACCATATCGGTGGTGCTCCTGTTTGCTCTGAAGCCACACTGGCCCTCTGGGAGGTGGTCTTCAGCGATGGCAGGTACCAGCCGATTCAGGAGCAGCCTTGCAAGAATTTTCCCAGCAATGGACAGCAGGGTAATTCCCCGATAGTTGGAACAGTCAGACTTCTCGCCTTTGTTCTTGTACAGGGTGATAACGACAGCATCACGGAGATCCTTTGGTAGTGTTCCTTCCTCCCAGCAGCAGAGAAAGAGGTCATGGAGCTTGTTGTGCAGTGCTGTGCCTCCATGTTTCCAGATCTCTGGCGGTATTCCATCAATGCCTGCTGCTTTGCCACTCTTGAGCTGGTGGATGGCTGCGAGGGTCTCTTCAGCGGACCCCACCCGGGTCTGCCTTGGGGGACTTGGGTGGGGTTAGGTATTTTTTAGTTCCCAGGGTCACCCTGGTCAGCCCCACAGGGTGGGTTTTTCTCTCTATTCTGGGGCATGTGTTTCTGTCTACCCTTTGTCCATTCACCTGTATTTGCCTTTTTAAAACTCTCCCTACTGTCTGCACTGCCTGTAGCTCTTGATATTGGATGTGTGTTGCTAAATGGTCTTAGCTTTATTTAGGCCCCATGTTGTAGGTTTATTTAACGTATTTGACCGGCTGGCGCCATACATTCAATTTTCTGTTTAGTTTTTTTTTCACAAGCAGTGCAGGCACGTCCTGAGAAAGCCTTGTTGCTGTCGGGACGTTAAGCAATGTACAATCAATCAATCAATCTCTTCAGCGGTGGGCGGTTCGTCCAATTCAACCTTTACTGGGAGTTGTGGGATTTGTAGGATGACTGCTTCTTGAACAGTGCACTCAGCGCTGAAGAGGCTCTGAAAGTACTCCAACCAGCGGTTCAAGATGGAGGTATTATCTGTGAGGAGTGCCTGGCCATTCGCGCTTCGCAGGGACTCGTGTTCTAGTCACTTAGCAAACACCACCACCAGTTTTGTTCTAATAATAAAAGACATTGTAGCTTTGCAATGCTGCTTGGTAACATGATATTATATGAATATGTTTTCAGGCCAACATAGCCAAATTTTCCCTGGGGGAGACTAAAAGACGCACTCAACCGATGAGCAGCCCCTGGTGACCATATCGTATGTGGGAGTAGAGGTGACACCTTATCAGCGCATCACCAGTGAAGACAATCCGGCCTACTGTTTGTGTGGGAATTGTCTAATAATAATGGACAACAAGAACTACTGAATTTGATCAAGCTGATAGAGTTAACAGAAGAACCAACTTTTCTAAATATTTGTAAGAAGCAGAACAAAGTCAAATTTTGCAGCATCAAAATTTATAGCAGCACATTTGCAAATAAAAATCCCACATTATAATGGCATTCAAAAATTACCAACACTGCATACAGATTTTTTTCAGTTGTGGCATGAGAGCCATATGGGGCCTGGCAACAGAAAACACTGTCGCTCTTGTCAGGTGGCCATAATCAGATGGCGGTTTCCAAGCCCCAATCTAAACTACCTGAGGGCACTATCTGGTTGTGTATGTGTGCAACCAACCTCCAAGTCTTTGCTTCTGCTGAAAAACCACATCCACTCGTCGCTCACTCTATCATCTGTACTGCGTAGATACTGTAACTAACTGCAGAGCTTTCCATCAGTGAGGCATTGGGGATACACGGCCACAGAGCATTCCTTTATGAGAAAAAAACAGAATGAAAAGAACATTTTCATTTACATTTAAAATTTACTTTCTGTCATGGGTGTGGAGATTGTTTACATCTGTTTGTACAAGTAGTTGGGACATGAATAAATAAACACATGCATGTAATGATACTCCATATTGTGCACTATGTACTCTCTACACAAGAAAGTATTAAAGTTGAATGTAAAAGAAAAGTGTTGGACATTCTTTGTTTTCAATACATTTGGACATTCTTCTTCATAAATCGCATACATGTCTGCTTTCTGCTTTCATTTTCCATCCTTGTCATAACTACATACTGTGAACAGTGCACACGAACAGGAATTCGGCACCCGACTTGCCATAACAAAAAATTAGTTTGCATGGTCAGTGTCACAATCCTAAATAGTATATTTATACAAATACATGTACTGTAATGATACTGAAAATGACATGTACAATACTGCACTTGTAACAGAAATTGCACACGTGTGTAACATACTATATGCATGCATATTTCTGTTCTGCTACCTGGTATGCCACAGAGTGCCTGTTGCTAGTCTTGGTATACTGCTTGCATTCTTGGTGGTTGAACTAAGTCAAGGATGGTAAGTATGTTGTGCATTGTGTAGCCTTCGTAGCCAATTGAAGTTTTTTTGGGCCATTTCAACCACATAGATACATCCCCTTGACTAACACTCAATGATGAGACTGAAACATATCTAAACTCTAAGTCAAAATAAGTGCGTAAATAAGACATGATACCTTGATTGTGCCTGGCAAGGAAGCTCGTAATGTGTGGTGATGCTTGATAACAGGCTTTATCCATTGTTTCAAGTGGTTTTTAGCCTTTGGCAGCAGCAAAGAAACTGAAAACAGATGGCCAATGAATAGATAAAGCAAAACCTCAAACTGACAAAAGCACAAAAGTGAAAATACACGAGCAGCAGTTTATACTGAGTAGGTTGTTTCGATGACAGAACAGCGTCATGTGTTTTTGTTCTGCATACACTCAAGGATATATCCTCCATGTAAACACACAGCTCAACTCAACTTCATGCAATTTGCTTGCCTTTGTGCAACACATCAAGGTAATGATCCAATAATATACAAATCTATTTGATACTGGAATAAAAGATACATGCATTACAGAGTGGCAAACTGACAGGTAACTAGCACTAGCTGTTATGAAGACTTGGGAGAAAAAAACACCATGGCACCATGATAATTATGTTTACTGTCAACTTGTAAATATACTTACAGTGTGGAGGAAGTAGTCACATATGTAAATCATAACTTACAGTATTGTGACAGCAATATTTCCATGACACTATATGCTACTTTATGTGTGCTGTGATTGGACTTTTACAAGCAAAAATGATTTTGTGAAATCAAGAAGGTGTACCATACTTCAAAATCAAATGCCACCAAACTGATCATCATTACCTGAAAGTAGCAGGAGATTACAGTAGAACTCTGTCGGTGACAACTTATCGGACAGGTCTTGCTGTCTTCAGAAACTCGATGCCAGTCTGTGCATTCACCAGTTCCATGTCACCTGACCTTGTGGCAGCCCTGCTGTCCAGAAAAAAAAGCATAAACACAGTAATGGGGAAAATGAAAAAGAAATAAATACACATGTGTGCATGTGGCTTTCTAAAAATGGCTTAGTCACAAAATAGAAGCACATTTGAGTGTTATGATATGGAACAATATAACAATACATATATGATTTACAGTAAGACTCGCAATAGAATATTTTTATATACAAACATAATATTATAAGTTTTTGTCACTCATATTTCTCCTGTTCCTAAGCCTGTGGTTTCAGGAAAAGAAGAGTGCATGCTGAATATGAGAAATACATCATGTATCAGTGGCAACTAAGCCAACTTACAATAGCCCACGCTGATTGTGAGTTTCATAATGAATTATGTACATACATGTATTGCTCTATTTCATCACACTGAAATGTGCTGTTTTTGTGAACAAATATGTTTTAGGTTGATCCTAGTTGTATATTGTATCCTTATCTATACCTGTTTATTATATTCTCATCCAGACAATTGCTGATGTTGTTTTTATACAGAGAGCAGCTGTACATTTGTTTTCATTCAGACATGCATCTGAACACTTTGTGTTCAGACAACTGCAGGCATATTTTGTTTTTTTATTCAGACAGCTGTATATTTAATTCTATTCAGACAGCTGTACATTTTGTTCTAAATATAAGCCAGCTGTACACTGTGTCCCAAGCCACACACACACACACACACACATGTACACACACACACACACACACACAAAGTTCACAATTTACCTTGCCATTGCCAATGCGATTATATGTTATGTCTTGTGATGGGATTGGGTGGTGTTCCATTACTGATGCACCTTCACTTTCACTTTGTACTAGCTTCACAAATGTATCCACAGAAATAACACACTGCTTGCTGCTCTGTGAGCTCATTTGGTGTGGCACTGAAAAATAATCAAATGACTGGTATTTGTATAGTTATGTAATACACACAAGGGTTTTGTACTAGAAAACGCTGTGGCGTTCTGAAGATATTTACACAAAAACAACCGCCATCAACCCCCAAAACAAATCGCAACTAAGAGTGGAAACTTCTGAATTTACATCAAACCTGAGCTCAGAATATATAGCATATTTCATTTATGTATATAACACAAATGTGTAATAGCAAAGTGCCCAGAAAATATTACAATTATTTATAAAAGAGAGAAAATTTAAAGAACAGTTGCAAGCTGTTATGCTGTAGTGACCGAGTAACTACGGAAGAGACGAACAGTGAGGCTAAGATTACCAATCTATTCTTCGTCTTGTTCATCGATGTATTCTGCCAACTTCTCAGCACTGTGGTCTGCAGTTATTTCCTCAGTCATCACTTCTTCCGAAATTATTGTCCTGTACGCCAGAACACACATAACATTACGATCGCTATAGGTCTACCTGTTGTTGACAAGGAAGTGGGCATTAGAGTGGTGTCCCCTGTAATATACATATTTACGAGTAGCTTCCCTTTGTAAACACGACGTCAACTACATTCGGCATGGGTGTTTGTTGTTGTTGGAAATATACTTGCCAACACAAGTAATATTTGTATTTGTACAAGAAACGTGAAAAGACGACGCCATATCATGTTGGACTTACCGCCACCATTCGCTGGACCATTTTTGGACGTCGGCTCGGCCGTACATCCCCAGTTGGCAAAAGTGAAAGTTGGATATTCTTCGTAGTTGCACGGGAATTGGATGTTACCATGCACGGACAGATGCAACTGGAAGTGACCTTAGGCAGCTGGGTGGTGTATACCTGTTTGCGTGAACTGTGACAGCCGTCACAACAAATCAAGGGGAAGCCGTCAGGGACGTCTGACACTCTACAGCAGCTATAGTAACGTGCGTGTTCGGGGACCCCATCTAACGGGGCCCTGTCAGGGTTGCACTGACTTTCTGTGTCAGGTAGGGACTTTGACATTTTTCTTTCGCTGTCCTCTACACACTAATTGCTGAACCAGGACCTTTAACTAAGCAACTATCAATACTACATATATAGAAACATACCTGAATTCTAGGCTTCAGAGTCTTGGAATGCGGGCTAGATACCTCAAACACATCTGTCCAAGCAGACAGTTTAGCCCCGCACTAACCAAACTAGACCTCTGACAGACACAGCTTTTGCCTAGAACTCACTAAACAGAACTCACTAAAACTCCGTGCTAACCATGTCTTACAGATTTCACGGAGAGCCTCATGCCACCCCGACTATCGGCACAAACAAACCGTTAACAAAAACCGTACCGTACTAACCCTAATGTATGAGCACTATGTACGAGCATAGAGCTTCATCACAGAGGACAATATCTCAAAGTGGACGGGACTGAGGCTGTGTGATACGCTAAGAATGGCAGAGAACAGAGGAATGGAGGGAGCTAGTTGCCAAGTCATCAGTGGTGCCCCAATGGTCGGCAAGACTACGGGATATAGATAGATAGATAGAAGACAATTGCTAAAAACACTTTCTTATTGTCCCAGCTTAGACATGTAACGGATACAAATACCCGTAAATTGTTTTTTTCATGCTCAAGTCCCACGTTGATTATGTTTCCACAGTGCGGGACGGCTGCAGTGATGTCCACATGAAGAGGTTAAACTCCATGTACAAAAGAGCTGTAAAAATGATAGATAGACGCCCCATCCCTACCACAGTCAAATTTAGACATTTAAACATTCTCGGTCTGCGTCAGCAACTTACTTTAAACAAATACGTCTTTATGCATAAGATACTGAATAATATGACACCCCAGTATCTAATCACTAAATTTATATCTCACCAAGAACGTTAACGGACCTCAAGAAACAATACCTTACCCCTACCACTGCCAAGAATCGACCTTTTTAAAACTAGTGTGCCATTCTCTGGTCCGTTTGCTTTGAATTCTATCCCTGCACATTTTAAAACTATTACCTCACCAGGAAGTTTTAAAACAAAACTTTCTGATTAAACTTAGTACTTCTCTCAGGTACTGTAATATCTCCTGTACCTCGTGTATTTCATAAGATGGTTTTTATGTGTGTGTGTGTGTGTGTGTGTGTGTGTGTGTGTGTGTGTGTGTGTGTGTGTAGACGAAAGACCTAAAACGGGTGACTGTCTTTACCATCCTTATGGAAACTGGGTATGTGTATAATTCTGGGTTTCCAAGTCAGACACCCATTTTTTCTGAGGGTTGTTTCTGCATTGTCTTGCGGTAAAGATTCATAAAAAGTAAAAAAATCCGTTTTTCTCATTTTGGCGTTAACACATGCACTTTTGTGTTTAACAGACACGCCGGTAGTGTGTGTTTGAAAACTTGTCCCTCCCAGCAATGTGTGTGTGTGTGTTGTGACACAGAACCCTGAAAATGAGCGTGTATGTATTACATCACCCTTCTCAGCTAGCTATAAATAACTTCATAGCTGATATGGGTCAGGGGGGATATTTTGTTGTTTTAGGGAGTAAATTGTTTATGTTTCTACAGAATTAGG
Organism: Semisulcospira habei; assembly: GCA_036245525.1. NCBI lineage: Eukaryota > Metazoa > Mollusca > Gastropoda > Semisulcospiridae > Semisulcospira > Semisulcospira habei. The sequence continues at coordinate 54,564,985 of BTPG01000005.1, forward strand.
TTTGTTATTTGAGGGTGTGGTTGTTTTGTTAAAAAAAAGTGTTGAGTTGTAATGTACTTCCGGGGTGATGTGGAGAAAGGTCATGTCTAGTGGCAGATTTGAGATTCATGTATACGTTCACCAGGGACTTAGCCTATACGTTTTCTACGTTTGTTTCCATGTCAGATGAAGAATATTTGATCTGAAACGTCGTTCTTTGTTTCTATTTTAAAGGGTTTTTCGCCACTATCTTCTGTTTTAGTTTGACTTAGCCTATAATTATATTCGTGCGCCGGTTGCTAAGAAGTGAAGTGATTGTATGAGTGCGCATTGTAAGAGAGGACGTTTAGACTTTGGGTGAGGCTGCTGTTGTCTTTTGTCCTGCCCGACCTTTTGGTTGAACCTGTTGCTTTATTTTGTAGGTTTGTCGATGTTATCAATGCCGCATCTCCTTTTGGATTGTATGCACAAATTGATTGAATGGAAATGACGTCACAGAGTCAGCGTCGTTTCATGCGTCGTCTGCACCAGTCAGTCGTTTAGTGCAGTTAAAAGAGTGCAGGCTTGGATGGGCCATTTTCTGATGTAATAGTAAAGTATTATTTGTGTGAATGCTGTCCGTTTGAAGGAAGGTTGATTGATTGTACATAGCTTAACGTCCCGACAGCAACAAGACTTTCTCAGGACGTGCCTGCACTGCTAGTGACAAAAACTCAACAGAATATTGAATGTATGTCGCCAGCCGGTCCAATACGTTAAATAAAACCTACGACATGGGGCCTAAATAAAGCTAAGACCATTTAGCAACACACATCGAATATCAAGAGCCACAGGCAGCGCAGACAGTAGGGAGAGTTTAAAAAAGGAAAATGCAGGTGAATGGACCAAGGGTAGACAGAAACACATGCCCCCGGAATATAGAGAAAAAACCCACCCTGTGGGGCTGACCAGGGTGCCCCTGGGAACTAAAAAGTCCCCCAGGGCAAGGACTGGAAAGTCGAGTGTTGAGGGCAGACCGGTTGGGGGTGTTTCAGGAAAGGACTGGAAAGTCGAGTGTTGAGCGAAGCCCGAGAGAAGGCGAGGATGGGAAAAATATCCAGCACTATACGTTGGAATAGATGCATATCAGTTACGACATGCTTGTAAATTAAAACACTTTTAACCCCACCCGGGTCTGCCCTGGGGGACTTGGGTGGGGTTAACTACTTTTTATTTCCCAGGGGCACCCTGGTCAGCCCCACAGGGTGGGTTTTTCTCTCTATTCTGGGGCATGTGTCTCTGTCGGCCCTTTGTCCATTCACCTGTATTTGACTTTTTAAAACTCTCCCTACTGTCTGCACTGCCTGTAGCTCTTGATATTGGATGTGTGTTGCTAAATGGTCTTAGCTTTATGTAGGCCCCATGTGTTAGGTTTATTTAATGTATTTGACCGGCTGGCGATATACATTCAATGTTCTGTTTAGTTGTTGTTTTTTCACAAGCAGTGCAGGCACGTCCTGAGAAAGCCTTGTTGCTGTCGGGACGTTAAGTAATGTACAATAAAACACTTTTAACATTAAGAAAAGTTGAGTTAAAAGAGGTTTTAAAACAGTTTTCATAAAAACTTTTGCCCGACACGCTTCTAAAAACAACATTTTCTTAGTTTTAAACCTTGTACCGCGCCATAAACGCCACGATTGCTTTTCAGTCTTAGCTGTCCTATAGTGTGGAATGTGGGACTTTGCCAACTGGATCCATCTGGTGCACTCCAAATGAGTATTTGTGAGTGGTTTGACGTGCAACTCAGTGTGCGCCTCTGAAATGACCTACTGATTCCACTGATAATGAAACTCTTTCATTCATAAGAGTGCATTGAGCAGCTCTATAAACCAAAAGTGATGACCCCCTCTCCCCCACCCCCCCCCCTCCCCTCCCCCCCCCCCACCCCCCGCCCCGCCCCCCACCACCACTCTCCCCCCCCCAACCCCCACAACCCCACACAACATTCTCGGTCTGCGTCAGCAACTTACTTTAAACAAATACGTCTTTATGCATAAGATACTGAATAATATGACACCCCAGTATCTAATCACTAAATTTATATCTCACCAAGAACGTTAACGGACCTCAAGAAACAATACCTTACCCCTACCACTGCCAAGAATCGACCTTTTTAAAACTAGTGTGCCATTCTCTGGTCCGTTTGCTTTGAATTCTATCCCTGCACATTTTAAAACTATTACCTCACCAGGAAGTTTTAAAACAAAACTTTCTGATTAAACTTAGTACTTCTCTCAGGTACTGTAATATCTCCTGTACCTCGTGTATTTCATAAGATGGTTTTTATGTGTGTGTGTGTGTGTGTGTGTCCTCGCGCTGGGACCATATGGCGTTGAGGCGCGTCCCCTGGGTGGTGGATAGGGGGTCCCTCGTGAGAGGGGTGCACCGAATGAAATAAGGTGCCGTGAACCAACATGGTCTAAGGGAAGGTGACCCCGACAGAAAACCCCTGGTCCTCCTAGTAAGGGGGTTGGACGTGGGGGTAGCTTCCCCACCCTGCAAAAAAGGAAATAGCTACAAAAACGCCGACGAAAAGACTAACAGTAATTCCTTTCCTGGAGGAGGAAGGTTCTACCAGAAGACTTATGACGTCCTGTGGTGAAAGCCGGAAGTCTTCGGAAGCCACAGGACCGAGCCGCCTCTCTCTATCCAGGGACACAACCATGGGCACATGGAACGTCAAGACCATGTACCAGAGCGGCAAGGCCGCCCAGATAGCAGCGGAAATGCAAAAGTACAACCTTTCCCTGCTAGGTATCAGTGAAGCCAGATGGACGCAGTCTGGCCAGAAAAGGCTGTTAAGTGGGGAGATGATTCTGTATTCAGGTCATGAAGAAGAGAATGCCCCCCATACAGAAGGAGTAGCATTCATGCTGTTACCAGTGGCACAGAGAGCGCTGATGGGCTGGGAACCTCTTGGGCCAAGAATCATCACAGCAGCCTTTAGAACCAAGAAAAAGCTCAAGCTGAACGTCATCCAGTGTTATGCGCCCACTAGTGACAGTGACGAGGAAGAGAAACAAGAGTTCTACGACCGACTCCAGAGTGCCGTGGTCAAATGTGCGGAGCGAGACATCACCATAGTCATGGGCGATTTTAATGCCAAAATAGGGGAGGACAACACCGGATACGAAGAGGTGATGGGGAGACAGGGACTAGGCTCGGAGATGAGTGAGAACGGGAAGAGGTTTGTAGACTTTTGTGCGCTAAACCGACTCAGTTGTCATTGGAGGCAGCATCTTCCCACATAGAAGAACACACAAAGCAACTTGGGTCTCACCTGACCATACAGCAGAGAACCAAATAGACCATGTCTGGATTAGCAAGAAATTTAGAAGATCCCTTCAAGATGTTCGAGTGAGGAGGGGAGCAGATGTCGCCTCAGACCACCATCTGCTTACCTTAAGAATGAAGCTCAAGCTAAAGAAAAGCCGCACAGAGACAACAAGAAGACAGCGCTATAATGAAGGCCTCCTGAGAGAAACTGGAGTGAGAGAAGAGTTCAAACTGGTGCTGTCCAACCAGTTTCAAGCGCTACAGGAGCTAGTAAATGAAGGCGGTCACCACAGAGCAGCAGTGGAAGGCAGTTAGAGAGGCGCTGAACTCAACCTGCAAAGACACTGTAGGGTTCAGGAAACACCATCACAAGGACTGGCTGTCGGCACAGACCTTGAAGAAGATAGAAGTGAGGAAGCAGAAGAAAGCAGTTGTCAACAACAGTCGCACGAGAGCAGCCAAAGTAAGGGTACATGAGGAATACTCGGAAGCCAACCGCGAGGTGAAGAGGAGTATCAGGGCAGACAAGAGGACCTACACAGACAGCCTGGCAGCAGAGGCAGAAAAGGCAGCAGGCAGTGGCAACATGAAACAGCTCTACGACATTACCAGAAGATTGTCGGGCAAGTATGGCCATACAGAAAGACCAGTAAAAGACAAAGAAGGCAAGCCTATTGCAGGCAGAGCAGACCAACTCGACAGATGGGCCGAGTATTTTGAAGAGTTACTGAACAGACCTAGCCCACCCAACCCCCCCCCCCCCCTCCCCCCCACCCAGACATCCAGCCGGCATAGACCGACCTACCCATCAGCTGTGACAGACCCAGCCGGGAAGAGATCAGAAGAGCAGTGGCATTTTTTTAAGAACGGCAAAGCAGCAGGGCCAGATGGCATCCTAGCGGAGTCTCTGAAAGCAGAACTAGAGACAACAGTGGAGATGCTGTACCCACTGTTTGGAAAGATCTGGGAAGAGGAGGTGATGCCGGCTGACTGGAAGGAGGGGTACCTAATCAAGCTTCCCAAGAAAGGCGACCTCAGCAAGTGTTCCAACTACAGAGGAATCACCTTGCTGTCAGTACCAGGAAAGGTCTTCAACAGGATCATCCTAGAGAGAATGAAGAGCTCCGTTGACCCCCAGCTGAGAGACCAGCAAGCAGGATTCAGGAAGAACCGATCATGTACAGACCAGATCGCCACTCTCCGCATCATCGTGGAACAGTCTCTGGAGTGGAGCTCCCCGCTGTACGTCAACTTTGTGGATTATGAGAAAGCATTTGACAGCGTGGACCGAGAGATTTTGTGGAAACTCCTACGACACTACGGTGTACCCACAAAGCTTGTCCGCCTGATCAAGAGCAGCTACGATGGCATGACATGTCGCGTGATCCACGAAGGGCAGTTCACCAGGGAGCTCCAGGTCAGAACTGGTGTCAGGCAGGGGTGTCTGATGTCTCCATTCCTCTTCCTACTGGCCATAGACTGGGTCATGAAGATGACCACAGAGCACAGACGAAGTGGAATACAGTGGACACTGTGGACACAGCTTGACGACCTCGATTTTGAAGACGACTTGGCATTACTGTCCCACACTCATCAACAAATGCAGGACAAGACCACGAGGCTGGCTGACATCTCGTCCCAAGTGGGCCTCACCATTCACAAACAGAAAACAAAGACAATGAGGCTGAACGCAACCAGGGAAGAACCAGTCTTACTTGCTGGCACCCAGTTGGAGGAGGTGGAGTCCTTCACCTGTCTCGGGAGCATCATAGACAAAAAAAGGCGGCACTGATGCAGATGTCAGAGCACGAATCGGTAAAGCCAGAGCAGCCTTTCTCCAGTTGAAAAAAGTGTGGAGTTCCAGAGAGCTGTCACAACACACCAAAGTCCGGATTTTCAACTCCAATGTAAAAGCAGTTCTCCTATATGGAGCAGAGACTTGGAGATTGACAAAAACCACAGTCAACAGAGTACAGACCTTCATGAACAAAAACCACAGTCAACAGAGTACAGACCTTCATGAACAGTTGTCTTAGAAGAAGTTTGAAAATCCACTGGCCAGAGAAGATCAGCAACGTCAGACTCTGGGAGAGAACGGAGCAGATAACAGCAGAGAATGAAATTGGGCGAAGAAGATGGGGATGGATCGGTCAGTCTGAGAAAGCCAGCTTCCAGTATCACTAGGCAGGCATTGTCATGGAACCCCCAGGGAAAGAGGAAAAGAGGTAGGCCGAGAAACTCTGGCGTCGAGACCTCCAAGCAGACATCAAGAGACTGGGAACCACCTGTAGTAGAATCGAAGGAGAAGCACAGGACAGGAGTTGCTGGAGGGAGGTCTCTCGTCGACGGCCTATACCCGGGTAGGGGTGACAGACGTAAGTAAGTAAGTAAGTAAGTGTGTGTGTGTGTGTGTGTGTGTGTGTGTGTGTGTGTGTGTGTGTGTGTGTGTGTGTGTGTGTGTGTGTGTGTGTGTGCATGTGTGTGTGTGTGTGTGTGCTCGTGTTTGTGCGTGTGTCTGTATGTGTGAGCAGCGCGCGCGCGTGTGTGCATGTGTGTGATGAGTGTTATTATTTTTTCTCTATCTCTTATTACGGTAAAAGATTTTTGTATGGATTCATACACATTGTAAGTATTTGATATAGACAAGTTTGTTGTGTGACACACGTTTTTAAGCTTTGCGAGCTGTCGGTCATTTCTTGTAGAGTGACAAAATAATAAATAGAAAATTATTACTTTAGTTGTATTACCATTTTATTAACTGTAACACTGCTAAAATACAATTTTTGTTGATATAGTTGTCTCACTATATCTTTACACAGTGTCCCAAACCAGTTATCATCAACTTCAAAAGTATGTGTCCTAAGATCAACAGTCATGTACTCTACAAATGGTAGCTCCACAAATATTTCCAGTCATATGATATGTCATGTTTATCACCCCTGGTACTGATATTGGTGTTATGACAAGTTGTTGTTTGGAAGGTGTTGTTAACTGATCACAGTGTAGAACGTCTCTGAAGCAGTCTGTCATATCAACTTGTCTGTCCATCATTTTGTTAACTGTGACACTTTCAATATGAACATTCAGTTTGCATGATATGTTTGTTTGAATATGGTATAACACAGCGTCTCAAACCAGTCACAGTCTGCATCATAAACTTTGAAAATATGTGTTCTAAGATCAACAGCCATGGACTCTGTAAATGGTAGTTTGTCAATAAATTTCAAAGTCACATTATATGTCACCAATGTCTCCGCTGGTACTGAGAGTTTTATGTCCGGCTGTTTGGGAGGAGTTATTAACTGATCACAGTGTAGAACGTCTCTGAAGCAGTCTGTAATATCAGCTTGTCTGTCCATCATTTTTTATAACCAAAACAAAAGAATAAGTTAATTTATTAAGCCATACCCTGTGGGATGATCAGATCTGTTTAAGATGAGCGTTAGATGCTTAGTTGATTTCAATTTGTTTTTTTTACATCACCTCGCTCATGCTTGCTGGGTATAACATCGTTCTCTCTGAGGCTGTCTTCAAAGCTATCATGATCCTTACAAACCAGATAGGTGAGGCTAGCGCTGGCAGAATTGTCAGTACTCAAACCAAGGGGAATCACAGCGCTGGACAGACAACAGTTAGATCCCCTGCCCCCGCCTATCAGGCACCCAATCGCCAGCCCACAGAGAAATACGCAGGTATAGAATAAGACAATCATTTCCATTCCTAATAAGAATGGATCAGGTCTCTTATATAACCCATGTCTTTCTCCGGAACTTAGGAAGTAGGCAGGAGAAACATACATACACAAACATGAAGGTGCGATACTATATGTGGTCGGGTAAATACCCTGATTTCCCACAGTAGATGCACAGAACATTACACAACAATGTAACGATACAAATTTTGCCTCGAGTTATACATGATACTCACAAACCAGATAGGTGAGGCTAGCGCTGGCAGAATTGTCAGTACTCAAACCAAGGGGAATCACAGCGCTGGACAGACAACAGTTAGATCCCCTGCCCCCGCCTATCAGGCACCCAATCGCCAGCCCACAGAGAAATACGCAGGTATAGAATAAGACAATCATTTCCATTCCTAATAAGAATGGATCAGGTCTCTTATATAACCCATGTCTTTCTCCGGAACTTAGGAAGTAGGCAGGAGAAACATACATACACAAACATGAAGGTGCGCTACTATATGTGGTCGGGTAAATACCCTGATTTCCCACAGTAGATGCACAGAACATTACACAACAATGTAACGATACAAATTTTGCCTCGAGTTATACATGATACTCACAAACCAGATAGGTGAGGCTAGCGCTGGCAGAATTGTCAGTACTCAAACCAAGGGGAATCACAGCGCTGGACAGACAACAGTTAGATATAGTAGCGCACATTCATGTTTGTGTATGTATGTTTCTCCTGCCTACTTCCTAAGTTCCGGAGAAAGACATGGGTTATATAAGAGACCTGATCCATTCTTATTAGGAATGGAAATGATTGTCTTATTCTATACCTGCGTATTTCTCTGTGGGCTGGCGATTGGGTGCCTGATAGGCGGGGGCAGGGGATCTAACTGTTGTCTGTCCAGCGCTGTGATTCCCCTTGGTTTGAGTACTATCATGATCCTTGCAGTAAAACAAACAGATAAACTTTAGTTGCTCTTGGAAATCTGTTAGTACTGCATTATATTTTTGAGTGAGAATCCAGACACTGATATTTGCATATTTGCCACTGAAGGTGAGTTCTGCTAAAGTGTTTCTCTTTTTGAATTATAAACAAATTCAATTATAAACAAAGTTGGCTGCCCTTGAAATTGCTTGTAAAAATACTGCAGGAAGTCATTGAGTTTTTTTCTTCTTCTCAGGATCGACTAAGTAAATGTTGTTGGTCATTCCAAATAAATAAATGGTTGGGATAAGCTTTGTTGTGTTTGAAAAAAAGAAGATAGTTTTAGAGAACCCTTTAAAATAGAAACAAGGAACCACGTTTCAGATCAAATATGACATGAAAACAAACGTAGAACAGAAAAGAACACGATAGAAACAAAAGACGTCATCCTGTATGGAGAGAATTTAGAATGACGTAAAAAAAAACAAAACAAAAAAAAAAAAAACAAGAAAACCACCACATAATGACACAAAATACACAGGCACAAAACATGTAGCACAAAACTTACGTCTACATACACGTCACTGCATACATTCGTATTCACTCGTGCTTGCTGCCGCTCACGTACATGCACACACACACACATACACACACACACACACACACACACACACACACACACACACACACACACACACACACACACACACACAGTCACGCGGGCTTTGTCAGTTGAAAGTACACCACGACGGATTGATACAGAATGTGGCTGTGAAAATTATAGTGAAACATTACGCAACACTGACAACAAAACTGTTATAACATGGCTGTATTCATATGCAGACCGTAAAGTATTCACCGTGCGGCAAGGCGAGCGCTACCCGGGCCATTCGACACACCGGTGAGCATCTGCAGTCGGCACTAACGCGGGGGCTCATGAGGATTTATGTCTCTTGTTAGTTAGTGCCATGTTTGTTTTTTTGCCTATTTACATCTGTGTTCTTCACGCGAATGTAGAAAAGTGTGCTGTGGTTTTCAGGCGCGCAGTGATTCAGTCGTGATTACAGACAGCGACGGGGTTAAGGCCAATCCTGACACGAATCCTCGCTGGCTCAGTTTTCACTGAAACGGCGGCGTGTGTACTGCTAACAGTTTTGTATTTTCATGATAAACGTGACTGAATATGTACACTGGAACAGACAGAGAAGTATAGTGTGCGGGAGTATTACGCTACATTCTGTTTTCGGGAGATGTGTGCTAAACCGTGTGAGAATCTGCAAGAGAAATGACGGACACGTCGTCTGCTCAATCTGCAAAATGGCATGACTATTCAGTATTCTCATTCGGCATGAATCTATAATTTTCTACTTAACGCAACAAGATGGCTGCTGTGTAACGCGACCATCGCCCCCTTTCATCGATATTAAGGCAAGTATCGCTGATTGCAAACACATTCAGGCCTTTTTCGTAATGAGTACTTACATCCTGTCCATCGCTTTAATACTGCAACAAGACTTTCCTCATTCTTTTCGTCAGAATGTAGGCATTTGTCTGACAATTGCGTCCCAATGAAAGCGGCGCACTGCTTACCCAAAATTGTAAACGTGTCTGATATATCTGGACGCTGCTCTGTGAATAACACCTGACAAAATTATACAGTGTTGCGCTGCGGATGGAACAAACAATATGACATGCCATCTCCTGTTTTGGTGCCTCGGTAAAGACTAGACCAACCCGACTCCCATGTCCTTGCCCACCTCTATGAACTCCTCCCCTCTGGCCGCAGACTCCGCACGCACAAAGCTAGAACACTTAGACTACAGCACAGTTTCATCCCCAAATCCATCACTCTAAGCAATCTGTAGGTACATCCACGCATACCCAAACCTAACTCCTCCCCCCTATCCCCCTTTACCTGTGCAATCAGTAGGAATGGAGCTTGTTGATGATTATATTGTGTTTCATTAGTTTCATTTGGTGGTGAACATGGACATACTGGGATTGTTGTTACTGAGTGTTTACCCACTAATTATTTTATTATGGTAGACTTTAATTATGCAGCGTGTGTAATAATAATAATAAATAATAAGCGCATTAAATAGGCGCTTTATCCCAATTGAAAATCGGCTCAAAGCGCCGCCGCGAACTGAACCCAACAAGCACGCTCACGTGAATCACGCGCATTCACTCACACACTGAACGTAAACACAGAACTTTCACGTGGTGCTAAGGGCAAGCTCAAGCGAGCTACTGTAGTTTTTGGAAATTCAAAATCGTTTGTATTTGAAATTTGATTAAGTGGACTGAAACTGATACTGATAATGTGTAATAATGTACTGAGACGTTTGTATAATAAGTAGTGAGGGTTAGGACTAGGTTGAAACACGCGTATTATGTATGCATATGTAGAGGTGGGTGTGAATGTATAAGTGCCGCTCAGTTCAGTCCATAAAAGATGTTTGTGTGAGATGTGTAAGAGTTATGTGTAAAGATTTTGTAGTGTTTACTTTATCCATTTGGAATTTGTAGCTGTGCAAGTGTAGGGAGAAAATGTTCATAATTATGCTATAATGTTTTTATGTCTTGTTTGTACTATTTGTTATAAATGTACCACAACCGAATTTCTCTTTTCGAGATAATAAAGTACTCTTATTCTTATTCTTATTCTTATTCTACCCCCGACCATAGGCGCCAAGCTATTCTGGCATCACCCTTGAACTGTCGTGGTCGATCTTTATCTTTCTGTGGTGTGTCTGGGGTAGAATGGGTTAAATAGTGTATAGATCTTTAGCTTTCATCTGCCCACAGGCCAGTGGATAGATCTCTGCACTCTCATACTACACTGCATTGATGTAGCACTATCTCGGTGAAATAGTGTATAGCACTACCTTGGTTAAATAGTGTATAGTTCTTCTTTTGTGTAATACTAATAGTGTGTAGTGCTACCTTGGTGTAGTAGTGTATAGAGCTACATTGGTAGTGTGTACCGTATGTGAGTGCTGGATATACACGTACTACTACACCAAGGTCGTACTATGCACTATTACACCGAGGTAGAACTATACACCACTATCTATCCACTGGCCTGTGGCCGGCCATAGTGTGGAAGATGGCGGGGCGGGTTTGGATGGAGATATGGAAAAGTGTCATGTTCCTATGAAGACAGGAAAACATTGTTACCTATTCAGTCTAATATTCAGGGGGCTCTTGAGGATCTTACCTGCTGTAGAGTGATCTTCAAACGTCTTTGTTAGTGTTGGTATTACTACTACTGTACTATTGTTACCATGTTAGTGTTGGTATTACCACTACTGTACTATTGTTACCATGTTATAGTGTTGGTATTACCACTACTGTACTATTTGTTACCATGTTAGTGTTGGTATTACTATTACCACTACCGTACTATTGTTACCATGTTGGTGTTGGTATTACCACTACTGTACTATTGTTACCATGTTAGTGTTGGTATTACCACTACTGTACTATTGTTACTGTAACGCACGCAGACTTGCCCACAGTCGTACGCACAGCAGACTCTCACGCAACAGACGCATACACCGCCACTGACTCAGACGGGCGCATTCATGCGGTAAAACACAACACACGGGCTCCCTTTCTAAAGTAACCTTTATACACTATAAATGAAAAAGAACGACTTAAATGATTATCAACTATGTACACTGTTCTATTATCACACACACACGTATCACAATATCTTTGCCAGGCTAGGTCTTAGTCTCACATTGCCTCCAACCTGTTTGATGTTGTTGCCTGGTTACGTTGGTCCTTCTCACGTCTAGGCGTGAAAGTCCTTCGTCGTACGCTTATTGCCGTCCTGTCTCTTTGGCACGGACATCCTCGTTCTCGTACGGTACTCAGTTCTCGTTTTGACTCGGGTGTCTTGGTCCCAGTCAGACTCACTCTCAGAAGAGCTGGAGGGATGACCTCACGTAGGTCCCACCTGTGACTCGACGTCTCGGTGTCCGTCTTTTCCACTCTTTACAAGAACTCTGAATAGACAACAAAAGTCCCAACGTAACACTTGCTAAACACACAACATATTGGATCAATGAGAAACGTCACGTAACCTGGCTGATACAAATAACTCACACGTTCATTCACACACACACACACGTGCTTCATAACTATTTTCGTATCACCCCCATATCTCTGTCACTATCTTGAAACAGACTATAGCCTAACTGACACTCTTGCTATACCTTACTCTATACCCTGGAAAAGACTATGCTTACCCAACCACGTACTATCTTCATAGCGGCTTAGACATACACACTTCATATTCCTTTAGTCATCTAACTCGGTAAACAACTGTATACAAAAACACCGGTTACTTCACCGAATTCTAAGCATACTATAACTAAACCAAACCGGAACACCGCTATACAACCACATTAATCTTACCACGCATACTGTCTTTAACTAAACAACTATCAATACTACGTTTATAGAAACATACCTGAAATCTAGGCTTCAGAGTCTTGGAATGCGGGCTAGGTATCTCAAACACAACCGTTCCATACGACAAGACAGCCTGCACTCCCGATCTAGACCTCAGACAGTCACAGCTTCCGCGCCACAGCCGCCTAGAACTCACTAAACAGAACTCACTAAAAATCCCGTGCTAACCATGTCTTAGAAATTCCACGTGCGTCTAGTGCCACACGGAATATCGGCACAAACAAACCGTTAACAAAAACCGTACCGTACTAATCCTACTGTGCGAGCACTATGCACAAGCATAGAGCTTCATCACAATTCCCCCTTCCTCGGGGAAAAAAAAGAAACGACCGAGTTTCTTTTTAAGACTACTCGACGTAATGTTATCCGAAAACAGGAAAGGACGAACTTTTACTACCTAGAATACAAGAAAAAAAACATTACAGCCTCAACGCACACCTTCAGATCGCACAGCGACAGCAAAACAGAACTAACGCGTTAAAACCTCCAGAAATGAAATCGATCCAACGACTGCCCACACGATCGCGAGACACCAGTCTCCGACCTACCTACAATCGCGAGACCCCAGTCTCCGATCTACCTAACTATTGGGTGCTGAGCCGCATTTCTGTCCACAACAGAAGTATGCCATCTCAGACCAACCCGACTGTTGGGCCACACCCGCTGACCGATCCCCGGACTCTGGACGGAAATAACATTGTCCCCCTGCTCACGAGCACGCTTGCTCCGAGCTCCCGTCGCGACTGATGCGACTGCGCCGCGAGGAACATGAGCTCGCTTCATCGCTCCGACTCTATCGATGACTGGCTGCACACCCTTCATGTTACCCAGAACTAAATCAACTACTGGCTCGTCGATGACACACGAAACCAGATCACCTGTGAAAAACTCCGTGTCAACTTCTATCTTAGCTAACTGAAAAACTTCTATCTTGCCTCCAAACGAAACTACTTTCTGTGTCTCCCCTGTGTACTGATTTTCTGTGTCTCCCCCTGTGTACTGATCTTGTCTTACAAGGCTACGTCTGACCCCTGCGGTCATCGTACCTGAGTCACGGAGAACAGAAGCAAGACATCCATTAACAACACCGTCTACCAGCGGTAGGCAACCACCTCCGTCATCTGAACACACTGCACCCAGCTGTGGTTCCTCCCCGACTGGGACCGCAAAACTGGCTACGTGAGTGGGCTGCACCGCCCCATCCACCATACCAGGACTGTTAGGACCTTGATGAGCCAGATGGCCGTGCTCCTGATAACTAGCATACTGCGCGCCTGCACTGTAGTACGGACAGCTCCGACTGAAGTGCCCGTACCCACTACAAGAAAAACACTGAGTGTCCGAACTCGCAACACGACCACGACCATACCCACGCAAAGATGTCCCTCCACGTGCGTACGGATCGCTACCGCCATTGCTGTTACCTCGATCACCGCGTTGAAAACGCAAAGTACCTCTACCGTTAATCCGCTGGGCTCCACGTAAAGTATTGATGCCCCGGTAACCCTCAGACGTGTTAGCAGCGACCAACCCGACTGGCGGTGTCTCGGTCCTACGCGCGAGGTTTTTCGTAGGATGCGCCATCCGAAAAGCCTCCGCATTCTGTACTAACTCGTCCGTAGTCTTGAGGTTACGCTCCCTCAAGAATACCGCTAGATCTTTGGAAATGCTACCAAAGAACTGTTCAGCCAACATGAGATCGAACAATGCGTCGTACGTGTGGTCGATCTTTGACAGTTCGACCCAAAGTATGAGCAAATGGGACAATCGTTTGCCAAACGACATAAACGATTCCCCTGTCTCTGGCCGACAAGCTCTCAAGCGTTCTCTAAAACCTTCCGCATTACACTGAAACTGCTGTAAGAGACACTCCTTCAAAGTCTCGTACTCTATGTTCCCCGAAACGTTCAAGCTATGGTAAAGACTCAAGGCCTGACCCTCAAGCACAGACGAAAGCAAAACGGGCCAGTTGGCAGGAGGCCAACTCAACGCCTGCGCATGAGACTCAAAACGACACAAAAAGCGTCAATAGAGTCCACGGACTCTTTAAACATCGGCAGTTTAGGAAAATTACGTATGCCTCGGCCTACTGAATCACTATCTGGTCTATATCCCGCATCTCGAGCTAACTGTATTTGTACATCCCTATCTTTCTCTTCTTTCTCTCTCCGGTATTCCAATTCTTTCTCTCTTAAGGCATGTTCCCTCTCATCCTTCTCTCTCTGAAACGCTCTCTCTTCTCTCTGTACTTCTAATTCCTTCTCCTTAAAGACACTTTCTTTCTCTTCTCGCTCTCTCTGAACTTCTAATTCTTTTTCCTTTAGATCCATTTCCTCTTTCTTAAGTATTCTATCTTTCTCTTCTCTCTCTCTCTGAATTTCTAGCTCTTTCTCCTCCCTCTGTATCTGCATTTCCAACTCTTTCTCCTCTCGAAGTCTACGAATTTCTAATTCTTTCTCGTCCCTCACCCTCTGAACCTCTAACTCTTTCTCCTTTAAGGCTTTCTGAACCTCTAGTTCCTCTTTCTTAAGTACTCTTTCTCTCTCTTCCCTTTCTCTCTGAGCTTCTCTTTCTCTCACTCTATCCTCTCTATCCCTACATTTCTCTACGTAATCAAAAAGCTTCTCATCCTTAAGTCCTAACCTTTCACCCTGTTTAATGTAAGCCTCTACCGGGTCTACCTCCATATTTGCTACAACAACTTCCCAAAACTTGAAAACGTAAATATACAAATACCACAACCAAATGACGGAAAAAAACTTAATGAAATCTCACAATATCAACTTACGCAGAAACAGTAACCTACTTGACGTCCAGATGGAACGAAAAATAAGAATGATAGAAAGAAGAGCAAGGAAAAAGAACACTACCTATACAAAAGGAAGAAACAAGAACTAGCTCCTCGTAAGATCCCGAAAACTACAGAAATAACGGATCTTACCCCCTAGAATCGGAGAGGGGAATCTAACACAACAACATGCACATAGCAACAAATCCTACTCTAAAATCGCTACTCACTATCGCCCGCAGATACTTCTAATCTACCGCTAAAACAGGGTCACCACTGTAACACACGCAGACTTGCCCACAGTCGTACGCACAGACTCTCACGCAACAGATGCATACACCGCCACTGACTCAGACGGGCGCATTCATGCGGTAAAACACAACACACGGGCTCCCTTTCTAAAGTAACCTTTATACACTATAAATGAAAAAGAACGACTTAAATGATTATCAACTATGTACACTGTTCTATTATCACACACACACGTATCACAATATCTTTGCCAGGCTAGGTCTTAGTCTCACATTGCCTCCAACCTGTTTGATGTTGTTGCCTGGTTACGTTGGTCCTTCTCACGTCTAGGCGTGAAAGTCCTTCGTCGTATGCTTATTGCCGTCCTGTCTCTTTGGCACGGACGTCCTCGTTCTCGTACGGTACTCAGTTCTCGTTTTGACTCGGGTGTCTTGGTCCCAGTCAGACTCACTCTCAGAAGAGCTGGAGGGATGACCTCACATAGGTCCCACCTGTGACTCGACGTCTCGGCGTCCGTCTTTTCCACTCTTTACAAGAACTCTGACAACAAAAGTCCCAACGTAACACTTGCTAAACACACAACATATTGGATCAATGAGAAACGTCACGTAACCTGGCTGATACAAATAACTCACACGTTCATTCACACACACACACGTGCTTCATAACTATTTTCGTATCACCCCCATATCTCTGTCACTATCTTGAAACAGACTATAGCTTAACTGACACTCTTGCTATACCTTACTCTATACCCTGGAAAAGACTATGCTTACCCAACCACGTACTATCTTCATAGCGGCTTAGACATACACACTTCATATTCCTTTAGTCATCTAACTCGGTAAACAACTGTATACAAAAACACCGGTTACTTCACCGAATTCTAAACATACTATAACTAAACCAAACCGGAACACCGCTATACAACCACATTAATCTTACCACGCATACTGTCTTTAACTAAACAACTATCAATACTACGTTTATAGAAACATACCTGAAATCTAGGCTTCAGAGTCTTAGAATGCGGGCTAGGTATCTCAAACACAACCGTTCCATACGACAAGACAGCCCGCACTCCCGATCTAGACCTCAGACAGTCACAGCTTCCGCCTAGAACTCACTAAACAGAACTCACTAAAAATCCCGTGCTAACCATGTCTTAGAAATTCCACGTGCGTCTAGTGCCACACGGAATATCGGCACAAACAAACCGTTAACAAAAACCGTACCGTACTAATCCTACTGTGCGAGCACTATGCACAAGCATAGAGCTTCATCACAGTTACCATGTTAGTGTTGGTATTACCACTACTGTACTATTGTTACCATGTTCGTGTTGGTATTACCACTACTGTACTATTGTTACCATGTTGGTATTGGTATTACCACTACTGTACTATTGTTACCATGTTAGTGTTGGTATTACCACTACTGTACTATTGTTACCATGTTAGTGTTGGTATTACCACTACTGTACTATTGTTACCGTGTTAGTGTTGGTATTACCACTACTGTACTATTGTTACCGTGTTAGTGTTGGTATTACCACTACTGTACTATTGTTACCATGTTAGTTGGTATTACCACTACTGTACTATTGTTACCATGTTAGTGTTGGTATTACCACTACTGTACTATTGTTACCATGTTAGTGTTGGTATTACTACTACTGTGCTATTGTTACCATGTTAGTGTTGGTATTACCACTACTGTACTATTGTTACCATGTTAGTGTTGGTATTACTACTACTGTGCTATTGTTACCTTGTTAGTGTTGGTATTAGAGACCTGCCTACCTGGCTACCATCACGGATTTTGTGTGATTTTCCCCCATTTCAGAAACGATTCACGCATTCCCCCATTTCGATCTCGATCCATGCATTGTGACAAGTCAAAATCCCGCAAAATCGCCGAGATGTGTTTTTGCGCATTCCTTGCGCTTTATAATTATTCAGTCTTCGCGGTCTTCCCTCGGTGTTCTCAGTCTTCAAGTGAGACAACGCGAGACTTCCATCTGCCAAATTTACTTGTACATGTTTACGCTCAGCCTCATGTTGCGTGCTCTGCCGGCGTCATGTCTAAGCGGAAAGACACAACAACAACTGACGATGGAAAGAAGTAAAAGCCGAAGCTCATGACTTGCTTTAGTTCATCATACACGAGGCGATGGTCGTTCATTATTGCTTCATCAAGAGGTGACTATTTTGCTTTTTGCAGAACATGCGACCACCATTTCCACTGCGGACATAGTAGCACCTATGATGTGCGTGATGATTCCTACAGGTTTTTTTTTCTTTGTGTGATCAGTGAATTCCCCCATTTGGATGTCAAATCCCACATTTTGGCCTTGGTGGCCCCCCAAATTTGCAAAAAGGGGGTAGGCAGGTCTGTTACTATTACTACTACTGTACTAGCTTGCTCTATGACACGATACTGGACAAATTTGACATGACTATTTTGCTTTCTTGTTTTGCAGGTGGTAGCGATGGCGTGGGCAAATGAACTTCCTCCAGAGTTGTTGTGTCGGCCCGTGGGCCTGGTGGTTCTGACCGGACTTGACACAACATACAATGCAGTGCACAAGGCTGTGTGGGACTCATTCTGTAACAATCGTCGTGCCGACCGTGTACCCCTGCACTTCAGGGCCCTGGGTGCTGACCATGTGTATCCCAAGTGCAAAGCTAAGGTACAGTGTAAAACAAGGCTAAGTTACAGTGTAAAGCAAGGCTAGGGTACAGTGTCTCTCTTGGCTTGACTTCGCGAACGAAGATTTTATAGGCGTTGCCCACGACGTCTGCAGGCTTGTTCATGGCTGCGGAGGCCAATCCGAGACAGGCAGGTTCGACCGCAGTGGCTGCAGGGGAAGGTATGGCCAGGGTTCTGAGCTGCGGCATCTCTGTTTTTTCTCCTGAGCCGCTTGTCCTTAAGGCTAGCTCTGTGAGAGTCCTCAAAGGAGACAGCTGCCTTGTAAATGGTGGAGCGCCAGGTGTCACGGTCCGCAGCAAGCGAAGACCACTGGTGGTGGTCGATTTGGCAGGCACTAAGTGACTTCTTGAGACAGTCTTTGTATCTCTTCTTTGGTGCCCCTCTGTCACGGTGTCCAGCAAGGCTGAGGTACAGTGTAAAACAAGTCTAAGGCACATTGTAAAACAAGGCTAAGTTACAGTGTAAAGCAAGGCTACTGTACAGTGTAAAGCAAGGCTGAGGTACAGTGTAAAGCAAGGCTAAGGTACAGTGTAAAACAAGGCTAAGGTACAGTGTAAACCAAGTCTAGGGTACAGTGTAAAGCAAGGCTAAGGTACAGTAAAGCAAGGCTAAGGTACAGTAAAGCAGGGCTAAGTACAGTGTAACTGTAAAGCAAGGCTAAGGTACAGTGTAAAGTCAGGCTAGGGTACAGTGTAAAACAAGACTAAGGCACATTGTAAAGCAAGGCTAAGGTACAGTGTAAAGCAAACCAAGACTAAGGTACAATGTAAAGCAAGACTACGTACAGGGTAAAGCAAGGCTAAGGTACAGGGTAAAGCAATGCTGAGGTACAGGGTAAAGCAAAACTAAGGAGTAAGGTTCAGTGTTTACACTGTGTTTGAACACTGAACAGGGTTCCCAAATATCTTTGTGTATGTCGACTTTAAGAAAAAAAGTCATCATGCCATCCAGATATTTTAGCAGTTCCAAATGTATTTCCTTCTAACCAAAGACACCTTTTTCTGCATACAGCAAATGCATTCCTTTCACAGATCTGCGTGTGGGCACATATTTTTTCGTATAAAATAAAGGTTTTTTGCGTAAGTGCGACCCTTGGGGAAGGATAACGCTCCTATGTGATCTGCTGTCACATTATTGATGACCATACATGTACGGATGTAATAATATTGTTGATATCTGTGTGTGAAGGATAACGCTCCTATGTGATCTGCTGTCATATTATTGATGACCATACAAGTACGGATGTAACAATACAGTATTGTTGATATCTTTGTGTGTTTTCAATTTCAGCGGACCTCATACGAGTGGTACATCCCCAAGGGCATCCTAAAGACGGTATGGATGAAGAAGCACCTGAACGAGGTGCCGGCCGTCGTGGTGATCTTCTTTGACCTTGACTGGGATGAGCCACTGTGGAAGGAACGACAGATGGAATGTTCCACGCGCGTCGAGATCGTCCGCAACAGTCTGCATAGTCGCGGGACCAAGATCGCTGTTGTTCTGCTGCAGAAAAATGCGCCTCTTCCTCCTGGTGAGAGCATCAGTAGGGATGTGATGGGTGTTGGACGTAGTGAAACTTTGTTGGATGTTTTGTGACAGGGGGGAGGGGGGGGGGGAGGGGGATGTGATAGGCGTTGGACGTAATGAAACTTTGTTGGATGTTTTGTGACAGGGGAGGATGTGATGGGCATCGGACGTAGTGAAACGTTGTTGGATGTTTTGTGTCAGGGGCAGGATGTGATGGGCATTGGACGTAGTGAAACGTTGTTGGATGTTTTGTGACATAGGAGGATGTGATGGGCGTTGGACGTAGTGAAACATTGTTTGATGTTTTGTGACAGGGGGAGGATGTGATGGGCGTTGGACGTAGTGAAACATTGTTGGATGTTTTGTGAAGGGGAAGATGTGATGGGCGTTGGACGTAGTGACATGTTGTTGGATGTTTTGTGATGGGGGAGGATGTGATGGGCGTTGTACGTAGTGAAACTTTGTTGGATGTTTTGTCACAGGAGGAGGATGTGATGGTCATTGGACGTAGTGAAACGTTGTTGGATGTTTTGTGACAGGGGGAGGATGTGATGGGCGTTGGACGTAGTGAAATGTTGTTGGATGTTTGTGACAGGGGGAGGATGTGATGGGCGTTGGACGTAGTGAAACATTGTTGGATGTTTTGTGACAGGGGAGGATGTGATGGCAGCGGAGAGAGCAGCGTCGTTCTGCAGCGCTTGTGACATCTCGGCCAAGTCCCTGTACGTGTTGCCACAAACGGATCATCTGCTGGGATACACCATCCGGTCAGCACCACCATCTTGTCTTGTCATCACTCACTCACACAGCAAATACCACCCAACAGCGACCCAAAGCTGCTTCCATAACCCCGTCATTCAGTGGTCATGATATTCTCTTGCCAGGGAGGGTCGAATGTTCTATGACAAGCAGCCATTCAGTCCACCATTTAGTGACAGAAAATGAAGGTGAAATTGCGTTGCCTGGAGCCCAAATGGCAAATGCAAATTTTGCAACATGTGCACACAGTGCAGATGTTCACGCAGTGCACATGTTGCGAACTTTGCATTCACCATTTGGACTCGAGAAGCGTGACTTTGCCTCGCCCGACAAGAAATCTCCTGGCATTTGGCGACGGTAGAGTGGTATTGGTTTCCCTGCCTTACTTTGATGAAATGCTGGTGCACAGTTAAACCTGCTTTGCGCAGCCACTTTGTTTGCAATGTAAAATAGTGGTTGTAAAAGACAGGTGCACTCTTAACTCCTTCTACCCCAGACACACCACAGCAAGATAAGGATCGACCATGATAGTTCAAGGGTGATGCCAGAATAGCTTGGCGCCTGTGGGCGCCAAGCTATTCTGGCATCACCCTTGAACTATCATGGTCGATCTGTGTCCTGCACTGCAATGCATGCTTCAGAGAACAACGGCAACGTTTGGGCATTTCGGTCTGGGGGTAGGATGAGTTGAGGAAAGGCTTGAAGGGTCAAAAGTGTCACCTGTCAGTAAAGACCATGATTGGGTAGCTACAGCCACGTACAGGACAGTCTTTCCTGACAGGTGTTTCATCGTAAGGATGGTCACTCCAAACAGGCTTTGCTGTACTGCAACAGGCAGATTGACCACAGTACCTACAATGCTGTAGCTACAATGTAAAGGTAATGTCAACTCATAACAGGTTTTGCTGTGTCTGCGTGCTGTTCTAATTATTTTATCGCTGCCAGTTCTGTGCTGTTATAAACTGGGTTTCCATTGCAGGCTGGAGAACGCGTTTTACGAGCTGGCACAAAGTTACTACCACACAGAAGCTCGCAGAGTCAAGTCGCACAAAGATTTCCTCAACAAGACCACCCATCAGGTAATATTACAGTTTCACAGGCGTAGGCTATGCTTGAAACGAGACAGTTATGAGGTCGAAATGGCTGATGATGTGCCAGGGTCGCTGTATGTCAGTACGTTCTGGAGTTTGTGATCCCTTCACTGCTAAACACGCCAGGATCGTTGTAGGTCAGTAGGTTCTGGAGTTTGTGATCCCTTCACTGCTAAACACGCCAGGATCGCTGTAGGTCAGTACGTTCTGGAGTTTGTGATCCCTTCACTGCTAAACACGCCAGGATCGCTGTAGGCCAGTAGGTTCTGGAGTTTGTGATCCCTTCACTGCTAAACACGCCAGGATCGTTGTAGGTCAGTAGGTTCTGGAGTTTGTGATCCCTTCACTGCTAAACACGCCAGGATCGTTGTAGGTCAGTACGTTCTGGAGTTTGTGATCCCTTCACTGCTAAACACGCCAGGATCGCTGTAGGTCAGTACGTTCTGGAGTTTGTGATCCCTTCACTGCTAAACACGCCAGGATTGCTGTAGGTCAGTACGATCTGGAGTTTGTGATCCCTTCACTGCTAAACACGCCAGGATCGCTGTAGGCCAGTACGTTCTGGAGTTTGTGATCCCTTCACTGCTAAACACGCCAGGATCGCTGTAGGTCAGTAGGTTCTGGAGTTTGTGATCCCTTTACTGCTAAACACGCCAGGATCGCTGTATGTCAGTACGTTCTGGAGTTTGTGATCCCTTCACTGCTAAAACACAAAACTCAAATACAAGAGGCACAGATCCTCTTGAGTCCCGCATCTACAGAGGGTTATGATGATTTGTGCCTCTTGAAGATTACGCCTGATGCTGGCCTCTGTCTTACTTGTATGTCTCAGTGGACGTGCGATGGCCTCTGTCTTACTTGCATATCTCCGGCAGACAGTGGACGTGCGATGGCCTCTGTCTTGCTTGCATGTCTCAGTGGACGTGCGATGGCCTCTGTCTAACTTGCATGTCTCAGTGGACGTGCGATGGCCTCTGTCTTACTTGTATGTCCCAGTGGACTTGCGATGGCCTCTGTCTTACTTGTATGTCTCAGTGGACGTGCGATGGCCTCTGTCTTACTTGCATACATGTCTCAGTGGACATGCGATGGCCTCTGTCTTACTTGTATGTCTCAGTGGACTTGCGATGGCCTCTGTCTTACTTGCATGTCTCAGTGGACGTGCGATGGCCTCTGTCTTACTTGTATGTCTCAGTGGACGTGCGATGGCCTCTGTCTTACTTGCATGTCTCAGTGGACGTGCGATGGCCTGTCTTACTTGTCTGTCTCAGTGGACGTGCGATGGCCTCTGTCTTACTTGCATACATGTCTCAGTGGACGTGTGATGGCCTCTGTCTTACTTGTATGTCTCAGTGGACTTGCGATGGCCTCTGTCTTACTTGCATATCTCCAGCAGACAGTGGACGTGCGATGGCCTGTGTCTTACTTGTTTGTCTCAGTGGACGTGCGATGGCCTCTGTGTTACTTACATATCTCCGGCAGACAGTGGACGTGTGATGGCCTCTGTCATGCATGTCTCCGGCAGACAGTGGATGTGCGATGGGTTCTCTTGTGAAGGACAGTTGCATTAAGTGTCGGGGCCACCTGTCATTAAAGACCATTATTTAGGTGGCCACAACCAACGTAATGATGGTATATAAAGACAGGTGATGTCGTATCAAGATGGTCACTGAATGTTCAATGCATAAACCTTTCGTGATAGCACAGTTTGGAAGAAAGATAATTTAACACGTTCAAGACGGACTGTATTTGGATATGCAGCTGTATGCTGTGTGTCCATATACTCCACATCTGAAATGAGGCATAAATTTAACACGTTCGAGACAGCCTGTATTTGGATATGCAGCTGTATGCCGTGGGTTCATATACACCACATCTGAAATGAGGCTATGCCAAAAACTAGATCCAAATTAATGGTTCATCGTCTGTGGTTCCATCTGTGCTTCACGCTGAAGTTTTCTGTGTTGTCAGTGAAACGTCTGTCAGTGAACCATTGTCTGTCTGTCAGTGAACCATTGTCTGTCTGTCAGTGAACCATTGTCTGTCTGTCAGTGAACCATTGTCTGTCAGTGAACCATTGTCTGTCTGTGAACCATTGTCTGTCTGTGAACCATTGTCTGTCTGTGAACCGTTGTCTGTCAGTGAACCGTTGTCTGTCAGTGAACCATTGTCTGTCAGTGAACCATTGTCTGTCAGTGAACCATTGTCTGTCAGTGAACCATTGTCTGTCTGTCAGTGAACCATTGTCTGTCAGTGAACCATTGTCTGTCTGTCAGAGAGCCACTGTCCGTCAGTGAACCATTGTCTGTCAGTGAACCATTGTCTGTCAGTGAACCATTGTCTGTCTTGTCAGTGAACCGTTGTTTGTCAACCATTGTCTGTCTGTCAGTGAACGATTGTCTGTCTGTCAGTGAACCATTGTCTGTCTGTCTGTGGCAGCTGCTGTTCGTCAGACACCAGTACAAGACGGCGTTCTTCAACGAGCTGAAACAAGACACGCACACCGCTATCAAGTAAGTGGCGCGAAAACATACTGACGAGCAAAAGAAATGCGACTAAACTGTTTCCAATGATTCTATAAATGTCACATTTATTCTGTGTTTCTAATGATTCTATAAATGTCACATTTATTCTGTGTTTCCGATGATTCTATAAATGTCACATTTATTCTGTGTTTCTAATGATTCCAAAAAATGTCACATTTCGTTGGCTCTTCATTATAGATTTTAAGTTATAAATAATTGCATGTCTGAGGTACATTCATTTTCATTGGGCTTCGCTGATAGTTTAGTTTGAGTCAGGTGTGCACGCTGTTTTGTCTTGTCACAAAAGAACTTGTTTTGAATGATACATTGTCTGCATGAAAGAGTGGCATTAGAAGACGGGTCTCTCTCGATAGAAGTCTGGAAGGTGAGTGATACCTTGTTTACATGAAAGAGTGGCATTGGAAGACAGGTCTCTCTCAATAGAAGTCTGGAAGGTGAGTGATACCTTGTTTACATGAAAGAGTGGCATTAGAAGACAGGTTTCTCTCAATAGAAGTCTGGAAGGTGAGTGATACCTTGTTTACATGAAAGAGTGGCATTAGAAGACAGGTCTCTCTCAATAGAAGTCTGGAAGGTGAGTGATACCTTGTTTACATGAAAGAGTGGCATTAGAAGACAGGTCTCTCTCAATAGAAGTCTGGAAGGTGAGTGATACATTGTTTACATGAAAGAGTGGCATTAGAAGATGGGTCTCTCTGAATAGAAGTCTGGAAGGTGAGTGATACCTTGTTTACATGAAAACCCCACCCGGGTCTGCCCTGGGGGACTTGGGTGGGGTTAGGTATTTTTTAGTTCCCAGGGTCACCCTGGTCAGCCCCACAGGGTGGGTTTTTCTCTCTATTCTGGGGCATGTGTTTCTGTCTACCCTTTGTTCATTCACCTGTGTTTGACTTTTTAAAACTCTCCCTACTGTCTGCACTGCCTGTAGCTCTTGATATTGGATGTGTGTTGCTAAATGGTCTTAGCTTTATTTAGGCCCCATGTGTTAGGTTTATTTAATGTATTTGACCGGCCGGCGACATACATTCAATGTTCTGTTTATTTTTTTTTCACAAGCAGTGCAGGCACGTCCTGAGAAAGCCTTGTTGATGTCGGGACGTTAAGCAATGTACAATCAATCAATTGTTTACATGAAAGGGTGGCATTAGAAGACAGGTCTCTCTCAATAGAAGTCTGGAAGGTGAGTGATACCTTGTTTACATGAAAGAGTGGCATTAGAAGACAGGTCTCTCTCAATAGAAGTCTGGAAGGTGAGTGATACCTTGTTTACATGAAAGAGTGGCATTAGAAGACAGGTCTCTCTCTGTAGAAATCTGGAAGGGCTAACAATGTCACCTGTCATTAAAGATCATCATTCAAGTGGTTACAGCCACAGCTACAGCTGTCTCAGTGGTGGTCCTCAATGACGGGGGATTTCTCATAAAGGTTGTCGTTCAAAACAGGTACTGTTGTACATCATCGGGCGGATTGGCCGTCATACTTCAACTACAGTAGTTACAGTGTACAATGACGGGGGATTTCCCATAAAGGTGGTCGTTCACAACAGGTACTGTTGTACTACATCATCGGACGGATTGGCCGTCATACTTCAACTACAGTAGTTATAGTGTACAATGACGGGGGATTTCCCATGAAGGTGGTCGTTCACAACAGGTATTGTTGTACTACATCATCGGGCGGATTGGCCGTCATACTTCAACTACAGTAGTTATAGTGTACAATGACGGGGGATTTCCCATAAAGGTGGTCGTTCACAACAGGTACTGTTGTACTACATCATCGGGCGGATTGGCCGTCATACTTCAACTACAGTAGTTACAGTGTACAATGACGGGGGATTTCCCATAAAGGTGGTCGTTCACAACAGGTACTGTTGTACTACATCATGGGGCAGATTGGCCGTCATACCTCAAATACATTAGTTACAATGTACAATGATGGGGGATTTCCCATAAAGGTGGTCGTTCACAACAGGTACTGTTGTACTACATCATGGGGCGGATTGGCCGTCATACCTCAAATACATTAGTTACAATGTACAATGACGGGGGATTTCCCATAAATGTGGTCGTTCACAACAGGTACTGTTGTACTACATCATCGGGCGGATTGGCCGTCATACTTCAACTACAGTAGTTATAGTGTACAATGACGGGGGATTTCCCATAAAGGTGGTCGTTCACAACAGGTACTGTTGTACTACATCATCGGGCGGATTGGCCGTCATACTTCAACTACAGTAGTTATAGTGTACAATGACGGGGGATTTCCCATAAAGGTGGTCGTTCACAACAGGTACTGTTGTACTACATCATCGGGCGGATTGGCCCTCATACTTCAACTACAGTAGTTATAGTGTACAATGACGGGGGATTTCCCATAAAGGTGGTCGTTCACAACAGGTACTGTTGTACTACATCATGGGGCGGATTGGCCGTCATACCTCAAATACATAAGTTACAATGTACAATGACGGGGGATTTCCCATAAAGGTGGTCGTTCACAACAGGTACTGTTGTACTACATCATGGGGCGGATTGGCCGTCATACCTCAAATACAATGTACAATGCAGTACCTGATTTAGTGATTAGCATCATACTACCATGAACACTGAACTAATGAAGCACTCTCCTGCAACTATCACAGACTGTCTCCGACAACTTGTCTGCGTGTTAGGATGTCTGCAGAACGTGTGACAGTCAGATTCAAAGTGCTGATAGTTTTGATGTTGTTGCTGGTGGTGTTGATGTTGTTGTTGATGATGTTGCTGTGTGCAGGCACTACAAGCAGGCGTACGGCCACATTCTGGACCAGCGCACGCACGACACCAACATGCTGGAGATCAAAACCATCGCCGGCTTCGTCAACTACAAGGTGACAGCAGAGATGAACGATAATGGCAGTTCTCCTGTGTTGACAGATTAACTCGTTCAGCCCGAATTTCCCAAATTGTGGAGGCGTCATCTAATGACTATGCACAGGAGATGGTTGCAGGAGATGGATTGACCATGATAATTCAAGCACAGGTGCCAAGCTAATTTGGCACTGCCCTTGAATTATGATGGTGGACCCATTTCCCGCTGTAGTGTGTCAGGGCTGAATGTTTTAATGTTGACGTCTCTGTGCAATGTTAGTTTAACCCGTCACATCCTAAGGCAGATTTTAAAAATTTGCTGATTGTCCTATGAAGTCTACATTGCAGATTAAGAGATTGATCAACCGTTGTAGTTCAAGGGTGGTGCCAGAATAGCTTGGCGCCTCAGGCGCCAACCTATTCTTGCACCACCCTTGAACGATCATAGTCTAAACTATCATGGGCGATCTGCATGAAGGCGCCAATCTATTCTGTTGTGGCACCACCCTTGAACTATCATTTTCGATCTTTCTTTAGGTGCTAAGCTATTCTGGCACCACCCTTGAACTATCATTGGCGATCTGTCTTTAGGTGCTAAGCTATTCTGGCACCACCATTGAACTATCATGGGCAGTGTTTTTAGACACCAAGCTATTCATTGAACTGTGATGGGCGATCCAGATCAACTAGTATTGTGTTCGAGATAAAAAAGTGTAATCCATCCTGTGGTCCATGATTTCAGATTTGCCGACTGTGGTTCCAACACAACATGCCGCTGGACGCCATTGCTCAGTTCTACTAGTATTTCAAAGTGTAATCCATCCTGCGGTCTGATTTCAGATTTGCCGACTGTGGTTCCAAGCCAACGTACCGCTGGACGCCATTGCTCAGTAACCGTCTTTTCTAAGTGTGTTTCTTTGTCCGTTGGGTACTTCTTTGCATTTTACACGCTTGGCAGTCACCTTTTTGGTCTGGATTGCTCAGTTCTACTAGTATTGCAAAGTGTAATCCATCCTGCGGTCTGATTTCAGATTTGCCGACTGTGGTTCCAACACAACGTACCGCTGGACGCCATTGCTCACTAACTGTCTTTTCTAAGCATGTTTCTTTCTCCGTTGGGTACTTCTTTGCATTTTACATGCTTGGCAGTCACTTTTTTGGTCTGGATTGCTCAGTTCTACTAGTATTGCAAAGTGTAATCCATCCTGCGGTCTGATTTCAGATTTGCCGACTGTGGTTCCAACACAACATGCCGCTGGACGCCATTGCTCAGTTCTACTAGTATTGCAAAGTGTAATCCATCCTGCGGTCTGATTTCAGATTTGCCGACTGTCGTTCCAACACAACGTGCCGCTGGACGCCATTGCTCAGTTCCGTAAGCACATTGACTTCTTCAAGAATCGTGTGGGTATTCCAGAGCTGGCCTTTGAACACAGCGCGTGGATGTCGCGACAGTACGTAGTCTTTCACAGTCTTCGTCTGAGATTACTCTTCACCATACAACTGCTCTGTCTTACAGAAGGGACTTGTGAAGTTAGTGGCTACATGGGGTTGGCTTGTGTATTCTGATGAGCAAAAGAAATGCGACATATTTGGGATCATCAGAAACACAAGTGTTTCCGATGATCCTAAATATGTTGCGTTTCTTTTGCTCGTCGTTATACTCATTCACACCAGTAAGGAGCATCATCATAGCCAGATGTCTCCTCACACTTTTCAGACTCGCTTGATGATTCATGTGCATAGTACTCTTTATCAGAATCACAACAGATTTTGAAAACTGACATTTTAAGGTTGAATAAAGCGACCTGCCCCAGTTCGAGGTTGAATAAAGCGACCTGCCCCAGTTCGAGGTTGAATAAATCCACCTGCCCCAGTTTGAGGTTGAATAAATCCACCTGCCCCAGTTCGAGGTTGAATAAATCAACCTGCCCCAGGGTGTGAAGGGTTAACTCCTTCAGCCCCTGACACACCACAGCAAGACATGGATCCAGCATGATAGTTCAAGGGTGGTGCCAGAATAGCTTGGCGCCTATGGGCGCCAAGCTATTCTGGCTTTATCCTTAACCTTTAGCATGCTGGTGGCGACATTTGTCGCCAGCCGTCATCTTGCTTCATTATCGGATGGCGACATATGTCGCCACCGCATGGTCTGCTCGTAATCGGCTATGGTAAACACACTGGGTTGCTATGAAGCCTTTGCAAAGGATTGTGGGTGATTGTAAATGAGGCTTGCTTCCGTTTTATATTGGCCATCTTGCTAACTTCGAGTTTTTTTGAGCGATTCAAATTTTCTAAGCGAGAGTTTGTTCTGACGGCTTCATTTTGACAAAAGATGACCGATGAGGAGTTAAAAGCATTCATCAAGGAATACTTTTATGGAGTCAGATTCCGATGATGAAGACTTTCTTGGCTTTTTGCCAGAAGACTTGAGATCGAGGGGGGGTGGGAGATGGTGGTGATGGGCAGAGGAGTGATTCTGAATCGAGTGCTAGTGAACGTGGAAACAGTGCGTAGTAAGCATTGATTTTTTTGTGTTTGTTAGGATAATAACACAGATAACACAGTTTTAAGAATTGTGACATAATCTTGATTCATTTATTTACATACATGCCAAATTCCACAATCATGCATAGAAAAATGAAAAAGTTGTGTCTTTTGAAGTAAGTAGGGTAGTGTTGGGTTTAGCCCACTCAAAAAGAATGCAGTTGCGGGGAAAAGAACTGCCAGCGGAAAGCAGAGTGCTAAAGGTTAAATTATCATGCTCGATCTGTCTCTAAAACAGTTCTTCAGAGGGCAACTTCAAATTTGGGGATTTCGGTCCAGGCGTAGAATCAGTTAACAGAAGGCAGTATCTCCTGTATAAATGTTCTCCGTGTGTCTCACCTTAATGCTGTACCAAAGGGCTCACTCAACGTTTATGTCATGATAACAAGTCTGAATGTCATGAACAGAAAGACTTCTCCACTTTTCTTCTCCTTTGTAGATAGGAGAGTTCACCTGTCGCACAAAAGTGCGGTAGAAAAACCTCTGTTACATGTGTCTGCTCACATGGAGTCTTATAACAAGGGGAGGAAATTGACTTGATGCCAGACAACATGGGAAAGTCTTGGTATCGGAGAATGTTGGCAGTGAAGGACTGGCATAGAGAAGGAAAGTCTTGATATCGGTGAATGTTGGCGGTGAAGGACTGCCATAGAGAAGGAAAGTCTTGGTATCAGAGAATGTTGGCGGTGAAGGACTGGCATAGAGAAGGAAAGTCTTGGTATCGGTGAATGTTGGCGGTGAAGGACTGCCATAGAGAAGGAAAGTCTTGGTATCGGAGAATGTTGGCGGTGAAAGTCTGCCATAGAGAAGGAGGCTGTGGAGGGCATACAGTTGTCATTCTCTACCTGCCAGGGTTTCAGCTGTTTTGTCGCAATTTGATATAATGCCTCATAATTTAACACATTTAGTCCCGACACACTACAGCAGGCGATGGATGGACCATGATATTTCAAGGGTAGTGCTAGATTAGCTTGGCAAGCTACATGATAGTACTTGCAGATAAGGATACAGACCAATGGCTTTAGTTCAAGGGTGGTGCCAGAATAGATTGGCACCTAAAGGCGCCAAGCTATTCTGGCACCACCCGTGAACTATTTTAGTCCAACTTATTTGACACACTGGTGTATTCCGAATGATAAGGGTTAAGTAACATCTCTAACACTTGGGAAGGGCGGCGTTGGGTGCAGTGGGTTAATCGTGATGGCCGCTGTGGTGTGTACATCTGTCTATCATGATGTATGTACATCTATCGATCTATCTATCTATCATGATGAATGTACATCTATCTATCTATCTATCTATCTATCTATCTATCTATCTATCATGATGTATGTACATCTATCCATCTACCATGATGAATGTACATCTATCTATCTATCATGATGAATGTACATCTATCTATCTATCATGATGTATGTACATCTATCTATCTATCTATTTATCTATCTATCTATCATGATGTATGTACATCTATCCATCTATCTATCATGATGTATGTACATCTATCTATCTATCTATCTATCTATCTATCTATCTATCTATCTATCTATCTATCTATCTATCTATCTATCTATCATGATGTATGTACATCTATCTATCATGATGTATGTACATCTATCTATCTATCTATCTATCATGATGTATGTACATCTATCTATCTATCTATCTATCTATCATGATGTATGTACATCTATCTATCTACCATGATGAATGTACATCTATCTATCTACCCCACCCGGGTCTGCCCTGGGGGACCCCACCCGGGTCTGCCCTGGGGGACTTGGGTGGGGTTAGGTATTTTTTAGTTCCCAGGGTCACCCTGGTCAGCCCCACAGGGTGGGTTTTTCTCTCTATTCTGGGGCATGTGTTTCTGTCTACCCTTTGTCCATTCACCTGTATTTGCCTTTTTAAAACTCTCCCTACTGTCTGCACTGCCTGTAGCTCTTGATATTGGATGTGTGTTGCTAAATGGTCTTAGCTTTATTTATGCCCCATGTTGTAGGTTTATTTAATGTATTTGACCGGCTGGCGACATACATTCAATTTTCTGTTTAGTTTTTTTTTCACAAGCAGTGCAGGCACGTCCTGAGAAAGCCTTGTTGCTGTCGGGACGTTAAGCAATGTACAATCAATCAATCAATCTGCCCTGGGGGACTTGGGTGGGGTTAGGTATTTTTTAGTTCCCAGGGTCACCCTGGTCAGCCCCACAGGGTGGGTTTTTCTCTCTATTCTGGGGCATGTGTTTCTGTCTACCCTTTGTCCATTCACCTGTATTTGCCTTTTTAAAACTCTCCCTACTGTCTGCGCTGCCTGTAGCTCTTGATATTGGATGTGTGTTGCTAAATGGTCTTAGCTTTATTTAGGCCCCATGTGTTAGGTTTATTTAACGTATTTGACCGGCTGGCGACATACATTCAATGTTCTGTTTATTTATTTTTTTTTTTTCACAAGCAGTGCAGGCACGTCCTGAGAAAGCCTTGTTGCTGTCGGGACGTTAAGCAATGTACAATCAATACATCTATCTATCTGTCTGTCTGTCTGTCTGTCTATCATGATGAATGTACATCTACTTATCTATCATGATGTATGTACATCTATCCATCTATCTATCATGATGTATGTACATCTATCTATCTATCTATCTATCTATCTATCTATCTATCTATCTATCTATCTATGTCTATCATGATGTATGTACATCTATCTATCATGATGAATGTACATCTATCTATCTATCTATCTATCTATCTATCTATCTATCTATCTATCTATCTATCTATCTATCTATCTATCATGATGAATGTACATCTATCTATCTATCTATCTATCTATCTATCTATCTATCTATCTATCTATCTATCTATCTATCTATCTATCTATCTATCTATCATGATGTATGTACATCTATCTATCATGATGAATGTACATCTTATCTATCTATCTATCTATCTATCTATCTATCTATCTATCTATCTATCTATCTATCTATCTATCTATCATGATGTATGTACATCTATCTATCTACCATGATGAATGTACATCTATCTATCTATCTATCTATCTATCTATCTATCTATCTATCTATCTATCTATCTATCTATCTATCTATCTATCTGTGTCTGTCTGTCTGTCTGTCTGTCTGTCTGTCTATCATGATGAATGTACATCTACCTATCTATCATGATGTATGTACATCTATCCATCTATCTATCATGATGTATGTACATCTATCTATCTATCTATCTATCTATCTATCTATCTATCTATCTATCTATCTATCTATCTATCTATCTATATCTATCATGATGTATGTACATCTATCTATCATGATGAATGTACATCTATCTATATCTATCTATCTATCTATCTATCTATCTATCTATCTATCTATCTATCTATCTATCTATCATGATGTATGTACATCTATCTATCTACCATGATGAATGTACATCTATCTATCTATCTATCTATCTATCTATCTATCTATCTATCTATCATGATGAATGTACATATATCTATCATGATGTATGTACATCTATCTATCTATCTATCATGATGTATGTACATCTATCCATCTATCATGATGTATGTACATCTATCTATCTATCTATCTATCTATCTATTTATCTATCTATCTATCTATCTATCTATCTATCTATCATGATGTATGTACATCTATCTATCATGATGTATGTACATCTATCTATCTATCTATCTATCTATCTATATCATTATGTATGTACAACTATCTATCTATCATGATTGTTACGATTGTGGTTGTGTTACCCTGTGAGAGCGTACATGTGTTGATCGTAGGTAACGATCCGATTTTATTTGAGCTATCACGGTTTAGATTCACGTGCTTGTTTAGTAAGATTTTTTCTTTTGTTCATGAGTAGAGCCGTTTTCGTTTTGTTGTGTTTAGTCCGGTGCGTTGTAGAAGGGTCGCACTGTCTGGTAGCCTCGTAAGTGTCACGTCGGTTAGTTGACATCGCAACATTTTCGCTACTTTTTGTTTTTTTCTTGTGCGCGTGTATCGAGCAGCCTTTATTTTGTTTGGAGAATGTTCTCGTACCTTTTTGAGCTATCATAGATAGGGATACCATACTTTTATGTGTCTTTATTATACGCTAGAATTTAGAGCTGAAGTGAGCAGCCGTGTTTTTGTAGCCTGATATATTGTTTCTGGAAAGTTTATGTTAATGAGCTTCGGCTGCGTGTTTCGTTCTGGTTGTTTGAGTTCATGATTTCCGTAGAAGATTCTAGATTTTGATAGTGTATATAAGGAGGGCGCTGGGAAAGCCTGTGAGTACATTGTCTTGCTTTGTCAGTTGTAGAGATACGCAGTTTATTGCGAGAGACGCTGTGTATGAGAAACTTTGAGTCGTAGTGTGGACATAGCAAAAGAGACTTTGTATTCAGTAGTTTGTGCATTTGAAAGTGCATTATTGTGTGGATATCACATCGCTGAATTAAATATTGTTGGAACTGTTACTCCAGTATTGTCTACATCCTTAAGCCACGTGTGACGGATTGCAGCTGAACGAGTTTACTTTAAAGAACTCAACGTGCGTGTGTGTCTGGTGTGTTTATCATACTTCGACTACAACTCCACCACATAACAATGATGTATGTACATCTATCTAGCTATCATGATGTATGTGCATCTATCTATCTATCTATCTATCTGTCATGATGTATGTACATCTATCTGTCTATCATGATGTATTTACATATCTGGTTAAAAAATGTTTACTGATAAAAATGTCTACTGATAGCTTTGTTTTAAGTGAGAAAAGAATGTGTTCATGGATCTGTTTGATGGAGCCATTCAGTTATGGCTGACAAACTGTAAACTGCCGTTGTCACCTGTTGCAGGTTTCAGGTGTTTGGCCACCTGTTTGATGAGGCCATCAAGTTAGGGCTGACATTGCTGTAAACTGCCATTGTCACCTGTTGCAGGTTTCAGGTGTTTGGCCACCTATTTGATGAGGCCATCAAGTTAGGGCTGACATTGCTGTAAACTGCCGTTGTCGACTGTTGCAGGTTTCAGGTGTTTGGCGACCTGTTTGATGAGGCCATCAAGTTATGGCTGACATTGCTGTAAACTGCCGTTGTCGACTGTTGCAGGTTTCAGGTGTTTGGCCACCTGTTTGATGAGGCCATCAAGTTAGGGCTGACAAACTGTAAACTGCCGTTGTCGACTGTTGCAGGTTTCAGGTGTTTGGCCACCTGTTTGATGAGGCCATCAAGTTATGGCTGATAAACTGTAAACTGCCGTTGTCGACTGTTGCAGGTTTCAGGTGTTTGGCCACCTGTTTGATGAAGCCATCAAGTTATGGCTGACATTGCTGTAAACTGCCGTTGTCGACTGTTGCAGGTTTCAGGTGTTTGGCCACCTGTTTGATGAGGCCATCAAGTTAGGGCTGACATTGCTGTAAACTGCCGTTGTCACCTGTTGCAGGTTTCAGGTGTTTGGCCACCTGTTTGATGAGGCCATCAAGTTAGGGCTGACATTGCTGTAAACTGCCGTTGTCGACTGTTGCAGGTTTCAGGTGTTTGGCGACCTGTTTGACGAGGCCATCAAGTTAGGACTGACGGCCATCCAGACCCAGCATCCCGGCTTCTACTATCAGCAGGCCGCCAATCACGCCATCTTCCGCAAACAGCTGTGTCATGGGCTCTGTGTCGTACGTGTCTTTCTCTGTGTGTGTGTTTGTCAAAGTCCGAGTCAGAAGATTTGATTGTCACAGGCCACGTGACCTGCACAGTCATGATGTGTGAAATAGTCGCTTACTTCAGAAAGTATTATCTGGGCCAGAGAATGACAGGTGCTGGCTGTTTCAGTAGACATGAGGTGGGTGTTTGAAACAGCCGCTTCCTTCAGAAGATATTATCTGGGCCAGAGAATGAACGTAGCTTCCCGTGTCTGTACGTGTGAGTTCTGTGTTTGAAACAGTCACTTCCTTCAGAAGATATTATCTGGGCCAGTGAATGAATGTAGCTTCCCGTGTCTGTACGTGTGAGTTCGATGTTTGAAACAGTCGCTTCCTTCAGAAGATATTATCTGGGCTAGTGAATGAACATAGCTTCCCGTGTCTGTACGTGTGAGTTCGGTGTTTAAAACAGTCACCTCCTTCAGAAGATATTATCTGGGCCAGAGAATGAACGTAGCTTCCCGTGTCTGTACGTGTGAGTTCGGTGTTTAAAACAGTCGCCTCCTTCAGAAGATCAGTGTTGATTCTAGAGCGCGTTTTGCGCGATTTCTCGCAATATTATGCTCCAAATCGCAAAAAAAAAACACCGATAGCGCGGCCGAAGAATCGCAGAAAAAAGAAACTGGACGCTTTTTTTGCACGACCAGCGTGGCCGCACCGCTGCTGCGTAAAAGCCTGCTCAAGCGTCTTGGTGCAGTGTGGCCTGAGTCGAGCCAGGGCAATTTCACTATTATTCACCTGTTTAACACGAACACAGATTCCATTCACAGAAAACCAATTCACGTGTCGCTCTCGCGCTGTGGAAGTACACATGACAGAGCAGAGCGAACTCTAGTCTGTGATTGGCTGAATAGCCTTCGGCTGTTGTAATCTGTCTTCTCATTGGCTAGCATTTCTGTACTGTATTCATGTTGTATTATTCGTGTACCAACACAACCCTTTACCGATGCGGGATTGTACTTCAGCCTGTGTTGCTTTTACCTGAGGATTGTAACTTAGTATGGATTTTACCTGATGGATTTACATTAAATACTCGAGCTGTACACGTTTCCTTGTGTTTTCCTAGCGAGCTGAAGGTATGCATAGAAAGTACGATAATGTCGTGCACTTTTAACTTGGTACTCATTCACGCACACGTCTTACACACTTTCTCCTTGAGGGCCGTGATCAATTTTGAGGCCATATTGGTTAACACGAAATACGGTTAACACGAAGTGATTTTCCGTGTCCCCAGAAATGCGTGTTAAGCGGACTCCACTGTATGTATGAATGTGTGTATATATATGTCGTTTTAAAGTAAGCAGTGCAACGCGATTTGAGGGCCTCCCTTTTACACCTTGAGGGGCTCCCTTTTTTGATTAGAGGGAGCCTTTGGGCTCACTTTTCTGAAATCCTAGAATCAACACTGGAAGATATTATCTGGGCCAGAGAATGAACGTAGCTTCCCACGTCTGTAGATGTGAGTTAAGTGTGCTTATTTTTTTCAGGACCAGGAGGGACGTTCCCATCATGCCTTGCTGGAGGGGCTGGACCGACTGGACTTTTACGGACAGCGGCCCTGGAGGCAGGGACATCAGAGTACGTTGTTTGTGTGGTCGCCCTTCACTGCCCCGTAAAAGTGAACTGCCCAACTGCAAGAGGCAGAGATCCTCCTGAGCCCCTGCAACTGCAACTGCAGGGGCTCATGAGGATTGCTGTCTCTTGCTGACACCGCAAATTGAATTGTTTGGCGCTGAACTGACAAGGATTTCAGAGACACTGCTGGTGGCCACAGGTAGTGAAAGGGTTAGTCACAGCTGTTTGTGTGTCAGTCCATCTCCATCTGCAGTGTGCCCAGCGTGAATGAGTTCAAGAGGTGTTTGGGGGTGGGGGGGGGGGGGCGAGTGGGCCAGTGAAATTTGTTCACAGACACACGTAACACAGATGCTCTTGTCAGTCAGAAGTAGTCGAACACTGTGCATCTTTTGACACAAACAATGGACTAAAAGCCTGGACAAACATGCCATATCCACCGTTTTCATCAAAACGCAGGCAATTTTGACTTGCTTGTGAGTTCAGGGCATCTGTTATTTTATCTCTTGCTGTCTGTCTCTCAGCCTTGTGCCTCCAGAAACGCAGAGAGATAAGGACACATCAAAACACATGCAATGTTTTACTGTTTGTGATTTCGCAGTGTCTATTTTTGTCTCTTGCATGCTGTCTCTCAGGCATTGAGCCTCCGGACACACAGAGAGAGAAGGAAGGCATTCTGGCTCTGCAAGCCACGGAGAGAAAAGTCGACCACTCGGTGAGTGAAGTAGATTAGATCAAAGTGGAATTAACTCTGTTGTGCTTGCATCCCCCTGGTACTTTGTGCAGTCTGTTTACAGTACCGGTGGCCGCATGCACAGGGGGGGTAATTGATGCTAGATCAGCAGACTAGATTTAATCCATTTAACCCCTAATTTCCCACATTTTAAGATGGATCAGCCATCATAATTGAAAGGTAGTGCCAGATTAGCATGGTGCCAAACTAATCAGGCACTACCTTTCAATTATCATGGTCGATCCATCTCCTGCTGTAGGGTGTCGGAGCTAAATGGGTTAATATCTTGTGTTGACTTGAGTCCAGTTGGTAATGGTTGCAACGTGTCTTGATGATCCTGAACTTTAGCACTGCATAGCCCGGTACATCAAACACCTCCCCCTACCCACCCACCCCCCTTCCTCACCCACCGTACCCCTTTTGTGCATGCATCCCCTGCGGCTGTAAATAGAACACATACACAAGAGGGTTATTTGTCGCAGTGTGGATATTGACGGTATGTTTCCATGTGATTATTGACGAGTGTTTCTGTGTGTTTAGTGGTGCAGCATGTTTGCAGTGCAGTAAATGATGTGTTTTGTGTGTAAACTGACAATAAAGAGTACCAGTGGCTGGGTTACATGTATATTTTAGTGTGGATAATGACAAGTGATTCTGTGTGTAGCTGTAGGTTTCAATGTGGATAGTGACAAGTGATTCTGTGTGTAGCTGTAGGTTTCAATGTGGATAGTGACAAGGGATTCTGTGTATAGTTGTAAGTTTCAATATGGATAGTGACAAGTGATTCTGTGTGTAGCTGTAGGTTTCAATGTGGATAGTGACAAGTGATTCTGTGTGTAGCTGTAGGTTTCAATGTGGATAGTGACAAGGGATTCTGTGTGTAGCTGTAAGTTTCAATGTGGATAGTGACAAGGGATTCTGTGTATAGTTGTAAGTTTCAATATGGATAGTGACAAGGGATTATGTGTGTAGCTGTAAGTTTCAATGTGGATAGTGACAAGGGATTCTGTGTATAGTTGTAGGTTTCAATGTGGATAGTGACAAGGGATTCTGTGTATAGTTGTAGGTTTCAATGTGGATAGTGACAAGGGATTCTGTGTATAGTTGTAGGTTTCAATGTGGATAGTGACAAGGGATTCTGTGTATAGTTGTAGGTTTCAATGTGGATAGTGACAAGGGATTCTGTGTATAGTTGTAGGTTTCAATGTGGATAGTGACAAGGGATTCTGTGTGTAGCTGTAGGTTTCAATGTAGATAATGACATGATTCTATGTGTAGCTGTAGGTTTCAATGTGGATAATGACAAGTGATTCTGTGTGTAGCTGTGTATTTTAGTAAGGATATTGACATACATGTCTATGTTGTTGTGGATATTGACAAATGTTTCTGTGTGTAGCAGTATGCTTTATTGCGGGTATTAACAAGTGTTTCTGTGTGTAGCAGTATACTTTATTGCAGATATTAACAAGTGTTTCTATGTGTAGCAGTATGCTTTTTTGCGGATATTAACAAGTGTTTCTGTGTGTAGCAGTCTACTTTATTGTGGATATTAACAATTGTTTTATGTGTAGCAGTATGCTTTATTGCAGACATTAACAAGTGTTTTATGTGTAGCAGTATGCTTTGTAGTGGATATTAACAAGTGTTTCTGTGTGTAGCAGTCTACTTTATTGTGGATATTAACAAGTGTTTTATGTGTAGCAGTATGCTTTATTGCGGACATTAACAAGTGTTATATGTGTAGCAGTATGCTTTATTGCGGACATTAACAAGTGTTATATGTGTAGCAGTATGCTTTATTGCGGACATTAACAAGTGTTTTATGTGTAGCAGTATGCTTTGTAGTGGATATTAACAAGTGTTTTATTTACTAGCAGTATGCTTTATTGCAGACATTAACAAGTGTTTTATGTGTAGCAGTATGCTTTATTGCGGATATTAACAAGTGTTTTATTTACTAGCATTATGCTTTATTGCGGACATTAACAAGTGTTTCTGTGTGTAGGAGTATGCTTTATTGCGGGCATTAACAAGTGTTTCTGTGTGTAAAGAAGTACCCAACAGAGAAAGAAACACGCAAGCTTAGAAAAGACGGGTACAACACTATTTATTAATATTTTGGGTAAATACCCTTTGTCAAAATAGACAAACAAACAAACAGTGCATATTACACACTTGGCAGTCACCTTTTTGGTCTGGATTTCTGTGTGTAGCAGTATGCTTTATTGCGGACATTAACAATTGTTTCTGTGTGTAGCTTTATCCTTTATTGCGGATATTAACAAGTGTTTCTGTGTGTAGCAGTATACTTTATTGCGGATATTAACAAGTGTTTCTGAGTGTAGCAGTATACTTTATTGCGGATATTAACAAGTGTTTCTATGTGTAGCAGTATACTTTATTGTGGACATTAACAGGTGTTTCTGTGTGCAGCAGGATATTGTAGTGTGGATAACAAGTGTTTCTGTGTGTATAAATAGCTCTATATTTTAGTGTGGATAATGACCAGTAATTCTGTTTGTTCAGTGGATCATCATCCCGTTGCTAAGCAGTGCCGTGGCCCAGTTCAGAAAATACAAGTCACCGCGCATGAAGCGATACCTCAGTGAGTCACGTGACTTTCAGCCGCTCTTTACCTTCTCTCTGTCCTCTCTGCTCCGTGTTGACTGCGGATCTGCGTGTGTGAGTCACGTGACTTTCAGCCGCTCTTTACCTTCTCTCTGTCTTCTCTGCTCCATGTTGACTGCGGATCTGCGTGTGTGAGTGTGGGGACAGTTTGTAACCCTTTCCCTGTCGGGAAACTGCCAACACCACCCACCTGCAAGAGGCAAAAGACTGCATGAGCCTCCACATCGCGCATCGCAAGGCTCATGAGGTTCTGTGCAGCTTGCTGACCCTACTGATATCCGTGTTCCTTGGGTTGATGAGATTGTTCCCTGCCTCTTGCTGGCCCTATTGATATCTGTGTTCCTTGGGTTGATGAAATTGTTCCCTGCCTCTTGCTGGCCCTATTGATATCTGTGTTCCTTGGGTTGATGAGATTGTTCCCTGTCTCTTGCTGGCCCTATTGATATCTGTGTTCCTTGGGTTGATGAGATTGTTCCCTGCCTCTTGCTGGCCCTATTGATATCTGTGTTCCTTGGGTTGATGAGATTGTTCCCTGCCTCTTGCTGACCCTATTGCACGGCTGTTCAAGGCCTCCCATTTAGTTTTGAGGCGCGTGCGCGTGCCGGCGCTGTAAGATAAGGAGCCGCGCAGCGTGTCGCCTCTGTTAATAACGCCGGCTGGCAGCACAGAGCTGAGTGCAATCTGTTGCGGCTGTGCAACTATAGTCGCGCTATTCTTGCCACTGTTTTACTTGAGCACGCTATGTGTGTACATGCTCAGCACTGACTGTGTGCCACACGGGATACATTTTAATGGCGCCGATCATTTACAGCATGTTGTTTAAGCTGTACTGAACGTATCACTTAAAAGCTAAGAAAATAAGCTTTCTGTAGACACTAGACATGCTTAGGAAAATGAAGATGAGCAATGCATGCAACGGACTAGAAGACAGGCAACCTGTGCGCAGTTTACCGTGAAGACAACGCAAATCTGTTGCAAATGACACGTCTTTCAACTGTTCTAACTCATGCAAAGTACTTTTGCGAAAATTATGGTTCAGGCCAGCGATCATCGTATACAGCCACTACGCTATGCACTACTCAAAATGTCAGATTTACCTTGCGATCTCAGTGGGTCCTGAAATGGGATGATGCGTCATTGGTAATCCAGTGTTAGACGGAAAGTTCTTGGGTTAACGTAATCTCCAAACAGTTGATTTTGGAGGCAGTGAAAATGTTCGAAATAATTCACAGTTCATATGCAGGGTTAGTGGCAGTGTCAGTTGCACACTTTGTATAGGTGAAGTTGTCTTTAGCATTCCACTAAATCTTATAAAATTGGAAGAGCAATCCGGTCACTTTACTAAATCTTACAAATCGGATGGGAGTGAGTGAGTATAGATTGCTTTACGTCCCGCAAGCGACAAAGGCCTTCTCAGGACGTGCCTGCGCTAAATTAAGAAGAGAACTGCAAGAAGCGCAGACAGGAGGGAGAATTTCAAAAGAAAAATACAGATGAATGGACCAGAAAGACAGAAATACAAACCCCCAAAAGAGTAGAACCCACCTTGCAGGGGTTAGACAAGGTGACCCTAGGAACTAAAAAGTAGACAACCCCACCAAGGTCCCCTAGGGCAGACCTG
The DNA here is from genome assembly GCA_036245525.1 of Semisulcospira habei. Taxonomy (NCBI): domain Eukaryota; kingdom Metazoa; phylum Mollusca; class Gastropoda; family Semisulcospiridae; genus Semisulcospira; species Semisulcospira habei. The sequence continues at coordinate 54,606,725 of BTPG01000005.1, forward strand.
GTGGGGGACAAATCGGATGGGACACCCACCGTGAAAATAATAAACACTCTTAATGGTGATCAAATGGCTATTTTGACTAGGCGTAAATTAGATAAACACAGAACAGCCGGTGCAGGCTAAAATGTATCAGCCTCAAGACAGTTTTTGTTTTCTCAAAACACATTACCGATGGTATTACACTTAGGAAATGGCTCTTAGCTGGCCTAATTTTAGCCAAATTTTGGTTGTGTCCGTATAAGGGGGTGTTGGCAGGAGTGGGGCGCCATAGACCATGCCAAACCCGAATAGCCTCCCCTTACTCACATCCGGTACAAGGTTACCCAGCATACCCCAGTTTTAGTTCTTAGCTGGCAGAAGTAGGTTGTGTCTGTTCGAGCTCCGCTTTGGTTCTTGGCCGGTCGTTCGACCTTGACTGTTCGTTGGGACTTGAACTGTGAAGATGGTGGCGTGACTGGGGGTGGTAGTGCTCACGCTGTGCCGCCTCGTCGACCTGTGTGTTCTACGGACCTACGGCTTGTGCCATGGAGACTGTGACTGGCGGCTTCCGGACGCTGCTTCGGCCTGCGCTCCGAACCGGTCGCGCGGTGTGGCGTGCTGTTACGTTATGGTGATACGTGGGTTTGCTCCTTTTTTCCGCCATGGCCAGGTAATATCTCGGTGAATGCCCTCGACCGGCGCCCTTGGGTGGGAAGGAGCGCCGAGCGTCGGCACGCGCTGTACACTCGTTTTATTCAACTACATATTCAATTATGTCCGATTCGCCAGCGCGCGCGCGTCGTTATTGCGTGACCTTAGAGGCCACGCTCGCTCTTTCATCTTGTACCCTCTTGTTGCAGTAACTAGGTTCGGATCTGCACGATGTGTGGCGACTTTCAGGGCCCCTCGGACGAGCATGCGGAGGGCCTTCCCTGAGCAAGAGGCGAGTCGACCCGCACTGGTGAGGTGTCCGCCTCATGACTGGAAGAGCGATGGTTAACGCTTACCTCCTTATTTCCTCAAAAACATTACCGATGACATGACTACATGGGAATATCTACTTCTAGGCTCAATTTTAGCCTACTTGCCCGTTGTGTGCCCACACAACCCGAGAGGCCCTCGGGGAACCCCCCAGAGGGGCCGAGAGTTATCTCCCCATACCCGTCTTACCAGATCCGGTCACGAGACCATACAGTCTTTCTACTTCGCTCGTGGAGAGAAGACGTGTCTGGCCCGCGCTCTCGCCGCCTCGACCGGTCTTCTGCCTACCGACGCTGGTTGCCGACTTCGTGTGCTCTGCGCCCGCTTCTACCCTGCCTTCTATCTGGCCTTCTCTTCCTGCTTCGTTGGGCCTCTTGCGGGGATTCTTCTGCTTCTGTGGACGGCGGTTTGACTGCCCTTCCCCCCCCCTTCCCTTCGTTGCAGAGGTAAGGTAGCGGTAGTTCCCTCGGCCGGCCCTCGGGCTGAGAGCCGGCTGCCTGTGGGTGCTTCCCTGCTTTTGCTTTGGGGTTTGTTTCAGGGCGTAGCGCCTGATTAGCTCACGGTCGGCTGTTGCCGTGTCGCGCCCGTTTTGCACGTGGGCCTTGGGCTCCGTGTGTCTTAGCCTGGTTAAAGCCCCGCTAGCCCTCCGAGAGTGCCCCATTACGCTTTCACCGGGAGCCCGCCTACGCTTCGATAATGTCGTTGTGCTCCCGGTGCGATGACTTAGGTTTGATAATAATAATGATAATAATAATAAGCACGTTAAATAGGCGCTTTTTCCCAATTGAAAATCGGCTCAAAGCGCTGCCCCGAACTGGGCCCAGCTAGCGCGCTCACGCGAGTTACGCGCATTCACTCACACACCGAACGTAAGCACAGCTTTCACGTGGTGCCAAGGGCAAGCTCAAGCGAGCTGCTGTAATTTTGGAAGTTCAAAATCGTGGTATTGGTTGGTGGACTGACTCTGATACCAGAGTGTAAGCGGTGTGCGGCCTGGCCTGAGGTTATGTGGGCGGACCTTGGTCCTTTTACCGCCGAGAGCGTGCCCGCCCGGCTTACGAGCGTTCAGCGCCATTTGACACGTTGGCCGCCCTGGCTGTTTCCTCGGCTACTCCCGCACGAAACGGTCCCCGCTTCGGGGTTCGCGGTTGTTCTGACCACAGGACCGCCACTGCTGCCACGCCCGCTGACCCTTCCGGAGGGTCTGTTTGCCAGCTTAGCGCACGTCTCACTGAGAGTGACCAGCAGCAGTCGGCCTTGAGCCATCCGTCGTTGACGAGCCGTCCTCACCACTCTCCCCGCACCAAGCCCGCTGATCCTTCCGGAGGATCGCCTTGCCGGCATAGTGGCCTACTTCCGGAGTAGGGCCCGGAGAGACGTCAGCACCGTCCGTCGCGACGCAGCTGCGACCCTGATCCTCACCATTCCTCCTCCAGACGCTCGCGCTCTCGCTCGCCTTGCGAGCGCCGTCAGCGGGATTCTCGACGCCCCCTGCAGGACGATGCGCTCAGCCTGCTACCCGAAGTCTCGGTCTCGGCTCTGTTGGACGAGGATCGCTCGACCTCGCACGCGGCAGCTTCCCCGGAGCTGAAGAGGAAGGTCGCCGCCTTCGTTGACACGGAGAGACAGGTCAAGAAGTTTAGGTCGCTTCCCCAACCGCCCGGCTTTAGGGTCTTCGAGACATCCTTTCGTCGCACCTACAGCTGGCCTCGTCCCAGGAGCCGGTCTTCTTCTCCGACCGTCGCTGGCCCACGGATTTAGACATCTTGTTTCGGCGGGACTGGTATGCTGGACTCTCCCAGGCCTTCTCCATCCCTCTGCCTACGCTGGACCCTTCGGCGGTGTCCCTAGCCGGCGCTCTGACTCGGCTGCGGCGGTCCCCGATGCGGAGCCTGGACAAGACAGCGACCTTGGTCCGTAACACCTTCGCCTGCTCGGGTTTTGTGGAGCTCCTCACTCAGTCCTTGGTTCGTCGGGTGGAGGTATCCTGGCATCCTTCCATCTCTCCCCTCCTAGGAGACCTGCTGGTCCTCGCGGAGACCGCCATTTGCGCCGCCTACCATTCCTCGGTCAACGTGATGGTGGCTTCAGCCAACTGCGACCTCATGCGTCGAGATGCCCTGCTCCGCCCCTGCAGTACGTTGCCGCCGGACCTGCGAGCGCAACTTCACCGTGCCCTCTTGGGTGGACCCTTGCTGTTCGGCGACTCAGTCTCTACGGGTCGGCGGTTCGTTCCTCGTGATGTCTGTGCGACTTGGCCGGAGACGCTTCGTCGGACCTCTGGAGTTTTATCGTCGAGAGCGACCTCCGTCTACTATCTCTCGTCCGGATCCTGTGGACACTTCAGCCGCCCCTTCGGTAACGACCGCCCTTCCTCGCATCGGCCCTCGGAACGGTCTGATCGTCGGGACCCGGCGTTGTGCGCTGACCAGAGGATCGCCACTGCTGCCACAGCGCCCGCCTCACTGAGCCCGGCCTGCAGCAGTCCGCCATGAGCCGTCCCACGTTGACTGGCCTTCATCCTCTCTCTCTCCCCGAGAAGCCCGCTGATCCTTCCGGAGGATCTAGACGCCGGCATAGAGCCCTTCTCACTGAGTCCGGCCAGGAGAGACGTCAGCCTCAACCTGCGCGACACGGTCGCGCCCCCGACTCATCCCGTTCCACCGTCACTTCGAGACACTCACGCTCGCCCCTCGAGCGTCGCTGGAGGGATCATTCGCCTCGCCGGGATCGTCGCCGCTCCCCCCGGAGGATCTGAACGCCGGCATAGCGCCCTGCTCTCGGAGTCTGGCCGAGAGAGGCTTCAGCCTTAGCTTGCGCGACACGGGCGCGCCCCGACTCCCTCCGTTCCACTTTCAGGTCACTTGATGGCTGATCAGAGGACTGCCACTGCTGCCACGCCCGCTGACCCTTCCGGAGGGTCTGTTGCCGGCACAGCGCCCGCCTCACTGAGCCCGGCCTGCAGCAGTCCGCCATGTGCCGTCCCACGTGACTGGCCTTCCTCTCCCGTCTCTCCCTGTTAAGCCCGCTGATCCTTCCGGAGGATCTTTACGCCGGCGTAGCGCCCTACTCACTGAGTCTGGCCAGCAGAGACGTCAGCCCTAGCTTGCGCGACTCGGTCGCGCCCCCGACTCCTGCCATTCCACTTTCAGTTCAGGACACTGATGCGCACCGCTTGAGCGCCTTCGGTAGGATTGCCGTTCGGACTCAACCTCCGCCCCTGGGTCTTCACTCGGCTGATGGACGCCTTAGTCGCCTTAGCCCGACAGTCCTCCTCCAGTCCACGTCGAACTACCTGGACGTCCTCCGGTTGCGCACCCATTCGGAGACTGCGCTAGCCACGAACAGAGATGCTCTCCTGCACCTCCTGGCACACCTGGGCTTCCTAGTAGACGACGGCAAGTCGGATCTCTCTCCCTCCCGCCGGTTTGGGCATCTGGGTATGGAATAAGCTACCAACCTCAACACGGTACGCCTTCCGGCGCCCCGGATCAAGAAGATGGCGGCTCTAGCCGACCAGTTAGCTCAGGAGGATGCAGCCCCCGCCAGAGTCTGGCTTCAGTTGCTCGGTGTCATAACCGCCGCAGCGGATCTTATCCCGCTAGGGCGTCTCTACTCCCGGCCAATTCAACTGCATCTTCTTCTCCATTGGCTCACGTCTTCTGGAGACTTGATGACCGCGGTCCCAGTGTCCCAGATGCTCCGCCTGCACCTTCGTCGGTGGACCGACCCTACGTGGCTAGCGTCGGGAGTTACCTTAGCCTCCCCCCCCGCCACAGGTCTCTCCTTGCGTCGATGCCAGCCTTCGGGGTGGGGGGCCCACCTCCTGCCCGGTTCCTCGCGACGGCGGGCTCCTGGCCCTCACACTTGGCGCACACCCACATCAACTAGCTGGAGATGCAGGCCGTCTGGCGAGCCCTTCAGGCTGGGGATTACCTCCTCGGACACCAGGAGCTTCTCGTGCTTTCGGACGACACGACGGTGGTCGCTTACATCTAGAAGCAAGGTGGCACACGCTCACCTGACCGGTGTATGCTCCTCTACAGGAAGATGTGTTGGTGCGAGGACCGGAGCAGTATCCTTCAAGCCCGGCACGTTCCCGGATGCCTGAATGTCTTGGCCGACTCTTGGTCTCGCCGCGACCAACTCCTACACACGGATTGGACCCTGCGACAGGACATCTTCGGATGATCTGCGCCCGCTGGGAGACTCCCCAGGTCGACTTGGTCGCCACGAGGTGGAACCACCAGCTCCCCCTCTTCGTCTCCCCGATTCCCGACCACCTTGCCTAGGCTGTCGATGCGCTCTCCTTTCCCGGGGACGGACTTGTGGCCTATACCTGTCCCCCTACCGTCCTGGTTCTCTAAGTCCTCCTCTAACTTTGGGGCTGTTCGGCGTTCCTCCTGTTGGTCGCGCCGTTCGTCTGGAACCGCTCCTGGACTACCGATCTGCTCAGCCTCGTCACAGACCCGCCCCTGCTGCTGCCCACCCCGCGGGCCATGCTCAAGCTTCCACGCCAGCCGCTGTTCCACCCCTGCCCGGAGTGTCTCCTCCTTCACGCCTGGAGGTTGTGCAGCAAGCTCTCGGAGCTAGAGTCTACTCAGGGGAAGCAATGGAGGCGATCGCTGCGGCCCGGAGACTGTCGACCCTTCGAGTCTACGAGGGAAGTGGCGAGTCCTCTGTTCCTGGTGCACCGATCATGGCCTTACGCCCACGGATCTGACGCATCCTCCGCTGGCGGACTTCTTCTCTGGCTCTTCCGAGACCAAGGCCTAGCCCTCGTCACGGTACGCGGTTCCTTGTCCATGATTGCGGACACCTATCGTCACCTGGGACGACCCGATCCGGGCGCCTGCAAGGACCTAGCCGACCTTATGGGACACTTCGGCATCCAGCGCCCGACACTCCGCTAGTTCCTTCCTCGCTGGGACCTACCCTGGGTGCTCACGTGGTTGAACTCCGCCCGCTTCGTACCATTACCTTTGGCCCAGCTCGCGGACTTGGCACGCACAACCTGCTTCCTGCCGGCACTTGCTACCGCTTCGCGCGGGAGCGAGCTACATGAGCCTTCAGCGCGCCCTGCCGGTCTGCAGTTCCGAACAGACGACTCCGTCCGGCTGCTCACGGACCCGGCCTTTCTGGCAAATAACAGGTCTCCTTTAACTCCGCCTCAGGTGATCGCCATTAGGCCGCTGAGAGACCGACCCCGGTCCCACGAGACCAGGCTACAGGATCCCGTGCGCGCCCTTAAAATCTATCTGCGGCGATCCAATCTCGTCCGCAGGGGGCGGTCGCGCCTCTTCCTACCCTAAGACCCAAACAGCGTGACATTATAGCCCAGACGATCTCTTCCTGGCTCCGCTGGGTCATACGCTCCGCTTATCAAGAGATAGCCCTGAGGGAGCTAAGAGGCTGCACATTCTCGCACACGAGGTACGAGCTATGGCCACGAGCGTCGCGTTTGAGCGAAACGGCACTGTCAAGGACATCGTGGCAGCCGTGGGTTGAAACACCGAGTCGGTCTTGCCCGTTCTACCTCCGGGACCTGGCTAGCCAGCAAGAGAATCTCGCACTGATGGGGGACATCGCCGCGACGCAACACTCCCTCCCGGTGCCACCGGCACCGTAGGTATGCACTTCGCTAAAATTGTCGGGAGTGTGCCACGGGGTGGACGGCGTTGTCCTATTGGGGGAGTTGTGGGCGGCACCCGCCTCCTCTTCGCAATTCTCCCATGTAGTCATGTCATCGGTAATGTTTTTGAGGAAATAAATTCATTTTTCTCTAAAAGGTATTTTTTCGAAAAATACTTACCGATGACATGACTCGGATAACCCTCCCCCCTGCCCCGCTTGCCGCTTTCGAGCGAAGTATCAGACTGAATGGTCTCGTGACCGGATCTGGTAAGACGGGTATGGGGAGATAACTCTCGGCCCCTCTGGGGGGTTCCCCGAGGGCCTCTCGGGTTGTGTGGGCACACAACGGGCAAGTAGGCTAAAATTGAGCCTAGAAGTAGATATTCCCATGTAGTCATGTCATCGGTAAGTATTTTTCGAAAAAATACCTTTTAGAGAAAAATGAATGTTGGCGTCCTACTCTATCAGAGGTCGGCCGACAGTGATGTCCAAGCTAACAAGGAGGGACCCACGTCAGGAACAGAGACTTTGTTGTCCCGCACAGAGATAGGGACTTCGTTGTCCCGCAGAGAACGTACGCCGCCTCAAGGCAGGAACAGGGACTTCGTTGTCCCGCAGAGAACGTACGCCGCCTCAAGGCAGGAACAGGGACTTCGTTGTCCCGCAGAGAACGTACGCCGCCTCAAGGCAGGAACAGGGACTTCGTTGTCCCGCAGAGAACGTACGACGCCTCAAGTCAGAAACAGGGACTTCGTTGACCCGCACAGAGATAGGGACTTCGTTGTCCCGCAGAGAGCGTACGCCGCCTCAAGGCCGGAACAGGGACTTCGTGGTCACGCACAGAGATAGGGACTTAGTTGTCCCGCAAAGAGCGTACGCCGCCTCAGGTCAGGAACAGGGGCTTCGTTGTCCCGCACAGAGATAGGGACTTCGTTGTCCCGCAGAGAGCGTACGACGCCTATCCGAGATCGCCGGGCATTGATGTCCGAGTTTACAAGGTGCGACCCAAGTCAGCAGCAGGGACTTCGTTGTCCCGCAGAGAGCGTACGACGCCTATCAGAGACCGCCGGGCATTGATGTCCGAGATGAACAAGGTGGGTCCCAAGTCAGAGGCAGGGACTTCGTTGTCCCGCAGAGAGCGTACGTTGCCTATCAGAGATCGCCGGACACTGATATCAGAGTGTAACAAGGCGAAACCCTAGTCCGAAGCAGGGACTGCGTGGTCCCACAGAGAGCGTACCACGCCTATCAGATCGCCGGGCAGTGACACCTGGCAGGGACAAGCGGGGACCCAAGTCAGAGCGGTGGCTTTGTTTCCCCACAGAGAGCGTACCTCGCCTATCAGATACCGGGCAGAGACGCCTGACAGCCACAAGGTCGGACCCAGGGCACAAGCAGTGGCCTTGCTGTCCCACAGAGAGCGTGCTACGTCTTTCGGAGATCGTGGCCACGGAAGCAGTGGCTTGGTTGCCTCTTCCCTCATATGAAAGTTATAAGTCGTGGCTGATTCTCTGTTTGTCTATTGACAAGGGGTAATTACCTAAATATTACTAAATTGCGTTGCTACCTTAGTGGCTTGGTTGCCCAGACCGGTTTACCATACACATTCGGCGTATTGAAGTACACTATTTTGCTTGGGGTACACATACATGTGCACGTTTTACACAAATACACATTTTGGAGAAACTGACAACTCACTGGCTTGTGAATAATACACATGTGAGTCCAAAGTACACTTTAGTCAGTTGGAAGTACACTGACTGCACCCAGGGGGTCACCAGGTCGGCAAGTGGTTACTCAGAGAGCGGTCGGCGTCTTTCAGAGCTCGCCTGTCAGAGACGCCCAAGAGTACAAAGGGGACCCCAATCAGAAGCAGTGCCTTGCTGTCCCACAGAGAGAGGATGTCGTCTGTCAGAGATCGCCGGACAGAGACGCCCAAGTGTTTTAGGGTGGGTCCCAAGGTGGTCCCGGACCTGTAAAGCACAAGATACCTTGTTCTGGGCTCTGGTCAGCAGGAGAGGTAGCTGACAACCTCTACTTGCATGGCTAAACCAATGATTCTTCCACCGGCCCGGGACCCGGCCTCAAGAGTGAACCGCTCCACTGTCCTTCCGCAGGCCAGAGTGGACAAACAGCAGGTGGACTGAGCATCCAGGTGGGGCCCATGTCAACGGCAGTGACCTAGGCGCCCCGGCCCAGTAAGCTGGTAGTCACTGGCTGCGGAGGGCTGGCGTCGGCTACCGTACCGACGATGCTTCCAGTCCCGGGCCAGACGACAAGTCATAAACGGACATGCAGAAGCGACTGCTCGGCTTCTCAGGCGCTGGACAGTGTCTAGTGTCTGTGAGAGCATGTGGGCGCGGTAGCAAACACGTATGAGTATGTACGGTTATCGTGGTGCGCGACACAGGGGTTAAAAGGTTGCTTCCCAGCGGCTCAGCGGTTCGCCAGGCCGCTGGGGCGCGACACCGCTTATCCTTCCACGGTTAGGTTCCTGGAACCTCTAATCCGCTTTCTTTGCTTTGGGCAATAGAGATGAAAAAACAGAGGGGTATTCTGTCTCCCATATTTTAATCTAATTCAATAACTTGATTATCCCTTAAGGGCTATTACAATCAAATTGTGCTCATGCATTAAGCATTGATTAATTTAATTTTTCTTATTATTAGGTTGGGCGCCCTCGCCCGGGCTGCTCACCAGTTTTTTATGGCTTGTGGCGACCGCAAGGGCTACAGGACCACTGCACTTCGCACTGCAGGATCCCGGCTCGGTGATGTTGGACCACGCCTCGCGCCGACCATGCAGACGAGAGCCGCTCTAGATGCAGTGCAGAAGAGACGACCTCACGATGGGATCCGGGTTCCGGCGTTCGCTCATGATCTTCAGTTCCCCTTCGGAAGCAGGGACTCGCCTCACACAAGCCAGGGGTACGAGAGGAACAGGAGACGCCGTCCCAGTTCCATGGCTCGCTACGCAAGGGAAAGACAGGCTCTCCGAGTTTTCGCCACCGTTCGGGGGAGCGGCCCCCTGAGACTACGTTGTTCCTTCCAAGTGCGGGGTCCGCCTTCGTTGGATCGCCGCCGGCCGGAGTTCCCCGGACTTCGGAGGGGTTGGACATCCCTTCGCCTGCGGGCGGAGCATACGGTTCCCGCTGGACGCCAGAGGACGTCATTCGCCGTGGCTGGACGAGGTTAGCTTCTCTACGTCGCTACGCTCGCGGTTCCGAGAGGTCTTGCGTTTGCCGTCTACTGCGAAGATTTACAGGAGAGTCTACTCGAGCCGGGGACTACGCAGGTCCCCTCATCGCGTCCAAGCATTCAAGTCCCTGCCCCTTCTGGTCGGCTTCTGTCTCCGCTTCAGGGCGCCGGGGGAGGCGCTGGTGGCTTCAGCTGGATCCTACTTCTTCCGCTGCCAACGGTTGCTGCGTCCGTCCTGATCGATTACGCGCGGCTGAGTGGAGAGTCAGCCACGCAGGGCACCGCGCAGTGGAGAACTTCTTGGCCCCCTGGGCAGACCGACAAGGAGGCTTGCAAGGCCTGTCACTCAGCTGATTCACGCTGCGGGCGCCGCCGGATGTAGCAGCCTTCTTAAAACACTGTGGACCGTCAGACAGGATTGGCAGGGACCACTCTTCCGCGGAGGCGCGGTTCGTCCGATGCACCGGATTGGGCGACTTACATCCGAGAGACGGAGGCGGCGACGGGACGCCAACGGCACTCTCCTGTGAACGTCAGGGACAGCATACTCCAGGCGCGCGAGGGATAGAGGTCAGCGCGGGTGGCGGACTGGTCCGACAGACTTCACTGCGGACGACGTCTTCTTCGGGGGTATGCGCACAGTTCAGATTAGCTCCGCCTGAGTTGACTTGCGGCTAGTCGCTTCATTTCCCCGACGGGATGCTACTCTTCGCTTGGGCCTGGCCGTAGTCAGCGGTGACCAGGCACGCTTGTCGCCTCCTTAGACGACAGCGTCGGGACCTAGCGGAAGCGTTCGCGTCCCTGGGTGGCGGCAACTTGGAGTTTCGGCAGGCTGCAGCGCCGGACCGGAGCGGATGGACTTACCCTCGGTAGCGCCTTCAGGGAGTTACCCATTCGGCGCTGTGGATCCTGCGGCCGGGGGCGCAAGTACAGGGAGTTAGACGGGACAACTTGGCAGGAATTAGTTCCTGAGAGGTCGTTGCGCTCGGGCCTGTGGCAGTAGGGTCGACGCAGCTCTTCCGCTAGACGGTAGATTGGAGCACGATCTTCGTCCTTCGACTCGACACAAGTGCCTCGTCATCTCGGCAGATACCAGACAAAGACCTGAGAGCAGCGGTGCGTCTTCAGGACCTGGGACAACTCGAGTTTCGAAGTCGTAACCAGTTGGCAAGCCGGGCGATAGGCTGGGATCATGCCCACTTCGCCGTCGACTAGAGGGCCGACGCTACGGGACAGGTACTACGTGTTTTCTTCGCCGGGATTCCGTCGAGGATGGAGTGCGTGGTCGTCCTGTTCGAGTGGGACTCCCAGTAGACGGGAGCAGGGCAGTGTAGGAGGGACTCTCAGTCCCTTCTTCAGCTCTCTTAGGACGGATGACTTACTAGGGGATCACCGTTCAACCTGCCACCTCCTCTGCTTGGAGAAGGAGGGCGTAATTGGGAGTGGCTAGTGCGCTGGAGGCCTGCCGCGCGGGGAGGCGTCGCTGTGGCCAGATCTTCCAGCTCCACTGCTCGCCATCGAGATTGCATGCCGAAGTGTACGCGTGGTTGTCCGCCATTACTTGTGTTGCAGCTTGGTGGATGTAGGTGCGCACCCGCAGATTGGGCAGCAAGCCCTCTTCCACAGAGGCTTCCTACGGCGGCCATAGGTGCTACCGAGACAACCCGCAGACCATCAACCAGTCGAGTTGCGAGGGTAGATGACGAGCGCTGTGTGACGGGAATGACAACCTTCTTCCTTCCGAACTGGACGAAGCCCCAGCTGGCAGGGTGCTTCCTCGGGGGTTTTCATCTCCTAAGGACGGCCCCTTTCACCGTTCAGGACTATCTCACCATGATCGCCGACTCCTACAGGCGATTTCGCTCATCAGACCCGGGTAGCGGCAAAACCTCACTTCAGAGGCTCCCTTCGCTTGGAATGCCCCGCTGTGCTGCGCAGGGACCAAGTTCTACCTTGGGGGCTTACGGGATCTCAACCTCGTCTGTTGGAACCCGGCACATGACGCGCCTGACGGATGTTTCAAGGAGGAGAGCTTCAGGGCAGTCCTTGACTCAACCTCCAGGCTCAGTACTATGCACGCTGTCCACACACCCGGGTGGCTGGCAGTGCCAGTCGACCGGTTCATGCTACAGCTACCTGACACATCTGCCTGGACTAGACGCGGCCTACATGACGGCGACAGTTGTTTCGCCCTGCGCGTGTTGGGTGCCACCCGGGAGAACAGACTTCAAAACCCGGTGACAGCCTTACCTCTTCCAGGGTCAGTATCCGTACGCGCTGTCGTCACACACACACAGATGGCTGGCTGGTACGGACGGACGGCGCCGTGCAACTACTACGGTACCAGCCTTCAGGGCCAAGTCGTGGTCGCCTTGGCTGCCCTACAGTCTATGTCTGTCTGCCCGTACGAGTGTCAGATTCCACTCAGTAGCCCAGACAATAGGAACCGGTGAGAGTCTTCCGTGTGTACCTGCGCCGGACCAAGCTGGCGCAGGGGGACGCACACACCTGTTTTCTCCCTCTGTCCACAGGTAGACGTGGTATCTCAGCCAGACCTGCTCCTCCTGGTTCCGGGGAGTTATCCGCCCGGCCTGCCAGGACGTTGACCTGTTGAGGCCACATGTTGCACAACGCGGCGCACGAGGTCAGAACCAGGGCCGCAAGTTCCGCTGCGACAGCACCGGTGCAGTCAAAGTCTTGTGGCGGCTATGAGATGGCGAGCGGAGTCCACCTTCGCCCGCTGCTACCTGAGGGACTTCTCCTCCTAGCGACAGATCCTCTCGCTGGTGGGAGACACCGCAGCAGCGCAACACTCCCTCCCGGCGCCCTAGGTGCCGCAGGTATCTTAGCTAAAATTATCGGGAGTGTGCTGCAGGAGGGCGAGTTTGTGGGCAATGTGGTTGGCAGTAGGGGCGCTATAGCGGCACCCACCTCCTCTTTGTGATTCTTCCTAAGTGTAATACCATCGGTAATGTGTTTTGAGAAAACAAATGAATTTTTCAATTAAAATGCATTTTTTTAAAAAATACTTACCGATGGTATTACTCGAAGGTCCCTCCCTCCGGCCCCGCTTGCCGCAGTTCGCTAAGAACTAAACTGGGGTATGCTGGGTAACCTTGTACCGGATGTGAGTAAGGGGAGGCTATTCGGGTTTGGCATGGTCTATGGCGCCCCACTCCTGCCAACACCCCCTTATACGGACACAACCAAAATTTGGCTAAAATTAGGCCAGCTAAGAGCCATTTCCTAAGTGTAATACCATCGGTAAGTATTTTTCAAAAAAATGCATTTTAATTGAAAAATTCATATTTCACAGAAAGACTGATTCCTGCGTGTATTTGTTACCGGCAGCTCTCCACACATTCCCTTTAGATGTTTGTCTTCTTCATCTGTACATACGTACCATGAAAAGCAGAAAGATCGTCTACATAATCAACGCACAGTTTAAAATGTTATAGTCCATCTTTCCTTTGCCTTTTACTCGCTCTGCACGGCAAATCCTGCAAAAACTACTCAATCATTCCATGTGGTTTGAATAGGAATATTGTGTGTCAGACTCCATTCTAAATGTCGGCGAACTACACTCATATGCTGGTCTATAAAGCTTTCTATAAAAATCACAGGTAAATCTATCCAGTAAAAGAAAAGCACTTACTTGTAGCACTATGTTACACTAACACATATCACTCATTGAAAATCCAAACAAAGGTATTTTGAAAGCACAGTCAAGGTTTAAAGACAGCACAAATTTGGCACTCTGCCCACATAAAATAGTAAGCGTAAAGAGGGCCTACTATCAGGCGGTACCAGATGCCCCCTGGAATGCGCTGTAACTAGGTCACCTCGCCACTTTATAAGCTAGCGGCGGCACTCCCTAACTAAATGTGACCTTTTGTATAAGAACTGAACAGCCGTGATTGATATCCGTGTTCCTTGGGTTGATGAGATTGTTCTGCCCTCTTGCTGGCCCTATTGATATCCGTGTTCCTTGGGTTGATGAGATTGTTCCCTGCCGCTTGCTGACCCTATTAATATCCATGTTCCTTGGGTTGATGAGATTGTTCCCTGCCTCTTGCTGGCCCTATTGATATCCATTTTCATTGGGTTGATGAGATTGTTCCCTGCCTCTAGCTGACCCTATTGATATCTGTGTTCCTTGGGTTGATGAGATTGTTCCGTGCGGAATCGGCCCTGTCTGCAATGTCGGGATTTCACCTCCATTGGCAGTGAAGGGGTTATGCGTGCATGTGTGTGTGTGTGTCATTAGTGGTCCGTGTGTGTATGTGTGTGTGTTAGTGGTGTGTGTATATGTGTGTGTGTGCATATATTTCTTGCATTTGATATTTGCAGCATATAAACATCTCAGAATACTGTTCCTGTCTGTTTTAGCGGCCTGCTGGGTGTTAAACCCAAATAACTGACTGTTTCTGTCTGTTTTAGTGGTGTGCTGGGTGTTAAACCCCAATAACTAACTGTTCCTGTCTGTTTTAGTGGCCTGCTGGGTGTTAAACCCCAATAACTAACTGTTCCTGTCTGTTTTAGTGGCCTGCTGGGTGTTAAACCCCAATAACTAACTGTTTCTGTCTGTTTTAGTGGCCTGCTGGGTGTTAAACCTGAATAACTGACTGTTTCTGTCTGTTTTAGTGGCCTGCTGGGTGTTAAACCCCATTAACTAACTGTTCCTGTCTGTTTTAGTGGCCTGCTGGGTGTTAAACCTGAATAACTGACTGTTTCTGTCTTTTTTAGTGGCCAGCTGGGTGTTAAACCCTAAAAACTAACTGACCGTTTCTGTCTTTGATTGCAGTGGTGCAGATGGGAGAGGAATACTTTCACGCCAAAGACTACAGCAAAGCCCTCATGTAAGTTGGTGTTGCACACTCGGCTTGTAGTTGTTTTACCCACCCAGTGACATCATTAGGCTAATACAAACATGTGGGGTATGTGTGTAGGTGTACGTGTGTCCTGTGAGAGATATCAGGCTAAAACAAGTACCTGGGGTGTGGGTGTGGGTGTCCTGTGAGAGGTGGCAGGCTAAAACAAGTACCTGGGTTATGTGTGCAGGTGTACGTGTGTCCTGTGAGAAGCCTGCTGGGCGTTAAGCCCCAATAACTGACTGTGTAGCAATCGCGGGGGCTCATGTCACGGGGTCATATCGCGGGGTCATGTCGCGGGGTCATGCCAGTCTATGCCTCTTGTGGCAGGCTGGCCCCGCGTCCCAGCGCTAACAGTTTGACTGTACTGACGTACCATTATACATTGCATGCCTCCACCCAGCGCTAACAGTTTGACTGTACTGACGTACCATTATACATTGCATGCCTCCACCCAGCGCTAACAGTTTGACTGTACTGACGTACCATTATACATTGCATGCCTCCACCCAGCGCTAACAGTTTGACTGTACTGACGTACCATTATACATTGCATGCCTCCACCCAGCGCTAACAGTTTGACTGTACTGACGTACCATTATACATTGCATGCCTCCACCCAGCGCTAACAGTTTGACTGTACTGACGTACCATTATACATTGCATGCCTCCACCCAGCGCTAACAGTTTGACTGTACTGACGTACCATTATACATTGCATGCCTCCACCCAGCGCTAACAGTTTGACTGTACTGACGTACCATTATACATTGCATGCCTCCACCCAGCGCTAACAGTTTGACTGTACTGACGTACCATTATACATTGCATGCCTCCACCCAACGCTAACAGTTTGACTGTACTGACGTACCATTATACATTGCATGCCTCCACCCAACGCTAACAGTTTGACTGTACTGACCTACCATTATACATTGCATGCCTCCACCCAGCGCTAACAGTTTGACTGTACTGACGTACCATTATACATTGCATGCCTCCACCCAACGCTAACAGTTTGACTGTACTGACGTACCATTATACATTGCATGCCTCCACCCAACGCTAACAGTTTGACTGTACTGACGTACCATTATACATTGCATGCCTCCACCCAGCGCTAACAGTTTGACTGTACTGACGTACCATTATACATTGCATGCCTCCACCCAGCGCTAACAGTTTGACTGTACTGACGTACCATTATACATTGCATGCCTCCACCCAACGCTAACAGTTTGACTGTACTGACGTACCATTATACATTGCATGCCTCCACCCAGAGCTAACAGTCTCACTGTACTCCCCCAGGCTGCTGAACAAAGTGACGTATGATTATACATTCCATGCCTCCACCTAGAGCTAACAGTCTGACTGTACTCCACCAGGCTGCTGAACAAAGTGACGTACGATTACCGCGTGGAGCGATGGTGGCCGCTGCTGACCAGCATCTTGGAAACATCCCTGAAGTGCGCGTACCTGACCGCCCGCCTGACGGAGTACGCCTCCAACTGCATGGAGCTGATTGGCTGCAGTATCCTTTGTTGTGTCATGTGATGTGAAGAATCTCGTCGTGTGCCGTACAGTGATAATCTCATCGTGTGCCGTACAGTGATAATCTCATCGTGTGCCGTACAGTGATGGCAGACATTAACCTATTTAGACTCGATACACGACAGCAGGAGATGGATTGACCATGATAATTCAAGGGTAATGACAGATTAGCTTGGTGCCTGATGGCGCCACGCTAATCTGGCACTACCCTTGAATTATAATGGCCGGTCCACTTCCTGCGACTAGTTCATGGTCGTGAAGTGACAGTTTGCAAAGAGCGGCTTTGGGTTTCATTATTGGGTTAAAATGTCACATGATCCATACAGACCAGCATGCACCTGTATCATGAATTGAATTTGCAGCAGTCTGTTGTAAAGTAAATCGAAGCATCTCAGCTTGGCAGGGGATTGGAGTTTGAATGTCGATAGTGATAACGCATCTCTAGTGGTACGTGTCCTTGACCTCTGACCAGGCTCAGAGTGCAGCCAGGACAAGAAGACGCGAATCCAGATGAACCTGATCCAAGTTCTGTCGGTGAGTTCCCCTCTCACTCGGCTCTCGTCCCCTTCCCCCAGTTCCAACGTCGTCTTGCTGCCAGAGAATGAACAGCAGCACTGTGCTAGAGGCGTGAGCACAACAGCCAGGGGACAGTATAGTCGGCTCCCTATCGTGGGCTCCAACACCGACCATCTGCATGTGGCATAGATCCTCATCAGCCCCCACACTGCGGACCTATGCCTCTTGCAGTTATCAATGAAAAGAAGTCCCATGAGGAATCTGTTAACTTTTTTGCTTGCCTTTGTTGAGTGATTCCCTTGGCTATGTGTTGCGGTGAATTGATGGCATCTTCTGAGGCGCGTTGTGCATTCAGCCACCAGTACTATTGATGGCAGCGGTTACCCCATACAGCCACCAGTACTATTGACGGCAGCGGTTACCCCATACAGCCACCAGTACTATTGACATCAGCGGTTACCCCATACAGCCACCAGTACTGTTGATGGCAGTGGTTACCCCATACAACCACCAACTGTTGACATCAGTGGTTACCCCATACAGCCACCAGTACTGTTGACATCAGCGGTTACCCCATACAGCCACCAGTACTATTGACGGCAGTGGTTACCCCATACAGCCACCTGTACTGTTGACACCAGTGGTTATCCCATACAGCCACCAGTACTATTGACGGCAGCAGTTACCCCATACAGCCACCAGTACTGTTGACATCAGTGGTTATCCCATACAGCCACCAGTACTATTGATGGCAGCGGTTATCCCATGCAGCCACCAGTACTGTTGACATCAGCGGTTACCCCATACAGCCACCAACTCTGTTAACATCAGCGGTTACCCCATACAGCCACCAGTACTGTTGACATCAGCGGTTACCCCATACAGCCACCAGTACTGTTGACATCAGCGGTTACCCCATACAGCCACCAGTACTATTGACATCAGTGGTTACCCCATACAGCCACCTGTACTGTTGACACCAGTGGTTATCCCATACAGCCACCAGTACTATTGATGGCAGCGGTTACCCCATACAGCCACCAGTACTGTTGACATCAGCGGTTACCCCATACAGCCACCAGTACTGTTGACATCAGCGGTTACCCCATACAGCCACCAGTACTGTTGACATCAGTGGTTACCCGATACAGCCACCAGTACTATTGATGGCAGCAGTTATCCCATACAGCCACCAGTACTGTTGACATCAGCGGTTACCCCATACAGCCACCAGTACTGTTGACATCAGTGGTTACCCCATACAGCCACCAGTACTGTTGACATCAGCGGTTACCCCATACAGCTACCAGTACTGTTGACATCAGCGGTTACCCCATACAGCCACCAGTACTGTTGACATCAGCGGTTACCCCATACAGCCACCAGTACTGTTGACATCAGTGGTTACCCCATACAGCCCTGACGCACTACTGCAGGAGGTGACTTGACCATGATAATTCAAGGTAGTGCTAGATTAGCTTGGCGTCATCAGGCACCAAGCTAATCTGGCACTACCCTTGAATTATCATGGTCGAGCCATCTCCTGCAATTGGTACATAGTTATTAGGTGACCCCCCCCCCCCCCCTCCCCACACAATTTGAGAAATGTGGCCCTGGTGTTAGTGGGTCAAGGCGTGGCTGTGTGATGGGTGGAGAGAAATGTTACCCTGGTGTTAGTGGGTCAAGGCGTGGCTGTGTGATGGGTGGAGAGAAATGTTACCCTGGTGTTAGTGGGTCAAGGCGTGACTGTGTGATGGGTGGAGAGAAATGTGGCCCTGGTGTTAGTGGGTCAAGGCGTGGCTGTGTGATGGGTGGAGAGAAATGTGGCCCTGGTGTTAGTGGGTCAAGGCGTGGCTGTGTGATGGGTGGAGAGAAATGTGGCCCTGGTGTTAGTGGGTCAAGGCGTGGCTGTGTGATGGTTGGAGAGAAATGTGGCCCTGGTGTTAGTGGGTCAAGGCGTGGCTATGTGATGGGTGGAGAGAAATGTGGCCCTGGTGTTAGTGGGTCAAGGCGTGGCTGTGTGATGGGTGGAGAGAAATGTGGCCCTGGTGTTAGTGGGTCAAGGCGTGGCTGTGTGATGGGTGGAGAGAAATGTGGCCCTGGTGTTAGTGGGTCAAGGCGTGGCTGTGTGATGGGTGGAGAGAAATGTGGCCCTGGTGTTAGTGGGTCAAGGCGTGGCTGTGTGATGGGTGGAGCTTTCAAGCGACTTGTGAAATACTGAATTATGTTTTCTGCTCGTAGCATGAGACACCCAGTTCCGAGCCAGGCTTGGACCAGAGCTGCGTGGAACAGGCGGCCAAAGTGTGGTCAGAGTTCAGAGGTCAGCCGCAGGTCATCACCATCGAGATGCAAGGGCTCATTCCCTTTGGTGAGTTGTGTAATGGTTCATGTGGTGACTGAGTTGTGTACTGGTTCATGTACTGACTGAGTTGCGTACTGGTTCATGTGCTGACTGACTTGCGTACTGGTTCATGTGCTGAGTTGTGTATTGGTTCATGTGCTGACTGGGTGATGAGCTGACATGTTCATCATTTTGTGACAAAGAGTCTTTGTACAGAGTTTGAAGCACGGAGAAGAGGTTTTGTCTTAACCCTTTGAACCCTGAGTAAATAAGAAGTCTATATACCCTTCAGCCCTGACTTTATTTGAGAAATTTCTGTTGAAAATGGGTGTGCACTGTAAAATATTTGTAAATAATACTTTACAACAGATATCCCCATAAAAGTATATATGTACAGATTTGCCATTGGATGGACTACCGTTTTATGGATTTGACCACACTGTGTCACGTGTGTCGTAATGCCTGGTGACAAAAATAGTGACAGGTGACAATAAACTTGAAAAAAAATGCCTTTCGTGCATGACAGGTCACTGGTTCTTAACATGCATCACTAAATAGGGTGTCTGTTAGTGTGACAAATAAGTGTCCATGCATTTCCAGCATGCCGATACAACATAAGGTCCCTACCTTGTCACCGGATATCAATGTTTACACCTGCCACTGATAAGGTATATCCACGGTGTAGACAACATGTAATAAGCGGCATCGAATGATGATCAGTGTGTCTGTGTTGTGTCTCGTACACGATCAGATGGAAGTACCAGTGTTGTAAAGACTATATAATTATGTACTACACATGTGACCAATGTGTGTCATTGGTGTCCACAGACTCACCTACAGGTGCACCCACATGCTAAGGTGTGGCATCAAAAAAACGGCATATCAATTAGAACCTCCGAATTCAGCATTAGAAACAAGCTGTAAGTCATTGCCGTTGTCAGTGCCTCAAACGGCGATCGCTCCAGCTGACACTGCCAACGCATGGTTATGCTGCCTCGCGGTAGGTAGGCACACATGTCCCAATACATCAAAACTATCTGCTATTGAAACCATGTCTCCAAACACAAAATTGTATCACTCCAAATATCTAGACTCACTCGCCATTCCGACCGTAATTCCCACGCTAGCGCCGCAACGCTGACCACATACCACAGACGAACGTGCGTACTACTGTCAGGCCGTATACTGAGTGTAAACAGGATGTGTCGGTGTGAAGGGCGAGGTCACCACACGTGCAGCGAGGCTCGCGCATCACCGGGCGCGCGATATGAAACACCTGACACCGCTGTAGCGGTTTGTCGGGTTCAACGGCATATGAGGCCGCCAACCGCTACAGCAGTTTGCTGGCTTCAAAGGGTTAAGCATCTTGGACTGAAGGCTGGTAGTACATTAGTACACTTGTTGATTTTATGGAGGAGTTGGTGGCAAAGAGTTTGATGCAAGCCAGGGAAAAGGGCTTTTGCCATGATGATCTGACACTGAGGGCTTCCTCAACATCAGCACAAATGAGCCCCGACACTTCAAGTCACATTCTCCAGTTGTCTTGTGAAGGCTCCGTGACAGTGCAGGGGACATACTCCATCAATTCAGTGACGATGTTGGCTGGCACGAGGTGCATTAGTCCTTGAACCGCTCGCTGCTGTGATCCACAGACAATCTTGCTGCAAGTTCATCATGACGTTAGCACAGTAGGGTCTGGGTGACGGCGAGACATGGCCACAAGGTATAGATCTAGTTCATAGTGAAGTTAGCACTTTAGGTCTGGGTGACAGTGAGACATGGCCACAAGCGGTATAGATCTAGCTCATAGTGAAGTTAGCACTGTAGGTCTGGGTGACGGTGAGACATGTCCACAAGCGGTATAGATCTGGCTCATAGTGAAGTTAGCACTGTAGGGTCTGGGTGACAGTGAGACATGGCCACAAGGTATAGATCTAGTTCATAGAGAGGTTAGCACTGTAGGTCTGGGTGACAGTGAGACATGGCCACAAGCAGTATAGATCTAGTTCATAGTAATAATAATAATAATAATAATACCGTTATTATATAGGCGCTTTTTCTCAATTTTGGGGAAATCGACTCAAAGCGCCGCGCCTGAAACCCAACACACACACTCACGAAACAGACACGGATTTACGCCATTTAAGACAAACACAGTACAAGACAAACGAAGGGCCAGTCAGCTACTGAAGTTACAGAGATTTTTTTATCGCTTGTATTTGAAATTTTGTAAAGTGGCCTGAGACCGGTACCATAGTGAAGTTAGCACTGCAGGGTCTGGGTGACAGTGAGACATGAACACAAGCGGTATAGATCTAGTTCATAGGGAAGTAAGCACTGTAGGTCTGGGTGACAGTGAGACATGGCCTCAAGCGGTATAGATCTAGTTCATAGTGAAGTTAGCACTGTAGGGTCTCGGTGACAGTGAGACATGGCATCAAGCGGTATAGATGTTCATAGTGAAGTTAGCACTGTAGGTCTGGGTGACAGTGAGACATGGCCACATGCGGTATAGATCTAGTTCATAGTGAAGTTAGCACTGTAGGTCTGGGTGGCCGACATGGCCACAAGCGGTATAGATCTAGTTCATAGTGAAGTTAGCACTGTAGTTCTGGGTGACAGTGAGACATGGCCACAAGGTATAGATCTAGTTCATAGTGAAGTTAGCACTGTAGGTCTGGGTGACAGTGAGACATGGCCACAAGCAGTATAGATCTAGTTCATAGTGAAGTTAGCACTGTAGGTCTGGGTGACAGTGAGACATGGCCACAAGCGGTATAGATCTAGTTGATAGTGAAGTTAACACTGTAGGTCTGGGTGACAAGACATGGCCACAAGCGGTATAGATCTAGTTCATAGTGAAGTTAGCACTGTAGGGTCTGGGTGACAGTGAGACATAGCCACAAGGTATAGATCTAGTTCATAGTGAAGTTAGCACTGTAGGTCTGGGTGACAATGAGACATGGTGTCAAGCGGTATAGATCTAGTTCATAGTGAAGTTAGCGCTGTTAGGGTCTGGGTGACAGAGAGACATGGCCACAAGGTATTGATCCAGTTCATAGTGAAGTTAGCACTATAGGTCTGGGTGACAGTGAGACATGGTGTCAAGCGGTATAGATCTAGTTCATAGTGAAGTTAGCACTGTAGGTCTGGGTGACAGACATGGCCACAAGGTATATATCCTCATGAGCCCTTCGCCGATTGCGGGGGCTTATGAGAATCTGTGCCTCTTACAGATGAGTGAAGACAGCTGTTGTTGTGGTGTGTATGAGAGAAGACAGATGTGGGTGTGTATGAGTGGACAACTGTGAGAGTGTGTGGCAAGGGAGATCTGTAGTTCGCTAAAGGCAGTATTCCGTTTTTGAGAAAAGCAGGATTTGTGTTGCTATACAGTGAACATCGCGCTTTTCTCACAGACATACTGGCTTCTGCCAGATAACAACAGAAATGTCACCATGTGTAGGCTCGCTGTGTGAACTCTGTGTTGACTGTGTTGTGTGTGTTGCAGTGGATTGCAAAGCGCGGTTTGTGGAGGAGACAGTGTCGGCCGACCGCAAGATCCAAGTGGAGGTGTGCTTAAGGTGACACTGGCTTTCTTTCTTCATCCTGGATTTGTGTGTATGGTAGTCTGTGTGTGTGTCTGGCTGTGTGTGTGTGTGTGTCTGTGTGTGTGCGTGTGTGTCTGTGTGCGTTGTGTTTGAGATGGGATTCCGTTTCGGTTTTGACCACATCAGTTTTAATGCAATGAATTGTGTTTGCAGAGTTAGCTGCCCATTGCCGATTCGCTTTTCCAAACTGAGTCTTCAGCTGAGCAACCAGGTGAGTGGAGGTTTGCCGAATTGCTTGGTGCCTGTAGGTGCCAAGCTATTCTGGTGCCACCCTTAAAGTATCATGGTCAATGTTTATCTTATGGTCATGCATGGATGTGAATAAGATACTGTGATAATTCTGCCGACTGTTCCATCAGACATTGTAACGCACGCAGACTTGCCCCAGTCGCATGTACGTGCGACTGGGGCAAGTATGCGTGCGTTACAATGTCAACAGACGCATACACCGCCACTGACTCAGTCGGGCGCATTCAAGCGGTAAAACTCAACACACTAGCTCTCTTTCTAATATGGGCCTTTCTATAAATAAAACAACGAAAACCCTATCAAAATTATGTACACCACCCCTTTTCACTACCAGCACATCAACACCGCGCACACATACACAATGTAAACGTTTTGCTAGGTAATTGTCTCCCACACACGGCAGTTTAGCCTATGCTCTTTAGTTTTCAGCTCTATGCCCGCCGGCGCGCGCCAGCACACTTAAGAGATAGGCTTCGCGGGAGCACTGAGATAGCGAGGCAGTTCCCTTTGCTATCAGCACGCTAAATACCATCACTGATAATGCACCAGCTATGCGGTCTCGCTTCCGCTGGGGATATGAATAGCGCAGCAGCCGTCTTTGTCTACAGTACTACTGTGCTTGACCCCGATTAGCTCTTAGCCTCTGCTGCATACATCGGCGAATAAGCTGTAAATTACAGATGTTGTCTGTAAACCGGAATTAATTCACCTGCAGTTGTGAGTGATTATTTGAACATACGTCGTCTTGTAGAGGAGAAATTGTACTATCTTTGGACACCAAACATGCTGTGGTAATCTGCGTGGATGTTTGTCTTGCACTGGCTAAAAGTATCACTAGGAGACGGATTAGATGCCGCCTTCCGTTAGTTTATCAAACTTTTTATCACATCACTGTTCAAAAACAAAAGTTGCTGGAAAGTTCAGACAAAGTCAGTGCTGTCAACAGATGTCTTAACTCGCATATCCCATGCTAAAAATCTTCACAACCACATACCTGAGTCCTGCTAAAGCCGGTTTGGTGGGCCAAGTAAAAACGGTAATCCATTCACAGCGCGCCGACATGAAGTATGCGAGTTTCACCGATACAGTCAATGTTTTTAACAATATCACAATTTTAACACAGTTTAAAAACAATACACAAAGCAGAGGTTTACTGTTTGCTGTTACGAGATTCAGTTCCGGCTTAGTGTCACATTTAAGTGGCTTAAAATGAGTGTCTACAGGGTCACTATGATGCCTATCAAAACTTGATAGGCCGATCAGTTTCTTTTTTTTTTGGACGAGTGGCAGTCTGTGAATACCTGATGAAAATGTGGAGAAACCAAAGCCAAATGCTCTGTCAGAAGGATTCTAAGCTTCTGTTGTGTGACACATGCAACAAATTGATTTAGAATGCTTCCCTTCCTGGTCGTTGAGCACATCAATGTTGTAACACAAAAATATATCACTGGTGTATTTAGTGCACAAAAACCACGGGTTTGTTTTTGTCTTTGACTGCTCGCCTAGACCTTCTACCACAAAGTTTACACAAAGAATTCACGGCTTCCAAATGTCTTGGAAAGGAATGTCCATTCTCCATGGCTTTAACAAGCTATACTATACATAATGCATCAGATAAGGGCACACATTGGGGTGATACATCCGGCACAGAAAACAAGTCATTTACACACAAGCACTGTCTACAGCTGAAGGAAAGTTCCTCGAACTACACACGTTGTAATCAAGTAATAAGCACAGAATTCGAAGAGGTGTTCAAACCAAACTTATATGAGCTTGAAGAGGACAATTTCAAGCATAGTGTTACATAATGATATTTATGATTGCAACTTTGTAGCCACGGTAATAATAAGTTATAAACAGGCTAAACTTATCACATGCCTGACAGACTTCAACAGGGAACAAAGAGCGCAACGCTTCCCGCCAGCAGCTAGGCTGGAGCCTGCTATGACCCGCGCGCACTTATCAGTGAAGTGGGTCACGGCTGGCACAGAGCCCAACTAAAAAGAGGAATTCAGAGAAGGGTGAACTGCCGTGCACAATCCAACCTGTTTTACTGGTGTTCTCGCTTGGTAACGTTCTGTCCTTTCACGACTAGGCGTGTAAGTCTTTCGTCGCACGTTCCGAGTCGTCCTGTTTCTCGTACCGTGGACGTCCTCTGGACACGCTCCGTGCGCAGTCCCTGCTGACCTGGGTGTCTTGGCACCGGTCGCTCACTCCCTGAGTGAAGAGATGACCTTACAGTAGGTCCCTCGGTGGTAGCCTCTGTTGATTGACGTCTCGGCATCTGTCGCTCCGCTCCCCCACAAGCACTCTGTACAATAAAGTCCTAATCATAACACTTGCTAAACACACACATATTGGATATAATGAGATACATTACATAACCTGGCTGATATACATAACTCACATGTTCATTCACACACACACACATGCTTCATAACCCGAACTACTTCCGTAACACCCCATAACTCTGTCACTACCTTGAAACTGACTATAACCTAACACTCGCCATACATTCTTTCATACATTAGAAAAGACTATACTTAACCAACCACATACTACCTTCATAACGACTTGGCATACACACCTAACATTCCTTACTTATCCATTTCGGCAAATAACCACATAGGAAAAACACGGGTTACCTCAACAAATTCCAAACCCACATAACTGAACCAGACCAGTCAACGCTACACAACCGAATTACCTTTTAATAATGCATACTATCTTTAACTCAGTAACCATCAATAATACATATAAAAACATACCTGAATTCTAGGTTTCAGATTCTTGGAATACGGCTAGTGTATCTGACATACATCAGTCAACAATGACAGCCTAGCCCGTACTGACTATTTAGACCTCTGATAGACTGAGCTCTCGCTAAAATCCCTGTGCAAAACGTTTCCCTACGACTTCACATGGCCTCCTGCCCCCACAGAATAATTGTCACAAGACAAACCGCTGACAAAACCGTACCATACAAAACCCTCTTTGTGAACCATATGCGAGAGCATAGAGTTTTATCACAGACACACAACCAGTACTGTGAGTTCTTGGATGTGCGTGGATGTGAACAAGATATTGTGATAATTCTGCTAACTGTTCCATCAGACATACAACCAGTACTGTGAGCTGCTGGACGTGCGTGGAACGATGGCCGCCTCAGCGCAGAAAGAGGACGGTGATAGTGACGACCTTTACCTTGTGCCCAGAAAACCACGACTCTACCGCTTCTCCTTCCTGCCCGTCAAAGACGATGTCGGGGGACTGATAGAGGTGAAAGACTGCGGGCTGTTGTGTGTGTGTGTGTGTGTGTGTGTGTGTGTGTATTTGTGAGAGAGAGATTGAAAGAGAGAGAGAGACGGATGATGATGACTGCGTTATTTCAGGGTAAAGCTGTATGATCCCCAGTAGCAAAACATCTAAGGGCTCACGATGGCCGCAGTGGGCCCACGCACAGCCACACATAGGCCTACTGCAGCCGTCATGTGCCCTAGGACCATTGCTTACTGGAATTCCTCTCAGAGAGGAAGCTTACAAGTCAGAGAGAGAGGAAGCTTACAAGTTAGAGAGGATGCTTACAAGTTAGAGAGGAAGCTTACAAGTTAGAGAGAGAGGAAGCTTACAAGTTAGAGAGAGAGGAAGCTTACAAGTTAGAGAGAGAGGAAGCTTACAAGTTAGAGAGAGAGGACGCTTACAAGTCAGAGAGAGAGGAAGCTTACAAGTCGGAGAGAGAGGAAGCTTACAAGTCACAGAGAGAGGAAGCTTACAAGTTAGAGAGAGAGGAAGCTTACAAGTCAGAGAGAGAGGAAGCTTACAAGTCAGAGAGGGAGGATGCTTACAAGTTAGAGAGAGAGGAAGCTTACAAGTTAGAGAGGACGCTTACAAGTCGGAGAGAGAGGAAGCTTACAAGTCGGAGAGAGAGGAAGCTTACAAGTCAGAGAGGGAGAGAGGAAGCTTACAAGTTAGAGAGAGAGGAAGCTGACAAGTTAGAGAGAGAGGATGCTGACTAGTTAGAGAGAGAGGACACTGACAAGTTAGAGGACGCTGACAAGTTAGAGAGAGAGGAAGCTTACAAGTTAGAGAGAGAGGAAGCTTACAAGTTAGAGAGAGAGGAAGCTTACAAGTTAGAGAGAGAGGAAGCATACAAGTCAGAGAGAGAGGAAGCTTACAAGTTAGAGAGAGAGGAAGCATACAAGTCGGAGAGAGAGGAAGCTTACAAGTCAGAGAGGAAGCTTACAAGTCAGAGAGAGAGGAAGCTTACAAGTCGGAGAGGTAGCTTACAAGTCAGAGAGAGAGGTAGCTTACAAGTCAGAGAGAGAGGAAGCTTACAAGTCAGAGAGAGAGGAAGCTTACAAGTTAGAGAGAGAGGAAGCTTACAAGTCAGAGAGAGGAAGCTTACAAGTTAGAGAGAGAGGAAGCTTACAAGTTAGAGAGAGAGGACGGGAGAGAGAGCGAGAGTGTTAAAAAACAATGAACAATGAACCATTATTTTACAACTTGCAAGAGAGAGAGAGTTGGGGAGAGAGAGGGAGTGAGATAGAAACTTAGGGAGAGAGAGAGAGGGAGGGAGAGAGCGAAAGGCAGAGAGTGACTATGAATATATGATTAAGTAAGCACAGGTTCTTTTGGCTCGTGTGCAGTGGCAAAAGTAAATCTTCATCATGAGTCATCTGTCATTTGTTTGTCATTGGTTTATACATTGTCAGTTTGGTGATGTCATTTCACTTTTTGGGCTTCTTGATGTATATTATTTCTTTAAATATGTTACACTTGTGCCACATGCAAGGGGTGGTGATGGAAGACACAGTCAGACAAGAGTTGTATTCAGAACATTCTTTTGTTCGATGTTCATTCCTTTAGATTGGGCAAGACGAATCCACCAATAAGCAAAAGGACAACACAGCAAAAATGGAGCTCTGTCCTTTCCTTCCTCTACCCAGCTCTGTCTGTGATGGTCCATCCCACTATATATACCCTGATCCCATTGGTCAAGGGCCCACCACCAATCTCCTCAACATTCCACATCAAAGAGAATCTGTACTCACTAAACTGATTATATACTCATTGACCCCAGTTCCCTTCCGTCCATCTGGTCAAGTGGCCTTTGACTTTCCCCATACTATTCTACATCCCAAAGGGAGTTGGTACGCAGTGGACTTGTCATATACTCATTGACCTCAGTTCCCTTCTGTCCATCTGGTCAAGTGGCCCTTGACTTTCCCCGTACTATTCTACATCCCAAAGGGAGTTGGTACTCAGTGGACTTGTCATATACTCGTTGACCTCAGTTCCCTTCTGTCCGTCTGGTCAAGTGGCCTTTGACTTTCCCCATACTATTCTACATCCCAAAGGGAGTTGGTACGCAGTGGACTTGTCATATACTCGTTGACCTCAGTTCCCTTCTGTCCGTCTGGTCAAGTGACCTTTGACTTTCCCCGTACTATTCTACATCCCAAAGGGAGTTGGTACTCAGTGGACTTGTCATATACTCGTTGACCTCAGTTCCCTTCTGTCCGTCTGGTCAAGTGGCCTTTGACTTTCCCCATACTATTCTACATCCCAAAGGGAGTTGGTACTCAGTGGACTTGTCATATACTCGTTGACCTCAGTTCCCTTCTGTCCGTCTGGTCAAGTGGCCTTTGACTTTGCCCATACTATTCTACATCCCAAAGGGAGTTGGTACTCAGTGGACTTGTCATATACTCGTTGACCTCAGTTCCCTTCTGTCCGTCTGGTCAAGTGGCCTTTGACTTTCCCCATACTATTCTACATCCCAAAGGGAGTTGGTACTCAGTGGACTTGTCATATACTCGTTGACTTCAGTTCCCTTCTGTCCGTCTGGTCAAGTGGCCTTTGACTTTCCCCATACTATTCTACATCCCAAAGGGAGTTGGTACTCAGTGGACTTGTCATATACTCGTTGACCTCAGTTCCCTTCTGTCCATCTGGTCAAGTGGCCTTTGACTTTCCCCATACTATTCTACATCCCAAAGGGAGTTGGTACTCAGTGGACCCCAGTTGTCCATTTACTAGGGCCCATACCACAACAACGTACAGTGGAGTCCGCTTAACACGAATTTCTGGGGACACGGAAAATCACTTCGTGTTAAACGTATTTCGTGTTAACCAATATGGCCTCAAAATTGATCATGGCCCTCAAGGAGACGTGTGCGTGAATGAGTACGAGGTTAAAAGTGCACATTATTGTACTTTATGTGCATACCTTCAGCTCGCTAGGAAAACAAAAGGAAACGTGTACAGCTCGCGTATTTAATGTAAAATCCATCAGGTAAAATCCATAGTAAGTTACAATCCATCAGGTAAAAGCAACACAGGCTGAAGTACAATCCCGCATCGGTAAAATTGTTGTGTTGGTACACGAATGATACAACATGAATACAGTTCAGAAATGCTAGCCAATGAAAAGACGGATTACAAAAGCCGAAGGCTATTCAGCCAATCACAGACTAGAGTTCGCTTTGATCTGTCATTTGTACCACCACAGCGCGAGAGCGACATGTGAATTGGTTTTCGGTGAATGGAATCTGTGTTCGTGTTAAACAGGTGAATAATAGTGAAATTGCCCTGGTTGGGAACCGAAACCAGCTTCGTGTAAAGCGAAATTTCGTGTTAAGCATTTCGTGTTATCAGTGAAATTTTAATACAGAATAAGAAGGCCGTCGGCCGGGAATGCAAAAACAGTTCGTGTTAACCGGAATTTCGTGTAAAGCGAGTTCGTGTTAACTGGACTCCACTGTATCTGGTCATTAGTCCCAACCCCATAGAGCCCGTATTATTTACCCTCGTCATTTCCGGATCAAGGGAACTTGTGTCGATACACGAAAGTGCTGTGGCCGTGAGCACTATAGTGTAACAAATATCCCCTTTGGCAGGGCAGGTAAATTGACCAATAGTGTCCCCCTTTAGGAGGGGAGGTAAATTTACCTTTAGTGCCTAATAGAACTTCCTGCCTCTTCAGTTGCTAAGCCCCAATCCAGGCAGGCACCGCCTTAGGGCTGTCATTGTCTTGAAAGTGTCAGGTTGTAACGTGGTGCAAGATGTCCCTGTAATTAAAAGACTCAAGTTGCAACATGGTGTCTCACGCTTTGACTTTGTTAACTCAAAAACATTACCGATGCCATTACTACAATGGAACAACCTATAGCTTGCGTAATTTTAGCCCCAAAACTTACGATGTGTACCTTTAGGGCCAGGGGAGGCCACCAGGGGTGCTGTGACCTGGTACCCGGGTAGCCTCCCTTCCCACCCCATATGGGTAACTGCCAGCGCAGCCAAGCCAAACCATTTCTTTCCTTTAGCTTGCAGTGTGTAGACGCATTCAGCTAGCCCTCTGCAGTGCTACCTACGGCTGTGTATGGTCAAGCTACAGGTGCTACCTTCCCCTGCCCCCTGCGAGATGTCCGGGTAAGGTCTTGGTGTTTGCCAGCGCCCGCGCCTCTGGCGGCGTGCGCCGGCGTCCTTTGCTATATCGTTGCTTGTTCGATATTACTCGGAGCAGGATGGTGGGGAATGGTGAGGAGTGGTGCGCGTTTTTCGTCTCGTGGCATTTTGC
Organism: Semisulcospira habei; assembly: GCA_036245525.1. NCBI lineage: Eukaryota > Metazoa > Mollusca > Gastropoda > Semisulcospiridae > Semisulcospira > Semisulcospira habei. Next base: position 54,637,231 of record BTPG01000005.1, read on the forward strand.
TACGACCAGTCGCCTTGTAGTTTCGGTCTATGTTGCAGTTGTCAAGTCTGCACCTGCAAACGATGTGACGACTTCCAGTGGCCGAGTGACAAGCATGCGGTCTGCCTCCCCTGCGCTGGTTGTGCTTCAGGTCACACCTGTGATGTCTGCGCTCTCTGGGTAGAGGACCAATGGGCCCAGCTGTGGAGTTTTTATCGGCGTGACAGAGGACCGCCGCCCGCCCGCAGCCACGAGCATGCTTCGGCTCCGGACCCAACAAGACGCACCTACGCTGGCGTTGGGGGACGGCATACAAAGGCATACCCACTCTCTCGAGTCAGGTCTGCTCGCCCCGCTCTGCGGAAAACAAACAAGCCCCAGCTCTCGACGTTGGGGGACGCCTTTCTCCCCCCTTGCGCACCAGCTCGCTCGAGCCAGGTCCGCAGCGAGCTAGCTCGCCCCGCCTTGCGGAACCCAAGCCTCACAAGACCACCGACAGAAGTGGACTCCGCTTCTCCCCGACGTGCGGCCCCGGTTTCGTGTCCGCCTGGACTCGGCCACTCGCTCCTCGGAGACCCATTCGCGACGCAGCCCTCGCCCGCGTACGCCCCCTCGGACCCGCAGCCCTTCGTCTTTGGTCCTCGCCTCCTGTCGCAAGCTCTCTTCGGTCTTTGCTCGCTCTTCGCACCCGGCTTCGCCCACCGCTTCAGCTTCGC
>BTPG01000005.1:54637945-55022945 GCA_036245525.1 Semisulcospira habei
GGACGTCTCGCCCTCCTCGTCGGTCTTCCCCTCGGGCCTCGGAGGTTCCTTCTTCCAGTCGGCGCTCTTCCCGGTCGGTGTCCTCTTCGGTCATCCGTGCTGCGCCTCGTTCCCGGCCTTTGTCTTCCCCCCCCTCCCCCCCCCTCCTCCCCGGCGTCACTCCCCCCGCCTTCCCCGCTCCCCCTTCCCTTCGCGCCGTCGACCACGCGCTCGCCGCTCTCCTTCGCGCGGACGCTCCACTCGTCGGTCTCGCCGCTCCTGCTCGCACCATCGCAGCCACTCGCCCCGGTCTCGCTCCTCCTTGCGGCGGCGCCCACCTCCCCAGCCCTTGGTGCGTCAGCCTCCTGCGCCGCCCGTCGATGTGGACTCCCTCAGCATCGCCCCGGAGGATTCCGCCTCGGCTCTCTTCAACCGTTCGAACTCCTCGCGCGCTCTCTCGCTGTCGGCTCCCTCGTCGCCTACGTTGAGGACGACCAGAGTGGAGACCCTTGCCTCGCTCGACGAGGCCACGCGTCTGATTGCCTCGTGTCTTCCCCCGGACGCCTGTCCCCCGTCGCCGCCGCCACCCCCCAAGAGGAAGCTCTCGGCCTTCGTGGACGCTGATCACCCCTCCAAGAGGTTTAAGTCCCTGCCACAACCCCCGGGGTTTCGAGGACTTAGTGACGCCTTCTCCGCTCTCCTGCAGCAGGGTTCAGGCTCCGACGCGGCCTTCTTCTTCTCCGACATTCGCTGGCCGGCGGACTTCGACATCGCCTTTCAGCACAGCTGGTATGCCGGACACTCCCAGTCCTTTGCTACTGCCCTCCCCGCAGTGGATCCTGCCGCTCAGCAGCAAGCTGGTGGACTTCGCGCCTCCCGCCGTTGCATCCCTCCCGGCCTGGAGCGGATGGCGATCCTCATCCGCAACGCCCTCGCCTGTGCTGGATTCCTCGACTTGGCCACGCAAGTGGTTGTCAACCTTCTGGAGCGGAACTGGCACTTCTCCATCTCGCCGCTGTTAGGGGACCTCCTCGCACTGGCTGTGGCCGCCAACCGAGCGGCGTAGCACGCTTCTACCAACACTATGGTCGCTGCTGCAACCTGCTCCGCCGGGATGCTGTGCTTGCCGTCTGCCCCGACCTCCCGCAGGACTTACGGAGACAGCTGTGACAAGCTTCGCTCAGCGATCCCCTCCTCTTCGGTCCTACCTGGCAGTCGGTGAAGGACGCGAATAAGGAACATTGGTCTGCTCGCGCCACCTCCTCTCGCTTTCAAGACGCCCGCAAGGCCCTGGGTCGCTCCCTGCAGACTGCCAGACCCGCCCAGCATCCGCCCTCCCGCCGTCGCCGCCTTCCTCCGCGCGTCCCTGCTGCCCGCGCGCCCCCCCCAACCCCGCCTCCGCCCCCGCCTGGCCCAAGCCCGCCTGTCGCCTGGCGCCCCCGCCAACCGCTCCTGGGTCTCCAGTCGGCGGGAGGCTTGCCATCTGCAGCGACGTGTGGCGGTCACTGTTCCCGGACGACCCGTGGATCTGGTCCACCGTCTCCGAGGGCCTCCTGCTCTCCTTTCGGACCCCGCCGCCCCTGCGGCACAGCCCCGTTTGGACGTCCGCCCCTTCGGATCGCCTCAAGGCTGCTGCACTCCGAGAAGAGATCTCCGCCCTGCTGCGAAAGAACGCCACGGAGGTGTCGCGTCATGACTCGCCCGCCTTCTACAGTCGCCTCTTCCTGGTCCCCAAGCCCGGCAACAGGTGGCGTCCGATCATCGACCTTTCAGCACTGAACGAGTTCATCGCAGCGCCGTCCTTCCGCATGGAGACCGCCAGAGCCCTTCGCGCCGCGGTTCAACCCATGGACTTCGCTGTCAGCCTGGATCTAGCGGACGCTTACCTACACGTTCCCGTGCATCCGGCTTCCAGACGCTGTCTGCGCTTCGCATTCGATGGCGTCATTTACCAGTTCCGCGCCCTTCTCTTCGGCCTCAACCTCAGCCCCTGGGTGTTCACCCGTCTTATGGACGGCGTCATCGCCAAGGCCAGGCGGACTTCGTCGAGTCCATCCTCAAACTACCTCGACGATCTGCTCCTGCGCAACCAGTCGGCACCCGCCCTGGAGAAGGACTGAGACGCCTTGCTGACCCTCCTCGACAGCCTCGGCTTCTTAGTCAACTTAGGCAAGTCGGATCTTGCCCCGTCCCGCCGCTTCGTCCACTTTGGCATGGAGTTCCTTACGGACCTCAATCTGGTGCAACTCCTGTAACCGCAATCCGGAAGTTGGCGAACCTGGCTCGTCTAGTTTCACAGGAGGAGACGGTCTCCGCCAGAGTCTGGTTGCATGATGAGCGTGGCTGCGGATCTCCTTCCCCTTGGTCGGCTCTACTCATGCCCGCTTCAACTAGATCTACTCCTTCACTGGCGTTCCTCGACCGGCAACATCGAGGCTCCCATTCGGTACCTCCCTCGCTCGTTCCACACCTCCTCCGCTGAGCAGACCCTGTCTGGCTCGTGACCGGAGTTCCTCTCCTTACGCCTCCCCCCACACCCCCCCCCACCCCCCCCTCCCCCCCCCTCCCCCCCCTCCCCCAGTTGTCCCTTTCTTTGCATCGACGCCAGCCGCTCCGGCTGGGGTGCACACCTGCTGCCGACGTTTGCCATGGCTTCCGGCAGCTGGCCACCGGACCTTGCGGTCAAGCACATTACAGGCGGTGTGGCAAGCTCTCCTCGCTTGGGAACCGACTCTCGGACGCCAGGAGCTGCTCGTCCTTTCCGACAACTCCACTGTAGTGTCCTACATACAGAAGCAGGCGGGACCGCTCCCCTTCCCTCTGCATTCTTCTTTACCAACTCCTCCGTTGGTGCGAGGATCGCCACATCTCTCTCCGAGTGAGACACATCCCCGGCCACCTGAATGTCCTCGCTGAGTGGGCGCTTCACCCGGACATCTTTCAGATGATCTGCACCACGCGGGAGACCCCCCTTATCTATCTCTTGCAACAAGGTGGAACCGCCAGCTTCCCCTCTTCATCTCTCCCGTCCCGGACCCCCTAGCCTGGGCGGTCGATGCCCTCTCCATTCCCTGGGATGGCCTCCATGCTTACGCTTACCCTCCCTCAGTCCTTGTTCCCAAGGTGCTTCTCAAGCACAAGGGATGCACGCGATCCTGTTGCTAGTGGCGCCGTTCTGCTGGACCAAATCTTGGACCACCGACCTCCTGAACCTCGCTACAGGCCCTCCACTGCGGCTTCCCACTCCTCGCACGATGCTCAAGCAGCCGCGCCAGGCGCTCTACCATCCATGCTCTGAGCGACTCCTGCTACACGCTTGGAGATTGTGCGGCAAGCCCTCGCCGCTAGAGGTTTCTCGAGTGAGGCAGTGGCAGCTATCGCTTCAGGCCGCAGACCCTCGACCCTGCGTGTCTACGAGGGAAAGTGGCGAGTACCTGGAGCCTGGTGCGACCTCCGTCGCTTCTCCCCTACTGATCTGACTTCCCCACAACTGGCCGAGTTCTTCCTCTGGCTCTTCGCTGAACAGCACTTGGCACCAATCACCATCAGGGGCTACCTCGCTATGATCGCCGACACTTACTGGCACCTCGGCCGAGCGGACCCCGGCAAGTGTAAGGACCTCGCTGACCTTATGGCCCACTTCGGCATACAGCGACCTGCCCTCCGCTCCCTGATCCCACACTGGGACTTACCCTGGGTACTCACCTGGCTGAACTCTAAGTGTTCTGAGCCGCTTCCCGTAGCAAGCCTGGCCAACGTTACGCGAAAGACCTGCTTTCTGCTCACCTTAGCCACAGCCTCCAGAGTGAGTGAGCTGCACGCTCTCTCTGCGCGCCCCGCCTGCCAGCAGTTCAGGTCGGATGGTTCCGTGCAGCTACTAATGGACCCGGCCTTCTTGGCCAAGAACCAGTCCCCATTGGCAGCCCCCCAGGTGATCACTGTACGATCGCTGAAACCGATCGACCCCAACAAGGAAGTCAGACAACAGGACCCGGTGAGAGCCTTATGCGTGTACCTACGCCGAACCAAGCCGCTCCGCCGGGGACGCACACGCCTCTTTCTCCTTCTGTCCCCAGGTAGACAAGACATCTCAGCCCAGACGATCTCTTCCTGGCTAAGATGGGTGATACGCTCCGCCTACCAAGACCTCCGCCCCGACGCTGCCAAGCGACTACACATTCGGGCCCACGAGGTCAGAGCCATGGCTGCTAGCGTTGCATTCGACCACAATTGCGCTGTCCGAGACATTGTGGCTGCCGTAGGCTGGCGGACCGAGTCGACCTTCACCTGGTTCTACCTCCGAAACCTGGCTGACCAGCGAGATAACCTGGCCCTGGTGGGGGACATCGCGGCGGCACAACACTCCCTCCCGGCACCTTCGGTGCCGTAGGTAATCCTTTAGCTAAAATTACCGGGAGCTTGCGCCGGGGAGGACGGGTCTTGCTAGCTCGGTCGGTCACTGGGTTACGCGGCACCCTCCTCCTCTTCGCTATTCTCATTGTAGTAATGGCATCGGTAATGTTCTTGAGGAAACAAATGAATTTTCTCTAAAATGTATTTTTTCGAAAAATACTTACCGATGCCATTACTCGGACGGGCCCTCCCACCTGCCCCGCTCGCCGCTAGTCGGCTAAACGAAAAGAACTGGTTTGGCTTGGCTGCGCTGGCAGTTATCTGTATGGGGTGGGAAGGGAGGCTACCCGGGTACCAGGTCACGGCACCCCTGGTGGCATCCCCTGGCCCTAAAAGGTTCACATCGTAAGTTTTTGGGCTAAAATTACGCAAGCTATAGGTTGTTCCATTGTAGTAGTGGCATCAGTAAGTATTTTTCGAAAAAATACATTTTAGAGAAAAATTCATGTTTCAGATCTCCTCCGTGACTCTGGAGCTTGGCGTGGAGTCGGGCTGTTGCGCCATCATGCGGTGGTTGGGGGCGGGAGGGGAGACGATGAGCGGAACAGTCCCGGGGCCCTACCCCCCGCGCGGCAACTTACCGGGACAGCCCTTCGACTGGGACCTCTTCCAGATCAGACCGGCCATCAGGTGTGTGCAGACGTCACGAACGTAGTTCAGGCATGGGAATTGTCCTCGGATCCGCGGTTTTCCGCAGAAAATAATTTCACATTCCTCGGGGGGGAAAAATAAAAATCCGTCTAATAGCAAAGCAGACAAGACAGAGGCATGGGAATTGTCCGCGGCCCGCACTGGTCACTGTCAGTGTGTCGCGCGCTGCGCAGTAAACCTAGGCGGGCAGACGCTCACCCACCCCCCCCCCCCCCCTCCCGCCCCCCTCCCCCCCCCCCCCCCCCGCCCCCCCTCCCCCCCCCCCCCCCCCCCCCCCCCTCCCCCGTTGTTTGATTTTTCGGCCCCCGGAAGCAGGGTCTAGTGTCGTGGAGGCCTTTTGTATCAGGCTGAAGTTCGCGGACCTCCCTAGTTTCAGCTGATTTTTGCTTGGGCAATTCCCATGCCTGGTAGTTCACTTACTTACTTACTTACGCCTGTCACCCCTACCCGGGTATAGGCCGTCGACGAGAGACCTCCAGCGACTCCTGTCCTGTGCTTCTCCTTCGATTCTACTCCAGGTGGTTCCCAGTCTCTTGATGTCTGCTTGGAGGTCTCGACGCCAGGAGTTTCTCGGCCTACCTCTTTTCCTCTTTCCCTGGGGGTTCCATGACAATGCCTGCCTAGTGATACTGGAAGCTGGCTTTCTCAGACTGTGACCGATCCATCCCCATCTTCTTCGCCCAATTTCATTCTCTGCTGTTATCTGCTCTGTTCTCTCCCAGAGTCTGACGTTGCTGATCTTCTCTGGCCAGTGGATTTTCAAAATTCTTCTAAGGCAACTGTTCATGAAGGTCTGTACTCTGTTGACTGTGGTTTTTGTCAATCTCCATGTCTCTGCTCCATATAGGAGAACTGCTTTTACATTGGAGTTGAAAATCCGGACTTTGGTGTGTTGTGACAGATCTCTGGAACTCCACACTTTTTTCAACTGGAGAAAGGCTGCTCTGGCTTTACCGATTCGTGCTCTGACATCTGCATCAGTGCCGCCTTTTTTGTCTATGATGCTCCCGAGATAGGTGAAGGACTCCACCTCCTCCAACGGGGTGCCAGCAAGCAAGACTGGTTCTTCCCTGGTTGCGTTCAGCCTCATTGTCTTTGTTTTCTGTTTGTGAATGGTGAGGCCCACTTGGGACGAGATGTCAGCAAGCCTCGTGGTCTTGTCCTGCATTTGTTGATGAGTGTGGGACAGTAATGCCAAGTCGTCTGCAAAATCGAGGTCGTCAAGCTGTGTCCACAGTGTCCACTGTATTCCACCTCGTCTGTGCTCTGTGGTCATCTTCATGACCCAGTCTATGGCCAGTAGGAAGAGGAACGGAGACAGCAGACACCCCTGCCTGACACCAGTTCTGACCTGGAGCTCTCTGGTGAACTGCCCTTCGTGGATCACGCGACATGTCATGCCATCATAGCTGCTCTTGATCAGGCGGACGAGCTTTGTGGGTACACCGTAGTGTCGTAGGAGTTTCCACAGAGTCTCTCGGTCCACGCTGTCAAATGCTTTCTCATAATCCACAAAGTTGACGTACAGCGGGGAGCTCCACTCCAGAGACTGTTCCACGATGATGCGGAGAGTGGCGATCTGATCTGTACATGATCGGTTCTTCCTAAATCCTGCTTGCTGGTCTCTCAGCTGGGGGTCAACGGAGCTCTTCATTCTCTCTAGGATGATCCTGTTGAAGACCTTTCCTGGTACTGACAGCAAGGTGATTCCTCTGTAGTTGGAACACTTGCTGAGGTCGCCTTTCTTGGGAAGCTTGATTAGGTACCCCTCCTTCCAGTCAGCTGGCATCACCTCCTCTTCCCAGATCTTTCCAAACAGTGGGTACAGCATCTCAACTGTTGTCTCTAGGTCTGCTTTCAGAGACTCCGCTGGGATGCCATCTGGCCCTGCTGCTTTGCCATTCTTCAAAAATGCCACTGCTTTTCTGATCTCTTCCCGGCTGGGTCTGTCACAGCTGATGGGTAGGTCGGTCTCTGCCGGCTGGATGTCGGGGGGGTCGGGTGGGCTAGGTCTGTTCAGTAACTCTTCAAAATACTCGGCCCATCTGTCGAGTTGGTCTGCTCTGTCTGCAATAGGCTTGCCTTCTTTGTCTTTTACTGGTCTTTCTGTATGGCCATACTTACCCGACAATCTTCTGGTAATGTCGTAGAGCTGTTTCATGTTGCCGCTGCCTGCTGCCTTTTCTGCCTCTGCTGCCAGGCTGTCTGTGTAGGCCCTCTTGTCTGCCCTGATACTCCTCTTCACCTCGCGGTTGGCTTCCGAGTATTCCCCCTGTGCCGTTACTTTGGCTGCTCTCGTGCGACTGTTGTTGACCGCTGCTTTCTTCTGCTTCCTCGCTTCTATCTTCTTCAAGGTCTGTGCCGACAGCCAGTCCTTGTGGTGGTGTTTCCTGAACCCTACAGTGTCTTTGCAGGTTGAGTTCAGCGCCTCTCTAACTGCCTTCCACTGCTGCTCTGTGGTGACCGCCTCCTCTTCATTTACTAGCTCCTGTAGCGCTTGAAACCGGTTGGACAGCACCAGTTTGAACTCTTCTCTAACTCCAGTTTCTCTCAGGAGGCCTACATTATAGCGCTGTCTTCTTGTTGTCTCTGTGCGGCTTTTCTTTAGCTTGAGCTTCATTCTTAAGGTAAGCAGATGGTGGTCTGAGGCGACATCTGCTCCCCTCCTCACTCGAACATCTTGAAGGGATCTTCTAAATTTCTTGCTAATGCAGATATGGTCTATTTGGTTCTCTGTTGTATGGTCAGGTGAGACCCAAGTTGCTTTGTGTATTCTTCTGTGTGGGAAGATGCTGCCTCCAATGACAAGTCGGTTTAGAGCACAAAAGTCTACAAACCTCTCCCCGTTCTCACTCATCTCCTAGCCTAGTCCCTGTCTCCCCATCACCTCTTCGTATCCGGTGTTGTCCTCCCCTATTTTGGCATTAAAATCGCCCATGACGATGGTGATGTCTCGCTCCGCACATTTGTCCACGGCACTCTGGAGTCGGTCGTAGAACTCTTGTTTCTCTTCCTCGTCACTGTCATTGGTGGGCGCATAACACTGGATGACGTTCAGCTTGAGCTTTTTCTTGGTTCTAAAGGCTGCTGTTATAATTCTTGGCCCAAGAGGTTCCCAGCCCATCAGCGCTCTCTGTGCCACTGGTGACAGCATGAGTGCTACTCCTTCTGTATGGGGGGCATTCTCCTCTTCATGACCTGAATACAGAACCATCTCCCCACTTAACAGCCTTTTCTGGCCAGACTGCGTCCATCTGGCTTCACTGATGCCTAGCAGGGAAAGGTTGTACTTTTGCATTTCCGCTGCTATCTGGGCGGCCTTGCCGCTCTGGTACATGGTCTTGACGTTCCATGTGCCCATGGTTGTATCCCTGGATAGAGAGAGGCGGCTCAGTCCTGTGGCTTCCGAAGACTTCCGGCTTTCACCACAGGACGTCATAAGTCTTCTAGTAGAAGAACCTTCCTCCTCCAGGAAAGGAATTACTGTTAGTCTTTTCGTCGGCGTTTTTGTAGCTATTTCCTTTTTTGCAGGGTGGGGAAGCTACCCCCACGCCCAACCCCCTTACTAGGAGGACCAGGGGTTTTCTGTCGGGGTCACCTTCCCTTAGATCATGTTGGTTCACGGCACCTTATTTCATTTGGTGCACCCCTCTCACGAGGGACCCCCTATCCACCACCCAGGGGACGCGCCTCAACGCCGTATGGTCCCAGCGCGAGGCTGGTAGTTCACGCTGATCCCATATAGCTCTGACGCACTACTGCAGGAGATGGCTCGACCATGATAATTCAAGGGTAGCGCCAGATTAGCTTGGCGCCATTAGGCACCAAGCTAATCTGGCGCTGCCCTTGAATTCTCATGGTCAATCCATCTCCTGCAACTGGTACATACCTCCACAATGTAAGTAATTATCATGGTCGATCCATCTCCAGCAACTGGTACATACCTCCACAATGTAGGTAATTATCATGGTCGCTCTATCTCCTGCAACCCCCACCCGGGTCTGCCCTGGGGGACTTGGGTGGAGTTAGGTATTTTTTAGTTCCCACTGTCACCCTGGTCAGCCCCACAGGGTGGGTTTTTCTCTCTATTCTGGGGCATGTGTTTCTGTCTACCCTTTGTCCATTCACCTGTATTTGCCTTTTTAAAACTCTCCCTACTGTCTGCACTGCCTGTAGCTCTTGATATTGGATGTGTGTTGCTAAATGGTCTTAGCTTTATTTAGGCCCCATGTGTTAGGTTTATTTAATGTATTTGACCGGCTGGCGACATACATTCAATGTTCTGTTATTTTTTTTTCACAAGCAGTGCAGGCACGTCCTGAGAAAGCCTTGTTGCTGTCGGGACGTTAAGCAATGTATAATCAATCAATCAATCAATATCTCCTGCAACTGGTACATAACATAAGGTGATACCTCTACAATGTAGGTAATTATCATGGGCGCTCCATCTCCTGCAACTGGTACATAACGTTAAGTGACACGTCCACAATGTAGGTATTTCTCATGGTCGATCCATCTCCTGCAACTGGTACATAACGTTGGGTGATGCCTCCACAATGTAGGAAATGCCATCTAAACGGCACAAGAGGCAAAATGGTCATGCTAGTGCAAGGGTAGTGCCAGAATAGCTTGGCACCTATGCGCTTCTGTCTTCAGATTGGATCAAGGGGCTTCTGTCTTCAGAGGGAATCATTGTGCCTGCGTGCGGCAAGCTATTCTGCCACCATCCTTGTACTGTCGGGGTCATTCTATCGCCGAACATGGTATGTTTTGTCTGCAGAGAACAGCTGCCATGTTTGTCAATTCCCAGCTTTTGTCTTTAGACTGAAAGCTTTTGAAGATTGTTGGTGTGATGTGAATGACAGACGACTAAACACAGGCAACTTTCATCATTGGTGATCGTAAAGGTGAGAGGGGGGGGGGGGGGGTTCTCATATGTTACTGCTGTGAAAACTTGTAGAATGAGGTGGTGGTACATCACACCCTGTAGTGAAAGTAGGTACCCATCGGTCGCTGCTGCTTCTGGTGGTGTGGCTGTAACAGTTTGCCCACACCATCTTTAGTTTTTAAATTCATTTGTGTGTGCATATTCACGTGCGTACGTGTGTTTGTGTGTGTGTTTGCGTGTGTGTGTGTGTGGTCCAGAGTGACAGCTAGACAAGCCCAGCTTGAGTTGCGCGTGGATCACCAGGCGCCGTGTTTACTGAACGAATTCTACAGCATCCTGGTCACGGCCACCAATACAGAAATCACAGACATCCACTCCGCCAGGTTAGTTTCCTCCTACCTGTGTGTGTGTGTGTGTGTGTGTGTGTGTGCGTGTGCGTGTGCGTGTGCGTGTGTGTGTGTGTGTGTGTGTGTGTGCGTACATGCTGTGTGTGTGTGTGTGTGTTGGTTGGTTGTACATTGCTTAACCCATTACTTCCTGAGGCTGATTTTGTAAAATTATTTTCTTGTCCTACAAAGGCTACATTACAGACTAGGAGATAGATCAACTGTTTTAGTTCAAGGGTGGTGCCAGAATAGCTTGGCGCCTCAGGCGCCAAGCTATTCTGGCACCACCCTTGAACTATGAGTTAAATGTATTTCAAGCGATCGGTGCATCAGGATGAAAAGGGTTAACGTTCCAACAGCAATAAGACTTTCTGTGTGTGTGTGACTTTCCGCGCGTGTGTGTTTCATGATAGAAGGCTTTCCGTGTGTGTGTGTGTGTTTCATGATGGCGTTGCTGGTTATGTGTAAATGTGGACACTATTGTTAACACGTGGGTGACAGTCTCCAGTCCTGGAGGCTGATTCAGCTTTTTCACAATTCCAGACAGCTGAATGTCATCATTGTGGTTCCGCCAGCCTGTTGATCTGCAAGAGGCCTCCATTCTGATGGGGCTGATGAGATTTGGTTTCGCCAGTCTGTTGATCTGCAAGAGGCCTCCATTCTGATGGGGCTGATGAGATTTGGTTCCGCCAGTCTGTTGATCTGCAAGAGAAGAGGCCTCCATTCTGATGGGGCTGATGAGATTTGGTTCCGCCAGTCTGTTGATCTGCATGAGGCCTCCATTCTGATAGGGCTGATGAGATTTGGTTCCGCCAGTCTGTTATCTGCAAGAGGCCTCCATTCTGATGGGGCTGATGAGATTTGGTTCCGCCAATCTGTTGATCTGCATGAGGCCTCCATTCTGATGGGGCTGATGAGATTTGGTTCCGCCAGTCTGTTGATCTGCAAGAGGCCTCCATTCTGACGGGGCTGATGAGATTGTATGTGTCTTGCTGGCCGTGAATCATGGGGCGTAGTTAGTTCATGGACCATTTTCAGGCATTCCAAGTTTTGGCACTGTCACCCATGGTAACACTTAACAAGTGAGTACAGCAGCTTTTCTCTGTCTCTGTGTATCGATCAGATGACACACTTTTTGTGCTTGTACATTTGTGCTTAGAGCATCGTTAATTTGGAGGTTAAGCGCTATATAAATGTACATTATTATATAAATGTACATTATTATTTGTTCAGCCATGAGTCCCTGTGATCGGATGGACTGATGAGACTCAGTGTCTCTTGCACATGTGACATGTATCATTGATGTGCAGGTAGAGTTGTTGGTGTTGTCGTTGTGATTATCTTTAGGGGAGGTGTAATTTCCACTGTGATTTGGTTTCAGAATGTCTCTTGGTTTGCAAGAAGGACAGGATGGTTACGACCAGACAAGTGAGTCCACACATCGAGTCCACACATTGAGTCCTCACATTGAGTCCTCACATTGAGTCCTCACATTGAGTCCTCACATTGAGTCCACACAATGAGTCCTCACATTGAGTCCTACTTTGAGTCCACACATTGAGTCCACACATTGAGTCCTCACATTGAGTCCACATATTGAGTCGTACATTGAGTCCACACATTGAGTCCTACTTTGAGTCCACACATTGAGTCCACACATTGAGTCCACATTGTAGCAGTTGATGGAAGTCTGATCGCCGTGCAGGCAGTGAAAATGAAATACATCATAGATGTTTCTGTATAGAACAACATCTCCAACCAATCAGCAGTGTGTATTGGTATAATCTGTATGCATGTGAACTTTGTACCAACAGTGTTTGTGGTGACTGTGTTCCAGCCCACATCTGTAGCGGAGCGCCAGAGTTTGAGGGCAAAGTTTGCTCCAGACGGATCGACCTCGACATGGGCACTGTGAGACGGGGAGAGAAGGTGAGACTGTCGGCAGCTGCACTGTTTTCACAAAATGGATCTCCCTTGATACCCAACACCTGGATATTGGTCGCCATATCCGACACACCTGTACTATAGTGGAAGATGTCTTCTCCATGACAGACCAAGGGTGGTGCCATATCAGCGTGGACACTTCACAAGTTCACAAGCTGACAGGGCACTGCCTATCAACTTTCATGATCTTAGTGAATCCCTCTCCTACAGCTGCTGTGAAGCTCTTATAAGATTTAGGACAGCAAAAAGCTGTTATAAGATTTAGGACAGCAAAAAGCTGTTACAAGATTTAGGACAGCAAAAAGCTGTTACAAGATTTAGGACAGCAAAAAGCTGTTACAAGATTTAGGACAGCAAAAAGCTGTTACAAGATTTAGGACAGCAAAAGGCTGTTACAAGATTTAGGACAGCAAAAAGCTGTTACAAATTTTAGGACAGCAAAAAGCTGTTACAAGATTTAGGACAGCAAAAAGCTGTTACAAGATTTAGGACAGCAAAAAGCTGTTACAAGATTTAGGACAGCAAAAAGCTGTTACAAGATTTAGGACAGCAAAAAGCTGTTACAAGATTTAGGACAGCAAAAAGCTGTTATAAGATTTTGGACAGCAAAAAGCTGTGTTACAAGATTTAGGACAGCAAAAAGCTGTTACAAGATTTAGGACAGCAAAAAGCTGTTACAAGATTTAGGACAGCAAAAAGCTGTTACAAGATTTAGGACAGCAAAAAGCTGTTACAAGATTTAGGACAGCAAAAAGCTGTTACAAGATTTAGGACAGCAAAAAGCTGTTACAAGATTTAGGACAGCAAAAGGCTGTTACAAGATTTAGGACAGCAAAAGGCTGTTACAAGATTTAGGACAGCAAAAGGCTGTTACAAGATTTAGGACAGCAAAAAGCTGTTACAAGATTTAGGACAGCAAAAAGCTGTTACAAGATTTAGGACAGCAAAAGGCTGTTACAAGATTTAGGACAGCAAAAAGCTGTTACAAGATTTAGGGCAGCAAAAAGCTGTTACAAGATTTAGGACAGCAAAAAGCTGTTACAAGATTTAGGACAGCAAAAAGCTGTTGTAAGATTTAGGACAGCAAAAAGCTGTTGTAAGATTTAGGACAGCAAAAAGCTGTAAGATTTAGGACAGCAAAAAGCTGTTGCAAGATTTAGGACAGCAAAAGACTGTTATAAGATTTAGAACAGCATGCTACAATGCGACAACACAAGTGGATGTATGGAGAAGAGTGCACAATAGCCACCACAAAAACATCAAGGTCCCATTGTTACACCAGGAGGCCTGCAAGTGTTGATTATTTGGAATGTGAAAGTGGGTGGACATCTGATACTGCAGCGTGCAGTCCGAAGGAGTTTTTAGTGTGTGGCGTTGACGTGTTGATAACGTAATATTTCTGTTAACATCCTCATGCTTGTAGCCACTGCTGCTCTTGTCAGCGGAATGTGACAAAGTTGGCTTCCCAATTCTGTTGGGGGGGGGGGTGGGGGGTGGGGGGGGGGGGGTCTTGTCTCTGTCCCACTTTTGTACTTTTCAATTCCGGGTCTGTCAATGTCAGCGCGACTCGATAAACACTCTTCTTTTTTTTTTCTTCTCTGGTTCATCCGCCATCTTGTCTCTGATTGGTTTTAATTATGCAGGTGACCTAATTTTGTATAAAATAGTTATGACAACTACTGTCGCCTATCACTAGTATCAGAAAGAATCTTTTCACGCATCTGTCAAAGGATTCCGGTGGGCCTTTTTCCACTTTGAACGGACGAAAGAAAGCATTTGGTGGGACAATAGGATGGTCACTGTCAAAGTGGGTATGTATACTGAATCCCAGTTTAAGCTTTCTGTGACCTGAAGCCTTAAAAATGGTTAAGTTGTGTCCCTTTACCTGTTTGCCGTCCTGGTGGCTGCAAGCACAAGGCTGGTCTTGACCCTTTGCCTGTCGTTAGCGGTTTTAATCGTGATGATTCCTGCAGGATGTCTGAGTGTTGTTATTCCTGCAGGGTGTCAGGCTGTTATTATTCCTGCAGGGTGTCAGGCTGTTATTATTCCTGCAGGATGTCTGAGTGTTGTTATTCCTGC
Source organism: Semisulcospira habei (assembly GCA_036245525.1). Lineage (NCBI taxonomy): Eukaryota > Metazoa > Mollusca > Gastropoda > Semisulcospiridae > Semisulcospira > Semisulcospira habei. Next base: position 54,652,286 of record BTPG01000005.1, read on the forward strand.
ATGATGTCTGGGTGTTGTTATTCGTGCAGGGATCATCGCGACAAAGACCACTACCGACACCCACAGGGTTAACATATGACCTTACACTGTTCTTTTGGGTGTTTATTTTCAGGTGACGCGTCAGTTCTACATCAAGTGTCTGCAGTCGGGGACGAGGGCTCTCGCTGTCGCGGTAACGCTTGCTTTTTCTCACACTGCAAACAGTTGATGCTGGCTTTATTTCCTCAGAGCTTTGATCTTGTATTTCCCTCGCACCCAGAGTGTGTTTGTTTGTCAGGAATAAGACTTTAGGTTAACTCCTTTAGGCCCAACGCCCTCCAGCAGGAGATGGATTGACCATGATAATTCGAGGGTAGTGCCGGATGAGCTTGGCGCCTACCGGCGCCAAGCTCATCCGGCACTACCCTCGAATTATCATGGTCAATCCATCTCCTTCAGCTGGCACGTAGTCTTTAGGGGACACCTCCACAATGTTTGAAATGCGCCCGTGGGGTTAAATGGGTTAAAACTACTGTGGGGTGAGATACGAGTGATAGTGTGTGCTTTCTGTGTGTAGTGGACTGTGTAGTGTACAGTGTCAGAGCTGCAGGGGTGAGTGTGTGTATTGCAGGGCGGACGTAGAGCTAGATCACCCTCACCATCAGTGTATGGTGCAGTCATCAATGTTAGTATAATAAAGTAAATATGTCCGACTAATTTGCCTCTGCATTACTTCATTATCAGTATGCCGATTTTGTTAATGCTAAAACTGTGTATTGAAATGCCACGATTTATTTATAAACGATACAGACTCTAACATGTTGGTAAACGTGATCTAGCCTCGACCAGGGAATGGAAGCGGTGACTTGGTGCTGCCCAGTGTGAATATGGTCCATGTTGCTCTGCTTGTCAACATTGCTAAGAATGAAAGGTTTTGGAAATAGTGATTGACCAGTATTGGGGAGGTTGTGAAAGGTTCTATACAACATACAAGTGGAGTGTTGATATACTATCATTTCTGGACAGACCTCGCCACTCCCATTCTCAAACTGTTTGATTCATAGTCACCAAGAGCTTTGCTCTCAGTGATTGTAAATCAAACGATTTGCAAATGGGAGTTGATGGTTCTGTCTAGAAATGTTAGTATAAGAACACTCCACTTGTACGCCATAACGGGTCACCGTGTGTGCATTGCAGGTGGCGTACAGCGTGGACATCAGGCTGGACCACCACACCATCACCTGTCTGGGTCACAAGGAAGAAGTCGTGACCTTGCCCACCATTGCGCCCTTCGAGGTCTCCCTCCTGCTGGAGTCGCTGAAGGTTTGTACAGTGGGCACGTTCACTTGCTGCGTCAGTACGCAACATCAGCAGCGTCATGCCCCTGTGCCCCTCCAGATTTTTAGCGGTCGCTCGCTTCTTCTGGAAATCAGGTCCCTCCGCAAGGACACAGAGATTCTCAGGAGCCCCCGCAGACATGTTTAGAGTTGGCTTTGCTGCTGACTGGCTCACTGCATTGCCAAATAAGTTCCGTTTGCAAGAGGCACAGATCCTCATGAGCCCCCGCAGCTGTGGGAGGTTCATGAGAAAATATGCCGCTTGCTGGACCATTATTCATTAGGGTTTGTGTTTTGTTCATCAGGCAGAGGACGCTGTGAACGATTAGGTTTGTGTTTTGTTTTCTTCAGGCAGAGGACGCTGTGAACGATTAGGTTTGTGTTTTGTTCATCAGGCAGAGGACGCTGTGAACAATTAGGGTTTCTGTTTTGTTCATCAGGCAGAGGACGAGGTGAACGATAAGGGTTTGTGTTTTGCTTATCCGGCAAAAGACGAGGTGAACGATGTGTTCATGCAGCAAGGGATGTTGTGAACAATTGGGATTCCATGACATAAGTTACACATTATGTCTTGCACGTTTAATGGCCGTCGATTTTGTTGTAACATTACCAGCTGTGTTGTTTTGTGGTTGCAGTTTGAGCCGGTGGAGGCCGTGCATGCCGAGGAACCTTTCCTTTTGATGACAGACATCCGCTGCACGTCCCCGTGGCCTGTGGCCATCAAAACTAGCAGCATTGCACTGGTAATGACAAACAGTGTAGTCACTCAAATTAAATGTCACAATTCATGTGCCTGTGGCCCTCGAAAACAGCAGCATGACACTGGTAATGACAGACACACTGTTCTGTGCTCTAGCAAATTAAAATGTTACAGTGCTCTAAATATAATCCTGGCTTAATTCTTTTTCGGCCACGAAATATCAAACATCACTCAACTGCAACAGTGCATGAGGCATAGATCCTCATCAGCCCTGTAGTTGCGCATCGGGATCTATGCCTCTTGCTGAAACCACTGTATCCACGTTCTTGTGACAACTGACCCCACCCGGGTCTGCCTTGGGGGACTTGGGTGGGGTTAGGTATTTTTTAGTTCCCAGGGTCACCCTGGTCAGCCCCACAGGGTGGGTTTTTCTCTCTATTCTGGGGCATGTGTTTCTGTCTACCCTTTGTCCATTCACCTGTATTTGCCTTTTTAAAACTCTCCCTACTGTCTGCACTGCCTGTAGCTCTTGATATTGGATGTGTGTTGCTAAATGGTCTTAGCTTTATTTAGGCCCCATGTTGTAGGTTTATTTAACGTATTTGACCGGCTGGCGACATACATTCAATTTTCTGTTTAGTTTTTTTTTTCACAAGCAGTGCAGGCACGTCCTGAGAAAGCCTTGTTGCTGTCGGGACGTTAAGCAATGTACAATCAATCAATCAATCTTGTGACAACTGGGGCATGTTTCGGCTTGAATTTACAATGATTTCAGGAACACGGTCTGCATCCACTGACAAACATGAAATGAGGACGCTGCTCACTGAAATTAACAATGGTGTAGTTGTCTCCCATACTTGACGTAACACACCCAGCCCTGACCTCGCAGTCGTCTCCCATACTTGACGTAACACACCCAGCCCTAACCTGGCAGTCATCTACCATACTTGATGTAACACACCCAGCCCTAACCTGCCAGTCGTCTCCCATACTTGATGTAACACACCCAGCCCTAACCTCGCAGTCGTCTCCCATACTTGACGTAACACACCCAGCCCTAACCTGGCAGTCATCTACCATACTTGATATAACACACCCAGCCCTAACCTGCCAGTCGTCTCACATACTTGATGTAACATACCCAGCCCTAACCTCGCAGTCCTCTCCCATACTTGCCTACCCGGCACCGGCCTCCACGTGGCGTGGGTGGGTAGTCCGCTCAGTCCCTGACTGAGTGGGCTAGCAGACGGGTGCCATCTTTGTCCAGGATTAGGACTTGATGTCAGCAGATATGTTGTTCAGTCTTTTTCACTGGCCCAGTTTTTGAGGAGCTGTACTAACCCAGGTCGTACCATGTTGGATTGGTCCTTAAAAATACTCGTGACTTTTTGGTCCTTTGGATCCCAAGTGTTTGCCGTGCTTGGAGACCCGTGTCGGGGGAGAAGAGGATCCTGGTGGCTGAAACACTCCACTTTGGCCTTGACTTCTGCCTAAACGGGAGGCTAGTCGTACCGGCCTAGTCAATCGGCTCTTGTCACGTCGAGCCCTATCCTCCTGTTGACATGCGGGTTGTTATACGGAGCACCATGCTATAGCCTCTGATGCTGATTAGGTGCTTTACGCCAGTATTCCCCTGCATTCAACAGTGTGATAGAAGGCGGTGGCTCAAACGGTTCAATCGGGCTTACCCCCTTGAGTATATCTTTCGGGCAGTCTCCATTGTGCGTCGGCTGGAGACCCGCCGACAATTGCACTTTCCCTTGTTGGGCTCGGTGGCGGGCGGGGACCCCCGGGGGATGAATATCTATCATACTATAATATGGAAAATATCAAAAAACCCAAACTTGCACCAAAGCGGCACATAGCCGCCGACATTGTCATTGAGAACGATAGTGACTCTGATTGTGAGGAAGCGACACCTCAGGCGTCAGCCGCCTGGCCTCGCTTTCTCATTATCCACAGCAAAGTCAAAGAGAAGCCTGTTTCCAAGCTGCACCCTTTCCTGGTAGGGGAGACCCTCAGGAGCCGTGTTGGCAGGCCTGAGGCCCAGCGCCTCAGGTCTGGTGACTTGCTGGTAGAGTGCCGCACCCGGGCACACTCCAATGGGCTACTGAGGCTCTCCTCCATCGGAGATACTCCAGTGGAGGTCACTCCCCACAAAACAATGAATTCCTCTAGAGGAGTGATTAAAGATCAAGCATTGGCCGAACTATCTGAAGATGAACTTGTACGGAACCTTAAGTCACAGGGGGTGACCTACGTCAGGCGCTTCATTTCCAAACGAGGTGGTAGGGAGATCCGTCTCCCTACCATCATCCTGACGTTTGGGACCCCCACAGCTCCTACTACCATCTGGGGAGGTTACTACTCCCTAAAAGTGAAAAAGTACGTCCCTCTCCCCCTCCGGTGCTTTAAGTGCCAAAAGTATGGCCATGGGCAGAAGACATGCCGCCAGGCACAGGCTCTATGCGCCCGTTGCACTAAGCCCGGACACTCTGCTGAGTCCTGCACAGCCATCCCCCTGTGTGTGAATTGCCAGGGGGCGCATATGGCTTCGGACAAGAAGTGCCCTCGTTGGATCTCCGAGTGCAGGATTCAGCAGGTGCGTGTGGAGAAGGGGCTGTCCTTTGCGGACGCCAAAAAACTGGTTGATGGCCCTGGTGCAGCTGAGGCTGCTCCAACCTCCAATAACAACTTTGTGTATACTTTCAGTGCGGCGGTGGCAGGCAAGCGCCCCACCAAAGACTTCTCTTGTCAAACCCCAACTTCTTGGTTGGGGGCGGAGCCTCGGATCCTCTCGCCCCTGGAGAGTAACCCTCCTCCGGTGGTGACGAGGAGCCAGGGAACGCAGAGGGCGGACGCTACCGGTCCGATGGCGCCACCTTCTGCTGCCCCTAAGCCTCAGCCCCCACCCAAACCTGCTAGTTTGTCAACGCCAAAGGTTTCTGGCTCTGCTCAGCCTTCTAAGGCCGCTAACTCTAGCGGCAAGACAGCTGCCCAGGACCAGAAGTCTAAAAAAATCTATGGGACCGCCGTGCGCACGGGCCCAGAAGGGGAACACCGATGTCCCCCTTCAAAACAAATATGCTGCATTGGAGGAGCAGATGGAGGGAGTGGAAGTTGCCGATGCTGCGGCAGCTCCACCCCCTTCATCTCCTAAGAACCAGAGGAGGCCCGGGAGCCGGCCCCCCTCTGTTTCTCCAACTCCTTCCAAGGCAAAGGAAAAAGGGGGGAAAAACTCCGCACCCCCAGATAAGACATAATCATGGACTCTCTGCTTCAGTGGAATTGTCGTGGTTTTCAAGCTAACTTTGAGGAATTACGTCTTTTAGTCAAGTGCTATAACCCCTCAGTAATATCTCTTCAGGAGACTTACCTGAAGACTTCTGACCCTGTGTCCTTTAATGGTTTTAATGTTATACATAAAGGCTCTGATTCGGAGAGGCGCTCGGGTGGAGTGGCTCTTCTCATTAGTAGCCAAATATTATGTAGCCCCGTTAGCATCGACACCTGTCTTCAGGCTGTCGCAGCTCGGGTTACCTTGAAGAAGACCATAACCATATGCAGTATCTACCTTCCACCATCCCTGCGGGTCTGTAGTAATGATTTTTTTAATTTAGTTGATCAACTGCCACCTCCCTTTATTCTCATGGGGGATTTTAACGGTCACGCTCACCTTTGGGGTAGTGACCACTATGATGGCAGAGGTCAGATGTTAGAAGATGTTTTTTCTCAACTTAACCTGTGTGTCTTTAACGATGGTTCACCTACATACTCTAACCCAGGTTCAGGATCTAGTTCTGTTCTAGACCTCACTGTGTGTGATCCTTCTCTCATGCTGGACTTTGACTGGAAGGTTCACGATGACCTGTGTGGTAGTGACCACTTCCCAGTAGTCCTGTCATCGGTCAGCTGTGGGGAGGATCCGCCGGTGGGGCGCTGGAATCTTAAGAAAGCTAACTGGCCTCTGTTCGCCTCCCTCTGTCAGTCTCGTATTACAGAGGAGGTGGTCATGTCATCTGAAGAACCTATTTCTTCTTTTACTACTATTTTGTTGGACGTAGCGGGTGTAACCATCCCTAAAACTTCCGCATCAGTCCCTGGAAAGCCGAGAGTACCATGGTTCAACGAAGAGTGCCGCAAGGCCCAAATAGCGCGCAAATCTGCTCAGCGACGTGCTTTCCGTAATCCGTCGCAAGTGAATATTTTAACCTTTAAAAGACAGAGGGCGAAAGCTCGTTACATTTTTAAACGTGAACGCCGTGCTTCCTGGAGACGCTTTGTCTCATCTTTAACTTCTCGAACTCCGTCCCAGAAAGTATGGAAGGCTGTTCGGAGAATTAGGGGCAGGGGTGGCTCGGCTTCTGTTGGCCATCTTAGAGATGGTGCCAGCTTGGTTACAGATAAAAAAGCTGTGGCCAATTTGCTTGCCTCCACCATTGCCCATAATTCTTCAACGGAGCACTATTCACCTTTCTTCCAGAGAGAGAAGGAGAAGCGAGAGTCTCGTATTTGTGATTTTAAGTCCAATAACTCAGAAGACTATAATGTCCCATTTACATTATCAGAATTGCAGCAAGCCTTGCAGAAATGTAATGACTCTGCTGCTGGCCTAGATACCGTCCACTATCAATTCCTAACGCATCTGCCTGAGAGGTCACTCCTTGTACTTCTCAAGGCCTTTAACCATATCTGGAGAACTGGTCATTTTCCGCCGTCTTGGCGCCAGGCTGTGGTTGTACCGATCCCCAAGCCGGGTAAGGATCTTTCCGACCCGGGCAACTACCGGCCTATCGCTTTGACATCATGCTTATGTAAAACTATGGAGCGCCTGGTCAACGCCCGCCTGGTGTGGCATCTTGAGTCACAGGGTCTCCTCACAGACCTCCAGTGCGGTTTCCGACGCTTCCGTAGTACAACTGACCATTTAGTCCGCTTTGAATCATTTATTCGAGATGCTTTTGTCAACAGGCAGCATGTCTATGCAATTTTCTTCGATCTTGAGAAGGCATATGACACTACCTGGAAGTATGGCATAATGTCTGACTTGTTGGACATGGGTTTTAAAGGGCACCTGCCCGTTTTTATTCACAATTTTTTGACTAACCGGTCGTTCCATGTCCGTGTGGGCTCCACCCTCTCCGACTCCTTTGAACAGGAGATGGGTGTCCCACAGGGCAGCATTCTATCTCCTGTTTTATTTAGTATTAAAATTAATAACATTGTAAAGGCCGTCAAGGATGATTCTGAATGCTCTTTGTTTGTTGATGACTTTGCTTTGTGCGCACGTGGTCGAGGACTTGCGTCCCTTGAGAGGCGCTTGCAGCTGTGCGTTGATCGCATCCAGGGGTGGGTGTCTCTCAATGGATTCAGGTTCTCGCCCTCCAAGACTGTCTGTGTGCATTTTACTAACCAGACGAAATTTTTTCCAGAACCTAGCCTGAGCATTGCTGGAGTGCCAATTAAGGTGGCCGAGGAGGCAAAGTTTCTGGGGGTCATTTTTGACAAAAGACTTACCTTCCGCAACCATATTAATTACCTTAGAACCTCTTGTCAGAAGGCCCTCGACATTCTTCGTGTCGTCGGTCGTACTGACTGGGGTGCGGACCGTACTGTCTTACTTCGTCTGTACCGGGCCCTTGTTCGGTCCAAACTGGATTACGGCTCTGTGGTGTATGGCTCAGCTTCCAAGTCTGTGCTACAGCGTCTGAACACAATTCACCATCAGGGTCTGCGGATATGTCTTGGGGCCTTCAGGACATCTCCAGTTCCTAGTCTGTATGCCGAGGCAGGGGAGCCTTCTCTCAAGCTCCGCCGCATCCGCCTCATGCTCAGCTACGTTCTGAAACTGAAGGCCCATCCAGACAATCCTGCCTATGATTGTGTTTTTAAACCATCGTTTGCAGAGATTTACGATGCCCATCCGGGAGCTGTCCGTCCACTCTCTTTCCGTGTCCGACCTCATCTGCAGGCGGCCGGATTGGACCTGGACAGAGTTTCGGAATCCCTGCAACACATCACTCCACCTTGGCTCTTACCAGTTCCTGACATCTTGCTGGATTTGACTGCCCACAAGAAAGACTCTACTCCACCAGCCATATACCAACAGAGCCTCAATGAACTGCTTTCAATTTTTCCTGGCTATTGTCGCATCTATACCGATGGGTCAAAGTCTGAGGATGGGAGAGTGGCTGCGGCCGCAGTGTCCTCTCGCCATCCTAAACGCCCATTTAAGCACCGCCTCCCAGATCATTCATCTGTATTTAGTGCGGAACTGCAGGCGGTTCTGCTGGCACTCAGGCATGCTTATCGATCTAGAGAAAGGAACTTCCTGATTCTGTCTGACTCTCTTTCTGCCCTGCAGGCCCTTCAGGGCACGGGATATGACCACCCACTGCTGGTGCAGATCAGAGAGCTCCACGCGGACTTGATGAAGGAATATTATGATATCATTTTTATTTGGGTGCCAGGGCATGTGGGCGTTGAAGGCAACAGGATCGCAGATTCTGCTGCCAACGATGCCCGCAATGACCCTGTCCCTGACACACAGACTGTTTATAGTGATTTTAGACATGTAGCTAGTGCGTACATAGCCCGTGAGTGGCAGTCCGAGTGGGACAAAGAGGAAGCTAACAAGCTGCATGAAGCCCTTCCTAAGTTGTCCGACGGTCTACCTTATCGCTGCGGCAGCCGCCGTGAGGAGACTGTCCTGGCTCGGCTCCACATCGGCCACACGTATGTTACGCATTCTTATTTACTTAAACAGGAGGAGCGTCCATGGTGTTATGCCTGCGACGAGCAGTACTCTGTTCAACACTTTTTGTTGTCTTGTGCTGATCTAATCGACACAAGGTATAAACATTTCACGGCAGACTCCTTGAAGGTTTTGTTCCGGGATGTGCCCCCGGACAAGATCTTCAGTTTTTTGAGAGAGTGCCATATTTTTAATAAGATTTGAGCGTTTATAGATTATGATGTTTCTATTATTTTGACCTTTTTGAGAGTCCTTCGACGTTTTCTTTAAAGACCTGTGCGACATTTTAGCCTGACATATTTTTAAGTTATATTTACATTATGTCTTAAGACCTTTCTTTTAGTCTGGCTGACCAGATTTTTACCCTTCCCGCCGTGAGATGGCCTTAGTTGCCTGCTCGGCGTTAAACCCAAATAACTAACTAACTAACTCTCCCATACTTGACGTAACACACCCAGCCCTAACCTCGCAGTCGTCTCCCATACTTGACATAACACACCCAGCCCTAACCTCGCAGTCATCTGCCATACTTGACGTAACACACCCAGCCCTAACCTCGCAGTCATCTCCCATACTTGACGTAACACACCCAGCCCTAACCTCGCAGTCGTCTCCCATACTTGACGTAACACACCCAGCCCTAACCTCGCAGTCGTCTGCCATACTTGATGTAACACACCCAGCCCTAACCTGGCAGTCGTCTCCCATACTTGATGTAACACACCCAGCCCTAACCTCGCAGTCGTCTGCCATACTTGACGTAACACACCCAGCCCTAACCTCGCAGTCGTCTCCCATACTTGATGTAACACACCCAGCCCTAACCTCGCAGTCTCCCATACTTGATGTAGCACACCCAGCCCTAACCTAGCAAAGTCCAGACATGGGGGTTGTTTTTCTAAGATTGTATACCAGCACACAAGATTTATCGACCATGATAGCTCAGGGGTGGTAGTGGATGATGTAGTGTGAGACTTGTGGTCTGTGACGTCCTCATATGTGTCAGTGTGCGATTCCCAACCCGCATGCTGTTCACTGACCAGAAATCTGACCCACTTGTGTCTGTTTTTGTGTCATATTTTTGCAGAGTGAGCACATCAAGACGGCCAGCGATGTTTTTGAATCACAAGTGGAGGGAGGTAAGTGGGCCGTTCATTAAAGGCTGGTGCCAGAAGAGCTTGGCGCCTGAAGACACCAAGCTGTTCTGGCACCACCCTTGAACTATCGTGGTCGATGCTTATCATAATTGCAGCATCAGCACTGAATGGGTTTGTGGTGTACAAAATGCACAGTGCTGTTGTATTGGTGTGTGGACGATGACAGCAATTGAAATAGAATCTGTCTGTGTGTGCCTGTCTTGTGCTGTTGTACTGGTGTATGGACGTTGACACCAAGTGAAATAGAATCTGTATGTATGTGCCTGTCTTGTGTTGTACTGGTGTGTGGACGTTGACGCCAAGTGAAATAGAATCTGTCTGTGTGTGCCTGTCTTGTTGTGTACTGGTGTGTGGACGTTGACGCCAAGTGAAATAGAATCTGTCTGTGTGTGCCTGTCTTGTGCTGTTGTACTGGTGTGTGGACGTTGATGCCAAGTGAAATAGAATCTGTGTGTGCCTGTCTTGTGGTGTTGTACTGGTGTGTTGACACCAAGTGAAATAGAATCTGTCTGTGTGTACCTGTCTTGTGCTGTTGTACTGGTGTGTGGATGTTGATGCCAAGTGAAATAGAATCTGCCTGTGTGTGCCTGTCTTGTGTTGTTGTACTGGTGTGTGGACGTTGACGCCAAGTGAAATAGAATCTGTGTGTGCCTGTCTTGTGGTGTTGTACTGGTGTGTTGACACCAAGTGAAATAGAATCTGTCTGTGTGTGCCTGTCTTGTGCTGTTGTACTGGTGTGTAGACGTTGACACCAAGTGAAATAGAATCTGCCTGTGTGTGCCTGTCTTGTGGTGTTGTACTGGTGTGTTGACACCAAGTGAAATAGAATCTGTCTGTGTGTGCCTGTCTTGTGCTGTTGTACTGGTGTGTGGACGTTGACACCAAGTGAAATAGAATATGCCTGTGTGTGCCTGTCTTGTGCTGTTGTACTGGTGTGTGGACGTTGACGCCAATTGAAATAGAATCTGCCTGTGTGTGCCTGTCTTGTGCTGTTGTACTGGTGTGTGGACGTTGACGCCAAATAGAATCTGCCTGTGTGTGCCTGTCTTGTGGTGTTGTACTGGTGTGTGGACGTTGACGCCAAGTGAAATAGAATCTGCCTGTGCGTGCATAATTATCTTGTGCTGGTTTTTACCACCTGCCCCAGTAGCAAAATGTCTTTGCTTGCTGGGTGTATGACAGTAATACATGATTGTCGTAGTTAACAAGGTGGACTGCACCTTCATTATGTTCTGTATGACAGTAATACATGATTGTCGTAGTTAACAAGGTGGACTGCACCTTCATTATGTTGTGTATAACAGTAATACATGATTGTCCTAGCTAGCCAGGTGGACTGCACCTTCATTATGTTCTGCTGCCTGTGTGACGGTAATAGTTTTAATGATGTCGTGTTTGATAAGGAAACTCAGCATGATGAAACGTGCATTAAAACACTTGGAAAGAAAATCCCAAGAAAGAAAGAAACATGCTTAGAATAAATTGCGTTGTCCTTGTCCGTTGTAAGCGTGTTTTCTTTCTTTACTGCGATGTCTATGCACTTTGCACGCTTGGCAGTCACTGTTTTGGTCTGGATGTAAAATACTTGTGGCTTCTGGTTGTCATGGCGGTACTCTAGTGTTTTGCTGTGTGTGTGTTTGACAGTGACACTCGACAAGACAGAATGTGCGTCTGAATGCCTGTGGCTTGTGGCTGCAGCCTGTATCCAGTCCTCGGTTGCCATGGGAACGTACACGGTACACTGGAGACGGTAAGACCTTCATCATCAGGGTCTGCAGTGTTTGTTGGGAGGGAAGGGGGGTTGGAGTGGGGTGGGAGGGTGGGGTGGGGGGGGGGGGGTCATCAGATCAGTCTTAGCACACTTGGCTACTGAGACAAATTTCTCTCTCCTTTTGTCATTTGTATGTCTTGCTGTTTTTGCTTTTGGTGAGAATATTTAGCAGCTTTCTTTCTGTAATCAATCTAGTCTCAAGCACATTTAGTATGTATGTATGTATATGTGTGTGTGTGTGTGTGTTTTGTATGTATGTGTGTGTGTTTACCTGTCTTCTCATCTGTGCTGGTCTGTGATTTTGGTCCATGCGGCATCAGCCATAGTGACCAAAATCACAGACCAGCACAGATGTGAAGACATAATATGTCCTGATTTTTGGCTCACGTCCAAACCAAAAGTGAGTGTATGTTCTGGGCCAGTGGTCGTCCGCCATCGTCCGTGGTAAATGTTAACATTGGCATTTTCTTGGAGACTATTCAAGCCACAGTCATCACACTTGGCCCAAGGATATTTTGTGGCAAGACCTTTCTAAACATACCAATTTGAGTGACCTCTCTCAAATGTCAATGGATACAGATATAGGTTAAAAATAGCCATATCTTGACAAAATTGATTATTTTTTTTTCAAATACTATTGACAACTTCAAACCTAAACTTGGTACAAAGCTAGTAATAATAATAATAATACCGTTATTATATAGGCGCTTTTTCTCAATTTTGGGGAAATCGACTCAAAGCGCCGCGCCTGAAACCCAACACACATACTCACGAAACAGACACGGATTTACGCCATTTAAGACAAACACAGTACAAGACAAACGAAGGGCCAGTCAGCTACTGAAGTTACAGAGATTTTTGATCGCTTGTATTAGTAAGACCTTCCTGTGCATACTAATTTGGTTGATTCCCTCAGTACAAAGCTAGTAAGACCTTCCTGTGCACACTAATTTGGTTGATTCCCTCAGTACAAAGCTAATAAGACCTTCCTGTGCATACTAATTTGGTTGATTCCCTCAGTACAAAGCTAGTAAGACCTTCCTGTGCATACTAATTTGGTTGATTCCCTCAGTACAAAGCTAGTAAGACCTTCCTGTGCATACTAATTTGGTTGATTCCCTCAGTACAAAGCTAGTAAGACCTTCCTGTGCATACTAATTTGGTTGATTCCCTCAGAAAGGTTAAACTTGGTACAAAGCTAGTAAGACCTTCCTGTGCACACTAATTTGGTTGATTCCCTCAGTACAAAGCTAGTAAGACCTTCCTGTGCACACTAATTTGGTTGATTTCCTCAGAAAGGTTAAGGGCCATAAGAGCTCAGGAAATAGATGAAAAATAGCCATATTTTGACAAAAGATTTTTTTTCTCAAATACTATTCACAGCTTCAATCCCAAACTTTGTACAAAGGTACCTGATGGTATGACCTATCTATGCATACTAATTTGGATGACCCCTCAAAAGGTCAAGGGTCACGAGATCGGCAACTGTGTGTAAAATGCCATTTTTTGATAGAATTGTAGTTTTTACTCAACATTTTTGTAAAAGTTTTCAATCAAATATGGCTCAAAGGTAGTTGATGATAAAACCTTCATAATTATGCATACTAATTTAGTTGACCCATCACAAAGTCAAGAGTCATGGGATGATTCAAAAATAAGTTTATAACATCCATATTTTGACAAGAAATGTTTTTCTCCCAAAGACTATTTTCAACTTCAAACCCAAACTTAGTTCAGAGATAACTGATGATAAGACCTATCTATGCATACTAATTTGGATGACCCCTCGGTAAGGTCAAGAGTCACAAGAGGTCAGTAAATGTGTGAAAAATGCCATTTTTTGTTATTATTGTAGTTTTCATCAAGTTTTTACAAACTTTTAAATCAAATTTGGCGTGAAGTTAGCTGATGGTAAGACATTTCTATGTATACTAATTTAGTGGACTCATCGCAAAGGTCAAGGGACACGGAGGTTTGACAGATGTGGGAAAAATGCTTAAATTTTGAGAAAACATGGATTTTGCTGGTGCAGCAGTCAGCCCTTATTGTCACAAAGGTCAGACATATGTGCATCGGTCATACACGTGAGCCATAGTGTGCTTTGTCTTTCTTGTTACCTGATAGTTGTGGTGTGTATGTGACCAAAATGACAGACCACGTAACTATGTTGTGGATTTCTGGCCTGACAGACGTGGCGTGGATTTGCCGTACGTGACCACGTCCTTCTCTCTCCCCACCGTCAACATCGAGCACATCCCCATCTCCGTTCACCTACAACTGCCAGCGTTCGGCCGCGTGAAGACCTTGCTGCCCTTGACCTACATTCTCAAGAACCGCACGGCCTATGTTCAGGAGCTGGAGATTAACATGGAGTCCACAGACAACTTCATGTTCTCGGGAAACAAACAGGTTGTTAGACAGTTGGGTTTGGCCGGTACTTGGTGTTCTGGGGAAACAAACAGGTTGTTGGACAGTTGGGTTTGGCCAGTACTTGATGTTCTCGGGGAACAAACAGGTTGTTGGAAGTGGGGTTTGGCCTGTACTTGATGTTCTGGGGAAACAAACAGGCTGTTGGACAGTTGGGTTTGGCTGGTACTTGATGTTCTCGGGAAACAAAACAGGTTGTTGGACAGTGGGGTTTGGCAGGTACTTGATGTTCTGGGGAAACAAACAGGCTGTTGGACAGTTGGGTTTGGCCGGTACTTGATGTTCTGGGGAAACAAACAGGTTGTTGGACAGTTGGGTTTGGCCGGTACTTGATGTTCTCGGGAAACAAACAGGTTGTTGGACAGTTGGGTTTGGCCGGTACTTGATGTTCTCGGGAAACAAATGGGTTGTTGGACAGTTGGGTTTGGCCGGTACTTGATGTTCTCGGGAAACAAATAAGTTGTTGGACAGTTGGGTTTGGCCGGTACTTGTGGCAGTTAAACCATGCGTGAAAGGCATAGATCCTCGTGAGCACGCGCAGATGTTGTTGGGCAGATTGACTTTGCGTGTTTTTGTGGCAGTTACCCATTTAGCAGCAAGGCTGCTTTTCCAGATTTGTGGAGATGTCACTTAATGACTATATATCTGTTGCAGGCGATGGATGGACCATGATATTTCAAGGGTAGTACCAGATTTGCTTGGCGCCTTAGGGCGCCAAGCAAATCTGGCACTACCCTTGAAATATGATGGTCCATCCATCTCCTGCTGTAGTGTGTTGGGGTTAAATGGGTTAGGGGTTAAAAACAAACATGTGCACAAGACATAGATCCTCATGGGCACCAGCATGTGTGGGGGCTGATGAGGATGTGTGTGTTATGTACCACCTCATATTGAAGGCAAGCGTGTGTGTGATTTTCTGGTGTTTCTGTTGTCTGTGTTTTTTGCTTGTTTTTGCTTGTCTAGAAAGTGCATGATATGTGTAATGAACGGACTAGTTGGCTCATGCATGGCAGCAAAAGTGAGTCTCCGTACTGGGCCTTGTGTCTGTTGTCTGTGGTAAACTTTAACGTTGGCATTTATGGTAGACTATTAAACCCACAATCTTTAGACTTGGCCCAAGGACACTTTGTGGCAAGACCTTTCTGAACACACCAATTTCAGTGACCTCTATCAAAGGCCAAGGTCACAAGGGGTCCAGAAATAGGTTATAAAAAAGGCCTCTTTTTGACCAATGTTTTTATTTAAAATACTATTCTCAACGTCAAACCCAACTCGGTGCAGATATACCTGATGGTAAGACCTCACTATGCATACTAATTTGGATGACCCTTGGAAAGGTCAAGGGTCACAAGCGATCCCAAAACAGGCCATATTTTCCCAAAATAAATTGTTGTTTGTTTTTTCAAAATACATTACCGATGGCATTACTATCTGGAATACACTCTATTTCCTATAGATTTCAGCAAAAGTTGTGTGTAGCACACAACTGGGGAGGAGACACCGGGGATCCAAGCACTAGGACCCTGGGTGGCCTCCCCTTACTACCCTATCCCAGCGAGCACAGGGCGACCTTGTCAGTTTCACTCATAGCTCGACCGGGGACGGTCGAGTTTTTGCCTTTCTCCGTTCAACGGGTTTTTTCGTCTTCAGTGGTTTTTGACTTTGGGCTTGATTTGGAGTCTTTCGATTCAGCCCTGGACTCACTACATTCGTGGCTTTTCCTTTTGGCAATTGGACTAATTGTGAACTGTGCGCCGACCGGTTTTTACCGGCTCTGACTTTGTGAGCTTCACCCTTGGCTTGGCCTTGGGGTTCGACGACTCACGTGACTTGTGCCCTGCTGTTTTGTGCACGGTTGACTTTCTTCGCCTGCGTAGTTGGCCTAGGGCCTTATGGCTTCTTCTGTGTCGAAGACTTGCCTCCTTTGCGGGGACTTACAGTGCCCGGACGATGCACACGACTCTTGCTTGCCGTGTTCGGGCTGTTCTTTGGACGGAACGTGTGACGTTTGCGCCGCTTGGACGGAAGACCGGTGGTCGCGCATGTGGGACTTCTACAGGCGTGACCGGCCCCCTCGCCCGCTTCTGTCTCCCCGGGATCCTCCACGGGTGGACATACTTCCCTCGGCGCTTCGGGCTCCTCTCCGCTCCGTCGTTCGGGCTGTCCGGCCCACAGGTAAGTCCCCTTCTTGTACCGTTACCTCGCAGGTTCTCCCTCCCCTCTCCGAGTCTTCGGAGCAGGGTAGGCGAGTTTCGGAGTCACGCTCCCCGCGCTCTGCTTCGTTAGCGCGTGGCTTGAGCCCCATATTGTTTCCCACCCCCCCGCTCTGCTTTGGGCGAGCGGTCTGGGAGAGCTGAGCGTTCGTCGGCCACCCCCGGCTCTAGGTCTCCGGAGCGGGGGCGGGTGACTGAACGCAAGCATAAGAAAGAGAGTAAACGTGATAAGAAAAGCTCTCGCTCACGCACCGAGGCTTCGGAACGTGACTAAAGACCGTTAGTAATGTTGCCTCCCCGCTCTGTGTTTTCCGAACATGCCCGGCATGCTTCGCTTTCTTCCCCTCCCCGCCCGCCCCGTCTCGCCTGGGCGGGCCCGGGGTGCGGTTGACTCTCGCCCCCCACGCTCCGAGGCGTCGGAGCGGGGGTCACGTGCTCATAAATTGTCCCCTCCCCGCTTCGCTTCGCCTGAGCAGGCTTGGCGTGACCTTAGACTGTCCCCCCCCTCCCCCCGTCTCGTATCGACCAGACGGGCCCGGTGTGACTTGGACCCTCGCTCCGAGGCTTCGGAGCTGGGGCAGCGGGCTCATGAATCGTCCCCTCCCCGCTCCGCCTTTCCTGAGCGGGCTTGGTGTGACCCTAGACTGTCTCCCCCCCCCCCCCCCGCCCCCCCCCCCCCCCCCCCCCCCCGCCTCGTATCACCCCACCCGGATCTGCCCTGGGGGACTTGGGTGGGGTTAGGTATTTTTTAGTTCCCAGGGTCACCCTGGTCAGCCCCACAGGGTGGGTTTTTCTCTCTATTCTGGGGCATGTGTTTCTGTCTACCCTTTGTCCATTCACGTGTATTTGCCGTTTTAAAACTCTCCCTACTGTCTGCACTGCCTGTAGCTCTTGATATTGGATGTGTGTTGCTAAATGGTCTTAGCTTTATTTAGGCCCCATGTGTTAGGTTTATTTAATGTATTTGACCGGCTGGCGACATACATTCAATGTTCTGTTTATTTTTTTTATTTTTTTTCCACAAGCAGTGCAGGCACATCCTGAGAAAGCCTTGTTGCTGTCGGGACGTTAAGCAATGTACAATCAATCAATCAAACCGCCTCGTATCGACCAGGCGGGCCCGGTGTGACATTATCGCGCGTCCTCCACGGTCCGAGGCATCGGACGTGGGGCCACGTGCCCGGTATTCGTCCCCTCCCCGCTCCGCCTTTCCTGAGCGGGCTAGGAGAGACACTTTGCGGTCCTGCCCCCCCCCCCCCGCACCGGTTCTCCCGGGCGGGCGAGGGGTGACCAGGCCACTTCCTCGGTATTCCAATCGCGGCTTTGTCACTCACGTCGGCTTCCGCGTGCGGATCCCGACTTCGAGGTGGACCGTCGCTTTGCCACGGTCCCTCCGTCGCCGCGGCGCCCCTCTTTGCGTGCGTCGCGGGCGGCTGCGTCTTCCTCGCGTGCGGCGGTGCGGCGCTCTCGTAGCCGCTCGCCCCTTTCGTCTTTTCCGCGAGAGGATCAGTTTTTGGAACCGGACGTCCTCAGCCTTCATCCGACGGACTCGGCCTCGGCGATCTTCTTGCAGGACTCGGCGGCTGGATCTCCGTCCCGCCTTTCCGCTGTCTCGTCGGCCTTCGCCTCGTCAGACGTTGCCGGCCCATCGCTCGGATCACAGACGGTCCACGCCCTGGGTGAGGCTTCCAGGCTTATCGCCAAGTACCTACCTCCCGACTTCTGTCCGCCTTCGCCTCCGCCGAAGAGACAGGCTTCGGCCATGGTCGACGCGCAGAGGCAAGTCAAGCGCCGCAAGTCCCTCCCGCAGCCAGCCGGCTTCTGGGACCTCACCGATGCTTTTTCCGCCCAGCTGCGAAACGACGTCTTCGGCGACATGGGATACTTTACCGCCACTCGTTGGCCGGTGGGAATCAACTTAAGCTTCCGCCAGGCCTGGTACGCTGGACACTCCCAAGCCTTCGCCATACCTCTTCCAGCGGTGGATGCGGCGGCCTTAGTACAGGCGGGCGGCCGCAGACTCGTCCAGAACTCGTGGCCTCGGCCTCTCGACAGGATCGCCTCCTTAGCGCGGAACTCGCTGGCGTGCTCGGGATTTTTGGAACTGGCTACCCAGGCAGCCCTGCAGTGCCTACAGGATACGTGGGACCTGGAGGTTCAGTCCCCGCTTCGTGACGTGCAGTCCATCCTGATAGCGGCCAACCGGGCCGCCTACCATTCTTCCGCCAACGCCATGGCAGCAGCTGCCAATTGCGACCTTTGCGCCTCTGCTCGGACCTTCCCTTGTCAGTGAAGACCCAGCTCCGTCAAGCCCCCTTAGGTGGTCCTCAGCTGTTCGGCGACACTTGGCACACCGTTAAGGAATCTTCCAAGGACTTGTGGCCCAAGCCGGCATCTACCCCAGCCTCGACCCGCTTTCGCGCCCCCCGCCCGGCCGGGGGTCGTGCCCGGCGGTCTTTCAGGCCCTCCGTTCCTACAGTCGGATCTTCACGAGGTCGGGCCCGTCCATTCCAGGCTCCTCAGGCCGGCCCCGCCCCTCGCCCTGCTTGGCCCCGCAGTGCCCGTAAATCGGGCCGCGGTCGGGCTCATTGACTCGCCTCCGCCCCCGCCCTCAGTACTCGGGTCTCCTGTCGGCGGGCGGCTGTCGCTCTTCAGCGATCTTTGGAGATCGCTGTTCCCGGACGACCCCTGGATTCTTTCCACCGTTACCTCAGGCCTGCAACTTTTGTTCCTGTCTCCTCCGCCTCTTCGCAGGTCACCCATGTGGACCCAGGAACCGCTCGACGGCACACAGGCGGACGCTCTGCGTGGGGAAGTGGCGGCCCTCCTCACCAAAGCGGCGACAGAGGTGGTTTCACGGCAGGACTCTCCGGCGTTCTACAGCCGACTCTTTCTAGTCCCCAAACCAGGCGTCCAGTTATCGAAAACAGGCGTCCAGTTATCGACTTATCAGCGCTAAACAAGTTCATTTTCTTATCAGCGCTAAACAAGTTCATTTTGGAAGCGCTAAACAAGTTCATTTTGGCCCCTCGCTTCAGGATGGAGACGGCCAGGACACTCCGTGCGGCCGTCCGGCCGATGGACTTCGCGATCAGCCTCGATCTGTCAGACGCCTATCTGCACGTCCCGATTCATCCGTCGTCTCGCCGGTACCTTCGGTTTGCCTTTGTGGGGATCGTCTACCAGTTCTGCGCCCTTCCTTTCGGCCTCAACATCAGTCCGTGGGTATTTACAAGACTGCTCGACGCCGTGATAGCCTACTTCCGTCAGCGCTCCTTGATCCCGGCCTCCAATTACTTGGACGACCTTCTACTGCGCAACTTGGTTTCCGCAGCCCTCCAGACGGACAGAGATGCCCTGCTTTCCCTTCTGCGTCGTCTCAGTTTCCTGCTCAATTTGGGGAAATCCGATCTTTCTCCCTCTCGACGGTTTCTACATCTGGGGATGGAATTCCTGACCGACCTCAACCTTGTCCGCCTGCCTCTGGCCAGGCGACAGAAGATCGTCAACTTAGCGACTTCGATGGGGATGGGATCCTCCTTCACCGCCAGGGTCTGGCTTCAACTCCTGGGCCTCCTCAGTGCGGCTGCGGACCTGCTTCCCTTGGGCAGACTTTATGCTCGGCCTCTCCAGCTACATCTCCTTCTTCACTGGCGACCCTCCTCGGGCGCTCTGTCGGATCTAGTACCAGTCACTCCTCTGGCTCGTCCTCACCTCGAGAGGTGGGCGGACCTCGCTTGGCTGGCTTCGGGCGTGCCCCTACACTCCCCGCCGCCTCGGTGGTCTCTCTGTACAGATGCGAGCCAGGCCGGCTGGGGCGCGCACCTGTTACCGGATTTTCTCTCGGCCTCGGGCGTTTGGCCTCGGGAGCTGTTAGGGAATCACATCAACTGGCTGGAGCTGAAGGCAGTTGGGTTGGCACTCGACGTTTGGCAGGAGACCTTGGCCAATCAGGAAGTCCTCGTGCTCTCTGACAACTCGACGGTGGTGGCTTACATACAGAATCAGGGGGGCACTCACTCGCCCTCCCTTTGCATTCTACTGTACCACCTTCTCCTCTGGTGCAGGGATCGGGGCATTACTCTACGAGCCCGCCACATCCCTGGCCACCTCAACGTGATTGCGGACGCCCTGTCTCGCCGCGGACAGTTGCTCCACACGGAGTGGTCCCTACGCCCGGATCTTTTTCGCCTGATCTGCTCTCACTGGGAAACGCCGCTAGTGGATCTGTTTGCCACCAGATGGAACAACCAGCTCCCGGTCTACGTCTCTCCAGTCCCGGATCCACTCGCCTGGGCAGTGGACGCGCTCGCCATCCCTTGGGACGGCCTGTTTGCTTACGCCTACCCCCCGTCAGTCCTCGTTCCGAAGGTGCTGCGGAAGCTTCTGGGATGCTCGGCGGTCCTCCTGCTGGTGGCCCCCTTCAACTGGACCAAGAGCTGGACCACGGACCTCCTCGCGCTTGCGACGGACCCTCCCCTGGAGCTTCCTACCCCTCCCACGATGCTCAAGCAGCCCCGTCAGCAGCTCTTCCATCCGTGCCCGGAACGCCTCCGCCTACACGCTTGGAGGTTGTCCGGCAAGCCCTCGCCGCTAGAGGTTTCTCGGATGCTGCAGTGGCGGCAATTGCAGCAGCCCGCAGACTCTCTACAAGGAAGGTGTACGAGGGCAAGTGGAGGGTCTTTCAGACCTGGTGCACCTCCCATGGACTCCCTCCCACTAGCCTAGCCTCCCACCATCAAGGGCTACCGCGCTATGATCGCGGACACCTACCGCCACCTGTGTCTTCCGGACCCAGGCGCCTGCAAGGATCTGTCGGATTTACTGGCTCACTTTGAACTCCGACGCCCGGTTTCACGTTCCCTAGTACCCCGGTGGGATCTTGCCTGGGTACTGACGTGGTTGAATACGGACCGGTTTGAACCCCTCCCCTTGGCTCGGTTCTCAGATTTGACCCGGAAAACCTGTTTCCTTCTGGCTCTCGCTACAGCGTCCCGAGTCAGCGAGCTTCACGCGCTCTCGATGCTCCCAGCCTGTTTGCAGTTTCGGTCCGACGGCTCTGCACAGCTGCTCCCCGATCCGTCCTTCCTGGCCCCTCAGATGCTCACTATACGGCCCCTCCGGGGAGCGGACCTCTCCCCTGGATCGCGGCAACAGGACCCAGTGCGGGCGCTAAAGATTTACCTGCGCCGCTCTAAGCCGCAGCGCCGGGGGCGCTCGCGCCTCTTCCTACCTTTGTCCGCGGGCAGACACGACATCTCGGCCCAGACCGTGTCATCCTGGCTGCGGTGGGTGATTAGGTCAGCCTACCAGGACCTCTCCCCACGCGGCGCTGAGCTTTTACAAATCCGGGCGCATGAAGTGAGAGCAGTAGCCACCAGTCTAGCCCTGGACCGCAACTGCTCGGTCAAAGATATTGTGACAGCGGGTGGCTGGTGCTCAGCCTCCACTTTCGCACGCTTCTACCGTAGAGACCTATCCGGCCAACGTGACTCCCTGGCACGAGTGGGCGACATCTCCGCGGCCCAGCACTCCCTCCGAGCGCCGCTGGCGTCTTAGGTACGTCATAGCTGAAATCGTCGGGAGTTCTCTCTCGATGGGGCCGGCGGAGTGGTTGGGTTATGGTTCGGTACGGCACCCTCCGCCTGTTCGCCATTCTTCCAGATAGTAATGCCATCGGTAATGTATTTTGAAAAAACAAATGAATTTTTTTTCTAAAATGTATTTTTTTGAAAAATACTTACCGATGGCATTACTCGGATGGCCCTCCCACCTGCCCCGCTTGCCTCTTGTGGCTAAGTGTGAAACTGACGAGGTCGCCCTGTGCTCGCCGGGATAGGGTAGTAAGGGGAGGCCACCCGGGGTCCTAGTGCTTGGATCCCCGGATTCATTTTTGCCCTATTGTCACAAAGTTTTTTTTGTTTTTGTTTTTCTAAAATGCTATTTTCAGCTTCAGACCTCACTTTGGTGAAGGATGGTAGGACCCTTCTGTGTATACTAATTGGAAAGGTCAAGGGTCACAAGTGGCTGTTGTACAGCTGCTTTCCCTGCTGGCAGGGCAGGTGGCGCTGAAGCTGAAGCTCTATCCCAGTGCGCGAAAGGCCATCTGGCCAACATCGCCTGCCGTTGGCCGCGCACATTCGTGCGCGGGCCAACGGTGGTCGATGTCGGCCTGATGGCCTATTGCGCACTGGGATATTTACTAATTCAGATTTGTTTTGTGCGTGCCAGACGCGGTTCCGCGTGTTGCCGGGCGAGGAGTACAGGCTGATGTACAACTTCTTCCCCCTGGTGGCCGGCCAGGTGGCGCTGCCGAGACTCCACGTCAACATGCTGCGCTACCCCGGCACCATGGACGACCTCATCTACAGCATGCTGCCCTCACACATCTTTATCAGGGTAGGTGTCTGGGTAGGTAGCTGGACTCTAGACGTTATCAATTGTGTTGTGACTGGCATTTCTAAGCGTGTTTCTTTCTCTATTGGGTTCTTCTCAAGATAGGTGTCTGTGTAGGTAGCTGGACTCTAGACGTTATAAATTGTGTTGTGACTGGCATTTTTCAGCGTGTTTCTGTTATGCTGGCAACTAACGTGCCCTATCAAGTGTTCTGGATCACTGGTTATCTGGAAACAAATATACCCACATCTTCTGTAAGAATGCTGTTTACATTTGTAATAAATTCTGTGTGTGCATGTATGTGTTTGAGTATTATCACTACGTAGTGTATTGAATCTTGTATTTGTTGCCTTCTGCAGCCTGTGGGGAAATCTCTGCAGATAACAGCGTGAGGAGAGCCAGGGCCCCACATTTCCACACAGACAGAGAGCAGACAACGTGATGAGAGCCAGGGCCCCACACTTTCACACAGAGACAGAGGGCAGATAACCTGATGAGAGCCAGGGCCCCACGCTTCCACACAGAGACAGAGGGCAGATAACAGCGTGATGAGAGCCAGGGCCCCACACTTCCACATAGAGACAGAGAGCAGATAACAGCGTGATGAGAGCCAGGGCCCCACGCTTCCACACAGAGACAGAGAGCAGATAACAGCGTGATGAGAGCCAGGGCCCCACGCTTCCACACAGAGAGCAGATAACGTGATGAGAGCCAGGGCCCCACACTTCCACACAGAGAGCAGACAACGTGATGAGAGCCAGGGCCCCACGCTTCCACACAGAGAGCAGATAACGTGATGAGAACCAGGGCCCCACGTTTCCACACAGACAGAGAGCAGATAACAACGTGATGAGAACCAGGGCCCCATGCTTCCACACAGAGAGCAGATAACGTGATGAGAGCCAGGGCCCCACGCTTCCACACAGAGAGCAGATAGCGTGATGAGAGCCAGGGCCCCACGCTTCCACACAGACAGAGAGCAGATAACGTGATGAGAGCCAGGGCCCCATGCTTCCACACAGACAGAGAGCAGATAACGTGATGAGAGCCAGGGCCCCTCGCTTCCACACAGACAGAGAGCAGATAACGTAATGAGAGCCAGGGCCCCACACTTCCACACAGAGACACAGGGCAGAGAACGTGATGAAACCCAGGGCCCCACGCTTCCACACAGCCTCTGTAGCAAAACGTCTTCGGGCCCATGACAGCCACAGTGGGCCTGCACACAGCCATGCGCAGGCCAACTGCGACCGTCGTGGACCCACGGACCTTTGCTTACTGGGAGAGACAAGAGACAGAGAGCAGACAACAAGCTTCCTTTTATCTGATTGAAAACAGTATCTAATGCGCGCTTCACAGTCGTCAAATTGCACTGAATGACATGGTTCACAAGGGATGATGTGGTTCACAATGGATTACATGGCTCGCAATGGATGACGTGGTTCACAATGGATGATGTGGCTCGTAATAGATGACGTGGCTCGCAATGGATGATGTGGCTCGCAATAGATGATGTGGTTCACAATGGATGACATCATTCACAATAGATGACGTGGCTCATGACAGTGGATGACGTGGCTGACAGTTGATTGTACATTGCTTAACGTCCCGACAGCAACAAGGCTTTCTCAGGACGTGCCTGCACTGCTTGCGAAAAAAACCTAAACAGAACATTGAATGTATGTTTGCCAGCCGGTCTAATACGTTAAATAAACCTAACACATGGGGCCTAAATAAAGCTAAGACCGTTTAGCAACACACATCCAATATCGAGAGCTACAGGCAGTGCAGACAGTTGGGAGAGTTTTAAAAAGGCAAATACAGGTGAATAGACAAAGGGTAGACAGAAACACATGCCCCAGAATAGAGAGGAAAACCCACCCTGTGGGGCTGACCAGGGTGACCCTGGGAACTAAAAAGTAGTTAACCCCACCCAAGTCCCCCAGGGCAGACCCGGGTTGGGGCCGTGGCTGACAGTGGATGACGTGGCTCGCAATGGATGATGTGGCTCACAGTGGATGACATGGTTCACAATGGATGACATGGCTCACAGTAGATGATGTGGCTCACAGCGGATGACCTGGCTCGCAGTGGATGACGTGGCTCGCAGTGGATGACGTGGCTCAGAATGGATGACAGGGCTTGCAGTGGATGACTTGGTTCACAGTGGATGATGTGGTTCACAATGGATGACGTGGTTCGCAGTGGATGACATGGCTCGTAATGGATGTCCATGTAAATAGAGGCGGTCTGTACCAACAAGAAACGGAGATTCTCACGAGGCCGGTATTCTGCACCTTGCACTGTGGATGTCCGTGTAAATAGAGGCGGTCTGTACCAACAAAAAATGGAGATTCTGACGAGGCCGGCATTCTGCTCCCTGCACCTTGCTCTCAGAACAAGCTGCATCCTACACGGGCCGCCAAGAGTGTATGCTTTTTGCTGGATAAGTTATTTAGTGACTTTAAAATGCTGCAGGACAGTGAATGTTCCTTTGTTAATGGTTAGTTAATTGTGTACATGATGTAGTGTGCAGACAAGATGTACATGTTTTCTTCCTTTGGCTGTCGGTAGCACTTTGTTACAATGATTCCTACAGGAACACAACCCATACCTTCCTACAGAAACACAAACCATACCTTCCTACAGGAACACGACCTATACCTTCCTACAGGAACACAACCCATACCTTCCTACGGGAAGACAACCCATCCCTTCCTACAGGAACACAACCCATACCTTCCTACAGGAGAACAACCCATACCTTCCTACAGGAACGCAACCCATACCTTCCTACGGGAAGACAACCCATACCTTCCTACAGGAACATGACCCATACCTTCCTACAGGAACACAACCCATACCTTCCTACGGGAAGACAAACCATACCTTCCTACAGGAACACAAACCATACCTTCCTACAGGAACACAACCCATACCTTCCTACAGGAACACAAACCATACCTTCCTACGGGAAGACAACCCATACCTTCCTACAGGAACACAAACCATACCTTCCTACGGGAAGACAACCCATACCTTCCTACAGGAACACAACCCATACCCTCTACAGAAATCGCCACAACAAAGACCGCTACTGACAGTCAAAGGTGTTTGTTGTGACACACAGTGTGTAGATCATGATGATACACAGTGTATAGATAATGATGATGTGATACACAGTGTGTATATAATGATGTGATACACAGTATGCAGATCATGATGATGAAGGGCTATAGAGGAATGCGGTGTTTTATGAGTGGATGTTTTGCATCTGTGTTCTGCAAATACGTTCTGCTCTGTGACTTTGAATTTTACTGCTCTTGGCCATAAGTTCAGAATGACAGGCGGGCACACACCTACACTGTACTGTCTGGGTGGAAATCCAGAGCAGCGTGTTTGGTAGTGTAAACCTCCGGGTCGCCTCATCACCCATGCAAGACAACAAGGTCACCACACACCACCTGACAGTTTTGTTCCGATTGCATGGAGGTGATTGTCAGCACAGCTGAATAAACTGTTGGAAAATTGTCCTTGTTGAACTGTGTTGAATCAGTATAGACACGCGCAGAGAAAACAGTTTCTCTAAGAAATCGGAACAAATTGATGAATTTTGAAAATACTTCCAAAAGCGCAAAAGGCCATCGGGCCGATGTCGGCCACCGTTAGCCTGCGCATGCGTCTTTGTGTGGGCCAACAGTGGCCGACATCGGCCCAATGGCCTTCTGCACATTGGGTTTTTATTTCAAACATTAATCCTTTCAATTTCAATATGACAGTTACAATGCAAAATCAGTTTCAGAACTAAGAGCAGTTCACAAACAAAAATAATAGCAATAGTGTAATGACATGGACCAAGCGGTCGCACGTACAGACTCGCAAACGTAACGGGCAGATACACAACGCTCTCGGTCGGACGCATTCGTGCAGTGGCTCCTTTTGTGTGAAACTAAATGAATGAAAACGTGAACTAAAAAAAATAGTCTTTACCGAATACACAAAATACTCTACGGAATACACAATTCTCCACACTACCACATCACTCTCAATACACACACAATATCGTAAAAGCCAGGTTAGGTACAAATCCTCATTATCCAACAGTAAAAGCCAGGTTAGGTACAAGTCCTCATTATCCAACAGTAAAAGCTATCCCCCACCCGGGTCTGCCCTGGGGGACTTGGGTGGAGTTAACTACTTTTTAGTTCCCAGGATCACCCTGGTCAGCCCCACAGGGTGGGTTTTCCTCTCTATTCTGGGGCATGTGTTTCTGTCTACCCTTGGTCCATTCACCTGTCGGGACTTTAAGCAATGTACAATCAGTCAATCCATTCACCGGTATTTTCCTATTTTAAACTCTCCCTACTGTCTGCGCTGCCTGTAGCTCTTGATGTTGGATGTGTGTTGCTAAATGGTCTTAGCTTTATTTAGGCCCCATATCGTAGGTTTATTTAACGTATTAGACCGGCTGGCGACATACATTCAATATGCTGTTTAGTTTTTTTTTTCACAATCAGTGCAGGCACGTCCTGAGAAAGCCTTGTTGCTGTCGGGACGTTAAGCAATGTACAATCAATCAAGTAAAAGCCAGGTTAGGTACAAGTCTTCATTATCCAACAGTAAAAGCCAGGTTAGGTACAAGACCTCATTATCCAACAGTAAAAGCCAGGTTAGGTACAAGTCCTCATTATCCAACAGTAAAAGCCAGGCTAGGTACAAGTCCTCATTATCCAACAGTAAAAGCCAGGCGAGGTACAAGACCTCATTATCAAACAGTAAAAGCCAGGCTAGGTACAAGACCTCATTATCCATCAGTAAAAACCAGGCTAGGTACAAGTCCTCATTATCCAACAGTAAAAGCCAGGTTAGGTACAAGTCCTCATTATCCAACCAGTTCACTGCTGTTATCACTGGTTGCACGTTGCTTCACGTCTAGGCGTGTAGTTCAGTCCTTGCGTCACGCGATCCTTGAAGCAGTCCCACGTTTCCCGAACTGTGGACGTCTTGACTCGCTCCACTAGCGCAGCCTCTGTTGACTTTGATGTCTTGGTACCAGGCCTCTCGCGTTCCTCCAGCGGCAGCCTCTGTTGACGTTGATGTCTTGGTACCAGGCCTCTCGCGTTCCTCCAGCGGCAGCCTCTGTTGACGTTGATGTCTTGGTACCAGGCCTCTCGCGTTCCTCCAGCGGCAGCCTCTGTTGACGTTGATGTCTTGGTACCAGGCCTCTCGCGTTCCTCCAGCGGCAGCCTCTGTTGACGTTGATGTCTTGGTACCAGGCCACCCCCACCCGGGTCTGCCCTGGGGGACTTGGGTGGGGTTAGGTATTTTTTAGTTCCCAGGGTCACCCTGGTCAGCCCCACAGGGTGGGTTTTTCTCTCTATTCTGGGGCATGTGTTTCTGTCTACCCTTTGTCCATTCACCTGTATTTGCCTTTTTAAAACTCTCCCTACTGTCTGCACTGCCTGTAGCTCTTGATATTGGATGTGTGTTGCTAAATGGTCTTAGCTTTATTTATGCCCCATGTTGTAGGTTTATTTAATGTATTTGACCGGCTGGCGACATACATTCAATTTTCTGTTTAGTTTTTTTTCACAAGCAGTGCAGGCACGTCCTGAGAAAGCCTTGTTGCTGTCGGGACGTTAAGCAATGTACAATCAACAATGGTACCAGGCCTCTCGCGTTCCTCCAGCGGCAGCCTCTGTTGACTTTGATGTCTGCTTGGTACCAAGCCTCTCGCGTTCCTCCAGCGGCAGCCTCTGTTGACCTTGACGTCTCGGCGTCACGTCAGTCGCTCCGCACAAGAACTCTGTACAATAAAGTTCTAATATCATAACACTTGCTTAACACACACATATTGGATGATATGAGGTACATTACGTAACCTGGCTGATATAAATAAAAAATAAATCTACACGTTCATTCACACACTCGTGCCGCCTTCATAAAACGGACTAGATTCGCAACACACCATAACTCGGTCACTACACTGAAAGAGACTATAACATGACGCACGCGCCACACACCGGTTCGTACATTTGAAAAGATTGTACTTGACACAACCTTAAACTCTACATTCCCAATAACACACGCATGCCCGCAAACACACAAACACGCGCTCACAAATACACACACACGCACAGACCCACACACTGACCAGAACTGATAACATTCTACACTCGGATTGGGCGTCAGAAACCAAGGAGTCAACCTTTTTTTTTTCTACCAGAAACCGACAATAAACATGTACCTGATGACACACATTGACTTGTATCCCTCCCAGTTGTTTCTCTCCCAATCCAAGAAGAGTATCATTTGTTCAGGAGGTAGGCAGAGACTGGGCAACGTGCACTCTATAGTAGTCTAACACCTGTGATGGCAGCTGTTCTAGATAGGCTAAGTAGGCTGAACTCTTCCTCCAATCACCCATGAGCTTCGCTACTTCCCCTGGCACTCCGCGCCCACACGGCCCCTCCCCTCCTGAAACTGTGACCTGAAAAATGTTCCCCTTGTTTTCTCCCCTTCAATAGAGCGGATTGCAATCTCCGGTTAAATTTAGCATCAGTAATGGGAAAAGGTACTACCTCTATCCAGAGCCCCCTACACCCGGTACCTTTGCTGTTCGGCAGCTGCGTCCTTAATCTCTCACGTGCTGGCTCCAAGCGCCACACCCCGGAAAACCACCTCAGCTGGTGGGCTAAACCACGTGAGGGGTGGTGTTCACACTGCACCAGTAGGCGGATGAGCTGTCTCTGACTGCCAACGGCTAAAGGACGGAGTAGATCAGGCTTGATCCAACGGCCAAATGTGGGGGAGTAAACCCTTCAAATCAGGAGTGGAGCCCCGAAGGCGGGCAGCTGCCTGTATTCACGCACTGTTCAGGCAGCTCCTGCAGCCAAACTGGTGCCAAACGTACTGCTTTGCATTCCTTTGGACTACATCGGCGAGGCCGAGAGGGGGATCTTGACGACTGGGCATCCCAGGATCTCCATCCACTTCGCCCAGGCTTGCGCCCTGGAGAGGTCACTCCAGTGCCGCTGCTCCAGCGACAACACAACACGGGAGACAGCAGTTACGAGTTATAAGCCCAGAGCGGATTGGCGTAAGCTCGGGCGCTACGGGTTGTCTCCGACGGTGGGAGGGATCATCGCGTCCCACTGGTCAGCTGTCGCCCGCCTCAAACTGGGCAGCCCCCACTCAGGTGCTGACCCGACACAGTGTGCCTGCTCCAATGGGTGCTTGGAGCTTAGGGACACGACCGAAGAGCAGACTGTATACCCTGCACCAGACAAAACAATAAGAAGAAAGAAAAAACAGCCAGCCTTGCGGCTGGCAAGCTGGAATGTCAGAACCATGTGCCCTGGCTTCTCTGACGACTTACACAAGTCGACGACGTCAGGAAGACGGCTATCATCAACCGTGAGCTGAAACGACTGAACATTGACATTGCCGCCCTTCAGGAGACTAGACTCCTTTCTAGTGGCAGCCTCAGAGAACAGGATTACACGTTCTTCTGGCAGGGAAATGAACCTGGGGAGCCTCGAATACACGGTGTTGGATTTGCAGTGCCCAACTCCATGCTGTCCTCAATTGAGCCGCCCTCCGGAGGCACACCCAGAATCCTCTCGCTCCGCCTCTCTACCACTTCAGGTCCAGTCAACATCCTGAGCATCTACGCGCCTACACTCTGCTCCACAACTGAGATAAAGTATGAATTCTACGAAGAGCTTGAGACCACCATCAGAGAGATCCGTACCACAGAACACCTATTCCTACTCGGCGATTGTAACGCCCGGATTGGAGCTGACCACAACTCCTGGCCTCGTTGCATTGGTCATTTTGGCATCGGCAAGCTCAACGAAAATGGACAGAGACTGCTAGAATTTTGTTCATACCACGACCTGTGTATCTCAAATACGTTCTTCTCAACCAAACTCTGCCACCAAGTGTCCTGGCGGCACCCCATATCACGTCACTGGCACCAGCTGGATCTCATCATTACCAGAAGACCACTGCTGAACTGCGTTTTTACTACCCGCAGCTATCACAGCGCCGACTGTGACGCTGACCACTCGCTGGTTGGGAGCAAGGTGCGCCTCTACCCCAAGCGGATCCAAAACTCCACATATCAACACAACCCTGACATCTGTACCAGAAGTTTGCACACGCTTTTCCAGTGCCATGGAAGAGGCCCTCAAGGACTGCCCAGGTAACAACGCTGAAGAGAGGTGAAGCCACATTCGTGACGCCATCTACAATTCAGCCATGGCAACCTTTGGCAAGAGGGAAAAGGAAAACTCAGACTGGTTCGAAGCAGGAATAACCGAACTTGAACCAGCTATCACAGCCAAGCGTGCAGCACTGCTAGACTACGAGTGCGAACCTTCAGAGAAGACACTAGCTGCACTCCGAAAGGTCAGAAGTAATGCTAAGCGGATCGCCAGGAAATGCGCCAACGACTATTGGCTGAATCTCTGCCAAAGCATCCAGCTCTCCTGCGACTTTGGGAATATCCGCTCCATGTATGAGGGCATGAAGAAAGCATTTGGCCCAAGCACCATTAAGGTCACCTCCCTGAGGTCCACTACTGAAGACATCATTACGGACCGCGGCAAGAAGATGGAGAGATGGGCCAGGCACTACCAGCAGCTGTATTCGAGGGAGAACAACGTCACTGACACTGCAGTGGAGAGCACCACCCCTCTGTCCGTGATGGAAAAACTTGATACTCTGCCCATTTTAGACGAACTGAGCCAGGCCATTGACTCCCTAGCATGTGGTAAAGCTCCAGGCAATGGCAGTATTCCCCCAGAGGTTCTCAAGGCTGGCAAAAAGAGTGTCCTCCTTGACCACCTCCATGAGCTTTTACTTCAGTGCTGGGAGGAGGGAACAGTCCCTCAGGACATGCTTACTTACTTACGCCTGTCACCCCTACCCGGGTATAGGCCGTCGACGAGAGACCTCCAGCAACTCCTGTCCTGTGCTTCTCCTTCGATTCTACTCCAGGTGGTTCCCAGTCTCTTGATGTCTGCTTGGGGGTCTCGACGCCAGGAGTTTCTCGGCCTACCTCTTTTCCTCTTTCCCTGGGGGTTCCATGACAATGTCTGCCTAGTGATACTGGAAGCTGGCTTTCTCAGATTGTGACCGATCCATCCCCATCTTCTTCGCCCAATTTCATTCTCTGCTGTTATCTGCTCTGTTCTCTCCCAGAGTGTGACGTTGCTGATCTTCTCTGGCCAGTGGATTTTCAAAATTCTTCTAAGGCAACTGTTCATGAAGGTCTGTACTCTGTTGACTGTGGTTTTTGTCAATCTCCAAGTCTCTGCTCCATATAAGAGAACTGCTTTTACATTGGATTTAAAAATCCGGACTTTGGTGTGTTGTGACAGCTCTCTGGAGCTCCACACTTTTTTCAACTGGAGAAAGGCTGCTCTGGCTTTACCGATTCGTGCTCTGACATCTGCATCAGTGCCGCCTTTTTTGTCTATGATGCTCCCGAGATAGGTGAAGGACTCCACCTCCTCGAACGGGGTGCCAGCAAGCAAGACTGGTTCTTCCCTGGTTGCGTTCAGCCTCATTGTCTTTGTTTTCTGTTTGTGAATGGTGAGGCCCACTTGGGACGGGATGTCAGCAAGCCTCGTGGTCTTGGCCTGCATTTGTTGATGAGTGTGGGACAGTAATGCCAAGTCGTCTGCAAAATTGAGGTCGTCAAGCTGTGTCCACAGTGTCCACTGTATTCCACTTCGTCTGTGCTCTGTGGTCATCTTCATGACCCAGTCTATGGCCAGTAGGAAGAGGAATGGAGACAGCAGACACCCCTGCCTGACACCGGTTCTGACCTGGAGCTCCCTGGTGAACTTCCCTTCGTGGATCACGCGATATGTCATGCCATCGTAGCTGCTCTTGATCAGGCGGACGAGCTTTGCGGGTACACCGTAGTGTCGTAGGAGTTTCCACAGAGTCTCTCGGTCCACACTGTCAAATGCTTTCTCATAATCCACAAAGTTGACGTACAGCGGGGAGCTCCACTCCAGAGACTGTTCCACGATGATGCGTAGAGTGGCGATCTGGTCTGTACATGATCGGTTCTTCCTGAATCCTGCTTGCTGGTCTCTCAGCTGGGGGTCAACGGAGCTCTTCATTCTCTCCAGGATGATCCTGTTGAAGACCTTTCCTGGTACTGACAGCAAGGTGATTCCTCTGTAGTTGGAACACTTGCTGAGGTCGCTTTTCTTGGGAAGCTTGATTAGGTACCCCTCCTTCCAGTCAGCCGGCATCACCTCCTCTTCCCAGATCTTTCCAAACAGTGCGTACAGCATCTCCACTGTTGTCTCTAGGTCTGCTTTCAGAGACTCCGCTGGGATGCCATCTGGGCCTGCTGCTTTGCCGTTCTTCAAGAATGCCACTGCTCTTCTGATCTCTTCCCGGCTGGGTCTGTCACAGCTGATGGGTAGGTCGGTCTCTGCCGGCTGGATGTCTGGGGGGTCGGGTGGGCTAGGTCTGTTCAGTAACTCTTCAAAATACTCGGCCCATCTGTCGAGTTGGTCTGCTCTGTCTGCAATAGGCTTGCCTTCTTTGTCTTTTACTGGTCTTTATGTATGGCCATACTTGCCTGACAATCTTCTGGTAATGTCGTAGAGCTGTTTCATGTTGCCGCTGCCTGCTGCCTCTGCTGCCAGGCTGTCTGTGTAGACCCTCTTGTCTGCCCTGATACTCCTCTTCACCTCGCGGTTGGCTTCCGAGTATTCCCCCTGTGCCCTTACTTTGGCTGCTCTCGTGCGACTGTTGTTGACAGCTGCTTTCTTCTGCTTCCTCACTTCTATCTTCTTCAAGGTCTGTGCCGACAGCCAGTCCTTGTGATGGTGTTTCCTGAACCCTATAGTGTCTTTGCAGGTTGAGTTCAGCGCCTCTCTAACTGCCTTCCACTGCTGCTCTGTGGTGACCGCCTCCTCTTCATTTACTAGCTCCTGCAGCGCTTGAAACCGGTTGGACAGCACCAGTTTGAACTCTTCTCTAACTGCCCCACCCGGGTCTGCCCTGGGGGACTTGGGTGGGGTTAGGTATTTTTTAGTTCCCAGGGTCACCCTGGTCAGCCCCACAGGGTGGGTTTTTGTCTCTATTCTGGGGCATGTGTTTCTGTCTACCCTTTGTCCATTCACCTGTATTTGCCTTTTTAAAACTCTCCCTACTGTCTGCACTGCCTGTAGCTCTTTGATATTGGATGTGTGTTGCTAAATGGTCTTAGCTTTATTTATGCCCCATGTTGTAGGTTTATTTAATGTATTTGACCGGCTGGCGACATACATTCAATTTTCTGTTTAGTTTTTTTTCACAAGCAGTGCAGGCACGTCCTGAGAAAGCCTTGTTGCTGTCGGGACGTTAAGCAATGTACAATCAATCTTCTCTAACTCCAGTTTCTCTCAGGAGGCCTACATTATAGCGCTGTCTTCATGTTGTCTCTGTGCGGCTTTTCTTTAGCTTGAGCTTCATTCTTAAGGTAAGCAGATGGTGGTCAGAGGCGACATCTGCTCCCCTCCTCACTCGAACATCTTGAAGGGATCTTCTAAATTTCTTGCTAATGCAGATATGGTCTATTTGGTTCTCTGTTGTATGGTCAGGTGAGACCCAAGTTGCTTTGTGTATTCTTCTGTGTGGGAAGATGCTGCCTCCAATGACAAGTCGGTTTAGAGCACAAAAGTCTACAAACCTCTCCCCGTTCTCACTCATCTCCGAGCCTAGTCCCTGTCTCCCCATCACCTCTTCGTATCCGGTGTTGTCCTCCCCTATTTTGGCATTAAAATTGCCCATGACAATGGTGATGTCTCGCTCCACACATTTGTCCAAGGCACTCTGGAGTCGGTCGTTGAACTCTTGTTTCTCTTCCTCGTCACTGTCATTAGTGGGCGCATAACACTGGATGACGTTCAGCTTGAGCTTTTTCTTGGTTCTAAAGGCTGCTGTGATAATTCTTGGCCCAAGAGGTTCCCAGCCCATCAGCGCTCTCTGTGCCACTGGTGACAGCATGAATGCTACACCTTCTGTATGGGGGGGCATTCTCCTCTTCATGACCTGAATACCCCCACCCGGGTCTGCCCTGGGGGAGTTGGGTGGGGTTAGGTATTTTTTTAGTTCCCAGGGTCACCCTGGTCAGCCCCACAGGGTGGGTTTTTCTCTCTATTCTGGGGCATGTGTTTCTGTCTACCCTTTGTCCATTCACCTGTATTTGCCTTTTTAAAACTCTCCCTACTGTCTGCACTGCCTGTAGCTCTTGATATTGGATGTGTGTTGCTAGGTGGTCTTGGCTTTATTTAGGCCCCATGTGTTAGGTTTATTTAATGTATTTGACTGGCTGGCGACACATTCAATGTTCTGTTTTTTTTGTTTTTTTTTTTTTCACAAGCAGTGCAGGCACGTCCTGAGAAAGCCTTGTTGCTGTCGGGACGCTAAGCAATGTACAATCATGACCTGAATACAGAATCATCTCCCCGCTTAACAGCCTTTTCTGGCCAGACTGCGTCCATCTGGCTTCACTGATACCTAGCAGGGAAAGGTTGTACTTTTGCATTTCCACCCCACCCGGGTCTGCCCTGGGGGACTTGGGTGGGGTTAACTACTTTTTAGTTCCCAGGGTCACCCTGGTCAGCCCCACAGGGTGGGTTTTCCTCTCTATTCTGGGGCATGTGTTTCTGTCTACCCTTTGTCCATTTACCTTTATTTGCCTTTTAAAACTCTCCCTGCTGTCTGCACTGCCTGTAGCTCTTGATATTGGATGTGTGTTGCTAAATGGTCTTAGCTTTATTTAGGCCCCATGTGTTAGGTTTATTTAATGTAGTGGACCGGCTGGCGACATACATTCAATGTTCTGTTTAGTTTTTTTTTCACAATCGGTGCAGGCACGTCCTGAGAAAGTCTTGTTGCTGTCGGGACGTTAAGCAATGTACAATCAATGTACAATCAATCAACTTTTGCATTTCCGCTGCTATCTGGGCGGCCTTGCCGCTCTGGTACATGGTCTTGACGTTCCATGTGCCCATGGTTGTATCCCTGGATAGAGAGAGGCGGCTCGGTCCTGTGGCTTCCGAAGACTTTCGGCTTTCACCACAGGACGTCATAAGTCTTCTGGTAGAAGAACCTTCCTCCTCCAGGAATGGAATTACTGTTAGTCTTTTCGTCGGCGTTTTTGTAGCTATTTCCTTTTTTGCAGGGTGGGGAAGCTACCCCCACGCCCAACCCCCTTACTAGGAGGACCAGGGGTTTTCTGTCGGGGTCACCTTCCCTTAGACCATGTTGGTGCACGGCACCTTATTTCATTCGGTGCACCCCTCTCACGAGGGACCCCCTATCCACCACCCAGGGGACGCGCCTCAACGCCATATGGTCCCAGCGCGAGGCCTCAGGACATGCGGGATGCCAAAATCATTACGCTCTACAAGAACAAAGGAGACCACAGTGACTGTAACAACTATCGAGGCATCTCCTTGCTGAGCACTGTGGGAAAGGTCTTCGCCCGCGTGGTGCTGAACAGACTCCAAGTGTTGGCCGAACGCGTTTACCCAGAGGCACAGTGCGGCTTCAGACCTCAAAGATCAACAGTCGACATGATCTTCTCATTGAGACAGCTGCAGGAGAAGTGCCGGGAGCAGACAGCCGCTTTACATCGCCTTCATTGACCTGACCAAGGCCTTCGACCTGGTCAGCAGAAGAGGTCTCTTTACCCTATTACACAGGATCGGATGCCCCCCCCCCCCCCCCCCCCCCCGCCCCCAAAGCTTCTGAAGGTGATCACATCCTTTCATGACGAAATGAAAGGTACCGTACAGTATGATGGTTCGTCCTCAGAACCCTTCCCGATCCGAAGCGGCGTGAAGCAAGGCTGCGTACTCGCCCCTACACTTTTCGGCATTTTTTTTCTCCCTGCTGATGCGCCATGCCTTCGGTCAGTCAGAAGATGGCGTCTTCATTCACACTAGGAGTAAAAGTAGCCTCTTCAACCTTTCACGTTTGCGCGCAAAGACCAAGGTGCGCAGGGTCCTGAGCAGAGAGATGCTGTTTGCTGATGATGCTGCCCTGACTGCCCACACTGAGGAAGCACTACAGCGTCTCGTCAGCAGCTTCGCTCGCGCCACCGATGAGTTTGGGCTGACCATTAGCCTGACGAAGGCTAACATCATGGGCCAGGATGTCAGCAGCACCCCTTGCATCTCTATAGGCGATCACACCCTTGAGGTAGTGGAGAACTTTACATACCTTGGCTCAACTATCTCCAATAACCTCTCTTTGGACAACGAACTGGACTCCAGAATCGGCAAGGCATCATCAGCGATGGCTCGCCTGACCAAGAGAGTGTAGAACAACAGCTTGCTTACCATCAACACTAGGATGAAAGTGTACCAGACCTGTGTGCTCAGCATTCTTCTCTACAGCAGCGAGACGTGGAGTTTGTACACTCGTCAAGAGCGCAGACTCAACTCTTTCCATCTGCGCAGCCTGAGGAGAATCTTGGGCATCACTTGGAAGGACCGTGTTCCAAACACTGAAGTGCTGGCCCAGGCAAACATTCCTAGCATGTACGCACTCCTTTCACAAAGACGCCTACGCTGGCTCGGTCATGTCTGCCGCATGCAGGATTGTCGGATTCTTAAGGACATCTTGTATGGTGAGCTCGCCTCCGGCACCAGACCAGCGCTTAGATAAAACAAATGTCTGCAAGTGTGATCTGAAAGCTGGAAGCCTGAATCACGCAGACTTAAGGCCCCGCTACACGAACCCGGTTTTGAGGCCGATTCCCGATCAGTTTTCGAATCGGTAGGTGATCGGGCCGGACTAAAAAACGTGTGCACTGCCACACTGACATTTCCCGACTTGTTTAGCCGACCGGTTTGAACCGAAGATCAAAGTCGTACATGACTGCTAGTTTTGACAGTGATGATGATGTGCTTGCATTATCAGCAGTTTTGCATCATATTCGGGAAGAGGCGTGCGAAAGATCAGCAGCAACGGCGGTGGTACTGATCACAACAGGCGTGTTCGGCCATTTGCAAACTAAAACGACGTGCTTTGCGAGACGCGCTCTGATTGGTTGAAGCTTACAACCGGGGCCGAATCGGATCGGGAAAATAGAGCAGGTTCTAGACACCCGATTCCCAGCCGATTGGGACCGGATCGGATAATTGACGTACTCATCCGATCGCAATCGGATCGGAATTGGCTTCAAAATCGGGGCACAACCGGCTCGTGTGGCGGGGCCTTTAGAAGCCACCACTGCAGATCGTGCCAGCTGGCGGCTCGCAGTGAAGACCAGTATAAAGCTGAGCGACGGAAGGAGAGAAAGCCAGTGGGAGGAGAAGAGGCAGCGCAGACGAAAGAAAGAAGAGCCAGTGCCCACATCAACAGTCACCTGTAGCAAATGCAACAGACACTGCTGATCTCGCATTGGACTGATTAGTCACAGCAGGCACTGAAAATCTTTTAAAAAAACGGCGGACTGACCCACTCAGCAAGCGCATACACTCCACTGTGTCTTCCGAGACAGAAGGATGCCAACAATGGGAAAAGCCGCGGCCTTGGCCGAGGCCGGCCCAGTCCTTTGGAATGCGACACACATAGCAGAAACAGGGCACAAGGGGTGGGGTGGAGGACGGGTCAAGTTATATGCACAACTCTCTCACGGCACTGAATGGTCTTGGACCAGAGCACGGCAACTGTCATAGAGCGGTTAGAGTTCAAGGTCAAGCAGTCTCTTAGCTGTTTATCGGACATTTTGGTTCGGGTCTCGTAAGGCACATCTGCCTGTTATCGGCACTATATCAAGCAAAATGTTGCTCAACTGATATAATGATTTTAATGCTGGTGCTCATGACAGGGTTCGTACAGAGTCATGGAAGTCTGGAAAAGCTATGGAAAATACAAAAATCTTTTCCATGGCTGGAAAAACTATGCCGGAAAGTTTGTTGTTAAGCCGGCCGAGGCTGTGTATGGAAAAGTCAATTTTGGAAAATTAAAAAAATATGCCAATCTTGCACTGACATGCAATTTACTTTACAAGAGAAATCTGAAAGTTTGAAAACGTAACCTGATGACTATAATTTAATTCATAAGTATGTCTGAAGCTGATCGTTCATCAAGCTAGCGCCTAGAAGACTCCCCTTTTTTCTCCCGCAGTGACTTCCCTTGCATAAAAGCTGCACACTCGCATGCGTAGTTAGAATCTTTCCACTTCCTTTTGTCCTACCTGTGCATGGCCGAAAGTCGCACAGATCTTTGCTAAAGATAGAAATAGGGAGGTACATCTTTAGTCATTTATGTCCAGAGAAAAGTGAATTCAAAGCTTGGTTAGAGAGAGAGAGGAAGTGGGGCTCCTGACTGAGAATCCTCTCTCCCTTCTTGGTTAGCCGAGCGCCAGCGTACCGGACGAAGCAAAGCCGCACAACTTCGGCTTGACGCTGAATGCAGTGTTGTGAGTAAGAAGGCTATCGACATCGGCAACATGGGTGAAGCTCAATGCAGCGTTGTCAGTGAGAAGGTTATCAACATCGGCAACATGGGTGACGCTCAATGCGGCGTTGTCAGTGAGAAGGCTATCAACATCGGCAACATGGGTGACGCTCAATGCAGCGTTGTCAGTGAGAAGGCTATCAACATCGGCAACATGGGTGACGCTCAATGCAGCGTTGTCAGTGAGAAGGCTATCAACATCGGCAACATGGGTGACGCTCAATGCGGCGTTGTGAGTGAGAAGGCTATCGACATCGGCAACATGGGTGACGCTCAATGCCGCGTTGTGAGTGAGAAGGCTATCGACATCGGCAACATGGGTGACGCTCAATGCGGCGTTGTGAGTGAGAAGGCTATCGACATCGGCAACATGGGTGACGCTCAATGCCGCGTTGTGAGTGAGAAGGCTATCGACATCGGCAACATGGGTGACGCTCAATGCCGCGTTGTGAGTGAGAAGGCTATCGACATCGGCAACATGGGTGACGCTCAATGCCGCGTTGTGAGTGAGAAGGCTATCGACATCGGCAACATGGGTGACGCTCAATGCCGCGTTGTGAGTGAGAAGGATATCGACATCGGCAACATGGGTGACGCTCAATGCCGCGTTGTGAGTGAGAAGGCTATCAACATGGGTGACGCTCAATGCCGCGTTGTGAGTGAGAAGGCTATCGACATGGGCAACATGGGTGACGCTCAATGCCGCGTTGTGAGTGGAGAAGGCTATCGACATCGGCAACATGGGTGACGCTCAATGCCGCGTTGTGATTGAGAAGGATATCGACATCGGCAGCATGGGTGACGCTCAATGCCGCGTTGTGAGTGAGAAGGCTATCGACATCGGCAACATGGGTGACGCTCAATGCCGCGTTGTGAGTGAGAAGGCTATCGACATCGGCAACATGGGTGACGCTCAATGCCGCGTTGTGAGTGAGAAGGCTATCGACATCGGCAACATGGGTGACGCTCAATGCCGCGTTGTGAGTGAGAAGGCTATCGACATCGGCAACATGGGTGACGCTCAATGCCGCGTTGTGAGTGAGAAGGCTATCGACATCGGCAACATGGGTGACGCTCGATGCCGCGTTGTGAGTGAGAAGGCTATCGACATCGGCAACATGGGTGACGCTCAATGCCGCGTTGTGAGTGAGAAGGATATCGACATCGGCAACATGGGTGACGCTCGATGCCGCGTTGTGAGTGAGAAGGCTATCGACATCGGCAACATGGGTGACGCTCAATGCCGCGTTGTGTGAGAAGGCTATCGACATCAACAACATGGGTGACGCTCAATGCCGCGTTGTGAGTGAGAAGGCTATCGACACAATGATCGGCAACATGGGTGACGCTCAATGCCGCGTTGTGAGTGAGAAGGATATCGACATCGGCAACATGGGTGACGCTCAATGCGGCGTTGTGAGTGAGAAGGCTATCGACATCGGCAACATGGGTGACGCCCAATGCCGCGTTGTGAGTGAGAAGGATATCGACATCGGCAACATGGGTGACGCTCAATGCGGCGTTGTGAGTGAGAAGGCTATCGACATCGGCAACATGGGTGACGCTCAATGCCGCGTTGTGAGTGAGAAGGCTATCGACATCGGCAACATGGGTGACGCTCAATGCGGCGTTGTGAGTGAGAAGGCTATCGACATCGGCAACATGGGTGACGCCCAATGCCGCGTTGTGAGTGAGAAGGATATCGACATCGGCAACATGGGTGAAGCTCGTTACCCCGTATCATTCTGAATACAGCAGTGTGCGAAATAAGTTTGACTAAAATAGTTCAAGGGTGCCAGAATAGCTTGTCGCCTAGAGGCGCCAACATCATAGTATTTTGGGCACCACCATTAAACTAAAGCCATTGGTCTATATCCTTACCTGTAGGTGAGTACTATAGTGTAGCCACTTGCAAATGGCACTGAACAAATTTGAAGCTTTTTAGCCTCAGTATGATATGGGTTAAAAAGCCATGCGGTCGGCAAAAAACATGTACTGCTTTTGAAGTATAGCGAGAGCAAATCGATGGGAAGGCCTGGAATGGCAATGACTGATTTTTTTCAACGAGCTATTTTGGATTATTTTTAACGAGCTAAATCTTCTGCAAAGTAAGTTTACGTTTACTTTGTATGAATTCACTTGGAATTAGATGCTGTCTATTTTACTCTTTTCTCTTCTTCTCTCCCATCCGTGTCTGCGGCCCTGGGGGACTTGGGTGGGGTTAAGTACTTGTTAGTTCCCAGGGTCACCCTGGTCAGCTCCACAGGGTGGGGTTTCCCCTCTATTCTGGGGCATGTATTTCTGTCGACCCTTGGTCCATTCACCTGTATTTCCCTTTTTTTAAACTCTCCCTACTGTCTGCGCTGTCTGTAGGTCTTGATGTTGGATGTGTGTTGCTAAATGTTCTTAGCTTTATTTAGCGTGTTAGACCGGTTGGCGACATAACATACATTCAATATTCTGTTTAGGTTATATTTTTTTACAAGCAGTGCGGGCACGTCCTGAGAAAGTCTTGTTGCTGTCGGGACGTTAAGCAATGTAACAACCAATCTTCTCTTCTTCTTCTAAAAGTTTATTCCATCACCTATTTCTGTGTGTCCTCACTCCTGGGTAAGTAAACATTAACATGCCAAAGAATGTGAATACCATATCTGTGTTATTTGTTGTGGTTTCAACTTGTATGTGTGTTATCTTATTTCTGTGCGTGTGACCCTTCAACTCTTCAACACAAATAAAACACCCCAACACACATTTCTTTCAGTCGGTGTGCTATATAGTAAACAATCGGATTTAATCATTCTATCTGAAAAACCAATAAACTATTATATAAATTGTATCCATTTCATTCTGGAAAATGCTACATTTGCTTGAAAGACGGAAGTCAAGAGTAGGGGTCTACTCGCATTGGACAGGTCAAGTCCATCATCACTTTAATCCGTATTTCTGTTGGCCGCCATTCGTACACGGAATTTCTCTCAAATGAGCAATATAAGTACCAATGCAATATGTACAATCAAAGATAGTACATTATGATGTAGTGTGTTTGGTACTATTATCTGTAAGAGTTGTCATGTATCGGCTAGCTGCTAATTGTATACTGCAAAAAATGAAGGGGCATCTGTATTCGGACCGTCTGCTATTCCTAACAGCCAGTAAGAAGTTGACTATATTATAGTGACGCTCATGTAACCACAAACTACTTCCGGTACAGGCCACATTCGGTTCGGCAGTCCTGGGAAATAATCTTTCAGTGCTAAAATAGTACAAATAGAAATCTATTTAGTTAGTTGGGTTTAACGCCGAGCAGGCGACTAAGGCCATCTCACGGCGGCCAATAGAAAGCGGCCAGGAAATAATCATTTGTAACAGACAAAACAGTTTGACATATCAGTCACTGAAGACCCAAAAATTCAGCTGACACACTTTGAGTTAGTCAATACTTTAACAGAAAGTGATTAATAAAAATACTGCAACACACAACAACAACCAAAAAAAACCAAACACAAACAAACTTAAAAAACGCAAAATAATATATGCAGGCACCTGGAAAGTAGACGATGTTTGGAACCATGTAGCGTCTCTCAAGGACTGTGAGAGGAGAGCAGCCAAACGGCTAATTATTCCTAGTTCTCTCTACCCACTGAGGCGAGCCTCGAGGCAGCTGGGCTCCTTCCTCTTGGCAAAGACTTGGTATATTTAACAAGTGCGTACTAGTGCACACCTTAGCGGTATGGCCCCCGGCTACTTCATCAGAACTCTTTACCGCAGGGGGAGAAGTGGTTAATAATTAATAATAATTACGGTATTTATAATGCGCTAATCTTCTAATACTGAATTATAACTCGAAGCGCGCACTCACAACTCACGCACGCATGGTTGTCAGGAGTTCACTAGTCTGCGACTAATGCTTTCGGAAATGACCAATAATAATAATAATAATAATGAAGAAGAATTTGCCGGCTTATCGCCGCTGCAGGAAGGCCCGGAGGGGGGCGGGGGGGGGGGGGGAGCGAGGGAGACATGCATCATGATTCCGGATACTGTCACTGTATTGCCCAGTCGTGGCAGTGCGCGGCAAAGGCCAGCGGGCCGCACGGTTGTGCGCGGGTCAACTCAACTTGACGTCTACCGACGTCGGCCTGCCGATAGCCTTTTGCGCATTGGGTGGTTTGTCTCCCTCGATTCGCTACCAGTGTAACAGCAAAACGAGGGAGACAACCAGTGTCAGTATCCGGAACTTAGCCAGCTTGGGCCCTTAGTCGCCCCCCCCCCCTTCCACCCGCCCCCCCCCCCCCACGGGGGGGGGGGGAGGGGCGGGTCATGGTCGATCCATCTCCTGCAACAGGTGCATAGCCGTTAGATGACGCCTCCAAAATTTGGGAAATAAGTCGGGCTGATTGAGTTAACTCATTCTACCCCATCACCGAAATCCCCAAATGTTGCCCTTGTCCTCTGAAGACTGCGTTGCAGTGCAGGACACAGATCGACCATGATAGTTCAAGGGTGATGCCAGAATAGCTTGGCGCCCAAAGGCGCCAAGCTATTCTGGCACCACCCTTGAACTATCTTGGTCGATCCTTATCTTGCTGTGGCGTGTCTGGGGTAGAATGAGTTAAGCAAGCTTTGCTAAATACTAAATGCTAGAAACAGCTGGATTAGAATTTGTATGAACCAATAATTGGTGTAAGCAGCCTTGCAAACTATTGTATCCGGGCCAGGTTTTCTTCTCCAAAATGTTTACTGTATCAAGATTTTTTTCCCCAGCACAAATCGACCGCACCTGCCAGACACATGCAAGAGGCATAGATCCTCATGAGCTCCCACATTGTGGCGGGGGGGGGGGTGACTCATGAGGATCTATGCCTCTCGCTGATACCATCTACGTTCTTGTTTCTCATACCGAAGAGATGCTGTGGTGTCCGATTTTCCATACTTCAGTAGCGAGACCCAATTATGGAAACCATAAAATCATTATAGAGCCGTGCCATATAACAGTCATCGTGCACTTGTAGAAGCAACCGACTACACTACCTCAAAAGGAGGACGCAAATGGAGCTGGTCTCAGCCAGCGAAAGGTGCAGGTTCTCGTCAGCCCCTGCATTCGCTCAGGGGCTCATGAGAATCCATCCCTCTTGTGGATGAAAAAGAGGCTTGCTGGGGTAATGTTCAGAGTGGAGGGACTTATAATTTGAGGTTACCGGCAGAACGGACTTGTATCCGTTGT
Source organism: Semisulcospira habei (assembly GCA_036245525.1). Classification (NCBI taxonomy): domain Eukaryota; kingdom Metazoa; phylum Mollusca; class Gastropoda; family Semisulcospiridae; genus Semisulcospira; species Semisulcospira habei. Next base: position 54,696,735 of record BTPG01000005.1, read on the forward strand.
TGAGTGTGGTTTGCTCAGCATGCACTCAATAACGCTTCGACGCAAACCTAGATATAATTATGTAGTGGGGTACCTACCCAGAACTCTGTAGTGGGGTACCTACCCAGGACTCTGTAGTGGGGTACCTACCCAGGACTCTGTAGTGGGGTACCTACCCAGGACTCTGTAGTGGGGTACCTACCCAGTACTCTATAGTGGGTACCTACCCAGGAGTCTAGTGGGGTACCTACCCAGTACTCTGTAGTGGGGTACCTACCCAGTACTCTGTAGTGGGGTACCTACCAAGTACTCTGTAGTGGGGTACCTACCCAGGACTCTGTAGTGGGGTACCTACCCAGGACTCTGTAGTGGGGTACCTACCCAGTACTCTGTAGTGGGTACCTACCCAGGAGTCTGTAGTGGGGTACCTACCAAGTACTCTGTAGTGGGGTACCTACCCCGGACTCTGTAGTGGGGTACCTACCCAGGACTCTGTAGTGGGGTACCTACCCAGGACTCTGTAGTGGGGTACCTACCCAGTACTCTGTAGTGGGGTACCTACCCAGGACTCTGTAGTGGGGTACCTACCCAGGACTCTGTAGTGGGGTACCTACCCAGGACTCTGTAGTGGGGTACCTACCCAGTACTCTGTAGTGGGTACCTACCCAGGAGTCTGTAGTGGGGTACCTACCCAGTACTCTGTAGTGGGGTACCTACCAAGTACTCTGTAGTGGGGTACCTACCCAGTACTCTGTAGTGGGGTACCTACCAAGTACTCTGTAGTGGGGTACCTACCCAGGACTCTGTAGTGGGGTACCTACCCAGTACTCTGTAGTGGGTACCTACCCAGGAGTCTGTAGTGGGGTACCTACCAAGTACTCTGTAGTGGGGTACCTACCCAGGACTCTGTAGTGGGGTACCTACCCAGTTCTCTGTAGTGGGGTACCTACCCAGGACTCTGTAGTGGGGTACCTACCCAGTTCTCTGTAGTGGGGTACCTACCCAGTTCTCTGTAGTGGGGTACCTACCCAGGACTCTGTAGTGGGGTACCTACCCAGTACTCTGTAGTGGGGTACCTACCCAGGACTCTGTAGTGGGGTACCTACCCAGGACTCATAAGGTTATGGGGCCGAAGTTGGCCACAGTGGGCCCGAACACATTCGTGTTAGTGTACTCCACATTCGTGTTAGTGTACTCCACATTCGTGTTAGTGTGCTCCACATTCGTGTTAGTGTACTCCACATTCGTGTTAGTGTGCTCCACATTCGTGTTAGTGTACTCCACATTCGTGTTAGTGTGCTCCACATTCGTGTTAGTGTACTCCACATTCTTGTTAGTGTGCTCCACATTCGTGTTAGTGTACTCCACATTCGTGTTAGTGTGCTCCACATTCGTGTTAGTGTACTCCACATTCTTGTTAGTGTGCTCCACATTCGTGTTAGTGTACTCCACATTCGTGTTAGTGTGCTCCACATTCGTGTTAGTGTACTCCACATTCTTGTTAGTGTGCTCCACATTCGTGTTAGTGTACTCCACATTCGTGTTAGTGTACTTCACATTCGTGTTAGTGTACTCCACATTTTTGTTAGTAGTGTCCTTCACATTCGTGTTAGTGTACTCCACATTCGTGTTAGTGTGCTCCACATTCGTGTTAGTGTGCTCCACATTCGTGTTAGTGTACTCCACATTCGTGTTAGTGTGCTCCACATTTATGTTAGTAGTGTACTCCACATTCGTGTTAGTGTACTGCACATTCGTGTTAGTGTACTCCACATTCGCGTTATTGTGCTCCACATTCGTGTTAGTGTACTCCACATTCGTGTTAGTGTACTCCACATATATATTAGTAGTGTACTCCACATTCATGTTATTGTACTCCACATTCATGTTAGTGTACTCCACATTCGCGTTAGTGTACTCCACATTCGTGTTAGTGTACTCCACATTCGCGTTAGTGTAATCCACATTCGTGTTAGTGTGCTCCACATTCGTGTTAGTGTGCTCCACATTCGTGTTAGTGTGCTCTACATTCGTGTTAGTGTGCTCCACATTCGTGTTAGTGTACTCCACATTCTTGTTAGTGTGCTCCACATTCGTGTTAGTGTACTCCACGTTCGTGTTAGTGTACTTCACATTCGTGTTAGTGTACTCCACATTTTTGTTAGTAGTGTCCTTCACATTCGTGTTAGTGTACTCCACATTCGTGTTAGTGTGCTCCACATTCGTGTTAGTGTACTCCACATTCGTGTTAGTGTGCTCCACATTCGTGTTAGTGTACTCCACATTCGTGTTAGTGTGCTCCACATTCGTGTTAGTGTGCTCCACATTCGTGTTAGTGTACTCCACATTTATGTTAGTAGTGTCCTTCACATTCGTGTTAGTGTACTCCACATTCGTGTTAGTGTACTCCACATTCGTGTTAGTGTACTCCACATTCGTGTTTGTGTACTCCACATTCGTGTTTGTGTACTCCACATTCGTGTTAGTGTACTCCACATTCGTGTTAGTGTACTCCACATTCGTGTTAGTGTACTCCACATTCGTGTTAGCGTACTCCACATTCGTGTTAGTGTGCTGCACATTCGTGTTAGTGTGCTCCACATTCGTGTTAGTGTGCTCCACATTCGTGTTAGTGTGCTGCACATTCGTGTTAGTGTACTCCACATTCGTGTTAGTGTACTCCACATTCGTGTTAGTGTACTCCACATTCGTGTTAGTGTGCTCCACATTCGTGTTAGTGTACTCCACATTCGTGTTAGTGTACTCCACATTCGTGTTAGGTTACTCCACATTTATGTTAGTAGTGTACTCCACATTCGTGTTAGTGTACTCCACATTCGTGTTAGTGTACTCCACATTCGTGTTAGTGTACTCCACATTCGTGTTAGTGTACTCCACATTTATGTTAGTAGTGTACTCCACATTCTTGTTAGTGTACTCCACATTCGTGTTAGTGTACTCCACATTCGTGTTAGTGTACTCCACATTCATGTTAGTGTGCTCCACATTCGTGTTAGTGTACTCCACATTCGTGTTAGTGTACTCCACATTTATGTTAGTAGTGTACTCCACATTCGTGTTAGTGTGCTCCACATTCGTGTTAGTGTGCTCCACATTCGTGTTAGTGTGCTCCACATTCGTGTTAGTGTACTTCACATTCGTGTTAGTGTACTCTACATGCGTGTTAGTGTACTCCACATTCGTGTTAGTGTACTCCACATTCGTGTTAGTGTACTCCACATTCGTGTTAGTGTACTCCACATTCGTGTAAGTGTACTCTACATTCGTGTTAGTGTGCTCCACATTCGTGTTAGTGTACTCCACATTCGTGTTAGTGTACTCCACATTTATGTTAGTAGTGTACTCCACATTCGTGTTTGTGTGCTCCACATTCGTGTTAGTGTGCTCCACATTCCTGTTAGTGTGCTCCACATTCGTGTTAGTGTGCTCCACATTCGTGTTAGTGTGCTCCACATTCGTGTTAGTGTGCTCCACATTCGTGTTAGTGTGCTCCACATTCGTGTTAGTGTGCTCCACATTCGTGTTAGTGTGCTCCACATTCGTGTTAGTATGCTCCACATTCGTGCTAGTGTGCTCCACATTCGTGTTAGTATGCTCCACATTCGTGCTAGTGTGCTCCACATTCGTGTTAGAGTACTCCACATTCGTGCGCGGGCCCACTGTGGCCGACTTCGGCCCAACGGCCTTTGCGTACTGGGTCGCTTTTTTTAGACTGTCTCGGTATTTACAACAGTCTGTCAATAATTCCCATGGTTTAGTACCTAATTTGCATCTTCTTACCTCCTCTAGCACCCCCCCCCCCCACCCCATCCCTGACACCCGCTCCCCACCCCTGACACCCGCTCCCCACCCATGACACCCGCTCCACACCAAAACCACACCTTTTAACCTATCCAGTGAATGAAAGCAATTAGTCGCTTACTTTTACTTTGATGTGAATTTTCTTAGTGGTGTAAACTGCATCTTAGCTGTATCTATGCGTAGAGTTACTTGGACTAATTTTTTTACTTACTTGGCCTAATTATGTTCCTAAAACACAGACATAGAAAAGGCTGTGGGTTAAAACAAAAGTTATGCAGGGGCTCATGAAAATCTATGCCTCTTTGGAAATGTCACCTGCCTACATAATGACGTCACTCAGGTTTTTCTTGTATACCTCATAAACTACAGGTGTGTCCGCACGCCCTATATCACATTTTAATATTTCTTTTTAAAGCCGTATTACATCCAAAATGACAAGACAAGGAAACCTAAGTACGAGTTAGGCCCCCCTGACAGCGGCTCCTAGGCGGAGCCACTGTCAGGGGGAGGGGGTGGGGGCTAACTCGTGTAGCTAGGTTGTTTTTTTTTTTTTTTTTTTTTTTTTTTTGGGGGGGGGGTCCTGTTTGGTTTTTTGGTCTTTGACTTGAGTAGTGTCACCAAGCAGCAGATGAATACAAGAGGCATAGATCCTCATGAGCTCCCGCAGACGCAGGGGCTCATGAGGATCTATACCTTTTGGTAGCTTTATTGATATCGGTGTTTAGCAGGGCCGAATATGTGTTAGCTTCGGATACACGTAGACCGGCCAGTTATGGGCCGATGTCCTGACAGTCTTCAGTGTAAATAGACGTGCACGTATTTCTCACGCCTGATCACAGGTCTAATTCTGTCCGTCAGCCGCGGTTAGTTCGGGTTTAACGTCCACGGCACCGAAGTGATAATGGACGGCCCTGACGGGCGGGTTATGGGGGACAGGGAAATCTATTGCCTATGGAGTACGACCTGAACACTGATCACCTCAGGCGCACTCCAACTGTGCCACTTTGATTTACCAGGACCTTTCAACGGACAAGCCCGTCTTTTCACCCTGGATTGCGAGTACAGCTACCGGGGCCGGGACGGGGATTCGAACCCACGACCCGGCGATTCCCTTCGCTCTCCTGCTCCGACGCTTAACCGCCTGAGCTATTTCGGACTCAACACCGTCAGCCGCTGCTAGTGCTAATTTTTAAGGGATACGGATTTCGTCCGGCGGGGGGGGGGGGGGGGGGGGGGGGGGGGGGGGGTCAGGGGGAGGGGTGTGTGTGTGTGTGTGTGTGTGTGTGTGTGTGTGTGGAGGGTCTGACTGTCTGTCTGTCGCTCCGTCGCGCAGCGGCTGTTGGTGTTGCCGGGGCCAGGTGGGTGGTGGAGGAGGCGGCTGGTGTTGCCGGGGGACCGTCGCTCTACTGCATCCAGACTGTGGGTACTTGTTGTGCTAGCCAGTGGAGCAGTCCGTGGAGGAGATGCGGTGAGGGGGGGGGGGTGTGGTGGTTGTCGTGGCTGCGTTCGGTCAGGCGGTGGTGGCCGGTACAACCGTGGCTGGGTCGCCTGGGGTGGTGGCCAGTGGATGCGAGGTGGTGGGGTACTGCGCTGGCGGTATCCTGGTGGTGGGGGTGGTGTCGGGAGGAGGGGGATTTTCTTGCTTGTCGGCTTCCGTTGCCGGGCGGATTTTGGTGGTCGTCGCCTGCGGCTGGTGGTGTTTGTGGCTGTGCTGGCTGTGGCCGGCGCGCCTGGGTGTTGGTCTTGAGCTGTGCTGCTGACATCTTGTGTCGTTGGAGCGGTGGTGGCGCTTTCCGCGTCTTTGATGGCAGTCGGGGTGGTGCCGACTTTTTTGTGCTTCGTCTTGGTTGCTGTGATGGCCGATGTCCCCTTTTAACATTTTTTTCAGTTGTCGCTTGGCTGTCCGTCTCCTTCGTCTGAGGGACTGCCTGGCATTCTTGCTCTGCTGTGCTCGGTGGCCGGAGGTCGTCGAGTGCTCTTGTGTGGAGCAACCACCGAGTGGTGACTATTGCGCGGTGGTAGTCATCCCCGCGCGCTGCCATGATGACTGGGGCCGCTGTCTGTAGCAGGAGGACTAGGTCGTTAATCTCCATTCCACGAAGCCGGACCTCCCTCTCCTCAGTTGTCCAGGGCCCCTCCCGAGTTAGATGTTCGGGGATGAGGATCTCTGGCGGGGAGGGGGTGGGGGTAAGGCCGACTCCGAGAATGGCTCCGATCTGTCCTCTTATTCTTCTTTTTGTTCTTCTTATTCTATTTCTTCGTCTACCACCGGTGACGGTGGAGGCTGGGCGTTGGCTTGATGGTTTGCTGCTGGATAGCTGGGAGATAAGGCGTTTCGTATGAGAGCATCAAATTGGGGATCTCGCATTTCACAAACATTAACCCATTGTGCCCGATGTACAAAATACCCACATTTTTGAGTTATCGTCTGATAACTGCATTACAATTCAGGAGACAGATCGACCATGATAGTTCAATGGTGGTGCAGAAAAGCTTGGCGCCTATGGGCGCCAAGCTATTCTGCCATCACCATTGAACTATCATGGTCGAGCCATATTTTGCTGCGGTGTGTCGCGGGCAGAATGGGTTAATACTACATGTCAGCCATTTTGTTTTCTGTTTCAATAAAAATTCATTTTTTTCCTGAAAATCAAGATTTTCACAAAATTTATTACAATTTTTCATCGATTCAGGTTCCCCCCCCCCCTCCCCCCCCCCCCCCCCACCCACTGAAAATCACTGATCCTGGAAAGCCAGCAGCCACTTGTTGTCCTACGAATCAAGCACACATCCATTTATTGTTTGTCGTTCATTAAAAATAATAATAATAATAATAATATTATAATAATAATAATAAAAACAACAGCTGCCGTTTTGGGATTTTCAACAACAACAAAAAAAAACCCTCTCTTTTCTGTGCAACTTTGCGATTTTCAACCATACAGCTTCAATCCGTAAGGTTCAAAATCACATATCAGCACATATATGCAGAGTTCTCCGCACTGTGAAGGCAAAACACCATTTTTGTGAAAAGCATTTGAAAGTCCATACACACCAAATTGGATCTCTCTGGTTCCTTCGCGATAACCACTGGCGAGCTGGAATCTCTGACGACTCCCAGGTCCGGCGTCTCCCCAACATTCTCCCTTAGTCCTTCTCTCGTGTTGCGAAGCAGACGACATGACTCGTCGCGAATCGGCTTGTTGGATGTCAGATTAACCTCGTGCTGGACGGTGTCTGTTGTCCCTGGGTCAGGTGTAAACCGATGCTTGAACTCTTGAGTCAGGACGCGCAATTCTTCTCGTTGAATCTGGGTCAGATTCTGACCAAACTGGATGCCTTCTACATCCTCCTTGTGGCGGAGTTCATTAAGGTCAGACAGGTTCTCGTCGTCTAGTCTTTCGTCATCAGCAAGACGCACCGATTCCGCCATTTGTGTTTTGTCTTGACGACCTCTCTCAATATACTTCTTCAGCAGATTAGCATGGTAAGTCTTCACCTTGTTGTTAACCTTGACTCTGTAGTCGTTGATGCCAACCACCGTATCGACAACGTAGGGTCCCTTCCACTGCATCAGGAGTTTGTTGTTGCCGGTAGGAAGAAGAACCAACACCTGATCACTTGGCTGGAATCGTCGAGGTTTTGCTTTACGGTCATAGTAATGCTTCCCCTTGTTCTGCGCCTTCCCTAGTTCTTCTCGAGCCATCCTGAGGGTATCTTCCAGCTTGTCTCTCAGGTCGAAGACGTACTGGTAGCTGATCTTCACCTCAGGCGCGTCGATATCCTTGGACCACAGCTCCTTCAGGATGTGCATGGGCCCCTTTACAGTCCTACCGTACAGTAATTCAAAAGGGGAAAACCCTGTCAAATCATGAGGAACTTCACGGTATGCAAAGAGCAAGGCATTGATATATCTATGCCACAACCTTGGCTGTTCAGCACACAGTTTCTTCAGCATAGCCTTCAATGTTCCATTAACCTTTTCAACCAGGGCCCGCATGCATATCACGCCATTAGCCGTGGTAATGAGCCATTTTGGTTAATGGTCACAAATCTTCCATTTAACGGAATGCATGACCCATTTTAACTGCCTAATGATTCATTAAATTTAATGCCACTGTACCCCACCATTAGCGATCTTAATGGGCGATTAGTGTGCGGTGGTGGTGAAAAGCCGGCAAGATGCACGGGAATCTCGTGCTTGGGTGGCTATTCAGTTCTCGTTGGATGTCTGCCCGAGGAAGATAAAAGATAGTTGGTCAATAATATTCGTGAAAAGCGAGATTTTCATAGTAGCTGTTTAGTAAAGCTCGAACTGCGCATGCGCCCACTAGTCAAAGCGGAGGGGATTCCCTCCAGTCTAAACATAAAGTAGCCCTTAACTAATGGCACGGTTTTTTGACAACGTGCATTCCAATTAGAGTCCGTACAAATGGTCCATTTACAAATGACCGTTTAGTCCTAATGGACCATTACTTTTACTGATGCAATGTTCATATGGCCCCAGCCCATTACACATGGGGTGATAAGGGGTGGTAGTAATGTGATGGATGCTCAATAGCCGGTTGACTTCCTCCATGCAGTCGGAGACGAACTGAGTTCCCAGGTCACTCAGGATCTCCTCAGGAATCCCCAAACGGCTGAACATGTCAGCGAGCGCCTCTGCCACTGTTGGAGTGTCGATCTTCTTCAATGGTATGGCCTCAGGATAACGTGTAGCGTAGTCCACCAGTCAAAATGTAGCGATGACCATCTTCACTTGGAGGGGATATTGGCCCCACCAGGTCCACAGCCACCCGCTTGAAAGGCATATCGATCAATGGCATTTTCTCTAGAGGAACCTTGGGCACTTTTCCTTTGAGGATTGTTTTCTGGCATATGTCGCATGACCTGCAGAATCGGATGACGTTGCCTCCCATATCAGGCCAGTAGAAGACGGCTCGGATCCTATCGAGCGTCTTGTTGATTCCCAAATGTCCTCCCAACATGGAATCATGGGCCAGTTTCATCACCTGCATTCTCAAAGGTTCAGGCACTACTACATGACGCACAGGTTTATCTCCATTGCTGTTGAATATCCGGTACAGGATATTTTTCCTGGTCTCGAAGGTTATCTCATTTCCCTTTCGCGTCACGGGCTCGGCCTGACCTCGGACTTGTCAAGCGTGGGGTCGGCTCTCTGTAGCTCCACCAGCCTGTTCCTATTCACCACAGCTGCTTCCGTGTTGTGCGCCACTTTTTGAGGGATGGTCTGGTGACTCTGATTTGCTTGACTTCCTGTGGTAACAGCACATGTTTCAGCTCTCCACTCTGGATCTGGATCGTCTGCGTTTCTGGCAACATCAATGTTTCCGATGATAAGATCGTAGACTGGGGTCTTTACGCATAGCACCTTCACCTCTCCTCTCAGGTACGGGGTGTCGACGCTGACATTGGCAAGGGGGATAATCCTCACAGTTCCGTCGGCCAAAATGAGGGTGGTCCACTCCTGTAGCTTCTGGTCTTCAGTTACTAGGTCCTCTCTCACGATGATGCAACTACAACCGGTATCTCTCAGCACTCTCACTGGTGTGTTTCCGACGAATTCCGACACCACCGGCATGTTCGGCACTTCACTTTCAGGCAGCGCAATGTTTGAGACTGGTAAAAAAAAATGTAGCCCCATCTCCTACTGGGATGCGTCCATTCTTTCTGAAAGATTCAATCAGCTCCGGTGTCACTCGCGTTTCTCCAGACTCAAAGTCACTGGATGACGTCACATCATTGGCTAGTACAGCGGGGGCTCTGTGTTGAGACGTGGTACTGCTTCTGCCTGCTATCCCGCGATCTTGGTTGGATCTTCTAATGTTGTCGCCTCGGGGAACATCTTTAGAAGGACACCGTATCGCTTTGTGACCTTTCTTTCCGCAGAGAAAACATGTCAGGTTCTCCACCGGCTTGTATTTCGGGGTGTCTCTGACATTGTGGATTTCCTCTGCTGGTGCAGACACACGCTGCGGCTTACTGGGCCCGAACTTCATGTTGTGGGCGTCAAGGTATCTTTGAGCGAAGTCGGCCAGGGCCTTTAGGGACTGGTCTTTTTGATCCCTGAGGTGGGCGACCAGGTCCTTAAAACATGCGTTGAGGACTTGTTCTTTGATGATGAGGTCACACAAGTCCTGGTACTCTTTGTTTAAACCCGCCAGCTCTATCCATTTCTCCAAGTAGCTCCTGATTCTCTCAATGAGTAGGCCGGGTGTTTCTCCTTCTTCAGGCTTGCAGTTCCGAAATCGTCGCCTGTAACCTTCTTCAGTGAAGTCGTACTGTCTCAGCAGGGCAGCTTTCAACTGCGTATGATCTTCGGCTTCTTCTCTTGGCAAGCGGGTGTAAAATTCAAGCGCTTTGCCAGTTAGAAGTGCACTCAGCTTGATAGACCAAGTCTCTTGTCTCCAGTTATTGCTGTTTGCGAAGTGCTCGAATCGCTCCAGGTAAGCGTCCATCTTATCTGAATTTTCTGCGAAAGGTGGTAACTTTGGCGCACGGGTTGTTTGCTCTCTGCTGGCTAATGCTGTTGCTTCATTAGTTCTCTGGCTCTGTGCCTCTATCTCCATCTGCTTTAGATGAATTTCGTGTTGACGCTGCCTCTCCGCCTCTTCTCGCTGTTTCTCTGCCTCTTCTCGCTCCTCTTCTCGTTGTTTCTCTGCCTCTCTTCGCTGTTTCTCTGCCTCTTCTCGCTCCTCTTCTCGTTGTTTCTTTGCCTCTTCTCGTTGAATTTCGAGTTTCCTGATTTCACGCTCTTTGGCTCTTTCTTCTCTCTCCACTCTCTTTTCTTCTTCGAGTCTCTTTTCTCTTTCTCTCTCCAGTCTCTCTTTTTCTTCTCTCTCTCGTCTCTTTTCTTCTCTCTCTAATCTCTCCTTCTCTCTCTCCTTTACAAACTCAAGGAGTTGAGCTCCTTCGAGTCCACATTCCTTTCCAATTTTCAGGAATGTCTCCATTTTCGATGTTGCCAACTCTGCGTTTCACTGCTGGCTGTTTTCTCCGACTACCCTTTCCACCGAGCCAACTGAAGAAGTCCCGTCGGAGGTGCCAATACGTTACGTGGTTGAGTCGTAGTCGTAGTATGATATCACACCAGACGCACGCACATAAGCTTCTTTTTAAAGAAACTTCATTCAGCTGCAACCCGTCACACGTGGCTTAAGGATGTAGACAATACTGGAGTAACAGTTCCAACAATATTTTAATTCAGCGATGCGATCTCCACACAATGCATTCCCAAATGCACCAACACTGATACAATGTCTTTTCTGTAAAAATGTCAACACTGGCGACACACGTTTCTCATACAACGTACACCACCGTTACGCTGCGTCTCTCACAATGTACACCCTATACGGGCCACGTACCTACGATAAACTGTGTGTCCCTACAACTGACAATGTATGACAATGTACACACGTGCTTCCTAGCACCAACTTTTATAGTAGAACGACTTTCCAGAAAAATCTAAGAAATTCACTCAATACAACCAAACAAAACGAAACACGTAACTGAAACTCAAAAATATTAATAAAAGAAGAACTTTATAGAATAAACTAAAATAGTCTACAAAAGTTCGACTGCTCATTTCAGCCCCAAATCCCAATGCGTTATGACGTCTCACAAAAGTATGGTAGGCAGTTCACGACCTAGCCGGAATTTTTCCAGAAGTTTCACAAACTTTCAAAAACCACACTGACTGGCTGCCAACTTCACGCGCACAGAAAACAACTATGACTATTTGAGCGTCTAGAATACAGTGTAGCGAAATGTTGCCTACACCTCTGACGACACATGTAAGGTCAGTCTACAGCGCAATTTTGCTCGAACATTCTAATCTATTCTCAGTGAATCTACGCATTCCAAAAATCGACCGCTCTTCTCCGTGCGACTTTGCTAGAAGCTTCCGAATTAAACTTAGCGTATCATAACAAAGCGAAATTCCGCTCTACGCGCGAACGAAAAAAAAATCTTACTGAAAAGGTACATGATTCGTAACCATGATAGCTCAAATAAATATCGGATCGTTTCCTACGATTAACACATGCATGCTCTCACAGAACAACACAACCACAGTCGTAACAACAGCAATGCAGTCTTCTGAGGACAACGGCAAAATGTGGGGATTTTGGTCTTGGGATAGAATGAGTTGCATACACGTTTCACTTGAATTTTTCAGAACTCTGCGTCACCACGCTCTTTTCCTGCCTGGGCTTGCTGTTTACCGGCACTGGGGACAGCATTCAAGTGTAGTTTACGCCCGTTCAGCTTTTCGCTTGGTCCCTTTCAACAAGATGCAATACACACACACAATCTTTATAACATTATCTGTATTCATTATTCATAATACTCTGGTGGTGGGGCACTTGGACTAGTTATTTCTCTGTGCGGCTCTGTTGTGGGTGTGTACTTGACTGTTGTGGGTGTGTACTTGACTGTTGTGGGTGTGTACTTGACTGTTGTGGGTGTGTACTTGACTGTTGTGGGTGTGTACTTGACTGTTGTGGGTGTGTACTTGACTGTTGTGGGTGTGTACTTGACTGTTGTGGGTGTGTACTTGACTGTTGTGGGTGTGTACTTGACTGTTGAATCTGAACTGAAACAGCAGGGAAAGTGTGTTTCCTTAATAACACGTTTAACTCTTTGTGAGACCTTGCAGTTTTTCTGACGTTTCTTTTTATGCTCAGCGTATTTTCCCTCTTCTAAAACAGCGTGTGTAGATTCATTCATATTATCTGATTGACTGTTGCGAACTTTATTCTGTATTTTAGACTTTTGTTGTTTGTAATCACAGAGGTCATCTTGTACCATTTTAAACTCTTCATCACTTATTGTGTTGTCTTCTGATGCTTTACTTATAATCAAATTCATACTCTTTAGCTTTACTTGACAGCGAGGACAGTTCTCATATAGAAGGGACTTTGTGGGTTATGGTTCATCCCACCTTGTTTACTACAATTTCGACTGCAACCTCTTCCCCCTTTTTAATAGGTTCTCGCTTAGAGTGCATGGAAATTTAGCAGTAAAATATGGTCTTCTTTGTAGGTAGGCAGAAGTTCCTTCTCTTCCTCCAGTGTTGCCGATGGTGTGCTGACGAGGTCACCTAAACCGAAACAGCTGTCCACACCTGCTAAATATCTTAGCCTCCCTTGGGGGACCTAGATTTAAATTTCCATGCACCAAGGGGCTGGAAATCCAGTGGATATGTGATACGCCCCCCTTCGGGGAGGGGGGGGGGGTTGGGGGCTTCTAGATGCATTGCTTTCAGTCACTTACTTAGAGCACCCCGTCTTTCCTATCTTTTATTTATTTATTTATTTATTTATTTATTTATTTATTTATTTATCTAACTATATGCACAAATATCTAGTCAAAATAAGAAAAAAGATACGGATTCCAGTGTGGATCAACCGTTTTTTTGTTTGTTTGTCTGGCGCAGACACATTCAAAGTTGCATCATCTGCGAATAAGCTACAGGTAATGCCAGGTTGTGAGAAATATAAAGGTAAGTCATTTATATAAAGTGTGAACAATAAAGGCCCGAGAATAGATCCTTGGGGCACGCCATGCATAATCAGCCCCTCAGAGGACGATTTGCCATTTCCGCTGACATACTGTCGTCGGCCTTTAAGGTAGCATTAAAAAATGAAATAGCTCGGTCACTTACGCGGTAGACTGAGAGTTTTTCGGTAAGGAGGGTATGGTTAATTAAGTCGAAGGCTTTGGAAAAGTCTAAAAAGATCACTCCAGTCAACAGTGCTTTGTTGAGAGAGAGAGAGAGAGAGAGAGAGAGAGAGAGAGAGAGAGAGAGAGAGAGAGAGAGAGAGAGAGAGAGAGAAATGAAATGAAACTTTATTTTTATTTGAAATGAAATGAAACTTTATTTCTCAAGTCACTTACTTAGAGCACCCCGTCTTTCCTATCTTTTATTTATTTATTTATTTATTTATTTATTTATTTTGTGCTTGTAGCAAAGTAGATCTATGATCATTGGTCTATCATGCACAATTCTCTCCCCTGACAGTGCTTTTTCCTACTCACTTGGTAGTTTCTTCTAAAGTTATATTAGCTGTTTTACAAATGCCTTCGAAAAAGTGGTGCAGAAAATTGTCTGATTTTCACACCTAGAGCATACAGGTCACAATTGACCTAACCGTACCCGACAGCCGAGACAAACTGTAGGCTTATGTAAATACCGTATACAAAAAATGTCATGTAATTATTAATGAGAAGATTGGGGGTTTTTTCGCAATAAAAGATTCAATTGTTTTAAGATTAACCCATATAATTCGTGAAATTAATCCCAAAAACGTGAAAATATATTTTTTCAATTAAAAAAAAAAACAATTGTCACTTAAAACGTTCTAGAGGTAAAATGCTGGTTAGTGAACTCATTCAATGTCTTCCTTTTTTCTAACTATATGCACAAATATCTAGTCAAAATAAGAAAAAAGATACGGATTCCAGTGTGGATCAACCGTTTTTTTTTTGTTTGTTTGTGAAACGGCCATTTCTCGCCAATGAGCATCTTAATCAAAACATCGCAAAAAAGGTCTCGAGATTATTCTTTTAGGGACAATATCCTAAAAATTCAAGCTTGTAAGTCCTCAAACGCGGGCTCTAGTCGCTGTCACACACACACACACACACACACACACACACACACACACACACACACACACACACACACACGCGCGCGCGCGCGCGCGCACACGCACACGCAAACACACACACACACTCACACACACACACACACACACACACACACACACACACACACACACACACACGGCGCTTTGGCGCCAAAAAGACGTTCTGTAGCAAGGTTTGCGTAACTAAACGTGTCGTCATTTTTATCTTGTTACTTCTTTGCCCAAATTTCTGCCGTGCACGCCGAAAACGACATGTGCATGCTCCAGAATGCGCTCCGACCAGCCCCATTTCAAAGTCTACCGTATTTTTTAAATACGGTAGACAAAAACAAGATGGGATGAACCATAACCTACAAGTCTCTTCTATATGAGAGCTGTCCTCGCTGTCAAGGGTCTACCTTGTGTCTTTGACCTGATTCTGATGTTGAATTATCTCATATTGAAAAAGTCTCGCAGATCTGCCAATGCGTCAGTGAGTTTTTATAGGGGGCGCAGGATATACGCGTCATTGATTTGTCAAACGTCATTTGTCATGACGTAAGTTTTAGTTTTTACGTAATTTTACGTGATATGAGTTTTTACTTTCGCTTCATAGGCTTGAGAAAATGGCGACAAAACTAGAACTTCACGGTACATTTTCAGTCTTGCTATAATTTGTGTGAAAGCAGGTTGACTTTACCTAGCTACATGATATACTAAGTACACGGGTCACCTGCTTGCTCTTCTCAAAGCCCGCCGTGAGATGGCCTTAGTTGCCTGTTCGGCGTTAAACCCAAATAACTAACTATCTTCCGAAAGCGCGTCGATGTGTGTGTGTGCGTGTTAGTGCGTGCGTGCGCGCGCGCTCCAAACATCTCCAAGAGGCATAGATCCTCATGCGCCCAGAGAGCGCATGAGGATCTATTCCTCATGGAGATGCGCGCATGTTTGTGAGAGAGAAATGAAATGAAATGAAATGAAACTTTATTTTTCCAGGATAAATGATTAGGTACCTTCAATGACCTTTTTTTTCAATCATGTCCTTGCTAAGCTATAGCACGCACGTAAACACATATACACATAATTTTATATATAAAAAGTATACGTAATAGTGCAAAGTACAAGAGAGAGAGAGAGAGAGAGAGAGAGAGAGAGAGAGAGAGAGAGAGAGAGAGAGAGAATGACAATGAATCTTTATTTTCCAAGGATAAAAAGATTTAGGTCTAAAGACCTTTCTTCCATCTTGTCCTTGCTAAACTACTTACACAAACACTCACGGGGCCGCACGCACTGACACACCATAAGCACCCAACAAGGCGAGTCATACTGGCTGCCCCCCTCGATGATCAGCTGCCGCTCGAAAGCGACAGCAGGGATACAACCAGTGTGTAGGCGATCATATACAAAAACATCATAAACACACTTAAAACACGTAATGAGATATACATGCGCTACCATCTAACAAATGTACCATAAGATCACCACAAAAAAAAAACCAACAATCAGATAGACAAACTTCAAAATACCACGTCATTCTAAGACAACGGCAGTTTACGCTTGCACTTGTAACAAATGCTGATGAAGTGGTGTCTTGAAAGCATTTATGGTAGTGATAGATTTTTTTTCTTTTCTTTTGGAAGTGAATTCCATTCTCAACTTTGGCTGCTGAATATGACAAGGACGATTTAAAAATGTCAAGGCGGGGCCTAGGCACTACCAGGTGGTTCCTCAGTGCGGGTAGGAGTGTGGAGAGCCTTAAAGAGAGCAGCGAGATATCCAGGTGATTTTGAAAGCGTGATCTTACGCATAAATACACATTTATTGAATAAAAAGTGCTTACGAAGGGGCAACATGTTTAATTTTGTTAGTTTATCGTCGGTAGTCAAAGGGGTGTGTGAATCTTTTAGGATAAGCTTTGCCGCACCTCTATGAAGTGAATTTATTTTTTTTTAAAGAAATATCTCTGCATCCATCCCATACTGTCGATGCGTAATCTAGATGGCATTTTATGTGTGCATTATAAAACAACTGCCTGGTTGAAACGTCGGTGAATAGAACTAGTCTAGATAACAGATATAGATTTTTTGACAAAACCTCAGTTACAAGTAGAATTAGTATGCGAGTGTCAACTGAGCTGGTCGTCTATAGTGACACCAAGCAAATGATGTTCTCTAACTTGCGCTATTGGTTGCTGTTCAATGGCAAGTTTGAGTGGCGGCGGGCTCAGCTGATGCTTTTGCCTTGTTGTCACAAGCATTCATTCCGTCTTTGATGGATTTGGAATCATGGAATTAGTCTGGCATCAATCAAAGACTTCATTTATTGTTTGCTGTAGTGAACACGTCTGGCGCAGACACATTCAAAGTTGCATCATCTGCGAATAAGCTACAGGTAACGCCAGGTTGTGAGAAATATAAAGGTAAGTCATTTATATAAAGTGTGAACAATACAGGCCCGAGAATAGATCCTTGAGGCACGCCATGTGTAGCGCACGCAGACTTGCCCACAGTCGTACGCACAAACTCTCACGCAACAGACGCATACACCGCCACTGACTCAGACGGGCGCATTCATGCGGTAAAACACAACACACGGGCTCCCTTTCTAAAGTAACCTTTATACACTATAAATGAAAAAGAACGACTAAATGACTATCAACTATATACACTGTTCTATTATCACACCACACACGTATCACAATATCTTTGCCAGGTTAGGTCTTAGTCTCACATTGCCTCCAACCTGTTTGATGTTGTTGCCTGGTCACGTTGGTCCTTCTCACGTCTAGGCGTGAAAGTCCTTCGTCGTACGCTTATTGCCGTCCTGTCTCTTTGGCACGGACGTCCTCGTTCTCGTACGGTACTCAGTTCTCGTTTGGACTTGGGTGTCTTGGTTCCCAGTCAGACTCACTCTCAGAAGAGCTGGAGGGATGACCTCACGTAGGTCCCACCTGCGACTCGACGTCTCGGCGTCCGTCTTTCCACTCTCGTTACAAGAACTCTGAATAGACAAAAGTCCCAACGTAACACTTGCTAAACACACAACATATTGGATCAATGAGAAACGTCACGTAACCTGGCTGATACAAATAACTCACACTTCATTCACACACACACACACGTGCTTCATAAACTATTTTCGTATCACCCCCATATCTCTGTCACTATCTTGAAACAGATTATAGCCTAACACTCTTGCTATACATTACTCTATACCCTGGAAAAGACTATGCTTAACCAACCACGTACTATCTTCCTAGCGGCTAGACATACACACTTCATATTCTTTTAGTCATCTAACTCGGTAAACAACTGTATACAAAAACACCGGTTACTTCACCGAATTCTAAACATACTATACTAAACCAAACCGGAACACCGCTATACAACCACATTAATCTTACCACGCATACTGTCTTTAACTAAACAACTATCAATACTACGTTTATAGAAACATACCTGAAATCTAGGCTTCAGAGTCTTGGAATGCGGGCTAGGTAACTCAAACACAACCGTTCCATACGACAAAACAGCCCGCACTCCCGATCTAGACCTCTGACAGTCACAGCTTCCGCCTAGAACTCACTAAACAGAACTCACTAAAAACTCCCGTGCTAACCATGTCTTACATATTCCACGTGGGCAGCAGGCCCCACGGACTTTCGGCACAAACAAACCGTTAACAAAAACCGTACCGTACTAATCCTATTGTGCGAGCACTATGCACAAGCATAGAGCTTCATCACAATTCCCCCTTCCTCGGGAAAAAAACTGAAGAAACGACCGAGTTTCTTTTTAAGACTACTCGACGTAATATCATCCGAAAACAGGAAAGGACTAACTTTTACTATATAAAACAGAAGAAAGGACTAACAGTCTATAACACGCCACCAGGGCCACCATGGAAAACGCGGACCGGCAGCCTCGTCCACACGTCCGGTTCCCTCTATCGCGGCCTGCGGCCAAAACTCGAACTCGTCCCCCACAAGTGAATAAAACGGCTCGGTTGCCCCAGCCGCGAAAAACGCTAGTGCAGGCCTCGACCCATCATGGTATTTCTTCAGCATGTTAGCGTGGTAGATCTTCTCCTTTCCCCGCACAGAAATGAGGTAGTCATGACCATACTCGCGAACAACCTGGTACGGCCCCTGCCATTGAGGCACGAGCGCCTGCGTGGTTGCGGGTGAAAAGAGCAAGACTTGCTCTCCTGGAGCAAACCGTCTCATCTTGGAGCTTTTGTCCCGGTAGTGCTTTTGCACCTTTCGGGCCGCATCCACATTGTTGTGGGCTATCTCGCAAGATTCCCTGACGATGTTTTTCAGGTCCAGCAGATGCTGAAAGATGGTCTTGCTCTCCCCCGCGTCCTTATCCCCAGACCACGCGTCCGCAAGTAAGTCGATCGGCCCTCGCGCTCGCCGACCAAAGAGCAACTCAAATGGGGAAAACCCCGTGCTCTCGTTCGGGAGCTCACGATACGGCGGCAAACAGCAGCGCCGGAAGGTAACGGTGCCAGGACCGTGGCCGTGTTTGAATGACCTTCTTTAGTGACTGCTTTAGCGTGCCGTGAAACCGCTCGACCATCCCATTAGATTGGGCGTGGTATGGCGAGGTCAAAACTCGTTTGACCCCCAGCATACGGTGGAATTCGCCCATCATGTCGGACGTGAACTGGGTGCCCCTGTCACTCAGAACCGACTTCGGGAAGCCCATTCGAGCGAAGATTGAAAACATGGCTTCCGCCACCGACACTGTATCAATCTTCTGCAGTGGGACAGCCTCCGGGTACCGCGTCGCCACATCAATTAGGGTAAAAATGTAGCGATGGTTACCCTCCGACGGGGGCGACAACGGCCCCACAATGTCCACCGCCACGCGATCGAAAGGCACCTCAATGCGTGGCATCAATTGAAGTGGCACATTGGGAACCCGGCCCTTCGGGGTTGTCCTCTGACAAATGTCGCAGGAGCGACAATATCGTGCGACGTCAGTCGACACCCCTGGCCACGAAAATCGGAGACGAACCCGCCCCAGCGTTCGCTTAACGCCGAAGTGTCCCGCCAACACCCCGTCATGGGCCGCCAACAACACTGTGTCACGCAGCGTAGAAGGCACCGCGACCTGCACGGCTGTCGGAACCGTGCTCGGCGCGCCCTCACTCCAGAAATGACGGTGTAACAAGCCGTTCGTAACCACAAACCGATAAGCGTTCACCCCACTCTCCTTGATCGTACCCGCTGCCGCTTTTCCGAACCAGTCCTGTAATGACTTATCTGCCCTCTGTAATTCACCAAGCTCGGCAGGCGAGATAGCGTCAAGAGGCGAACTAGCCACACACGGCAGCGCCGCCTTTTGCTCGCCCTCGCGCCTGACTTGCGCTCTCGTCGCGACGAACGCGACTGCCTGGTGAGCTACCCGAGCCTGCTGAAATGCTCCAAACATACCAACTACTTGTTCCACATCCTTCATTTTGCCGAGAATCAAATCCACTACTGGCTCGTCGATGACACACGATACCAGATCACCTGTGAAAAACTCGGTGTCAACCTCTATTCTAGCTAAAGGGAAAACTTCCACCTTTCCTCCGAACGAAATTACCCTCTGCGTCTCCCCTGTGAACTGATCTGGTCTAACAAGGCTACGCCTGACCCCCGCGGTCGTGGCACCCGAGTCGCGCAGAACAGACACGAGGAAACCGTTCACCACCCCCGTCACTACCGGCAAGTACCCTCCGCCATCAGCCGAGCACACAACGCCGAGCTGAGGCTCCTCCACGACAGGAACTGCAACACTGGCCGTGTGAGTGAGCTGCACAGCCCCATCTACCCGACCAGTGACGCCAGGATACGGATGAGCCAGATGGCCGTGCTCCTGATAACCAGCACCCTGCGCGCCTCGGGTGCCACGACCGCGGGGGTCAGACTTGCGGTACGGTTTTTGTTAACGGTTTGTTTGTGCCGAAAGTCCGTGGGGCCTGCTGCCCATGTGGAATCTGTAAGACATGGTTAGCACGGGATTTTTTAGTGAGTTCTGTTTAGTGAGTTCTAGGCGGAAGCTGTGACTGTCAGAGGTCTAGATCGGGAGTGCGGGCTGTTTTGTCGTATGGAACGGTTGTGTTCGAGTTACCTAGCCCGCATTCCAAGACTCTGAAGCCTAGATTTCAGGTATGTTTCTATAAACGTAGTATTGATAGTTGTTTAGTTAAAGACAGTATGCGTGGTAAGATTAATGTGGTTGTATAGCGGTGTTCCGGTTTGGTTTAGTTATAGTATGTTCAGAATTCGGTGAAGTAACCGGTGTTTCTGTATACAGTTGTTTACCGAGTTAGATGACTAAAGGAATATGAAGTGTGTATGTCTAGGCCGCTAGGAAGATAGTACGTGGTTGGTTAAACATAGTCTTTTCCAGGGTATAGAGTAAGGTATAGCAAGAGTGTCAGTTAGGCTATAGTCTGTTTCAAGATAGTGACAGAGATGGGGTGATACGAAAATAGTTTATGAAGCACGTGTGTGTGTGTGAATGAACGTGTGGGTTATTTGTATCAGCCAGGTTACGTGACGTTTCTCATTGATCCAATATGTTGTGTGTTTAGCAAGTGTTACGTTGGGACTTTTTGTCTATTCAGAGTTCTTGTAACGAGAGTGGAAAGACGGACGCCGAGACGTGGAGTCGCAGGTGGGACCTACGTGAGGTCATCCCTCCAGCTCTTCTGAGAGTGAGTCTGACTGGGGACCAAGACACCCAAGTCAAGCGAGAACTGAGTACCGTACGAGAACAAGGACGTCCGTGCCCAAAGAGAGACAGGACGGCAACAAGCGTACGACGAAGGACTTTCACGCCTAGACGTGAGAAGGACCAACGTAACCAGGCAACAACATCAAACAGGTTGGAGGCAATGTGAGACTAAGACCTAACCTGGCAAAGATATTGTGATACGTGTGTGGTGTGACAATAGATTGATTGATTGTACATTGCTTAACGTCCCGACAGCAACAAGGCTTTCTCAGGACGTGCCTGCACTGCTTGTGAAAAAAAAAAAAAAAAAAAAAAAAAAAAAAAAAAAAAAAAAAAAAACAGAACATTGAATGTATGTCGCCAGCCGGTCAAATACGTTAAATAAACCTAACACATGGGGCTAAATAAAGCTAAGACCATTTAGCAACACACATCCAATATCAAGAGCTACAGGCAGTGCAGACAGTAGGGAGAGTTTTTAAAAGGCAAATACAGGTGAATGGGCAAAGGGTAGACAGAAACACATGCCCCAGAATAGAGAGAAAAACCCACCCTGTGGGGCTGACCAGGGTGACCCTGGGAACTAAAAAATACCTAACCCCACCCAAGTCCCCCAGGGCAGACCCGGGTGGGGTGGTGTGACAATAGAACAGTGTATATAGTTGATAGTCATTTAAGTCGTTCTTTTTCATTTATAGTGTATAAAGGTTACTTTAGAAAGGGAGCCCGTGTGTTGTGTTTTACCGCATGAATGCGCCCGTCTGAGTCAGTGGCGGTGTATGCGTCTGTTGCGTGAGAGTCTGTGCGTACGACTGTGGGCAAGTCTGCGTGCATTCAAAGTTGCATCATCTGCGAATAAGCTACAGGTAACGCCAGGTTGTGAGAAATATAAAGGTAAGTCATTTATATAAAGTGTGAACAATACAGGCCCGAGAATAGATCCTTGGGGCACGCCATGCATAATCAGCCCCTCAGAGGACGACTTTGCCATTTCCGCTGACATACTGTCGTCGGCCTTTAAGGTAAAGAAGTACCCAACGGAGAAAGAAACACGCTTAGAAAAAAACGGTACAACACAATTTATTAATATTTCGGGTAAATACCCTTTGTCAAAATAGACAAACAAACAGAGACATTATTTGCTACTTATCTTCAGATGCAGAAGGAATGTGGCAACTGAAGGTGACGTAAAAAGAAAAAGAAAAGAAAAGGAAAGGAAGAACAAAAGTAAAAATGACGTCAAAGAAAAAAATCGTAAGAGAAAGACTCCGAGAGAAACTAAACACGAGAGACAAGAGTGTGTGTAAGCGCGCGCAGGAGCGAGCAAAAGTAAATGCGCGTGTGTGAGGCCGGGGAGAGAGAGAGAGAAGAGAGACAGCGAGAGAGAGAACGAACGAACGAACGAACGAAACTTTATTTTCCAAGGATTGAGATATTAGGCGCGCAGGCCTTTCTTACAATCTGTCCTTGCTAAGCTACTTAAGGAACACCAACCAAACAACAAAAACTAACTAATAATAAACGTCACACACACGCATACACACACGCACACAGACACACATATACATGTACTCGTGCACATGCGCACTTTTGTACATACACATACACACGTACGTGCGCACATAATTATCTAACAAATAAGTAGGTATGATATTTTTTGTACTATCAAAAACAAGTTAGAAAACTGAACAAACAATTTGGAGGCTAACCATGAAGCGTATTATGTCGAAAAACAAAGAAGAAGAAAGGATCAGCATAACGATGTCTTAGAAAGGTAATCATGTACTCTACTTTTAAACAGAGAGAGGGACGTGGTTTGTTGAATAGTGGGAGGAAGGGAATTCCATAAAAGAGCACCTGAATAAGACAGGCTAGATTTGAACAGGTCTATACGGGGCCTTTTTATAAAGAGACTGTTCCTGGAGGTGTTGTATTTTTTTTCAGTTGGCGAAAAAAGCCTAGATAAGTAAGGTGGAGCTTTCCCGTTAAGAATTTTGTGCATCAGTACACATTTGTTTAGTGCGAGGTGCTTAACCAAAGGGAGAAGTCCGATGGCCTGCAGCTTGTCATCAGTGGATAAAGACGGATCAGGGAGGATAAGCTTAGCAGCGCGCTTGTATAATGAGTTTATCTTCTTGAAGTGATTTTCACTGCAGCCATCCCATATTGTTGAGGCATAATCAATGTGTGGTTTAATGTAGGCATTAAAAAATAGTTTGCGTGTCTTAAGGTCAATGATCGTTTTAAGTTTGGAAAGTAGAAACAACTTTTTGGACAAATGTTTTCTCATATAATATAGATGGTTATGCCAGCTTAGATCATCATCTATTATTACTCCAAGCAGGCGGTGTTGACTGACCTGCTCAACTGAGATGGAGTCCAAAGAAAGGTTGAGTGATGGAGGTTTGAGCTGATGTTTCTGGCGGGTTGTGATAAGCATGCTTTTTGTTTTTGTGGGATTTACAAGCATGCGATTTTCATTACACCACCGAGAGACTTCATGAAGATTATTTGCAATTTCAGGCACAGTTTTACCAGCGGAATGTAATGTTGAGTCGTCGGCAAACATGTCACACTCAGTCTCACTACACGTTACATGTAACGGTAGATCGTTAACGAAGATACAAAACAGTAGTGGGCCTAAAATAGACCCCTGGGGCACTCCATACTCCACAAATTGTTCAGAAGAACATTTTCCATTGACATAGACTGTTTGTGTTCTTTTTGTAAGATAGGAGTTCAGAAACGAAATAGCTGAGGGACTCTTTTTGTTTAAGTAGGTGGCAAGCTTTTTCAGTAAGATGGTATGATCGATAAGATCAAACGCTTTTCTTAGATCCAAGAAGACAGCACCAGCCATTTTATTATCATTTATGCTGTTGACCCACGAATTCACTATTCGTGCGAGTGCAGTGTGGCATGAATGCTTGGGACGAAAACCTGACTGGTGATGATATAATAAGGACCTTTTTTCAAGAAATTCCAGAAGATGTTTGTGAACATGCTTTTCCAGAGGCTTCGAGAGAACTGATAGAAGGGAAATGGGGCGAAAGTTATTAATTTCAGAAGAATCGTTTGCTTTAGGAACGGGCACTATTTTTGATTTTTTGAAAGCTGCTGGGAAGACATTTTTTTGTATACATAGGTTATAAATGTATGTAAGAGGTTCCACTATGTATGGTTGCGACAGGTCAAGGATATATCCATTGATACCATCACTGCCAGAAGACGTTTTCTTTTTTAGGATAGAAATGCATTTGCCTACCTCGTGTACAGCAATATCAGGGATGACGAAAATATCATCTGAGGACAATCTTTGCTTACAGAACTTAGTTAGCTTTTCTGGTGTGGAATATATCGACTGATTGCGATTGTGAGAACTCAGTAAGTCTTTGGGGGCTGATAGAAAGTGGTTATTAAACTCCTCAGCGGAGAGGTTTTCTGGAATGGTATTGCACTGTTTACGCTTGTTGTTGGTAAGCGTATTAAGTGCTGTCCAGATAGAGGAAGGGTTTCTGTCTTCTTCGACTGTTTTGGTTACAAACGATCTCTGCGCCTCTCTAATTAAGTACTTAACTTTATTTCGCAATCTTTTAAATTCATGAAAGTTCTTTTCTTTCTTAGCCTTATTTCTATCATCCATTGCTTGTTTGATTTCGTCGGTTATCCATGAGGGAGGCTGGCGGGATCGGACTCGCTTTCTTCTTACTGGCGCATGTTTGTTTAACACCCCTAGGAACAGATCAAGTAAGAGAGAAACAGCCTTATCTGGGTTGGTACAATTGTACACATCATGAAACGGTGTAAGGCTAAGATCGTGTAAAAAAGCATCTTTGTTTAGTTTTTTAAAAGACCTATAGGTAATGAATACGAACATGGCGTAGCTTTTATCGTAAGGAAAGAGGTGGCTGGAACTGTCATCAGCTGCACCCCCGTGTCAAGCAGACTAATCTCCATCCGCATCTCCGCCCGACCGCACAACATCACTATAATACAAGTATACGCTCCTACAGCAGATCATGATGATGAGGAATTAGAAGAATTTTACGAACAACTGGACAACATCATCAAGAAAACACCTAAGAAAGACATTCTGACTGTCCTCGGTGACTGGAATGCAAAGATCGGCCCTGACGCTTACCAACAATGGGCAGGAACAGCTGGCAAGTTTGGCCTTGGAGAAACAAACGACAGAGGCCTGCGACTTTTAGAGTTCGCACAGAGTCACCGTCTTACCGTTGCTAATACCCTCCATCCACACAAGAAGTCAAGAACAGTGACATGGCAATCGCCAGGAGGCCTGGTCCATAACCAGATTGACTTCATCTTGCTGCCTCGACGATTCAAATCCAGCGTTAACAAAGCACAAACGAGGTCCTTTCCTGGCGCTGATATTGGCAGCGACCACAACCTCGTCCTTACTAGCCTCAAGTTGAAGCTGGCATTGAAACGAGACAGCAAGAGTCCTCGCATCCGATTCGACCTCGAGAAGCTAAATGACCCGGAAGTAGAAGAGGTCTTCCAAGCCCAGGTGGGAGGCAGATTTGCAGCCTTGGCTACTTTGGACTGGGACGTAGACACCCTTGCTGGAAATATAAAAGAGGTGTTACTTTCTACAGCAGAAGAAGTGCTGGGGAAGCAGAGGAAGCGCAAACAGCCCTGGGTCACCGATGACATCCTTGATCTCTGTGATGAGAGGAGAGCCTGGAAGAAAAAGAGAGGCCAAGACCTCACATCAGCAAACAAGTACAGACTTGTCAACAAGAAGATCAGGAAGAGGATGAAAGAAGCCAAAGAAGATTGGATTGAAGACCAGTGTCGTAGCGTGGAAGAGGGCATGGCAAACGGCAACAGCAAGAAGGCTTATGAAACGCTAAGGACCCTCACCAAGACTCAACAGCGAACAGCCACAGTCATCAAAGACAGCAGCGGCCAACTCCTTACGGAAAACACTGCTGTACTAAACAGATGGACTGAGTACTGCCGAGACTTGTATAACTACAAGGCTGAGCCAGACACCAGCATCCTCCAAAACAACCAGGCTGGGGCCAGGAAGGCCGAAGACCTGCCAGTGTTAGCTGAAGAGGTGGAAACAGCTGTACGCGGCCTGAAGGGAGGAAAGTCTCCAGGTGTAGACAACGTACCTGCTGAACTGTTGAAACATGGAGGAGAAGTAACAACGAAGGTACTCACTACACTCTGTCAAAAGATCTGGGAGCAAAAGAAATGGCCAGTAGAATGGACACAGTCTCTAGTGATCCCGCTCCCCAAGAAAGGAAACCTGAAACAGTGCCAGAACTACAGAACTATCAGTCTGATAAGTCACCCTAGCAAAGTAATGCTTAGAATCATTCTCAACCGCCTCAAAACTTTCGCCGAGGAACTGCTGGCAGAAGAACAGGCTGGCTTCAGAGTTGGAAGAAGCACTGTAGAGCAGATTTTCAACTGCCGCGTCCTGATCGAGAAACATCTGCAGCATCAGCGCGAACTCTACCACAACTTCATTGATTTCAGGAAAGCATTTGATCGCGTCTGGCACGACGGACTCTGGCAAGTCATGAGATCGTTCAACATAGAGGAGGGGCTGATCCAAATGATAGAAGCGCTTTACAAGAACGCCTGCAGCGCGGTTCTACTTAACAATCAGTCAGGCGAGTTCTTCAGGACGACGATCGGTGTCCGTCAAGGATGCCTGCTCTCTCCTGTCCTTTTCAACATATTCCTGGAGAAGATCATGCAGGAAACCCTCCACGACCACCATACTTCAATCTCTATTGGTGGCAGATCCCTGTGCAATCTTCGATTCGCAGACGACATTGACCTCATGGCAGGCAGCAATAGTGAGCTGCAAAACCTGACAGACAAACTTTCAAGTAGCGCAGGGTCTTATGGCATGGAGATCAGTACGGATAAAAGCAAAGTGATGATCAACACCACAAGCGACAGCAGCAGCAACATTCACATGAACGGCCAGAAGCTAGAAGAGGTCAATAGCTTCAAGTACTTGGGAGCCACCCTGTCCAAAGACGGTAGTTGCATAGCAGAGATCCGTATCAGGATAGGTACAGCAACATCCGCAATGGCCAGGCTGGACAGGATATGGCGAAGTAACTCCATCAGCTTCACCATCAAGTACAGGCTTTACAAGTCCCTCGTAGTGTCTATTCTACTCTACGGCTGTGAGACTTGGACGCTG
Source organism: Semisulcospira habei (assembly GCA_036245525.1). Classification (NCBI taxonomy): domain Eukaryota; kingdom Metazoa; phylum Mollusca; class Gastropoda; family Semisulcospiridae; genus Semisulcospira; species Semisulcospira habei. Next base: position 54,724,112 of record BTPG01000005.1, read on the forward strand.
CTTGCAGACTCAGAAAAGAAAATCCAGGCCTTTGAGAACAAGTGCCTGAGGAAGTTGCTCCACATCTCGTACCGCGAGCACAAGACCAACGAATATGTACGGAGCATCTTCACTTCCCTGGTGGGCCCACATGAACCCCTTCTGGCAACCGTGAAACGGCGCAAGCTTGCTTGGTTTGGCCACGTGACCCGACACAACACCTTGTCCAAGACTATCCTCCAAGGCACTCTCGAAGGAAGTCGTCGGCGAGGTCGTCAGAGAAAGAGTTGGGTCGCAAACATAAAAGAATGGACCGAACTCGAGATGCCAGACTTGCTTGCCACCGCCCAAAATAGAACTCAGTGGAGAGCACTGTCTGTTGCTGCTGCCTTTCAGTCCCCCCAACGCCCAGTTCGGGCAAGGGACTGATGATGATGATGATAGGTAATGTACACATGCTGATCCCTCTTTTGTTTGGGCATCTTGCACGACCATGTACAGGTGATGGGAAAATGATCACTGACAGCTAGTGGGGGGACGCTGGTCTCTAGTACTGACTTACAGTTGTTGGTATAGATGTGATCAATGAGTGTAGCGGATGATTGGGTTATTCTAGTAGGAGCTTGGATTAGTTGCTTCAACCCAAAAAGAGTTGTTGTCGATTGCCACGTGGGATTTGTTTTCAGTAAGTCAATGTTAAAATCACCTAACAGCAGTACATCTTTGTCAGTATCATTCACTTTATCCATCATCTGCACAAAGTCATCATACCACTCGACAGTGGACGATGGATTTCTATATACATAACCCATTATAATTGGCGATGAGTTATTAATTTTTACTTCTAGCCATACACACTCAATCTCAGTTGACTCCAGATCACCACGTCTGCGTACCATATGTGCAATCGAGTTATGAACATAAACAGCAATCCCTGTGTGTTTGAGGGTGTTTGGGTCACGACGAATTAAGGAAAAGTTTGGGATGCACAGATTTTCGTCGCTAATTCTTGAGTCCAGACGTGATTCCGTTAGCCCAAAGAGATGGAAGTGTGAAGGCTGGTTTAAAAATATTGAAATGTCAGGAACCTTATTGTAAAGGTGAAATACATTAAGGTGTCCGACCTTCAGCCCGTGGGCATGCATGTAATTGTTCGATGGTGTACACATTTTGATGACAAAAAAATGTAAATATAAAGTTTTCAATATCCGAAACTCAGTGAAACAGTCCAGTCGCTGAAAGGAGTGATCTTGTGCGAAAATATGGAATAAACCAAATCCACTTATAATCACCACGACTGTCAAAAATAACTTGCCTGATAGTTTGTAGAACTGTCTACTCGCATTCCGCACAACACGTTTAGCTATGTACTATAAGCACTAATCTTTACATTTAGTCCGGCTTACAAAAATGGTGTGTATGCCGGCCAGACACAAGTCAAACGCGGAACTGTACTGTACACAGGTCAACCACAGTACAAATAGTCCAACGAGTTCCCTAAACTGTCAGACTGCAACACATGTTGCTGTGATACGGCCGCATCGCATATAAACCAAAAGCATCGCAAATGTTAATGTCAAATCTATGAGGTGAAAACTAAAACAACAGCACAGTAAACCGTTTAGTATAGAAATGTCACCGTTTGATCAAAGGATTGTCAGATCAGTGCTCGACACACTGAAACAGATTGAACTGACGAGAACTGAAATCAAAACATACCAATAACACTTAGGGCTCACACACCTGTGTTCATACGCACCACGCATTGCTACAAGTCGGACGGATGAAGGGCTGAAAATGAGGTCATATGATTGTTTATTTTCATTTCAGAATTATACTGATGTTCACTACTGAAGTTCATGAAAAACATGAAGTGAAATTAGTTCAAGTTGAGCCTACACCGAAAAAAAAAAAAAAAAAAAAGTCATCAAGTAGTATGGGGTCCGGTAAAACCAACTCATTTAGGCCTGGAGGCGTGTTAGTTGAACATCCGATTTACGCTGGAGAGAGATGGACAACGATAGCACAAGTGCAGTAGCAGATCAGATTAGCGCCTCAATGACGCAAAGGTAATCCGGCACTATCCCGGAACTATCATCGTCCAACGTTTCCCGATCAGGCATGAAGGAGTTAATCTAACCGAAACACTGAGGTATGTTTTAACACACACTTCACATGACCGTTTGGGACCGAGGTCCACTATTAGCTAGATACGGATACTGCCAGTGTGGAAAGGGAAGGGGGAACGGCTGAAAGGTTGGCTGGAACGCTGGCTGGAATGCCGCTGGGTACTGCGGCATTGGTACGTGGAAACTGTGCGGTGTGATCTGAGGCCAGGGCACGACAGGGCGCGCGTAGTTTCCATACAGGGTCGCCGGCTGATAGTGGTAGCCGGGATCGGCCGTCGCTTCAGTGAATTCTGGTCGCTGACTGAAAGGCGGCTGTAGGTTTGTCGCGCTGGCAGCGTCCGCCAATGTGGTGCTTGTGTCAGGTCCGGAAAGCTCCACAGGGACTCGAGCGGCACTAGCGTTTACAGGTGACTGGCTGTTGGAGACAGGGACAGCTAGGTTTCCGCCAGCATTTACATTTTCACCTATGTTCGCCATCCTAGTGCTGGTAGCCGATTCCCAGCGGCGAGTGGGGAGAGCTTTAGACTGTAACATTTGTTTCGTGCTTTGTCGCATCAGTAGGTTCTCATCTTGAATGAGATTACTAGTTTGCGGCCGGCAGCCGGGAGCCGGACCACTCAGCCCAGGTACTTTCGTGTTTGCTTCAGGCTCAGCCGCGTGTCTGGCGTGTCGCAGGTCGCCGGTGCCGATTTAAGTCTTTCAGGTTATCTGGCGGAAAAATGAACCGCTTTATCTGGCGCAGTAATACCCCTGCGCCTCTCTCGTTCAGATGCAGCCTGTCGCTGTTAAACATGGAGGTAGCAACTGCACCAGCAGGGGTGTAAAAATTGTTTTCCTGCAGAAACGACACGTCTTCCCTTTCGCACAGCATAGCCAGGCGCTGGTTCACATTGCAGATGGTTTTCAGTGGGCAGCTCCCTTGTGGTAATATTGCTGTGTAGGCAACTGTGGCTGATGGGAAGACTCGTCGAACTACAGGAATGAGGTGCTGGAAGTCATGTAGTACAGAGTCCACGTCATTGCTGGAGGCACAGTCATTTGTGCCAACGTGGACCACTGCACTACCGATAGAGAGAGAGAGAGAACGAACGGGGAGTACCCTTGGGCACGAAGTAGGCTGAGTGTCTAATACACAAAGCCAGCTAAACACCAACCCGAAGGCAAACTTTATATCACCATCGAGTTGAGGACTACCTCGGGGGAAAACGGGAGGACCCCGGGAAAAAAAAACCAGCATTTAGCATGGTACACAACAAGGAATATCGATGAAACAAAGCAAATAATCAAATTCAGTAAGAGAATAATGGTATAAGAGGAGAGTAGGTAGTTGTGAAACCATCTTCAAGGGTAACTCAAAAAAAAAAAAATAATAAAAAAAAATAAAAAAAAATAAACCGGGTGTGGGGGGAGAGAAAGACAAAAGGGGCGGGGGAAGGGGAGGGGGAAAGGGAAGAAAGAGAGAGAAAGGGGGAAGAGAGAGAGAGAGAGAGAGAGAGAGAGAGAGAGAGAGAGAGAGAGAGAGAGAGAGAGAGAGAGAGAGAGAGAGAGAGAGAGAGAGAGAGAAAACAAAAAGGGAGGGGGGGGGGGAAGGCAAACAAACAGAGCCACCAGCCCCACCCAACAGGCACCCTCCAGCCCACGGACGAACGCACAGGCATGCGAACAAGACGACCACATACATCCCCAAGGGAATGCACATGATCGCCCCCCACACCCGCGCATAAATCCAAGGACCGGCGACCAGGCGCACGACAGGGAAGGGCAAGGGATCCAACTTAACGTATGGCCAGCGCTGAAAAAGTCCCCATGGGAGGCACAAAGTACATAGCAATCAGCGCCAGCCGCAACTATCTGGTTAGTGAGTAGTCAGACAGAAGCGACTCGGTAAGGTAAATGACAGTTAGCAGAAGACACAGGTAAGGTTTGGACCTTACCTGTGTCTTCTGCTAACTGTCATTTACCTTACCGAGTCGCTTCTGACTACTCACTAACCAGATAGTTGCGGCTGGCGCTGATTGCTATGTACTTTGTGCCTCCCATGGGGACTTTTTCAGCGCTGGCCATACGTTAAGTTGGATCCCTTGCCCTTCCCTGTCGGGCGCCTGGTCGCCGGTCCTTGGATTTATGCGCGGGTGTGGGGGGCGATCATGTGCATTCCCTTGGGGATGTATGTGGTCGTCTTGTTCGCATGCCTGTGCGTTCGTCCGTGGGCTGGAGGGTGCCTGTTGGGTGGGGCTGGTGGCTCTGTTTGTTTGCCTTCCCCCCCCCCTCCCTTTTTGTTTTCTCTCTCTCTCTCTCTCTCTCTCTCTCTCTCTCTCTCTCTCTCTCTCTCTCTCTCTCTCTCTCTCTCTCTCTTCCCCCTTTCTCTCTCTCTCTTCCCTTTCCCCCTCCCCTTCCCCCGCCCCTTTTGTCTTTCAGTCTCCCCCCACACCCGGTTTTTTTTTTTTTTTTTTTTTTTTTTTTAGTTACCCTTGAAGATGGTTTCACAACTACCTACTCTCCTCTTATACCATTATTCTCTTACTGAATTTGATTATTTGCTTTGTTTCATCGATATTCCTTGTTGTGTACCATGCTAAATGCTGGGTTTTTTTTCCCGGGGTCCTCCCGTTTTTCCCCGAGGTAGTCCTCAACTCGATGGTGATATAAAGTTTGCCTTCGGGTTGGTGTTTAGCTGGCTTTGTGTATTAGACACTCAGCCTACTTCGTGCCCACTGAGAAGGGTACTCCCCGTTCGTTCTCTCTCTCTCTCTCTCTCTCTCTCTCTCTCTCTCTCTCTCTCTCTCTCTCTCTCTCTCTCTCTTTCTCTCTCTCTCCTCTCTCTCTCTCTCTCTCTCTCTCCTCTCTCTCTCTCTCTCTCTCTCTCTCTCTCTCGCTGTCTCTCTTCTCTCTCTCTCTCCCCGGCCTCACACACGCGCATTTACTTTTGCTCGCTCCTGCGCGCGCTTACACACACTCTTGTCTCTCGTGTTTAGTTTCTCTCGGAGTCTTTCTCTTACGATTTTTTTCTTTGACGTCATTTTTACTTTTGTTCTTCCTTTCCTTTTCTTTTCTTTTTACGTCACCTTCAGTTGCCACATTCCCATGCTTCTGCATCTGAAGATAAGTAGCAAATAATGTCTCTGTTTGTTTGTCTATTTTGACAAAGGGTATTTACCCGAAATATTAATAAATTGTGTTGTACCGTTTTTTTCTAAGCGTGTTTCTTTCTCCGTTGGGTACTTCTTTGCATTTCACACGCTTGGCAGTCACCTTTTTGGTCCTGATTGGCCTTTAAGGTAGCATTAAAAAATGAAATAGCTCGGTCACTTACGCGGTAGACTGAGAGTTTTTCGGTAAGGAGGGTATGGTTAATTAAGTCGAAGGCTTTGGAAAAGTCTAAAAAGATCACTCCAGTCAACAGTGCTTTGTTGAGAGAGAGAGAGAGAGAGAGAGAGAGAGAGAGAGAGAGAGAGAGAGAGAGAGAGAGAGAGAGAGAGAGAGAGAGAGAGAGAGAGAGAGAGAGAGAGAGAGAGAGAGAGAGAAATGAAATGAAACTTTATTTTTATTTGAAATGAAATGAAACTTTATTTCTCAAGGATAAATGATTAGGTACACAGACCTTTTTACAATCATGTCCTTGCACACGCACTCACACAACACTCTCAGGCGCGTGACTAAAACCTAATAAAAATGGAAAGGCAAAACGTGATCAGAGAGAGAGAGAGAGAGAGAGAGAGAGAGAGAGAGAGAGAGAGAGAGAGAGAGAGAGAGAGAGAGAGAGAGAGAGAGAGAGAGAGAGAGAGAGAATCAGTAATTAATGTATTTTAATGTCCAGGACTGCACATCACAATGCAATTAACCCGTTGCGAGTCGTCAATGGTTTTAGTCGCGTTGATTCCTCAGTGTTGTGTTACATGAATCATCGTGACTAACAGCCTTGATTCCTCAGTGTTGTGTTACATGAATCATCGTGACTAACAGCGTTGATTCCTCAGTGTTGTGTTACATGAATCATCGTGACTAACAGCGTTGATTCCTCAGTGTTGTGTTACATGAATCATCGTGACTAACTGCGTTGATTCCTCAGTGTTGTGTTACATGAATCATCCCTCAGTGTTGTTGTGTTACATGAATCATCGTGACTAACAGCGTTGATTCCTCAGTGTTGTGTTACATGAATCATCGTGACTAACAGCGTTGATTCCTCAGTGTTGTGTTACATGAATCATCGTGACTAACAGCGTTGATTCCTCAGTGTTGTGTTACATGAATCATAGTGACTAACAGCGTTGATTCTTCAGTGTTGTGTTACATGAATCATCGTGACTAACAGCGTTGATTCCTCAGTGTTGTGTTACATGAATCATCGTGACTAACGCCGCTGCCGACACGCAAAGGGTTAAAAAAAACGTGTTAGGTTTTCTCTGGCTTTGTCATGCGGGGTGCCGCCAGGCTTGTCAGTGGCGCCGAGTGTTAAACGTGTCGGTTTTAGTCTCTGGCTTTGTCATGCGTGCCGCCAGGGTTGTCAGTGGCGCCGAGCCGAGGATCGACTGTCAAAACCGGCCCGTCTTCAGTGTGACTGAAATGGCAAAGCCCGGCGATTCAGTCGCAGGTTCCAGGCCCAAAAAAACAATGGGCCGACGTCGGCCCGATGGCCTTTTGCGCATTGAGAGACTAGACCGCCCCGTAGGCTCTGTGCTTTGCTTGTCAGTGGGAACACACAATTTAATGTAAAAGTGATTGCCCCCCCCCCCCCCCACACACACACACACACACATCCCTTCGGCCCCCCCCCCCCTCCCCCTTCCTTTTTAAGGGTATTCAACTTCTCAGTGGAAGTTAGAGGCAACAGGGTTAATTACCTATGTCGGTGTAACAGTGATTAAGGAAGAAAGCGATGTGTGTGCCCGCCCCTTTATTCACGGTCTTTTAATGATCTAACCTGACTCTCTCGTAGTCGACTCGCCCGGACATTCTTCTCAGAGTCCGAAATAACTCAGGGGGCGGTTAACTCATTGCAGACGTACGGCATACGGATACGCGGCTGTAGGCTGTAGGCTGTGGGCTGTAGGCTGTAGGCTGCAGGCTGCAGGCTGTGGGCTGTGGGCAGTAGGCTGTGGGCTGTAGGCTGTGGGCTGTAGGCTGTAAGCTGTAGGCTGTAGCCGCGTATCCGTATGCCTTACGTCTGCAATGAGTTCAGCGTCGGAGCGAAAGAGCGAAGGGAGCAGCCGGGTCGTGGGTAGCGGTAGCTAGACTCGAAATCCAGGGGAAAAGACGGGCTTGTTCAATAGCATGTCCGTTGAAAGGTCCTGGCAAATCAAAATGGCACAGTTGCAGTGCGTCTGAATTGATCCGAGTTCAGGTCGTACTCCATAGGCATTAGCTGTCCTTGTCCCCTAAAACCCGCCAGTTAGGGCCGTCCATTATCACTTCGGTGCCGTGGATGTTAAACCTCAAAATAACCAACCATCCGACCTTTATCTTAGATGGAGCCGGGACCTCTCCCTATCTTCGCTCTAGGGATTGTACGGAAGTGGCGGGCCACTTTGGCTTTGGGATTTCAATAAACTATAAATTCGTCGTTTGTACGGGATTCATTCGTTTTCCCCGATCACTACATGTGCAGGAGGGGGTGGGTGGGGGGTGGGGGTGGGGGGGGGGGGACACAAGTAGGATTACGAATTTATGTGTTCCGGCCCTTTCGAAAGTAATTCATCGAGTTTGTGATTTCTGCAGCTGTACAGTACTTCACTGCAATGGCACGACCCAAGCGTACCCTCCGAGACACCGTGCCCGGAATTCCCAAGTGGCAAGTGTATTGGACACAGTGACTGAGGTTAAATATTTTAAACGAACTGAACGACTCCCAACTGATAAGTCTGAACGCGAGCCGCGAAATCGTGGCTGACATCCAGCTTGTGCCATAAGCATTGACAACACTCCAAACATCTCCAAGAGGCATAGATCTTCATCAACCCCCAGGGCTTCAGAGGATCTATGCCTATTGGAGTTGTTTGGAGTGAGGTTTTTGCTTATAGACATCGTACATGCTGGTTGTCAACCGTGATTTCACGGACTCTCGCTCGTTGTCAGTAGTCGTTCGTAGAAAACGAAACCTCGCTAGCAGCCAACGTGGATTCAGTGTGAGGGGGGCCGGCGTGGCTTGCTAATGTGAGGGCGGCCAACGTGGCCAAGCTAGTGTGAGGGCGGCCGACGTGGCTTGCTCAGTAGTGTGAGGGCGGCCAACGTGGATTCAGTGTGAAGGGGGCCGACATGGATTGCTAATGTGAGGGCGCCCGACGTGGCCTTGCTAGTGTGAGGGCGGCCGACGTGGCCATGCTAGTGTGAGGGCGGCCAACGTGGCTTGCTCAGTAGTGTGAGGGCGGCCAACGTGGCCTTGCTAGTGTGAGGGCGGCCGAAGTGGTCTTGCTAGTGTGAGGGCGGCCGACGTGGCTTGCTCAGTAGTGTGAGGGCGGCCGACGTGGCTTGCTCAGTAGTGTGAGGGCGGCCAACGTGGCCTTGCTAGTGTGAGAGCGCCCGACGTGGCCTTGCTAGTGTGAGAGCGCCCGACGTGGCCTTGCTAGTGTGAGGGTGGCCAACGTGGCCTTGCTAGTGTGAGGGCGGCCGACGTGGCTTGCTCAGTAGTGTGAGGGCGGCCAACGTGGATTCAGTGTGAAGGGGGCCGACATGGATTGCTAATGTGAGAGCGCCCGACGTGGCCTTGCTAGTGTGAGGGCGGCCGACGTGGCTTGCTCAGTAGTGTGAGGGCGGCCGACGTGGCTTGCTTGTGAGGCCGTTAGACTGACGAAAACACCGTCTTCAGAAACATGTCATCATCTCTTGTTTCAAGGGTTTTTGCCTCAACCTCTTCCGCCTTGCATTACATTTACCTCTGTGTACTGATTAGCGATACCGCGCGGCCCGAGTAGTTTTTCCTCATAGCGTAACCGGGCCGCGAGCCGAGAGCGAGCAGGTGACCCTGGGAACGATGCCGGCGGAACTGATGTGAGGGATTTTGGACTGATTGCTACTGTTCTAACTCAGACTGTGAAATGCCTAATCATGTCGCGGACTGCGTCGCTACAGTTCTAACTCAGACTGTGAAATGCCTAATCATGTCGCGGACTGCGTCGCTACAGTTCTAACTCAGACTGTGAAATGCCTAATCATGTCGCGGACTGCGTCGCTACAGTTCTAACTCAGACTGTGAAATGCCTAATCATGTCGCGGACTGCGTCGCTACAGTTCTAACTCAGACTGAAATGCCTAATCATGTCGCGGACTGCGTCACTACAGTTATAACTCGGACTGTGAAATGCCTAATCATGTCGCGGACTGCGTCGCTACAGTTCTAACTCAGACTGAAATGCCTATTCATGTCGCGGACTGCGTCGCTACAGTTCTAACTCAGACTGTGAAATGCCTAATCATGTCGCGGACTGCGTCGCTACAGTTCTAACTCAGACTGTGAAATGCCTAATCATGTCGCGGACTGCGTCGCTACAGTTCTAACTCAGACTGAAATGCCTAATCGAGGTCCACTGTGGCCTGCTTCAACATCATGCTAAAGAAGATGGTAAAGAGGGTCGGTGCCAGCACGAGGCCCTGCCGCTTCACGCCGTTGAGAATGGGAAATGGTTCTGAGAGGTCACTGTTGAGTCTGACCTGGCCTTGCTGGTCCTCGTGGAGCTGGACGATCATGCTGAGGAACTTTGGGGGACAGCCAAGTCGCTCCAGGATCTGCCACATGCCTATACATACGCACATACATACATACATACATACATACATACATACATACATACATACATACATACATACATACATACATACATACACATACATACATACATACAAATGTATACATACATACATATGCACATACATACGCACATACATACGCACATACGGCGCTTCGCACCAAATGTACGTTCAGCAGCGAGGTTCAGAGGCAGTACCAACAGGCCTTCACTGCACAAATTACAGAGCTGAGGTGGAAGCCCTGGTCCACGCAGCTAACACCCTTAGTGGCACTGCAGACCCTGATGCCCAGATTGTCTTCCTTACTGATGCCATGTCTGTCCTTGAGGCAGCAACAGCAAGCAAACTGCCACGTCTACAAGAGGCACTGCAAAACATTAAGTGCACCAGACTGGTGCTGCAGTGGATCCCTTCACACTGTGGCATCTACGGCAATGAAGAAGCTGACAGAATGGCAAAAGCGGGCGCAGAGAAAGAACAAGATGAAAATGGAGTCAGCTTCACAGAGATGAAGACCATCATTAAGTCTGTGTACAGACCACCACAACGGCCCATAGACAGTTACCATCAGCTGTCCAGACAAGAGCAGGTGACCATCTTTCGTCTGAGGACCGGGCACAACCGACTCAATTTCCACCTGCACAGATGCTTCCACCTCGTGCCATCTCCCCTGTGCCCTTGTGGAGAAGCAGAGCAGACCACAGAGCACATCCTCCAGGACTGTGGGAACCACCAGCCGCTGAGGGAGGGGATATGGCCGAAGCCCGCCACTCTACAAGAGAAACTGTACGGGCCTGTGGAGGCACTGCAGAAGACCACAGATTTCATTTTGAGAGCCAAACTCCAAGTGTGACGGCGTTCGAGAAGAAGAAGAAGAAGAAGCAGCGAGGTTAGCGTAACTTGACATGATGTAATTTTTATCTTGTTACTTCAATTGTTAGAGGTTTGACATCATGGACATGCTATTAAATTCGCCCCACAGCGACACGTCCTAAAAAGCTCCTTCTATAAATAGTCCAAAAGCTATCCCGGTCTACCGTGCGACCCCCCCCCCCCCACCCCCCCCCCCCACACACACACACACCCCAGTACTCAATAAGATGAGTTTCAAAGTATACCTTAGTATGTCATGAGATGTTCAGTTAAGCCATGTTCCCCTAAAATCCTTAGGCACTCACCAGAGATATTGCCGATGGCGCAAGGGTACCCCCATTCACGCTCTTCGCGGATGCTAAAATGAGGTTGAGAAACATCTTCTGCTAAACTAATCAGAATTCATTCAAGAAGCCCAAATCAGTCAATATTATGTTACGGCACACCTTATCTGCAGAAATCAGAATGAAAAATATTGAATCTCTGGCTCAGAGTGAAGGTATTTGTACACCCAGTAAATGGCCATTTCCGCGAAATCGCAAAAAAAGGACAAAAATATTTAAACAGAGGATTATGACGTAAGCAATTTTTATGATCATTTTGCGTTCCTTTGCGTACTGGTAAAATGGGGGTAGGGCAGCAGATTCAGCCACTGTTGCCCCTAAATGCATCACAGCATCATAAAATCAGGTTGGGAGTAACTGTGGTACTCTAGCCTAACCAATAAAACCTTAAAAAAAAAATATTAAATTTTTTTTTTTTTAAATATCAGTTGTATACAAAATTTCTGAGGACAGCGGAAACAACGTATGTTTCCCAATTCGGCAATTTTAAATGGGAAAAAGCTATCATTCACCACGAATGTACCGTAAAGGATACCGACTTTCCTTATTTTCTTGCACTTTATGCTCACATTATTGAAACTTAATACGTAAAGAGAGGCGGTCAAATTGAAATGGAATAACTTTAGTAATTATTTCTAATTAAATTTGTGTATTCATACAACTTGGGGGTAGGGATTCAAAATCAACCACTGTGGCACTCACAGTGATCACACCATCACCTAGTCAAATTTATAACAATTTTGACATGCTGTTTTAATGATGTAAGCCTAAAAATGGACTGCCAGTGCTATAGAAAATGTCTGAAGGCACATCATTTTTGTCTTTTTTCTTTTGCGATTTCACGGAAATTGCCGTTTACTGGGTGCACAAATACCTTCACTTTGAGCCAGAGATTCAATATTTTTTCATTCTTTTTTTTTTTTTTTTTTTCAGAGAACGTAGAAGGTGTTCCTTAACATAATATTGCCTGATTTGGGTTTCCGGAATGAATTTTGATTTATTTAGAGGAAAATGTTTCTCAACCTCATTTTAACATTCGCGAAGAAAGTGAATTGCGCCATCGGCTATATCTCTGGTGTGTTCCTAAGGATTTTATGGGAAAATGTCTTAAACCTCTCAGGACATACTAAGGTACACTTTAAAACCCATCTTATTGAGTACTTGGGGGTGGGGGGGGGGGGGGGGTGCACGGTATTCAGGACTGCCGCCTTACGGAGTAAAATCTGAGTTCAAGTCAGTTGGCGACGGCCGCAAATTTGGCGGAGGCCATCTCAGACTTACTTATCAAGTATCCGAATACGACACACAATATGACAAAAAAGAGAAAATTCGCAGCTGATTTTTGAAATTATATCTCCAGCAACACTGAGCAGAAATGAAATGTGCACCGCATACTCTTCAGAATTATATACTGACGTCCACACAGTTTTATGTATTAGGCAACTGTGCACCTTCTCGTCCGCATGTAATATCCCCCCTTAGCCGTAGGATGAACACAGGGTCGATCTCTGCAAGAAGCTGTATGGTCTTCAACAACCTTTTGCACATGAAAATCTATGTCTCTTGTAGACGGGGGGTTCCTGGATATGTAAATACGACCGCAAGAATTCACTCATTTAGGGGAGCTAATGTAGATGTAAATAGGCCCGCAAAACGCCGCACAGATTCTCGTGAGCTGACTCAGCCTGTGAAGGTGCATGGGGATCTATGTCAAGTGTACTTTCAGTTGAAATAATCTGACAGGGGAACATTGTTGCGAGTGACATGAACATAAACACGAGCGCTCACATCGGCTTGATGAGGTTTCCGACCTCACCCCGGGGTCAAGGGGTATTAGCCGAAGACCAACTTGTTTTGATGTGTTTTTTAGGGTATCCAAAATGAAAACAAGGCAAATCTAAAGAGTTTAGGTAGTTGAACAATCTTACCGTTATGTAAAAAAAAAAATTATCGCAATTAGGAGATACAACGAATTAAAAATTGCAAAAACGGCATGTCAGTAGTGGCACATTTTGCTAGTCATACGCGGGAATTTTCTTGCTGTAACTCCGCCCATTCAACACTGTGTCAGCGTGACCTCACAGTCATGGAGACCGATTCTGAAGATGATCTGATGGAATATTCTCCATCATTACAACGCACGGAGTCTTTTGAGGTAAGCAAACATTTTCTTTGCTCCCCTGAGTTTGCATTATAAAAATATAGGTATTTAAAAGCGTATATGAGTTTTAAACTTGCCGGTTTTCAGTGATGGCTAAGTAGGTCAGAAGCAGACGCTGTCGGCTACAGGCCAAGACAATGTTATACATGCATCTTTTTCTCTCAATGGCGTGTTTCTGTATTTTGATTAGAGAGAGAGCAGGAAAGGTGACACTTTGCAACATTTCTTCAGTGGGTTGATTATTTCAATATAATAAATATTCGAAAGTGTCCAGCAGATTCCTTGCTAACGACGCAAGAGCACTCTTACACATGATACTACATGCCTTTGTGGCACTGCCCTGCGCACAGTTCTACAGCGCTGGCAAAACTTAAAATTGTATGGCAAGCTGATGCTGACAAAAGCGTTGAAGTTATTAATTTGCGGTTTTTAACAGTTTTAAGGGTATAATATCAAACTGGTGTACTAATACCACCCATGTTGTCGTCTTTGTACAAGTTTTGAGTGTTATAATTCAGAATGATTCAGTTTGATTACCATTTGATATGAATTGTTGCAGGAACCAAATGAAGTTGCTGCTTACGAGGCAGACGAAGACGAAGTGTGTGTCATCTGCAGGAAAGGTTTTTTAAAAAAGGAAAACGTGACGCTTACACAAAAAGGATGCGATTCCATAAACAAAGCCAGTAAGCAGAGGAAAGAAGACATCCACACGATTCCTGGAGATCTCGTGCACGCTGCTTGCAGACAAACATTCACAAACAAACACTATGTGAAAAAAGCTATGAGAAAGCTGAAGAAGTCACCATCACCTCGAAAACGCAGGTTGTCTGGACTTAACATAGCTTCTGGCACCAGTGGTTTGGGAGCAAAGTGCTTGTTTTGTGACAATGGAAGCGAACCAAAGAGAAAGAGATCAAAGGATGATCACTATCAACTGACACCAATAAGAACATTGGAATTCAAGCCAAGGTTGTTGGATTTTTGCAGCAAGAGAGGAACCAGTGACAGGTGGGCAAGAGAGGTGAAGGCCAAGGTTGAATATCTACAAGATCTTGTCGCTCAAGATGTTGTGTATCACCGAGTGTGCTACACAAACTTTCGAAACCACAAGCAAATTCCACATGCGTTTCAGGCAAAGAAACCAAACCAAATGCCAGCGACAAAGAAACTTCATTTTGCGGGTACCAGAATACATGAGGACAAGAGAAAGGCGTTTGAATATGTCACACAGTTCCTCGATAAGGAAACAGAGGAAGTGACAATGAACACACTCGTTGAGATGATGAAAGCTAAGCTGCCTTCATCAAAAAATCCGTACTCAAAGAGACACATGAAGAAGAGACTGCAGGAACATTATGGCGACAAAGTCGTCTTTAGTGAAAAGGACGGAGAACATGTCCTTGTCTTCCAACAGACAGTTAGAGGCATTGTGAGGCAGTTTTACGCATTATCAAAACTGCTGCTTGCCTAATCAAGAACGACATCAAAGCTGTAAAAAGCAACAAAGCAGACTACCCAGACATCATGCCTCATGAACAGGACCACATAACTTTCCTGCCAGAGACATTACAACTTCTCTTGAGAGAAGTGTGTACAGGGACATCCAAACCAAGTGACCTGAAAATTGCAGCAATTGGACAGGCTATCATGCAGTGCGCAAAACCAAACACAATTCTTGCTCCCTTGCAGTTTGGTCTTGGCGTTCAGCTACACAAAGCATTTGCATCTCGCTTTCTGATAGAGACGCTGTGTCGTCTCGGCTTTTCGTGTTCGTACCATGAGGTGCGCAAGTTTTTAAAGAATGCTGCTGTACAACAAGGCATCGATCTGCCCCCTGCTTCAGACACAGAAAGCCTTCAGTTTGTAGCTGACAATGTCGACCACAACACGGTTACCCTGGAGGGCCTCAACACCTTCCACGGAATGGGGATAATTGCAGCTGTGACACCAGCCCCAACAACACAGCAAACAAGACGAGTGCCTAGAAGAGAAGT
Source organism: Semisulcospira habei (assembly GCA_036245525.1). NCBI lineage: Eukaryota > Metazoa > Mollusca > Gastropoda > Semisulcospiridae > Semisulcospira > Semisulcospira habei. The sequence continues at coordinate 54,739,338 of BTPG01000005.1, forward strand.
AAAGTCGAAGGACATCAGAAGCATTGGGCGCATTGGAATCTACTTCTACAGGTAAAACATTTTAAATAAAGAAAGTATGGCAAGGTTTGCATGGGTATTATACAAATAAAAACAAGATGTTGGGCTCATCCCTTGCAGACATCAAGCTGAAAAAGGCAGATCAGGTCATCACAATGGCTACAAAGTCAGCTGTGAGAAATAAAGGGGAACAAATCACAGTAGACCCAAACCTTCTCTTCCAACGACTTGTGAAGGTGGCACAGGTAAATCCCGAGCAGCTACCACAGTGCTTTGAATACGAACTTACAAATACACCGACAGCATTGTTTGACACAAGTGGTCTACCTCGAGAAGCTCGAAAGGGGGAACTAGCAAAGTTTCTCTTCAAAGCAACCAAGCAAGAATCAGTCCATGTACTGCCAGAGAAAGACCTTCAGCATGTTCTTGATGGAGGAGCCCTCCTGCATCGACTTCCATGGACCGGAAGCTCGACATATGCCCAGGTGATCAGCAGTTATGTAGAGTTCGTTCAGAGGCACTATGGCCGAGCAGTCGTCGTTTTTGATGGGTATGGCCAAGGTCATTCTACCAAAGATGTAACCCACCTGAGGAGACGATCCGGACGACAGACTTCATGTGACATTGTGTTTGAGCCAGACATGCTCGTCAGGGAATCTAGAGAGAGCTTCTTGTCCAATGAAAGCAACAAAGGGAGATTTATTCAAGCGCTTGCAGGAGCTCTCCAAGACAAAGAGATTAGCGTGGTCGAGGCAACTGCAGACGCGGACTGCAGCATCATCAAAACAACGTTGGAGTGTGCACTTCAGTGTCCAACAGTTCTGATTGGCCAAGACACCGATTTGCTGGTGATGCTGCTCGCGCACACAAGACCATTCCACAGCAAGATCTACATGTTCAATGGAGATCACACATGGGACATTAAGGCTGCTCAAGATCAGATAGTTAAAGAAACAGGCAGCCCGAACATCTGCAAACTGCTGCTTTTTGGGCATGCGTTTGGTGGGTGTGACACCACAAGTAGCGTTTTTTTCCATAGGAAAAGGAACTTTGGTGCACACCCTCTTCCAGTCATCAAGATTCAGGCAACTAGGAGAAGTCTTTCTTGACTCCCGAAGCACTCATGATGACGTTGCAGATGCAGGCGAGAAGGCGCTGGTGTACTTGTACACAAAGGCCAAGCAGGAATGTGGCTTGAACAGCCTTCGTCACATGAAGTACATGCAAAAGTTGTCCACTGCTTCCTGCTCCATCGAGCCGAAATACCTTCCACCAACACAAGCAGCTGCCCAGTTCCACTCCATGCGGGTATACTTTCAGGTTCAAGAGTGGCTTGGTCTGTCAACTAATCGAGACCCACTGGAATGGGGCTGGAACATCAGAGATGGCCTTATGGTTCCAGTGTACACCAACGCTGAGGCTGCACCAGACCATCTTCTAAACCTTGTGCGTTGCAATTGCAGAACTGACTGTGCGTCAACCAGGTGTTCATGCCGACGACATGGATTGGTCTGCACTGTTGGATGTGGAGAATGCCGAGGTGAAAGCTGTTTAAACACCATGAAGTACACAGAAGAGGAAGAAGAAGAGGAAGAAGAAGAGAAAGAAGAAGAGGAAGAAGAAATAGAAGACATGGAAGACATGAATGACAATAGGGTTGAGATCTAACAGTCTGGCCCTATCACCCGCGCTGTATTATGTTTTTGTTTTCGTGTAATGAAGCGTTTTCTAGTGCTGATTCCAGCACAGCACGGCTAGGTCTAGATCTACGTAATAAATGCTCAATAACTCTGTTTTCCGATAATTTATTTTTCTACATAATTCAGATGTGATGGAGGGAATTATTATCTTTCCGATGCACTAAAAACTATTTTGGATACCCAAAAAAACAAAACGAAGCATTTTGCGGCAAGCTGGTACCGGACTATATCAGGTTTCCCTGAAATTTCAGGGACTCCGGTGGCGTTGGTCCTACGACTGTATACTGTTTCTGTCCCCGTTTTCCAGCAGAGCGGTTTGTTTATAATTGCTGTCAACGCGTCTAATACACTATGGAAGGCAGTCAGTGAATCATCTTCTTCTACGCACAGACCAGCATAACGATAGAGGCAGGCAAGAGGCATGATTCTCATTAGCATTCGCATCTGCGGGCGCCATGAGGATCTATGTTTATTCCAGACACGAGGTGCGTATCATTGAGTATCTAGGACAGTGTGATAGTGGCCCTTTCTACTGATGAGAAAAGGCATAGATCCTCAGGAGTCCGTTCATGCAAGTTACAGGACCCCATCAGAATCTGTACCTAAGTTTTGTTTTTTTCAGTTCACACAATTTTAATTTCCAGGCTGAGTCAGTGGGGGAGGCGGGGAGAGAGATGCGCTATTGTGGTTTGCAGTGAGTTTCAGCCGTTTCTTTTGTTTTTCAGTAACCGTACATCAATGACCATATAAATGAACACGCCCCCCCCCCCCCCCCCCCCCCCCAAAAAAAAAAAAAAAAAAAAAAAAAAAAGACCAAAAGAAAAATCCACAAAAAAACAACAACAAATCAATACTAAGAAAAAAAAACAAGAAAAAACAACAACAAAACAACAACAATCTTTAAAATGCTACAGTTCAACAAAGTCCATTTTTGGGGGAGTTTGGACCACTGATACATGCACGTGTCTGCACCATGAGAGCGTATATAAAGGGAGTGGCGGTTCCAGCCTCGCAGCGTGCGGCGTCGCGTAGGCAGCGGCCGCCATCTTGAGAGTTCCGACGCCAGCGTTTCTGGCACTAGGCGGCAGAGACAGTTCACGTTTGCATTCACATATAATGACGGGCTGAATCTCATTAACGCATCGAGGCTTGACATGTACAGAAGATAGATCGACCATGATGGTTCACGGGTAGTGCCAGAATAGTTTAGCCCCTCAATAAAGTGATCACGACCACATACTGACGTGAAGCCGGAGTAGTGCCAGAATGCTCTACCGCCTACCACTACTTATTTCAAGGGCTGTGCCAAAATAGCATGACACTTAGAGTGATCGCGACCATATTCAAGAGTGGTATCAGAATAGCTTAGCGCCTACCATGATAGTTCAAGTGTGATAGCAACATACAGGGGGAATTACTCAGCGCTGGACAACAGTTAGATCCCCTGCCCCCGCCTATCAGGCACCCAATCGCCAGCCCACAGAGAAATACGCAGGTATAGAATAAGACGATCATTTGCATCTTCTAATAAGATGCATCAGGTCTCTTATATAACCCATGTCTTTCTCCGGAACTTAGGAAGTAGGCAGGGGAAACACACATACACAAACATGCAGGTGCATTACTATATGTGGTCGGGTAAATACCCTGTATTCCCACAGTAGATGCACAGAACATTACACAACAATGTAACGATACAAATTTGCCTCGAGTTATACTGAGATTCTCACAAACCAGATAGGTGAGGCTAGCGCTGGCAGAATTGTACAACAAACCAAGGGGAATTACTCAGCGCTGGACAACAGTTAGATCCCCTGCCCCCGCCTATCAGGCACCCAATCGCCAGCCCACAGAGAAATACGCAGGTATAGAATAAGACGATCATTTGCATCTTCTAATAAGATGCATCAGGTCTCTTATATAACCCATGTCTTTCTCCGGAACTTAGGAAGTACTGTCCTAAGAACTTATGTTTTTATTTCATCCACAGTATGCACATAGTGTATATGATATGGGGCAAGAGAGATGGATCAGTCACGTAGGGACACAGAGGTGTAAAAACAGGGGACTAAAGATACGACTGATTTCCATAAGCGACTGGCATTCCGGCTGCCGAGCCGCCAAATGGATCGAGTTGACCACTGAAGCAGAGTAGAGAGCAGAGCAATACTTTTGGCGCGATTCCTTAGAAATATGGCACCAAGATAACATTCAAAATGAAAACCGTTTAGTGGATCTTCCGCAAGCATAGCACAGTCATAGCCTCCTGTCCGACGTAAAGTAAGATCACTGAGTAACCGGTTGCCGTGCGGGCCGCCGTAAGGAAACACCGCCTGAAACGCTTTTAGACCACTTAGTGGTTAGTTTATAATGTGTGTATTATTTTGGAAATGCATGCCAAGTACAAGTCTGTACAGTTCACACGCCTGGCATTCCATTATCCTTATCTCTGACAGGTGTTAAAAGGCAGCAGTATATACAGGCTATAGCATAAACACAGTGCGGAGGTAGCGGTTAGTGGAACCCGCAGTATGGCGGGCGGTCCCTACGCTGATAAGTGCCAGATAGCCTCTCCCTATATATACGCTCTATGGTCTGCACGGCTCCGGGACACTGAACTGAGCGGCTGCGCGGCCATGCCGGATCAGTCAGTGATGCCCCCGGCCGAATGCACGCCGCGTCCGCGCACACAGTACACACACACTGACCGACACTCACAGACTGACACACAAGCCGCTCTCTGTGACAGCCTCATTCGGGTTCATGTGTGCATAATAATTTTGGTTAATCAGTTAAGTATATTTTGGTCTCCGGCCTCCGATTTCGGTATTTGCGTTTATTTGGGTAAAAAGACGGACCGGAAATGTTCGTCTGTTTGCACTGCGCGACTGAAAGCGCGACAAATTAAAGTCATTTACCGTGCAACATTCTGATAGACGCTCCTGCGCTCTACAAACGATGAAAGTGACTTTTCAATAACTTTCAACATTTCGCGCAATTTTTTAGGTCGGCCATGTTCGTGATAGCACGTAGAACTCTCGGACTTTGGAGTCCGGGCGGTTACATTAGTCGAGTTGTGCTTGCTAGCTTTTTAAGTTCAGCACGACATCGGAAAATGGCCACAGACGGCGCAAAACCCAAAGTGTTTATAACTCGCCGAGTGCCAGAGAGCGGCCCTAAACTGCTGGCATCAGCATGCGACGTGACGCAGTGGGACAGTGACGATCCCATCCCAAGGTCGGAGCTGCTGAAGAGAGTGCAGGGAATGGACGCACTGTTCTGTTTGCTGACGGAAAAGATAGACGGAGAGGTGCTGGACGCCGCCGGTAAGCTGAAATAAATTTGACTGTGATGGTTCAAGGGTGATGCCAGAATAGCTTGGCGCCTCAGGCGCCAAGCTATTCTGGCACCACCCTTAAACTAAAATGCTTGATTTATCTTCTAATCTGCAATGTAGCCTTCATAGGACAATTTAAACAAAATTTAATTTTGAAAAATTAACCGCAGAATGAAATGGGTAAGTAGTGCGAGCAGGGAAACCTCACTTGGTCATCTTAAACGGGAGGGGGGGGGGGGGGAGGGAGGGAGGAGGAGGGGAGGGGGCGGCATGATCTGTTTAGGGCTAGAGGGACCAGTGAAGGCCACAAGTCAGGCCACACAAACAATAGGCTTCGTGCGTCACGTGATCATTTTCAATGCGTCCGCCATGTTGGAAAGGTTGACGTACTTCCTTTTACAGCAGAGAGAGTAAACAGAGCGTGTTTCTCTGTTTTAAAAAATGGAAAAAGTGAAGGGAAGGGATACTAGAAAATATATTGATCGACTGGACAGTGAACATAGGGTTCGGTACGAAGAAAAAATTCAATTTTTGAATGGTTTTGAGAGTGCACAACTCAGTGAAACATATCAGTACTCGCCAAACATATCAGTACCTACACCGCCTGTCGGCCCACCCACCAGCAGTCTTCAAAGGACAATTAAAAGGGAAAACACCCCACATCGCAAGAGACTGCTATAACGCAGCTGAAAGAATTTGTAAAAACGAAAGTTGAACCTCACAAACACTAGGATACAACTCGATGCGAGAATCCTTCCTAAAGTGAGCCAACGACCTACTAACTCAAGTCAGTAGGAAAGCCCTAGAGCTATCAATCCTAATCCCCAGCCAATACGGGAGATAGGATTAAACGGAGATCGAGATACGTGCAGCAGAACGCTACACTAAATTCTCTTCTCCACGGTTTGGTCCGCTGACGATGAGGAGTACCGGCAATTTAAAGCAAAACTTCCTCGAAACACACATGAACTAGACATAAAAATTCAGACTGACTTGTGTCGCTCGAGTGTGTACGGCCGGCCGATAAAAACAGGCCATTTCATCGGATAGTGTGCGATGTGATACACTTTTTTACAAACTTTTTATCATCTGCCAAAAATAACAAATGCACAAATGCCAAGAAGGAAACGACGCAATCGTCAATGTTTTCAGCCCACGTCTGTGTAGGGAAAAGAGAAGTCTTTTGGAAAACTGTTAATAAAACTGACAGATAACAGAAATAATTAATAAAAGTAAGTTGAAATGAGCGTTACCAGCGTGAAACTGTCTTGAGCAAACACGACATCCTTCTGAAGAATGCGAGAAAGTGATCCTCTCCAAGTTGATAGCGGATACCCAAGCCAACCTTCTCCTACTTGTCAAATCTTTCATTTGCGATCCTTGGTTTGTTTTAACTTTAGGAATGCGAAAAAAACTTAACATTTTCATTGATTCTGGCTCCAGTTGTGTTATGTGAACTCATAAAACAATCTTTAACGCAGCAACGCGCACCTTTCTCAGGCATTTTCGATGGCAGATTCGACGATTATAAACGACTCGACAGTGTACTTTCAGTTTCTCACCTTGCCGTCATGGCGTCGCGCAAGGAGTTTTGGGATTGACTGACGTCACATTCACGAAGCCTATTGGCAATTTGTGAAAATGAGATTGCAGAGCCAGACAGCATAACCCTGTGTCCTACTGCCCTCATTTTCCTAGTGCAGCTGATATGAACTGTACAGAAACTGTGCAACCTGTTGCATGACTTGGCATTAAAAAAACTCCATGACAATAGCAGTTGAGAGTTCTTTGTTCTGATGCCTGTGAAATCAGAATTCACGCACGGACTCAGTTTGCAGTTTCTATCAAAGTGTCACACCCTCGTGTGCACAGTGCATATATAAGCCATCAAGTGCACAGCACATATAACCATCAAGTGCAGAGCGCATATATGAACATCAAGTGCACAGCACATTATATATAACCATCAAGTGCACAGCGCATATATAACCAAGTGCACAGCGCATATATAATAACCATCAAGTGCACAGCACATACATAACCATCAAGTGCACAGTGCATATATAATCATCAAGTGCACAGCGCATAATTATATAACCAAGTGCACAACGCATATGCAGTGTTCATTTTTTTTTTAATATAGGGGGTCAGATCTAGCGCGTTAGATTAAGTTTACAGACACAGAGAGAGCCCTGCAGCGCATCACGTCTTGCTTCGCAGATGCTGCCCAGCTCTTTGGACTCGAGGTCAGTCTGAAAAAGACAGAGGTCCTCCATCAGCCGGCACCCAAGACAGTGTATCGCCCTCCTCACATCACCATTGGCGAGTCTGAACTAAAGTCAGTGCACCAGTTTACTTACCTTGGCTGCATTATCACGTCGGACGCCAAGCTGGACAAGGAGCTTGACAGCAGGCTGGCAAAAGCGAACAGCGCTTTCGGGCGACTTTTCAAGCGGGTGTGGCACAATCAACAGCTGAAAACAGGCACCAAGATCAGCGTGTACAGAGCTGTGGTCCTCACCACCCTGCTGTATGGTTCCGAGTCCTGGGCCCTCTACCGCAGCCAACTACGACTCCTCGAACGCTTCCACCAGCGCTGCCTGCGTACCATCCTGGGCATTCACTGGAGTGACTATGTCACCAACGTCGAGGTCCTTGAACAGGCTGAAACTGTGAGCATCGAGGCTTTGCTGCTGCGGACACAGCTCCGCTGGGCGGGGCATGTCTCCAGGATGGAGGATCATCGCCTACCAAAGATCACCCTGTTCGGCGAGCTTGCTACTGGACACCGTGACAGAGGGGCACCAAAGAAGAGATACAAAGACTGTCTCAAGAAGTCACTTAGTGCCTGCCAAATCGACCACCACCAGTGGTCTTCGCTTGCTGCCGACCGTGACACCTGGCGCTCCACCATTTACAAGGCAGCTGTCTCCTTTGAGGACTCTCACAGATCTAGCCTTAAGGACAAGCGGCTCAGGAGAAAAAACAGAGATGCCGCAGCTCAGAACCCTGGCCACACCTTCCCCTGCAGCCACTGCGGTCGAACCTGCCTGTCTCGGATTGGCCTCCGCAGCCACGAACAAGCCTGCAGACGTCGTGGGCAACTCCTATAAAATCTTCGTTCGCGAAGTCAAGCCAAGAGAGAACAGAAATGATGAAGTCTTTGATGATCACATACTTTGGAAAATTTGTCAATCCCTTCACGAAAGCGTTTTTTTTTCTTTGACTGTGCAGCTTTGCACACAGCGCAGAACATTTGCCCATCTAAATGGCGTAGCCATTTAAGTTGTCCGAGCCAGTCGTGCTGGAAAGAATGCATGGTCTTTTTTTTCACTATCCGATGTGCTTGTAGGAACTTCAGACAGTGTAGGAGAAGGCTGCGATTTTGAGCTGAAGAACCTGAATTTCATGAGTCCGGCCGGCCATGCTTTCGCCACAGGAAATGCTGATAACCACTTGACTTCGACTCTGCTGCGAAAGAGTTATATCTGTTCAATTTCTGTTGCTACGCATGCGGTACTGTTGCTGCATTGGCGTTCGGCGCTCTCACAATAGCTTTGTTCTGCTCTGCATGCACGGCTGTGAAACGTGTTCATGATGACACACTGGTGTGTTTATCAGTGGGTAAAGATAAAGCTTACTGCGTCAGGGTAAAAATTTTTACGTCAGTCTGACGCAGAGCTCGAAACACTAGTGCGTCAGAGGTGGCTTTAGAGGGTCAGATATGCTCATTTCTGCATAATAATGATCACTTATAATATAATTATAACCATCAAGTGCACACGTAAAATATTTCAATTTCCATCTCCATGCTTTGAGAAGTTTCCGTCAGGGCTGGTGATATGGAAAACAGAAATGATGCATGCATTAAAGTAAAAAGGGAGGAGGCTTGCACATACAGCAGCCAGTAGCAGCAAGCTTTCACGCCACCTTCCAGCCCTTCAGAGCCTTTTAGCATCTTTACAAAAGATGGAGATATGTGCTTGTCATGTGCATGTGACTCAATACAGTACAACACTACAGCACACATCAGTGTACCTTCATCTGACAGTAGAACCTTCTGTGAATGCATGGTCACCACGTTTTACGGTCGCCTTATCTTTACAGTCACATTCACGTTGCATGGACAATATTTACTATTATATATAACTAAACTGCCTTAATTCTACGGCCACCTGCTGAATGTGGCCAGTGGTCAGTGTGTCGGAACCAACAGCGGCGAATATAATCTGAATTTTACAACCATGTTCAGACTGATGTGGTAAGGCCGTCACACGTGACGGGTCAATGACAGCTCGCTTGAGACCTAGCCAGACGTTGTGTCATCACACAATAACATATATATGCCGTCAGCACGCCAGCTGTGTACACGGTCGTAACAAAGGTCACGCTATCTATTCGACTATGTGCACATATCTTTTTCAAGTCTGTTTACTCCGCGGTCACATCATCTTCCAATGTGACCCAAAATTGACTGCTCTTTTGCCTCAGGCGCGGACTTGGCAGGAACTCTCACACGCCCTGCAGATGGAAGGGACTCATGTGAACTGAGGACGCATGTGCGCACTGCAGACGCGGATGTGTTTATCACGGTCTACAAATCCATCTCAGAACTCTTACACTACACGATGTGTATTGTGACAGTGCGGAGATTGACTTGTATGCCTGTGGACTGACATTCCGCTTCATCTGCCCCTGCAGAGGCTCATGAGAATCTAGTGTGTACATGCGCCAATACACGTGTCTTTGTGTTTGTAATTTTAGGAGACCGATGTATATCCTGAAATTTCCTTCTTCAAGAGATCTATGAATTCTACGGCCCTTAAGTCAAGAAATCAAGGCACCAAAACTCAGTCATTTGCGGCCAGTCAATACTGAAATAAAAGACTTTGCCAGTTTCTATGTGAAGTCAGTTCTAATGATTCCATGCTACATATGCAGTTGCTTAGCCGAGGACAAAAATGGTGCAAGGCCGGGGAAAAGTGCAACGTGTTTTGCCTCCGCTCGGTAATTATCGGGACGATAAGGTGACTGGATCATGGCCCCGGCTTGTGTCAGTGCCACGCCCTCCTTACTCTGTCACCCCTATCTGTTAAAGACAATAACGCGGCAGCGACACACATCAACATTGGTCGCACTTTCTCCCTCCCGTACTAGTAGTAGTATACACAAACACAATTTCTTTTCTTTCATTATTGAAGACAACAAAACATGGGTGTCACTAGTGCATGTATCACACTTCACAGAAACGTGAAGAGGTCAAGGAGGTCGCGACGTTGTGGTAATGGCACATCCACATGCTCCTATCCGAGTGTCACAAGCACGCGTAGGTCCGTTTCCATGTAACCACCCGTGAACGGTCACCTGCTGTTTATGGTCACTTGGCGACAATGGTGACCATTCATAGGATTATGAGGTTCTACTGTTTTCCCACACAATCCTGCAAGAATGCTAGGGTCCGAAACACACACACGCACGGATTGTAGGAATGATGGCAATTATCTCATTACCCCTTGTAGCCCCAAGGTCCCGTTTCTCAAATTTTGGCGGTGTTGCCTAGGAGATGGATTGACCATGACAATTCAAGGGTAGTGCCAGATTAGCTTGGCGCCTGAAGGCGCCAAGCTAATCTGGCACTACCCTTGAATTGTCACGGTCAGTCCATCTGCTGCTGCAGGGATCCGGGGCTACAAGGGTTAACTCTAAATCCTAAGGATGAATTTTTCAGATTTGTGAGTTGTCCTGTGAAAGATATATGATAGATTGACCATGATAGTTCAAGGGTGGTGCCAGGACAGCTTGGTGCCTATAGGTGCCAAGCTGTTTTGGTGTTTTGGCTCCACCTTTGAACTATCACAGTCAAATTGATGTCATGTATCAGGATGTAAAGGGTTAACCGATTTTGTCATTTTCTCTTCACTTACTGTCCAGGCGCGAACCTTCGCGTTGTGGGCACCATGTCAGTGGGCTTTGATCACGTGGACCTGAAGGCCTGCGCGGAGCGAGGGGTCAAGGTCGGCTTTACACCGGACGTCCTGACCAATGCTGTGGCAGAACTGACCATGGCACTCCTGTTGGCTACCTCGCGCCGCCTCAAGGAAGGTCAGTATGTGTTGTTATTAAGGCTGCACTATCTAGCTTTGTTGTTTAGCGTGCGTTTTCACTCTTTTTGTCCCAAAAGCTGGCATCCAGGGAGTCGGAAATTAGGTCATAGCATGTCACAAAGTGCTACGTTTTTATCGTGATTGGTTGTATGAGGTCGAAAGGACTATAAAAAAAAAAAAAAAAAAGTGTTACACTTGCCATAGATGTACACTACGTGCCAATGAAAACAAGACAAAGATTCAATGCGCGTTTTAAAATTATGGATGATGCTAACTAGACTTCATATTACCCTGTTGTAAACCTTTTTAAATTCTCCTTCCAACCCTGCAAAACGCTTGATTTTCTGTTGTTAGCTCTTGGAGCTACATTGCATGGAACAGGAGTACCCCCAATTCCAAAATTACGACATCCAAATTTTACCTCTTAACATCATGTTGTAACCCATACCGGGGGTTTCCTTGGGAATGTTCAAACTCTTATTACACTGTCAGAAACATCAGTTATTTATTTTCCGGCAATATTTATTGTACAATTCATTGATTTTCCGCGGAAGATGGTTCCTGGGTGGCCAGCAGAAGACATCTAGCCCACAAAACAAATGTTACAAGGTGAGGCATGATAGCACAAAGTGTGCAAGAACCAGTTCCTTTCACTGCAAGTTGGATTCTGTTGTCTGTAAACTGCAAAAAGAATTTGGGGTTTCGGCTAAAATTTGATGGTTTAGTGGTAATCACACTTCACAGTGTACACACATCTACTCCCAGACCAAGAAATTCACCATAAATGATAAAGGGTTAACTTCTCTTTGCTTGTGAAAATCCTTTAACCCTTTTAGCCCTGGATCCCAACAGCAGGAGATGGCTTGACCATGATAATTCAAGGGTAGTGCCAGATGAGCTTGGCGCCTGAAGGATCTATGCCTTTTGGAGCTCAATTTGGAGTGAGGTCCGTATACTTATTGATATTGTACAAGCTGATTGTCTACTGCCATTTCACTCTCGTGATGTGGCTAGTCTCACGACGCCATGTACACAGTGACGAATTTGATGTTTAATGCCACTCATCCAAACGCCACGCAGCCTCTTCCAGGGCTCACTGTTTTGTTCCACACAGCCTCTTACAGGGCTGACTGTTTGATGGGAGTATATAGTGGCTCCAAAACTTTCAAAAATGAATTACTTATTATTAAAAAAAAGTTGAAGAGGTACAACGCTGGATTACAAACTCGTATAATGTCTATCTATTCTAGCTATGTCCAAAATTCAAAGTGAATAGAACAAAAATTATGGACTCGAATGTGCATCAACCGACTTTATATAAACAGCAATTTTTCTCTTGAATGATGCTCGGAGGCTCTCCGAAATACACCTCAATCAAAGCATTTCCTAAAGTTTTGGGCCTATACGGTCAGAAACACCGGAGATACTCGTGTCTACATATGCACACGCATACAAACAGCGCTTCCAGACAAATGTACATTCAACAGCGCGGTTAGCGTAGCTAGGCATGATGTAATTTTTATTGTGTTACTTTACTGTCAGTATATTATATTGAGCAGCATTTTGCTTGATATAGTGCCGATAACAGACAGATGTGATTACGAGACCCGAATCAAAATTTCCGAGTCGTAAGATGTGGATATTTTATTTTGGTCAAGTAGTCACATCTGTTGGTTATCGGCACTATATTAAGCAAAATGTTGCTCAATATTATTTATGTACCCAGTCCAAAACAAAACATTTATTTTTCGGGCGGATTCAGTCAAAACACATGAATGCCAGCAGACGACTGCATATCAGTGTCGACTTTGTAAATTTTGAGCGTTTGTACACACTGAGAAAGATTTCATTACAGCTACATATATAAGAAGCTTGTTAATCTCACTGTATAAAAATATTTTGCGTTTCCATTTGAAAAATGCACGTGTATCATCAAGATCGAATCTTGGCGCGCAAGGGATTTTGGGAAGGGAAATATATCAAACAAATTCATGAATATTATTTTGCTTATTATACACTATATCAATACACATGTCAAAGAAGGAAAAACTTCATGGTGTGGGTACATAGTCTGATGTGTGCCCACCTATGTTCGTCACTTATATGCTATAACACGTGCTCCCCGCCATGAGATGGCCTTAGTTGCCTGCTCGGCGTTAAACTCAAATAACTAACTATAACACGTGCTCCGACCAGCCCCATCTCATAGTCTGTTGTATTTTTAATACGGTAGACAATGAAAAAGGTTTAAAACACTGTATTATGAAGTCTGAACAGTACCATCTCTCGTGAAATATTGCACGTTTAATCTGTATCCTGCTTTAGTGGCACGTAGTGTATTTGTGACCTGTTCCCACGAAAGGGACCTTAAGTCGCTTTTGGCCGAATGGAGCTACAGGCCGAAAAGAGTGCAGGGGGTCATCTTGGGTCAGTTCGAGTGATCAACTTTAAATGCGTGTTTCTCGCTTAATTAGTTAATAACAGGTCTACAACAATAGTTTTTTGCATCAAATTAATTTGTATTGCTAGTAGATTGTAATGGTGTAAATATCTCAAAACTCAAAATTTCCGACTTATGGTCCCTTTCGTGGGAACAGGTCACATTTTGACAAAGCTGTGTGATGTACGACTAAGGGCTTCTGTTGTGTGGGCTACAGCTTTGTGCAAAATGTATCCATCATAAAATTTACTGTGCATACATGTGTAACATTTGTTTGTATCCAGCCATGCGTGCGGTGGTGGATGGCACGTGGGGATCGTGGAAACCCCTGTGGCTGTGTGGGGCCGGGCTGGAGGGCGCCACTGTGGGCATCGTGGGACTGGGTCGCATTGGCCTGGCCCTCGCGCGCTGCGTCAAACCCTTCAGTGTGGCTCGCATCGTCTATACGGACTTCGCGCAGCAGCCGGCCGCCAAGGAGGTAGGGGCGGAGTTCGTACCTCTAGACGAGGTGCTGGCTGTGTCGGACTTTGTGCTGGTGAGTGTGGCGCTGACGCCCGACACGCGGGAAATGTTCAACCTGAGCGCATTTAAAAAGATGAAGAAAACGGCAGTGTTTATCAACACCAGTCGCGGAGGTGTCGTTCAGCAGGACGACCTGTACACGGCCTTGACAACAGGGGAGATCGGTGCTGCGGGACTGGATGTGACGACGCCAGAACCCCTGCCTACGGACAGTCCCCTCTTGACGCTGGACAACTGCGTGGTGTTGCCCCACATTGCCAGCGCCACTCTCACTTCGCGCGAGGCCATGTCCGAGCTGACTGCACGCAACATCCTTGCTGCACTTCACGGACAAGACATGCCCAAAGAGGTCAAGGCCACGTGACTGTGTTCCAGCGCGTAACCCATTCCATCCCGAGGCTGACTTAAACAAATTGGCTGATTGTCTTGTGAAGACTACATTACTGATTAGGAGATGGATCAACCGTTTTAGTTCAAGGGTGGTGCCAGAATAGCTTGGCGCCTCAGGCGCCAAGCTATTCTGGCACCACCCTTGAACCATCGTAGATTTATTTCAAGCAGTGGATATATCAGGGTGAAAAGGGTTACCCCCCCCACCCCCCCCCCCCCCCCCCCCCCCCCCCCCCTTGTCCACGCGGCCATCAGTACTGGATGTGTAAAATTCCACACACTGGTTACCGTACCGATGGCCGCAGGCACGATGGTGTTTAACCCTTGCTCCGTGAGTACATTCTGTTGGACGTGAACAGGTGCCTGGACACGTGCAGTGTCTTGTTAACCCATTCAGGCCCGACGCGCCACAGCAAGACACGGATCCAACATGATAGTTCAAGGGTGGTGCCAGAATAGCTTGGCGCCCATAGGCGCCCAGCTATTCCTGCACCACCCTTGAACTATCATCCTCGATCTGTCTCTAGAATCCTAGTACAGTCCTTCAGAGGGCAACTTCACAATTTGGGGATTTCGGTCCTGGGGCAGAATGTGTTATGTACACAACATACAAATAATAATGATACAGATTGTTATAATTATGATAAATAATGATAATAAAAATTGTTATAATTATGATGCATATTTAAAATATAATTGAGAAACCTCTGTCTCGGGCATTGTGACAAACTGTCTTGTTGCTAAGTTTCATGCTATTACAGGCCAGCGTGTGTATCTGTAGCCGGGGAGTTTAACCCCTTGTGTATGCAGCCACTGGACTGATGACTTGAAGTATACACCAATACGTTATATTACAGCAGGCTTTTTCTTAACAGAAAATTCCATGTTGTGACGGACAAATTTTGACAGGGACAAAAAAATTGAAGGCCGTCCATCACCGGGACGGACAAATCTTAAGAAAAAAGAGCTGCTGTGTTTCATGTACATGATGGACTGCAGAGCGCCTGGAGTGGATTTTCTTTCACGATCTCCCACCCGGGTCTGCCCTGGGGGACTTGGGTGGGGTTAACTATTTTTTAGTTCCCAGGGTCACCCTGGTCAGCCCCACAGGGTGGGTTTTCCCCTCTATTCTGGGGCATGTGTTTCTGTCTACTCTTGGTCCATTCACCTATATATTCCTTTTTTAAGCTCTCCCTACTGTCTGCGCTGCCTGTAGCTCTTGATATTGGATGTGTGTTGCTAAATGGTCTTAGGTTTATTTAGCATATTAGACCAGCTGGCGACACACATTCAATATTCTGTTTAGTTGTTTTTTTCACAAGCAGTGCAGGCACGTCCTGAGAAAGTCTTGTTGCTGTCGGACGTTAAGCAATGTACAACCAACCAACCACAATGTTCGTCCTGATGACGACGGACAATTTTAGATCCTGGCAGTAAGAACGTTGAAGTAGTACCCTGTATACAGTACCTGCGGCTGCATTACACAGGGTTTAAACATTATGCTGACTGCATCTTTTCCACAGCCACTTGTTCCGTCTCTTCCACAGGCTTGTGTTCCATCTCTTCCACAGCCATGTGTTCTCGCTTTATCAGGCGTGCGTTCTGTGGACACTGATAATTAGTACCCTGTATACAGTACCTGTGGCTGCATTACACAAGGTTTAAACATTATGCTGACTGCATCTTTTCCACAGCCACGTGTTCTGTCTCTTCCACAGGCTTGTGTTCCGTCTCTTCCACAGCCATGTGTTCTCGCTTTATCAGGCGTGCGTTCTGTGGACACTGATAATTCTGTGTTGGTCTGTCATGTTAGGCTACAGTGCACATACTAAGGGGAATTAATTACATGACGCTGGACAGTTAGATCCCCTGCCCCTTCTTCCAGGCATCAATTACGCCAGCTGGTGAATGGATGCTGGGAGAAAAGGGGCAGTGGATCTAACACTCATCCATCACTGAGTAATTCTCCCTGGCAAGTGTGTTATAATCGCCCTCGCGGGCCTCGCCCGTTTGGTGGTGGGTTAAAGTAGACTACAGTGATATAGTTTCTAAATGTCAGGTTAAAAGCCATTCTTCTCGTCTGCCCTCTTGTCTACTGCTCGACCTTGCTATCACCTCTGCTGTGTAGGAGGTTGTTATCCCAGTATTCTGCTGCGCGCTTCAATATACCTGCCCAATAGCCAGAGTGTTATCCATTTTTTTTTGACATATTTTTCCATGAACAGGTAATAGAGTATGGGCAACGCCTGTCATGGTCGGTGCCTTCGCGTGTGGACGTTACGTAAACAGAATTTACATTTCCTGCACCTGATAATTTGCACAGTGCGGCTGTGAAACGGTGCAGGGGCTGGCCGCAGGGCTGGGGTATTGTATCGCATCCACTCTGCCTGCTGGTGACAACGATGAGTTGGTGTCTAGTTTGAAACCATTCAGCCCCAACACCCTGCAGCGGGAGGTGGATCGGCCGGGATAATTTAACGGTAGTGCCAGATTAGCTTGGCGCCAAGCCAATCTGACGCTGACCTTGAATTATCATGTTTGCTCCATCTCCTGCAGCTGATACATAGTCGTCAGGTGACACCTCCAGAATGTGGGTCGTGCGGCCAGAGGGTGAAAGGGGTTAAGCAGTGTTTAACTCCTTCTGCCCCAGACCCATCACCCAGATAAGGATTGACCATGATAGTTCAAGGGTGATGCCAGAATAGATTGGCGCCAAGCTATTCTGGCATCACCCTTGAACTATCATGGTTGTTCTGTGTCCTGCACTGCAACTGCGCTGTATCATGGCGACGGGCCGTAGACTGCTGCTATATACCCGTGACCATTTTAACCCCAGGGTGTCGCCCAACAACTGTGTAGCAGCTGCAGGGGATGGATTGACTGGTAATTCAAGGGTAGTGCCAGATTAGCTTGGCGCCATCAGGCGCCAAGCTAATCTGGCACTACTCTGAATTATGGTTTGCTGCCTCCCCTGCTGTAGTGCTTCGGGGCTAAATGCGTTATTATGTCTGGACTGTGGCTGTGTACCTGGACAATGTCTGGACTGTGGCCGTGTACCTGGACAATGGACTGTGGCCATGTACCTGGACAATGTTTGGACTATGGCCGTGTACCTGGACAATGTTTGGACTATGGCCGTGTACCTGGACAATGTCTGGACTGTGGCCGTGTACCTGGACAATGTCTGGACTGTGGCTGTGTACCTGGACAATGTTTGGACTATGGCCGTGTACCTGGACAATGTTTGGACTATGGCCGTGTACCTGGACAATGTCTGGACTGTGGCCGTGTACCTGGACAATGTCTGGACTATGGCTGTGTACCTGGACAATGTCTGGACTGTGGCCGTGTACCTGGACAATGTCTGGACTATAGCTGGGTACCTGGACAGTGTCTGGACTTAAGCCAGGTACCTGGACAATGTCTGGACTATGGCCGTGTACCTGGACAATGTCTGGACTGTGGTCGTGTACCTGGACAATGTCTGGACTATAGCCAGGTACCTGGACAGTGTCTGGACTATAGCCAGGTACCTGGACAATGTCAGACTATAGCCGTGTACCTGGACAATCTTTGGACTATGGCCATGTACCTGGACAATGCCGCTGGCCCCACGAGACGGGTCAAGCATGATGGTTCAAGGCTGGTGCAAGAACATTTTGGCGCCTTGAGGTACCAAGCTATTCTGGCACCACCCACAAGCTATGATGGTGGATCAGTCTCCAGCCGTCCGAGTGTTTGGCTGAACGGGTGAAGGTTATTTGATGTGCATTCAGGTAACAGCTGTTTGCCTGCTGTTGCTTTGCCTGCTGTTGCTTTGCCTGCTGTTGCTTTGCCTGCTGATGTCTGGAGAGCCTGACACCAGCTTATAAAAGTGGTTGGAGGCTCTTGATAATTGACGGCAAAGTGTTAAGCAGAATGTTTGTGTAGGATTTGCATTCCACACAGTGATTCCAGGTGTTATGTACGATATGAGCGTAGGATTGCTCGCCAGTTTGTCTTTACGCTGGGTGCTTCATGCAACGTGACGAGTCTTTTCATGTCAAGTGTGATGATAATGGTGAAACACTGTGATTGAAATATGCGTGTAGTGCCATTAGCTGTTGCAGATTTGTGGGGCGAGTACTGCCCCTTTGGCTGTCAGTAGTGCTTGTTAAGGTGATTTCTGCAGGAATCACCTTGACAACAAGCGCTCTGACAGCCAGAGGACTAAGACTCGCTGTGAATGTCCGTTTTACCAAGTTGTGGTTTGCGCAGACTGCCATGTGCATTGTTTTGTATTGTAGTATACAAACAAAAAACGCCTGTCGGTGTAAAACGGTGGCCAAAACTGCATTTCCTCATAAACATTGTAAAATTCCACTGAGGAATCTGAAATGAACATCGACATAAACATGATGAAATCCTACTGAGGAATCTGAAATGAACATCCATATCACAAACATATCCGTCACTCCTTCAACTTGTTTATTCCATTCTGTGTTTGGCGGATGTTTCACAACAGGTTACTACACTACAAAAACAACCGCAAAACACGTCAAGATGTTTTTGGGATTCAGTAAATCTTGTTATGTCGATGTTCATTTTTGATCCCTCAGTGGTATTTCATCGTGTGTATTAAGGAAATGCAGTTAGGCCATGTAGCGTACACGGCAGGTGTTTTTTTATTGTTCGGATATCATTGTTTTTTTTGTTTCATGTGCTAATGCCGGAGGTTCAGCACTTGTGTGTGCGTGCGTGTTTGTGCTGGTATGTATGTGCCCAGTGTGTGTAGATGTAGTCGGAGAGGAAAAGAGAGTCAGCTATGTCCCTCTGTGGGTGTAGATACTGTCAAAGTACTGGGATGAGAAGGCAGCAGTGTAAACTAGCACTGGAAAGGGTAACATTTCACTTGTGAGTGCAATTTATCACTGCCCTCCCAAATTTTCAAATGTTACAGTCTTCCCCTCCACCAATGAAACGGATGTTTATCCAAAGATGCTGAGAAACATGCTGTGCGACAATGTTGATGCAATGTAAATGTTAGGATTTTGTGCAGTCTGTGTTACACGCAGCAGCTGAGTATGTTTGAGGTAGCACGTGAACCACGCATTAGCCACCATGGTGATGTCTGCAGTACACTTGTCAGTGCTTACCTCCAAAATCTTCGCTGAGATTCATGTCACTTTTGAAGGGAAGGGAGATAACAACGTGAATCAGTAAGAGCAACGTGATTGCGGAAATCTGAATTGTTGCCGAGGTTTGCTTTTTTTGACAGAAACTGTGCTGCCAGAAACTGTGCTGCCAGAAACTGTGCTGACAGTAACTGTGCTGACAGAAACTGTGCTGACGGTAACTGTGCTGACAGAAACTGTGCTGACAGAAACTGTGCTGACAGAAACTGCTGACAGAAACTGTGCTGATAGAAACTGTGTTTGCGCAGGTTTGGTCAGATCAACATCAACACGCCCTAGCCGTCCCAGCTACATGGAACATTAGTGGTGTCAGCAAGAGGCATAGATCCTCATGAGCCGTCGCATCATGCCTCTTCAGTTTTTCTTGGCACTGAACAGGTTATTGGATGCTATTTTAAACGGAGTGTTATATGATAAAATAAGTACATGGATTTTGGTGAATGTTTGTTGTGGAATGTGAACAGTTCCTTGAATAATGTGAAAAAGTCGATGGTATAAAATTGAGTTGGGGAACCCGTGTGATGTATTGGCCGGCATGACCGGGTTTATTCACAATAAGGTGACATTGAAAATTGTGAGGAAACCCAATCGTTAAGAGTTGGCACATTTCATACTGAGGATGATTTTGTAAAATGTGCTTATTGTCCTACGAAGGCTGCCTTACTGATTCAGAGGTAGATCAACTGTTGTAGTTCAAGGGTGGTGCCAGCATAGCTTGGCGCCTCAGGCGCCAAGCTATGCTGGCAGCACCCTTGAACTATCGGTCAAATTTATTTCCAGCAGTGGGTGTATCAGGATAAAAAGGGTTAACTGATCTGTTTGTGCGTAATCTCTTTGGTGGACTGGGAAACCGGCTGTTTTGCATACTGTTAGGGAGGTGAAAAATCACACCACGATTGTTACGGTTGTGGTGTTCTGTGAAAGCATGCATGCATTAATCATAGGAAACGATCCGATATTTATTTCTGTCATGATTACGAATCTTGTACCTTTTTAGTAAGATTCACTATTGTTTGCACAGAGAGCGGAATTGATTGTCTTTTGATACACGGAGTTGAATCCCAAAGAGTCTAAAAACCGCTTGAATAATCACCGTTTTGTGTGCACGTGAAGATAGCAGCCAGTATGTGTTTCGAACAGTCATGAAACTTCCGGAGAATTCGGGCAAGGTCGTGAACTGTGTAGCGTACTCTTGTGTGACGTCATTACACACCGGGATTTCCCAAAATTGGGGTTGGAATTAGCAGTCAAATTTTGTAGACTATTGTAGTCTATTCTAGACAGTTCTTTTTCATCAATATTTATGAGTTTCGGTTACATGTTCCATTCTGAATGGTTGCGTTGTATGAATTTGCTGGATTATTCTGGAAAGCCTGATACTATAAAAGACTGTGTTTAGAAGCGCGTGTGTACATTGTTCAGTTGTATAATTGCAGTGTATCGTAAGCACATTGACATTGAGAGAGCTACGCAAGGTATCATGGTACATTGTCAGTGACGGAGTTATGCAGTGTGTAGTGATGTACATTGTATGAGACACATTGTGTTAGAAGTGCTGACATTTTGTAGAGGAGACATTGTATCAGGGTTGATGCATTTGTGAATGCATTGTGTGGAGATCACATTGCTGCAATAAAATATTGTTGGAACTGTTATTCCAGTGTAGTCTACATACTTAAGCCACGTGTGACGGGTTGCAGCTGAGTGAAGTTTCTTTAAAAGAATCTTA
This sequence comes from Semisulcospira habei, assembly GCA_036245525.1. NCBI lineage: Eukaryota > Metazoa > Mollusca > Gastropoda > Semisulcospiridae > Semisulcospira > Semisulcospira habei. Next base: position 54,760,752 of record BTPG01000005.1, read on the forward strand.
TGTGCGTGCGTCTGGTGTGTTTATCATACTACGAATACGATTCAACACGTAACAACGATGTAGAATGTCGGCCTTTCAAGTGCAAAAGGACCAAGTTTGCACTATTTTTTTCTCATCCTAGTACTTTTCATTGATGTCGTGCAATACACCCAAAAAAATTGTCCTGGGCCAAAACGTTTTCAGTGGTCTTTTTTTAAAGTTTTTGTGACATGTTACAAAATCAAGTTACACAAATTGTTTTCATGGTTTGAAGTGCTGGCATGTTGATGCTGTCCACAACGTGCCAAGTGATTGTAGCAGCAGCCAGTAATGAGGTTGACGACCGCAAATTTCTGGGTTCATGTATTAACTTTCGTTTCTGTAAATTTACTGCTGTGCGTGCGCACATTGGCTTGATGGTTTTGGCTGAAAGGTGATCACGTTTAATGCATTTGTTGTGTTGTGTATGGCTTTGACGCGATCCTCTCTCTGTGCTCAGTTATCTCCTCACACTGCAAGACCCCCTCCAATAACCCGTTGCCTTGCGAGTCCGATTCTTACAAAAATTGCTCATTTTCCTATGAAGGCTACATTACAGATCTGGAGGCAAGTCAACTATTTTAGTTCATAGGTGGTGCAAGAATAGCTTGGTGTCTTAGGCGCCAAGCTATTCTGGCACCACCCATGATCTGTCAGCCAAATTTATTTCAAGCGATGGAATAAAAATGGTAAAGGCTGCGCGACACAGGCACAGATTTCTGCTCCTCTTTATTCCATTTTGATATACAAAGAAAACATACATTTGCATTCCTCGATAAATATTGCATTTGTACACAACTTGAAACACCAGTAAAACGAAAGAAGGAACAAGTCTAGACTGTCTGCAATGTCAAAAGGTTTGCCACAAATGCACAAGTGAATTCACAAAACACAAACAGTTCATTGCCGTGTCTGTCGGTTTCGGCAAGCGTTGACTAGGGGCAAAGACCCTCACGAGTGGCGGTTTATGAGGAACTGTGCCACTTGCTGTATTACATGTCCTTGGGGGGGGGGGGGGGGGGGGGGGGGGGGGGGTTACTATGCATAATTGAGTAAGTAGCAGCATCCACAAAAACATCGTTTCCCGAACAAGTGATTTTGTCTTCCCAAAACTTGAGGTTTGTATTATGTGTGCAACTTATTTTGCCCAGACCGATACAGCAGGAGATGGATTATTGATGATGATAATTCAAGGGTAGTGCCAGGTTAGCTTGGTGCCATCAAGGTGGCACCAAGCTAACCTGGCACTACCCTTGAGTTATCATCATCAATCCGTCTTCTGGAACCGATACATTTAGTAGTGAAGTGACACCATCAAAAATTGGGAAATGAGGATAGAGACGCAAACAATCTTGTGGATTGTATGGAGTATGGTTGCGTTTTGTTTGCCTGGTGATGCGTGTGCAATATGTTGTGTAAACATTCGCTCGCTGGGTCTTCGCAGCGGCGTTTTTGAAATGATCACGCGACAATGTTTTTTTTTCATTTCCAGCACATACATGTATCCTTTGGTAGCGAAAAATGCCAGTTGTGGCTTACTGAATGGGGAGGGACCTTGACCCCCTTTGTTTTGTTGCATAAACAGTCGCACATAGAACACATGAGAAAATTCGGCCATAAATTCACTTGTAAAGTTGACGTGTCACATTTCTGTACATGTATCTACAATCTGTACAGCTCAGTCACCATGCCTCCGATGACGGCATAATGATGTACTTTTTACACGCCTTTGGTTACAAGAAGCATGGATCCTCATGAGCTCAGGGGCTCATGAGGATCTATGCCTCTTGCGATTGAGTGAAATCTAAATTGCCGTCGGGCGCTCAGTCCATGATGCAGCGTGTGTGCACAGACGCTCTGCAGTGTGAAATGATCATCTTTAGAGCAGAAACTGGCAAAATGGACTGGACAAAAAACAGAAGTAAAGGAATATTTGGCACACATTCAGGTCTAAAATGAAGAGTTATCACATTGAAACATTAACACAAAGACAATCGTTATCAGTGTACAGCGTGGTATGATCATTATGCCAATTTATGATTAGTTTTTTTTTTCTCACATGAATTGAAATTGACTGTGATCCAGTTTGCCGACTGAATTGTATTGCACGGTGTCGGATAAATGCTAGTCGAAATAAAATTGTTGTACAAAAACCAGCACTTGGTCAAAGTATTCAGATTTGTGCTCCTAAGACTACATGCGAGGACCATGATAGTTCCAGGATGGTGCCCATATCATAGAACACTGAAAAAGTTAACCTCCACAGCCACATTTACTCAAGTTTGGAGGCATTATCTAACGACTATTGTACCTGTTGCAGGAGATGGATAAAACCATGACAACTCAAGGGTAGTAACAGATTAGCGTGGTGTCTGATGGCGCCAAGCTAACCTGGCCCTACTCTTGAATTATCATGGTCGATCTGTCTTCTGCTGGGGTTAGCCATGAAGCACTAGAGCAGGAGCTAACCTGGCACTACCCTTGAACTGTCATGGTCAATCCATCTTCAACAGATACGTAGTCGTTGGGCGACAGCTCCACAATCTGGGACATGTGGCTATAGAGTGAAATGGCTTTGAACTCGTCCAGTCCGGCGGCCGTATTTCCCAAATTTTGGAGGCGTCATCTAATAACTATGCAGCAGTTGCAGGAGATGGATCGACCATGATAATTCATGGGCAGTGCCAGATTAGGCACTACCCTTGAATTATCATGGTCGCCCCATCTCGTGCTGTAGTGCGTCAGAGCTGAAGGGGTTAAAGATGTGATCTTCATATGACCCAACACTGAAGTCCAGTCAAAGGCTTGGTGGTAAAGTGACACGACTGCTACTGACAACACCGCTCGGCGGACATGACGTGTCGCAATGCGTCCTTCCACTGAGCGGCATCGTCTGTAGCAGTGGAGGAGGGTTCAAGGTGTTTTGTCTACAAGAAAGGTCAAAGGTAAACATTGCATTTTTGTTTGTTTGTCGACAGACTCTCAAAACCAAAAGGCGCAAAAGCTGTGCACTTTCCCAATGATTTCTCCAGGCTCGCAGCGCTACCCAGCAAAACGTAAAGCTTTTGGGCTGTTGTCGGCTGTAGTTGGCCTGTGCGCAGCCGCACACACATCAACGGCTGCGGACGTTGGCTCCATAGCCTTGTGCTTGCCACTGTCCTGTCAGCCAGACGACGGCAGCTCTGCCCATGGTTCGCCAGAGTTGGTACTGGGTACAGTGTTCGCCAGACCATTTTTGTCAGACCCAAAAAAAACCAACATGAATTTGAACTGTCATCGGTTTGGCAAGGCTGACAATGATCTATTGCCACAGCCATGGGTGACGGCCTCATTCAGCTTTTTTCAAAATCCCTAACAAATGAATGTCAGCGTTCGGGTTCTGACAGAACAGCCCTTCGGCCAGCCTGTTCCATTTGTGAGAGCTGTACATTCTCATGAGCCCCTGCATCCACAGTGACAATGACACCCTGCGTCCACAGTGACAATGACATCCTGCGTCCACAGTGACAATGACATCCTGCGTCCACAGTGACAATGACATCCTGCGTCCACAGTGACAATGACATCCTGCGTCCACAGTGACAATGACATCCTGCGTCCACAGTGACAATGACATCCTGCGTCCACAGTGACAATGACATCCTGCGTCCACAGTGACAATGACATCCTGCGTCCACAGTGACAATGACATCCTGCGTCCACAGTGACAATGCAGTGACAATGACATCCTGCGTCCACAGTGACGACATCCTGCGTCCGCAGTGACAATGCAGTGACAATGACATCCTGCGTCCACAGTGACAATGACATCCTGTGTCCGAAGTGACAACATCCTGCGTCCACAGTGACAATGACATCCTGCGTCCTCAGTGACAATGACATCCTGCGTCCACAGTGACAATGACATCCTGCGTCAGTGACAATGAAACCCTGCGTCCACAGTGACAATGCAGTGACAATGACATCCTGCATCCGCAATGACATCCTGTGTCCGAAGTGACAATGACATCCTGCGTCCACAGTGACAATGACATCCTGCGTCCACAGTGACAATGACATCCTGCGTCCACAGTGACAATGACATCCTGCGTCCACAGTGACAATGACATCCTGCGTCCACAGTGACAATGACATCCTGCGTCCACAGTGACAATGACATCCTGCGTCCACAATGACAATGACATCCTTGCATCTACAGGGGCTCATGAGAATGAATGCCTCTTGCTGGACATGAATGATGGGAGCAGTTAGTGGACCGTTTCCAGTCATTTAAGTTTTTCTCACCGTTACCTACGCATAGCTTGTAGACCTACAAAAAGCGTGCACTCATTCAAGACAACATGTAGTAAAACTGTTGCCGCAAGGGGTTTTATGTGAAAGGAAAACAGAAAATAGAGGTTGAAAACCCTTTAACACATTATATACTGAGGCTAAAAACTTCAAATTTGTACACTGCCATATGCAAGCTACATTATAGAACTTGCAGATAATGATAGAGACCAATGGCTTTAGTAAAAGGGTAGTTCCAGAATAGCTTGGCGCCAGCTATTCTGGCACCACCCTTGAACTATTTTAGTCAAACGTATTTCACACGCTGGTGTATTCCGAATGATGAGGGTTAAGTTATCGACATGATGCCTGACGTTTCGGATCAAAGATCCTTCTTCTCAGTCGTGTTTCATGTTTTCAACTTAAAGGGGTTTCAACCTCTATTTTTTGTTTTCCTTTCACTCCAGACAACAGAGTGTAAAATGATGGTGGTACAAGTCAGTCAAAAAATGGTGGTGAAAAAGAGGAACCTTTAGAAATGATATGTGGTCAAAAATGGTATGTTCAACTTTGCAGACCAGAGGTACAGTGGCTTCCGACGCTGGGGGGGGGGGGCCAAATGAATCAAACTGAGTTACTTGGGGGGGGGGGGGGGGGGGGGAGGCTGGATTCACGGGGGGCAACTGTGCTGGCAGAAAGTGCGTTAGGTCCATCATTACGATGACGACGCTGGCCAGTCGCAAGCTAACATCATCGTCACAAAAACAGAGTTGGCCATTTTCAGTTTGGACGATGGTCAAATGTCCACTATCACCTCTAGGTCATTGCACAAGTGTCCTTTCCAAAGGACCGGCAGTCAACAGGTACAGCAAGTACATCGTTCACAGGTAAAGGTATGTGGATCCTGTACGTTCGTCACAGGTAAAGGTAAGTCATACAATCTGTTAATGAACTACACACAGTGCATTAGTACCAAAATCAGTGCAGCTGAACTACCACTCAGTCATTTGTCCACATACATGTACATTTCAAGCACTCCACATTCAGACTACATGAAATATTTACACTTTGCTTGACAACACGCGGTAGCTTCACACTCGCTCAACAGTACTAAATAAACGTGAAACACACTCAGAAACACTTTCACAAACAACAGACATCAGAAGCGAGCTTTAATCCTGTGCAATAAGCTCCGTGACTTGCACAGAATTTAAACTTGCTCCTACAACTGACTGCGAGTTCCATTCTTTGGTTGTCAGAAACACTCCTTTGCAAAAACACCTACCATCTACAAAGGGTACAGTCTCGTGAGCCTCCATATTTGTGGGTAACCAGACGCCCCTCTTAAGTCTGTGATCTTAAGACATACATCCACAAGGTGATGGGGGCAAATGTGTATCAAGTCGGCAAAACATGTGGGCTAGGTATCTGTACACCACCATTTCTGATGTTCATAGAAATACAAGTCCCTAACTCCTTAGATCCTGCAACCACCAGTCATGTAAACAGTATCACTGGCTGCATGCATGCGGTGTTAAATGATTCAAGATGTGCTGCCCACACATGGTAAATAAAGGTTTTGCTCAGGACATATCACAGTGCGTATATTACAGCATGCGTGATATCTTGAATAGTGGCTTCAGTTTCGAATCTGCATGCAGCACACCTTGAATGCATTTAAAATAAAAAAATCGGCATGTATAATAAAATGTACTTGACCCATTCAGCCGCGGGACCCTGCAGCAGGAGATGGGCTGATCATGATAATTCAAGGGTAGTGCCAGATGAGCTTGGCACCTGAAGGCGCCAAGCTCATCTGGCACTACCTTTGAATTATCAGGATCAATCCATCTCCTGCAACTGGTACACAGTCCTTAGGCAACACCTCCAAAATCTGAGAAATGGGACCTTGGGACTAAAATGGTTAACACAGGACAACTGTCCAATTAACCCTTTGGCTGTCGGTGGCGCTTCTGGTCGCGGTGATTCCTCACAACCAAAAAATGCTACAGACATCCAAGGGGAGAGCATTATTTTGTGAGATACAACATACAGAGTGATCCACCCCTAATAACGCCGTTCAACGTGTACACAAAACGAAAGTGGATTTCGCAAACCAAGTAGCACCAGCAGAAAACCTCTCCGTGGCAAACGGGCAACACGCTGTAAATCGACCGTAGAGCGGAAATCCGCCATAAAGCTATGGAAAGATACGCAACACTCGTTCTCTACATCACTTGCACACTGACACGCTCTGCAACACACGTACAGAGACAAAACGATGAGCAATGCATACTTATGACAAACAATTATGACTAAACAAGAATAATTCTGTTAAAACTGCTGATGAACAATTAAGACTTCAGCCACTTGTGCACACAGCCACCGGTACCGTGACCATTTACAGTTCCTGTCATACGCACTGTATACAGTACCCGTACAGCAGCTGTGTGCACATGGCGGACCATACAGTGTAATAATATTATTTTCAAGATACGAGCACTCAAAATTGTGAAGCAGTTCAAAACATGAATCAACACTCACAAAGGTTTCATCAACACATTTTGATATTGAAGCAAGAAACGTCTCCACAGCAAAGTGCAAAGTCTTTCAACACCAAGTGTTTGTGTTAACCTCTTTGGGCCAGCTGCATGAATGAGCTTAGTCATGCACCTGCCACTAAGCACGGTGCTCCGCTTATAGTGAAGCACCGGGCTTAGTGGCTGGCGCAGGACGAAGCTCAATCATGCAAAGTGGCCCCTTGTGCTTGCAACCATCGGTACTGTAAACAGAACCATCAGCGGCCGCGCGCACGATTGGGTTAACTAGGGACACAGGTCCCCATGAAGCTCTGTGCCTCCCGCAGTATGATATACATGGTTCCTCCCTCAGAGGAGATTATCAGGTGTTCTGTACACGATAGAATAGCACGTCAACTGATGAAGAAGAGTTAAACAAGAAGAATGTTGGAAATCCTTCAGATGCGCGGAAGAATGTCTGAATGAAATCGCTTCATCAGTACTACCATGAACAATTGTTTACATCCAATGTCGTTGCACACGTACATCAAATCGTGGAGGTCACAGTGAGCAGCAAACTCCAATACATCAGTCTCCCAACTCTTGCTAGACAAGTTGATTGAGATTATGAAACTGTACACGATCCAGATATCCCATAATAATACCATCAGCTCCTTCACTGCCAATGGCTAAAAATGCCGTCGATGATCTATCGCAGATGACCGCTGGATCACCCTGGCAAACAAGGACAAGAGGCATAGATCCTCATGAGCCCCCGCATCTGCGGGGGCTCATGAGGATCTATGCCTCTTGCATTTGGCTGCGTACCACATCGGGGAAGGGGTTTGAAGTCGTGTAAGAATCAATTCACATCAAAGTCAGCACACAAACTCTACGTGAGCAAAATAAACCTTGTTTTGGAATTGCACAAAGCACATTGCACTGTGAATGTTCTGACTACGTACAACATTATGTCACAGGTGTCAGTCTCTCTGTACACGGTGTTACTTGCGACAAAACACAACATTATAACTTGGAACATCTCGTTATTTCAGAAGTCTGGAACACTGCTCAACTGGAAAATAAAAGCAACAGCCTCATCGCATCAAGTGTAACATGCGGCATGTTTTAAACAGGGAAAAAAGTAACTTGAAATACATGTCTCAATGTAAGTGTCTCCCACCGGCATATAGCGTTTCTGTTAGAAATGAAAAAGTCGACTCTGACGTGCACTAGTTACGATCTGTGTCATGTAAAGCAGCTGGTCTGTGTAAAAATGTCCCGTGGAAGCACAGAGTTTGTCGCTTACAGCTCGGATCAAATTCAAAGACAACATTTAATCCTGGTCAATCACCTGTACTCCATTATAATAAGCAATTACATCTGCAAGAAGCACAGATCCTCATGAGCCCCCGCAACTGCGGGGGCTCATGAGGATCTATGCCTCTTGCTGACCCCAGTCCAAAAAGTGTTGTGTTTGAAACAGTCTGGGGAATGAACAGACTTCAGTCCTTGTGCGTGCATTCACACTGCCACTGTTGTTGTTCTAAAGAGATTGTTTCATCTCCCTCTTGTCAGGTTCCTAGCATTCAGAACTGCCGTCTGCTCAAAATAGTTCGATCAAATGAATCACCGAGTCCTACTAATGCTTCCAATAGGGGTGTGACTGGTCCATTGTCTTTGGCTAGTCTTGGCTCGTGAGAAAGCAGGGAGGTTTGTTCCGTTCGTCTGTGGCATCTATTGTCATGCACACCTGACTGATCAGGTTTGATGCTGTGCAAGAAACAAAGGCCATCTTGCGTTGAGACAGCACAGACGTGACCAAGAATGCAAACATTTTTTTTTAAACAAAACGACACGATCAGTGTTCAGGTTGGGCAATCTTCAATTTGTGTGTAGGGGAAAGTCAGGAGAGTGACCTATGTTGACTTTGACATTGTGAACCGGATATTAGGTTGGTCCTACCATGTGTAAGCACATCAAAATGTAAATTAGTGTTGCAATGGGGCGTGGCTGGGAGTAGGGGGGTGGGATAATTTTGCACCAATGAGCACAAGCTTTGCTCACATCACCGCCATTAACCACGGCCTGCCCACCAACACACCCGCCCCATAACTGACTAGCGGCAGAAGTGAGTTTAGCGGAAGATGTGTCAAAACCTTGGAATGTACCAGGTGCATGATTGGTGAAATCAAACGATGGAACGTTGTCCTCATACAACAAACCAACAAGAGGTGCAATTTCTCCTGGGTCTCACAAATGCGAGGGGTACTATCTGCACCAGGCTCAGGTCATCACGAGGCCCGCTATTGTGGCGGCCGTGAGGATCTGTGTCTTGTGCAAATGGCGGGTGGTTTATGCAAACTATCCTACCCCTCAAAGAGGGCAGGTGAGAGAATGAATAAGCTGTAGAGTTGCGGTGGGGGGTGGGGAGGTGGGTGGGTGGGCTGAGCAGTAATCAAGGGACGCAGAAGGTTGAAAGACTGGAGATACAAATGGGCATGAACCGAGTTTGTTTTACACAATGTGTCAGGGGGCCTCACTCATCCTCAGGTAACACGTGACATCCTCCAGGTAAAATCACATCTTTCTCCATGCACAGCAATTGTCAGGTTATGTCAAAGTTTCTCTGGTCATGTAATGCAACCCCAAGTGGGTCGGCCAGAAGACAACATGGCGGACTTGCTTGATCTCGCCCTCGCTCTGAGTGATCTCCATGGAGCCTCAGGTGGTAAGACAGTTCCAGGTTGTTAAACTCGTGCTACCTGGCATCACCAAAGTATTGCGCGCGTAGTTCCAGCCGCATGGAGCTACCTAGCATCCTTGACGAAGCGAATGTTGTTACAGTCGTCGGCCAGCTCAGGGTAGTTTTCGGGCTTGAGCGTGTACTCACCCCGGTAACCGGTGACCTGACCACTAACGGCCAGCTCCTTCAGCTCAGCCTGCGTCCACTTGTGGTAGGAGGGTAGTGAGTGCTGCAGCAGGTGCTTCTCTCGCTGCCAGGCGTGCTTCACCGCACGCTCAAAGGCATGGTGCAGGACACGCTTGCGCTCATGTGCGACCGTGGTGCCATAGCGCACGTTGATGATGGTGTGGTTGGAGTGGACACGCACGTCCACCTCACTGTGACGTCCATGTTGCGTGCGATGGACCGAGACGTTTACTCCGTTTTCGTACGTCACCAGCGTGCTGTGGATCCCCAACGACCTCAGGTCGCGGTCCGCCTTGCTGGTGTCACCACGCACGAAGTAGTGCACGTCCTTACCATTGATGGTGAAAGTAACGTCCACAACCTCCGACCCATTGAGTAGGACAGAGGCCAGGTTGCGCGCCCACTCGGCCGCGATGTCCGCCATGTTGATCACTGCCAACCCATCCACGTTGGACACCGTCACGCCCGCCCCGAATATCGGCTCCAGCGGAGATGCCGTCTCCTTGGGCAGCTGGTGCAAGGGCGTGACCTTTGACCTTGGGACCGCAGACATCATGAGGAGGTTGGTCATGTCACGGCGAAAGGTGCACTCAAAGGCGGAGGAGGAGGTGAGGAGTTGGTGCGAGGCGTCGGGGGGCCCAGAGTTCAGTTCACCGGTGTACGACACGTCCGGGGCCAGGCTGCTGATGTCATAGCCGAGGGCCGTCAGCCACAATGCCAGACCTGCAATAATAATCATGCTGGTTAGATGCTGTGACGCCTCATTTATGCGAGAGACTTACAGTCAGCCAAACAGCGATCAACACGGTGATCAACACGGTGATCAACAGGGTGATGTAGTTGGCCTCACTTATAACCCCTTGGCTGTCCACAGCGCTTTTTCTCGAGGTGATTCCTTCAGGAATCACCTCGACAAAAAGCGCAGTGGACACTCACAGAGGGTAAACTCATTCAATGTGAACAGAAAATGAACTAACCATGACATTTCAAAGGGCCGTGTCAGAATAGCCTGGCACCCGTTGACACCAATCTATTCTGAACCCAGCGTTGAGCCGTCACAGTCATCCGAACACCTCCTGCTACAGGAGCAAATGTATTCTGGCACCACCACTGCGCTATCATGTTTAATAGGTCCCCAACACTACACATGTAATAACGTTTTTCGAGGACAACCCCCAACTCTGGATATGTGTGGACTCCAGGGCTGGTTGTGCTCAGCTGAGCAGTCCGCAGTTTACAAGTCATATTTTTTTAATGTTGTCTCAACATCATGTTCATTGAAAGGCCGTGGTAAATCAAAGCGACACAGTTGCATTGTGTCTGGATTGATCAGTGTCAGGTCCTACTCCACAGGAAACAGCTGTGACTGTCCCCCCACCCCTTAGGGCCATCCATTATTAATCTGGCGTTCTGGACGTAAAAGCCCAAACCAATCAGTCAGCTTCTCAAACTGACCACACTACAAGATTCTTCTATGAGAAAACATGTTTCTGTTTGTTTGTCATTGACTTTGTTCTATAAGAAAATATCAAATCAGATGTTACTTGATATTATATACTTGATACTGGCTCTTCAATCGTTAATCCTTTTAGCCCTGACACACTAAAAGAATTATTATGGTCGATTCATCTCCAGCAACTGGTATAAATTTGTTAGGTGACAACTGCACCCTGGGATAAAATGGGATGAGCAGACAACTCACTCATGCGTGGCTGCTGTAGACGTTTGAGGTGCTGATTGACGATGGTCCTGTACTGATACAGGTTCAAGACCTCCGGGTCCTCCACCACCGTGCCCAGCTTGTCAAACGCCCCCGCGTAGTCTGGCACCAGGAAGCGCCCCAGCTGTGTGTCGTACATGCGCCCCCTCAGCAAGGCCAGCTGAGTCAGGTCGCTGTAGATGGAGCCCTGGTAGCCGAAGGGCAGATCAAAGTTGGGGTTCGAGTCCAGCATGCGCAGGCCCAGTGGGGTGTAGGTGCACTGTTTCACCACGTAGCCGCGGTCATCAAACACCACCAGCGGGGTGCGGTTGGGGTCGGTGGCAATGTAGTACGTTTTGCCCGTGCGCTGCATGGCGATCAACGTGCCGTCCGTCTCATACAGGAACACCGTGGTCTCGGCCGTCGTGTGATTATACGTGTGCGTTATGCGGTCAGGATGCTGGGGGTCTGCGTAGAAATACTGCACGACGCGCCCCGAAGAGTCTCGCTGCACGGCCAGTCGCCCAGCCACGTCGTAGTTGTAGGTCAGCTTGTACAGCCCTGCGCGTGACACCATGGTCATGTGACCGAGCGAGTCAAAGGCGATGTGATCCATGCCGCGCTGGGCGGTCAGCCCGTCATCGTCGTACTTGTATGCCAGCTCCCCGAACATGCTGATCCTGTCGCCCACGTCAAACTCCATGTGTCGCGTCTTACCGCTCTCCGTCACCTTCTTGATGTTGCCGTTGGGGTCGTAAGCGTAGGTCCACACCGTCTGGCCCTCCACCAACACCTCCGTCAAGTGGCTGTCGATGTCGTAGATGTACTCCACAGCCTGCGTGTCCGTCTGGCCCACCTTGCGGCGCCACTGGTGCACGCGGCCGGTCTGGTCGTAGTTGATCTGCAGCATGAAGCGCACGGTGTTGTCAAAGAGCACCTTCACATCCGTCAGTCGCCCGTAGCCATCAAACTCACGAGTCAGACGCACAAAGCCATCCGTCAGGCTCTGGTTGTCAGGCGTGGGCCACTCCACGCGCAGGTTCTTCAGCTGACGCAGTTTGCCCGTGATGGGGCTGTAGGACAGGTTGAAGTTCAAGGACACATTGTTGGACAGCACCAGGCTGCTGGAGGTCAGACGGAAGTTGTCATCGTAGTCGAAGGTGACAGATGCGCCCAGCAGCTTCTGGTCGTGTGGGAAGGTGACCATGGTGCTGCGAACGAGGGAGGTCAGGTAGGAGAATGTTTGGCGGTACTCGTAATCTGGGCTGATCAGCTCCGCCGCTGAAAGACGCTGCGCCTGGGAGTGGTACTCGTGCAAGATCTGGGTCTTGTCGTACAGCACTAACGACACCTGCAGGACACAACACAGCTCGTGTCAAACAAACAGCTTGCGTCAAACATACAGCATGCAACAGCTACAACTACAATTTGACTTTGTTTGGACAGTTGATTTTCATTTGAGACATCTCCACTGACAGAATTAACATATTCAGGACCTGCTGCACTCGGATGTGTGGCTTTATGCCATGAATCTGGATGTGGCGAGTCTCAAATGAGTTTAACACCCTGTATTCCTCACATTATCTGTGTGCAAAACACATTTATCTATTTCATTGATGAACATCTAAAGTTTGTGTTAACATTTAACATTTGTGTTAACCCACAAAGCTCTGACCCCCATGAATCGACCATGAAAGTTAGTGTCAGGATAGCTCAGTGCCGCTGTTAACCAATAAAACTCTGAACCCGCAGTGACATGCCAATAAGTCGCAAATATAGACTTTACAACTAGTAAACCTGAAAATCGCGGAGTGGAAAAACTCTGGGCATTAATTAAGTCTTCGATTTTGAAAGGTATGGAGTTGCACATCCCAAAAGTGAAGAGTAAATCACATAAAAGAACCACACCATCTTGGATGAATAAGGGTGCTTTAAGAATGATTAAAAAGAAGCATAAGTTGTATAAAAGATATCTTCGAACTAAAGAAGGTAGGGATTACCAAAGATATATTACATTAAGAAACGATTGTAATAAATTAATAAAACATAATAAAAAATTACATGAAAGAAATATTGCAAATAAATGTAAAATGAACCCTAAAATATTTTGGAAGTATGTACAGGAACAAACTAAGTATAATTCTGGAATAAATGCACTTAAAAAAGAAGATGGCACACTTGCTGTAGCTGATCATGAAAAGGCAGCAACCTTGAATTTTTCTCAAGTGTATTTGTGAAAGAAAATTTGAGTAATGTTCCATTGCTTGGTAGAGGCTCAAAATCGAATGGGTGCACCATAACTGATATTGTAATAACTCCTGATATTGTCAAGAAAAAATTAAAAGAATTAAAGCATTCTAAAGCTCAAGGTCCAGACTGCATCCCCCCCAGAGTTGTACAAGAGTTGTGTAATGAGTTAGCGGAACCACTTTGCTCACTATTTACACTTTCCCTTAAGTCAGGTATTGTACCGCAAGACTGGCGTACCGCAGAGGTAAGTGCTATTTTTAAAAAAGGTTCTAGGTCAGATGCAGGAAATTACAGACCAGTAAGTTTAACGTGTATAATATGTAAAGTTTTGGAGTCTACCGAGATGAGATCGTTAATCATTTTACTGTGAATAATTTGTACACTGAATGCCAACATGGTTTTAGAAAGAAACGATCATGTGTTACTCAATTACTACAGGTTATGGATGATATAACTTCCTTGATTGACAACAAAAAAACGGTTGACATCATATACTTAGACTTTAGAAAAGCATTTGACACTGTTCCTCATGAAAGGCTTCTTCAGAAGCTAGAGGCCTATGGTGTATGTGGAAACATTTCCAATTGGATAAGAAGTTTCCTACATGATAGAGAACAAGTGGTAAAAGTTGAAAATGCAAAATCGGATAAAATAAAGGTGCTGAGCGGTATACCTCAAGGAAGCATCCTAGGACCTATATTATTTACAATATTTATAAATGACTTGCCAGACTGTGTTAATAGCATGTGCAAAATATTCGCAGACGATACTAAAATCTATAATGAATCGAGTAATAAAGACGTGTTGCAGTATGATTTGGATCACTTGCAAGAGTGATCAGACACATGGGACTTGCATTTTAATGTAGAGAAATGCAAGGTCTTGCATGCTGGAAGGAACAATCCTGAACATGATTACTTGATGAAAGTTAACAGCGACATTAGAAAGGTGGTATCTTGTGAGGAGGAAAGAGACTTAGGTGTTGTTTTTGATAAAGCTCTATCCTTTGACCCCCATATTCAGAACTGTATCAATAAATCCAACAAAATGGTTGGAGTAATTAAGAGAGCCTTTAATTATTTGGATAAGGATATCTTTTAGTAAACTGTATAAATCACTGGGGAGATGATTCTGTATTCAGGTCATGAAGAGGAGAATGCCCCCATACAGAAGGAGTAGCACTCATGCTGTCACCAGTGGCACAGAGAGCGCTGATGGGCTGGGAACCTCTTGGGCCAAGAATTATAACAGCAGCCTTTAGAACCAAGAAAAAGCTCAAGCTGAACGTCATCCAGTGTTATGCGCCCACCAATGACAGTGACGAGGAAGAGAAACAAGAGTTCTACGACCGACTCCAGAGTGCCGTGGACAAATGTGCGGAGCGAGACATCACCATCGTCATGGGCGATTTTAATGCCAAAATAGGGGAGGACAACACCGGATACGAAGAGGTGATGGGGAGACAGGGACTAGGCTCGGAGATGAGTGAGAACGGGGAGAGGTTTGTAGACTTTTGTGCTCTAAACCGACTTGTCATTGGAGGCAGCATCTTCCCACACAGAAGAATACACAAAGCAACTTGGGTCTCACCTGACCATACAACAGAGAACCAAATAGACCATATCTGCATTAGCAAGAAATTTAGAAGATCCCTTAAAGATGTTCGAGTGAGGAGGGGAGCAGATGTCGCCTCAGACCACCATCTGCTTACCTTAAGAATGAAGCTCAAGCTAAAGAAAAGCCGCACAGAGACAACAAGAAGACAGCGCTATAATGTAGGCCTCCTAAGAGAAACTGGAGTTAGAGAAGAGTTCAAACTGGTGCTGTCGAACCGGTTTCAAGAGCTACAGGAGCTAGTAAATGAAGAGGAGGCGGTCACCACAGAGCAGCAGTGGAAGGCAGTTAGAGAGGCACTGAACTCAACCTGCAAAGACACTGTAGGGTTCAGGAAACACCACCACAAGGACTGGCTGTCGGCACAGACCTTGAAGAAGATAGAAGCAAGGAAGCAGAAGAAAGCAGCGGTCAACAACAGTCGCACGAGAGCAGCCAAAGTAAGGGCACAGGGGGAATACTCGGAAGCCAACCGCGAGGTGAAGAGGAGTATCAGGGCAGACAAGAGGGCCTACACAGACAGCCTGGCAGCAGAGGCAGAAAAGGCAGCAGGCAGCGGCAACATGAAACAGCTCTACGACATTACCAGAAGATTGTCGGGTAAGTATGGCCATACAGAAAGACCAGTAAAAGACAAAGAAGGCAAGCCTATTGCAGACAGAGCAGACCAACTTGACAGATGGGCCGAGTATTTTGAAGAGTTACTGAACAGACCTAGCCCCCCCGACCCCCCCGACATCCAGCCGGCAGAGACCGACCTACCCATCAGCTGTGACAGACCCAGCCGGGAAGAGATCAGAAAAGCAGTGGCATTTTTTTAAGAATGGCAAAGCAGCAGGGCCAGATGGCATCCCAGCGGAGTCTCTGAAAGCAGACCTAGAGACAACAGTTGAGATGCTGTACCCACTGTTTGGAAAGATCTGGGAAGAGGAGGTGATGCCAGCTGACTGGAAGGAGGGGTACCTAATCAAGCTTCCCAAGAAAGGCGACCTCAGCAAGTGTTCCAACTACAGAGGAATCACCTTGCTGTCAGTACCAGGAAAGGTCTTCAACAGGATCATCCTAGAGAGAATGAAGAGCTCCGTTGACCCCCAGCTGAGAGACCAGCAAGCAGGATTCAGGAAGAACCGATCATGTACAGACCAGATCGCCACTCTCCATATCATCGTGGAACAGTCTCTGGAGTGGAGCTCCCCGCTGTACGTCAACTTTGTGGATTATGAGAAAGCATTTGACAGCGTGGACCGAGAGACTCTGTGGAAACTCCTACGACACTACGGTGTACCCACAAAGCTCGTCCGCCTGATCAAGAGCAGCTATGATGGCATGACATGTCGCGTGATCCACGAAGGGCAGTTCACCAGAGAGCTCCAGGTCAGAACTGGTGTCAGGCAGGGGTGTCTGCTGTCTCCGTTCCTCTTCCTACTGGCCATAGACTGGGTCATGAAGATGACCACAGAGCACAGACGAAGTGGAATACAGTGGACACTGTGGACACAGCTTGACGACCTCGATTTTGCAGACGACTTGGCATTACTGTCCCACACTCATCAACAAATGCAGGACAAGACCATGAGGCTTGCTGACATCTCGTCCCAAGTGGGCCTCACCATTCACAAACAGAAAACAAAGACAATGAGGCTGAACGCAACCAGGGATGAACCAGTGTTGCTTGCTGGCACCCCGTTGGAGGAGGTGGAGTCCTTCACCTATCTCGGGAGCATCATAGACAAAAAAGGCGGCACTGATGCAGATGTCAGAGCACGAATCGGTAAAGCCAGAGCAGCCTTTCTCCAGTTGAAAAAAGTATGGAGTTCCAGAGAGCTGTCACAACACACCAAAGTCCGGATTTTCAACTCCAATGTAAAAGCAGTTCTCCTATATGGAGCAGAGACTTGGAGATTGACAAAAACCACAGTCAACAGAGTACAGACCTTCATGAACAGTTGCCTTAGAAGAATTTTGAAAATCCACTGGCCAGGGAAGATCAGCAACGTCAGACTCAGGGAGAGAACAGAGCAGATAACAGCAGAGAATGAAATTGGGCGAAGAAGATGGGGATGGATCGGTCACAGTCTGAGAAAGCCAGCTTCCAGTATCACTAGGCAGGCATTGTCATGGAACCCCCAGGGAAAGAGGAAAAGAGGTAGGTAGGCCGAGAAACTCCTGGCGTCGAGACCTCCAAGCAGACATCAAGAGACTGGGAACCATCTCGAGTAGAATCGAAGGAGAAGCACAGGACAGGAGTTGCTGGAGGTCTCTCGTCGACGGCCTATACCCGGGTAGGGGTGACAGGCGTAAGTAAGTAAGTAAGTATAAATCACTAGTCAGTCCACATTTAGAATACGCAAACACTGTATGGTACCCAGGTTTAAAGAGACAATCAGTTGCACTCGAAAGGGTACAGAGACGAGCAACAAAGCTGGTTAAAGAATGTAGAAATATGACCTACTTAGACAGACTCAAATACTTTGGACTACACTCCTTACATGGACGTAGAATACGTGGTGACTTAATACAAGTTTTTAAAATTTATAATGGCATCGACGACCTAAATTGGAATGACTTTTTCGCAGCACCAGTTTGTGACAGAACCCGAAACTCTGAAGGTAAAATCTTTGTAAGGCACTGCAACACTAACCTGCGAAAGTTCTGTTTTTCTAACAGAGTTGCCATTGTTTGGAATGAGTTACCAGTTTCATTAAAAAAAGCACCTAACATAAATTCTTTTAAAAACCAGCTGGACGAATTACCAAAATTTAAAGAGATTTTCTATTCCTATGATGAATGATTTATAGGAAAATTGCATGAATAGCAGACCCATAAAGAACATAAAGAAAGAAAGGACATTTACAAAGGCCTCACAGCCTATTTTGTCCTCACACTACTACTACTACTACATGATTGACCATGATAGCTTAAGAACAGCTTCAGAACAAGTTGGCCATGCTGTTAACCTGTGACGCTCTGACCCCAATATGACAGGACATGGATCATCCATGATAGTTCAAGGGTGGTGTCAGAATAGCTTGGCGCTGCTAGGCACCAAGCTATTCCGACACCATCCTTGAACTATCATGGTTGACCAGTGTCCAGAACTGTGACAAAGACCTCAAAGAGTGTATACACAAACCAATGTGTCCAGCTCAGGAGGTCGTGCGTCATAAAGCGGAAAGATGGATGACCAGCACTAAAGAGTAGTGCTTGATTGACTCAGAGTAGTGCCAGACTGAATCAGGGTAGTGCCTGACCTGGAAGTGGTGGTTGTATCGGAAGACAACGCGTCGCTGCTGGCTGGGGTACATGACCTGCAGCAGCTTGCCGTTGGTGTCATAGTCGCGGATGTAGGGCTGCGTCATGCCGGGTGCGGTGTACAGGTGGCGCAGGCGGCCCAGGGTCAGCAGCGTGTGGAAGTGGTGGTGGCCCAACACCATGGTCTCCACCGACTCCAAGCGACCGCTGGCGTCGCGGTGAAACAGGTACTGCTTGCCGCTGGGCAGGAACACGTCTGTTGGCTGTCATGGGCGAGAGTCAGAAATGAGTAAGTTATGGAATTACAGATCGACCGTGATAGTTCATGGGTGATTACAAATTAAAGTCAGAACTGAGTTGGCAAGTTATGGAATTACGGATCGCGCATGATAGTTCATGGGTGGTTCCCTATGGCACTATGCTTGAACTATCAACCTCACGGCCGCATTTCCCATGTTTTGGAGGCATCACCTAATGACTATGTAGCAGTTACAGGAGATGGATCGACCATGATAATTCAAGAGTAGTGCCTTCAGGCGCCAAGCTAATCTGGCACTACCTTTGAATTATAACAGTCGATCCATCACCTCCTGCTGTTTGGGGTTAAATGGTTTCTCATTCTCCTGGATCCAGTTTTCAACAGATAACTCAGTTTGGGAGTTTCATCCTTGTGGATCACTGGGTAAAATTATTTGAGACATGCCACATCCAAATGTGAACATGTTAAAATACCTCAGGTCCCATGCAACCTACGCTCAAAATCCAAATCACCTGTGAACAGAAGTTAAGACATTTATTGGGGCCTAAAGATATCTCACGGCAGGACTTGTGAAGTGAAGTTCCCCTGCATCTGCGCATTTCACCTTCCCTTACATCAGCTGCAGACATTAATCGTGTTTTGTCACATGTTTTGGTCCCCAAACAATGATATTAATATCTGACCTTTATAATGATGCCTTTCTAGACAAGCAGAGACATAGAAAATCGCTTGCAGCTCCTATACCTTTTTTGATCCATTTCTGTAGAAGTATCGGTACTGCACGCCTGCCGGTTTCAGCACGCGTTCCCTGATACGGCCATGATCGAGGTACTCGCGTTGCTCCATGAGGTCCCCGTACTGCCACGTCAGAATATCGCCCTGTGCGCTGTATGTCACATTCATGCCGTTGTGGCTGGACGCCGGCACGAAGTGAGTGGGCAGGCCAGCGTCATTGTAGATGACAGTGATGATCTCATTTTGGTCATTGTCCAGCACCGTCTCCATGTGGTTGCGGCGGTCATACTCTACAGTCAGCAGATTCTCCCCGTTAATCTGCACAGAGCAACATACACAGGGCTTGATGACACGCAGTGCATGGAGATACTCAGATTTCACGCTTGTGTGACCAAATCATAACCCAACGGTTTGACTCTGGGGGCAGAGCACATTCAAACAGTTGACCCTAGATTAATGGCTGTTTAGCTTTCCCGAAGGAAAACGGAAACATGACAAGTGACAAAGCACCTCGGACTATCACACAGCACTCGCCAGCAAAATCGATGGGTGTCACAAGGGAGACTGTCCAATTGTGTCCCTGGACCATTCAAGGCTAACCAATGCTAGTTCCTGGTCATTTTGGTGCCGAGGGACTTCAAAATGGAAAATACTACAACCACTGCCAGTGTTGCGTGACAGATTAGATGACAATGTCACGTGTCACACTTGGACCCTGGCATTGGTGACGGCAGCGAGCTAAACGAAGCAACACACCTATCACTGGGGTAAAAACTCCAAAACTGGGCAGCTGTCCTCTGTAGACTACTAACCATTTTACGAGGATTGACAATGATAGTCCAAGGGCGGTGCCAGAATAGCTTGCTGCCTCCAGGCACCAAGCTATTCTGGCACCACCCTTGAACTATCATGGTCAATACAGCTCCTGTACCAGACATATCGGATTTGTGGGGTTTGAATGTTTCAGCCAACATACTACAGTGGGAAATGAACGGGTTAGCTATGGTCCTACTAGGTGAAAACGCACCAGCTTCTGGTCACACTCGCCACAGTTCTAGCTATGGTCCTAGGTGAAAACGCACCAGCTTCTGGTCACACTCGCCACAGTTCTAGCTATGGTCCTAGGTGAAAAAGCACCAGCTTCTGGTCACACTCGCCACAGTTCTAGCTATGGTCCTAGGTGAAAACGCACCAGCTTCTGGTCACACTCGCCACAGTTCTAGATCAACTCCGTCTTCTGATACAGCTACACAAGCAAGTAGGCCACGCTGCCAAACAATTCTATTCTTGTGTACACACCATGGGAGAGCACTGAACGCTGCACAAACTAACAGTCAGATCCGTGGGCCAGGGATCAGGGGATCTTAGATCCCCTGATCCCTGGCCAGCGGATCTAAGCAGCAGGTCATGTTTGTGTGTCTAGCACTGTGATCTCCCTTGGCAACTACCAGCACTGGCCTCAATCACCTTGGGTTCGTGAGGGAACTGTACTACACATCGTATTTCCTGTCCTAAATCTATTCCTCATTCCTGTCAGCGTACATCAAATGGCAGGACAAGCTGGTGCTCACACAAGTCAGCAATAACGTATTTTGAGTATTGTGTAACTACCATCCACTGAATATTAGCTAATATTTTGTGACCACTTTAATTGTTTGTTGATATCGGATAATGGCCAATGAAGATATGCATGAAATCATGCTTGAAAAGCCGAAGCATTGATTCCAAACAAAACAATAAAAAAAAAAAAAGGAAGCCTTTCTATTTTCATCCGGTCAGTCAATAATTACAGTATGTGTACATTCAGTCCAGCCTTGGAGCAGAATCAGACCGCGGCCAAACGTTAGTACAGACACGTATATTGATATAACCACCAGCAGGTGAAGCTGTCGGTGTTTAGGAGGAAAATCGTGAAAAAAAAACAACTGAACCATGCAAATGAATGTAACTTACTGTTGCTCTGTATGGTCCATGCAAAAATGATGTAAATATTCACCTACAAACACAAGTGAATGATTGAGTGCTGCTACAAAACAACAGTTATCAGAGGAAAATCCACTCTATGGCCAGGGCAGCATCACCATTTCAACTTTCACCTAACAGCATCTGGGTCAGAAAATCCCCAACATTATTTAAAATGATCTACAAACTACTAAAGTAGATTTGTTTTATACAGCTGAACTAGGGATCTCTCTAGGTGTGTTTAATTAATGTGTCTCTCTCTACCCAATGCGCAAAAAGCCGTCAGACTGCTGTTGCAACACGAACAGCTGTGCATGGGCCAACGCCAGCTGACATCGGCCTGATGGCCTTTTGTGCATTGGGTATATAGCAACATGCATTTAGTCTACAAGTGCACAAAACCTGGTGTGTGATTTTTAGCAAACATACTTTGACTTGACAAAATACCTTGATATAAGTTGTTTTGAACTATTTATATCGATACTTCATCACCATTTCATATACATGCACTAGTCACAGAACTATTAAACTCTTCACCAGTGACCCACTTACACAGTTCTAAATGCAGTATACATACCAAGGGAAATCACTCTACCAAGGGAAATCACTCAGCCCTCAACAAGGAAAGAGTTAGGTCCCCTGACTCTGAAAGGGTCTGGGGACCTAACTCTTTTCTTGTTGAAGTCTGAGGGCTTTCCATTTTGGTATGTACACTCACACTGCATAGATCTAGAAACATTGGTCCCAACCGTGGTTTGTGAGCATTGCAAGTGGCATATTAATGTAAACAAAATGAAAAATTAAGCTAGTTAATTGTCACACATGACCTTGGCAGTATTAATGTCAGACATTCAAAGCGTTACCACTGGACTACACATGTCATACCATGCTTATAGGATATAATCATCCAAACTAAATCCATTAAAAAAATCAACCACAAATTAGTTCACCATACATATAATTCATGCTTCCACTTGTAGGGTTGGATATGGTCGATGTATCACCCCTGCCCATCACAGATCAACTGTGTGTTGTTTGTGTGTCCATGAGCGTGTGTGCATGTGAGCACACAGTTTACATTAGTGTGCAGGTGTACTCACTCACTACGCCCTGACGTAATGCACAAGAATAGACATCAACAGTGGCAGTTCACAGATGGTGCCAGAATAGCTTGGCGCCTAAAGGCGCCAAGCTATTCTGACACCACCTGTAACCTGTCACGGTTGATCTACCTCATGAACTAGTTCTTTCTGCAGTCTTCAGACGACAGTTTGCAATGTTGAAATTTTGACCGGACGCTTCAAATGTTAGGTGACATGCTCCAAGCAGTAATGGGTTAAAGGTTCGCAATATCTCCTTCATTAATGTTCTCAGTACGTCTTTTAATAATACCGAACAAAAGACTGACTTAAATTATTCCTGAATGGTGCCCAACAAAAGCCTGACTTAAATTGTTTCTGAATGTTGTCAAACAAAAGAATGACTTAAATTATTGCTGAATGGTGCCCAACAAAAGACTGACTTAAATCGTTTCTGAATGTTGTCAAACAAAAGAATGAATTAAATTATTCCTGAATGGTGCCCAACAAAAGACTGACTTAAATTGTTTCTGAATGTTGTCAAACAAAAGAATGACTTAAATTATTGCTGAATGGTGCCCAACAAAAGACAGACTTAAATCGTTTCTGAATGTTGTCAAACAAAAGAATGAATTAAATTATTCCTGAATGGTGCCCAACAAAAGACTGACTTAAATTGTTTCTGAATGTTGTCAAACAAAAGAATGACTTAAATTATTCCTGAATGGTGTCCAACAAAAGACTGACTTAAATTGTTTCTGAATGTTGTCAAACAAAAGAATGAATTAAATTATTCCTGAATGGTGCCCAACAAAAGACTGACTTAAATTGTTCCTGAATGTTGTCAAACAAAAGAATGACTTAAATTATTCCTGAATGGTGTCCAACAAAAGACTGACTTAAATTGTTTCTGAATGTTGTCAAACAAAAGAATGACTTAAATTATTCCTGAATGGTGCCCAACAAAAGACTGACTTAAATTGTTTCTGAATGTTGTCAAACAAAAGAATGACTTAAATTATTCCTGAATGGTGCCCAACAAAAGACTGACTTAAATTGTTTCTGAATGTTGTCAAACAAAAGACTTTTCTGCACTTCTTCTTCTTTGTACAGAGGAGAGTTCTTTCCTTTCCACTCGCACTGCAGCAGAGAACCGCTGGTTTTTGTGCCTTCTCTGATGGATTGTGAAAAGAAGGGTAGAAGGGACTTAGCTGAAGCCAGACAACATTGATAACCCGCTGTATCCACGAACTTTAGCGATCAAAGCCAGCCCGGTAGAAAATCGCCTTCTGCAGTGTGTGTGAAAATGTTAATGAGAAACTCCTCTTTTTGTGTTACATATCCAACATTGTGCACAGATGCAAAAGCGTTCGCTCGACCACATCCATCCTACAGGTGAAAGCAGCACTTGGCAGCCACAAGTCAACCTCAATATAACCAAACTGTAAGAGCAATGCAATGACATGAGATGACCTGGAGACTACTGGACAGAAGTGTAGGAATGCGTACAGTTACTGTTAGTTACTGCTCCTGAGATGAACAAATGGTCGTGTGGGGGACAATTGCCTCCAGATGAGAAAAGGGAGGAAGTTCAATGGGGGGTGCCAGAATAGCTTGGTGCCTGTAGGCACCAAGCTATTCTGGCACACCCTTGAACTATCATAGTCTTTGCATGTCTTGTTGTATTGTGCGAGGGCTTAGTGGCCCAAAGAATCGTTACATTACTGTTGTATATGTACCTGACCGTAACTCATTCTACCCCAGACACACCACAGCAAGATAAGGATCGACCATGATAGTTCAAGGGTGATGCCAGAATAGCTTGGCGCCTATGGGCGCCAAGCTATTCTGTCATCACCCTTGAAATATCATGGTCGATCTGTCTCCTGCACTGCAATGCAGTCTTTAGAGGACAACGGCAAAATTTGGGGATTCGGTCTTGGGGTAGAATGAGTTTATGAGCGAATGTTGTCATAGTATGTTGTCTATTTCCTTCATGATAGTTGATTGATTGATTGATTGTACATTGCTTAACGTCCCGACAGCAACAAGGCTTTCTCAGGACGTGCCTGCACTGCTTGTGAAAAAAAAAACACGAAAGAGAACATTGAATGTATGTCGCACTATAACAAATGATCGTTACCATTACCTTTTGCAACCGAGAACCTGCTCTTAATGTTTCTTTCAAGGCCTAAAGATGGACTGATTTGAGGATAATGCTGTGCACAGCGAGAGGCCTGAAGAGTTGACTAAAGGAGACTAGCTGCATGTTTATAGTGAGGTTGCTGTGTGGATGCGCTGTGTGGATGCCGGGTGAGGGACACATACCAACAGCTCTTTCTCCTTGATGGCATCATCACCACCGCCATGCGAGTCATGCAAGCTTGACAGCGGCCCTACCCTCAGTCGATGCCCAATTTTCTCCACCACGCGACTCTGACGTGCGCGCCGCTTACGACGCAGGTAGAATCGCCACTCCAGACGGTGCATGTAGTGGTCGGGTACGATCACCTTGCGCTTGTAGTGCAGACGGTGCTCCTTCTCCATGATGGGGTGGCCCCCCGTCTCTATGGCCACTGTCAGGTTGCTAGGGAACACCACCACCACCGCACCGTCTGGCAGGTACGTCACCTTGGTCTGGGTGGATCCTGGTTACAGTGCACAAGGTGAAAAGTCAGCTTCCAGAAAATTAACAAGAAAAACAAAACAAAAAGGAGAACATCCTTGTGCTGACAACGGCTGCAGTTGGCCTGCGCACATTCATACACACACAACCAGTCCACAGCCAGTGTAACAGCAGTGCCCCAGTAAGCACAGGTCTTCCAGGCTGAGGTCAGGTGCAGTAGACCTGCGGTTGACTATGTGCAGGCTCACTGCGGCTGACTTCGGCCTGAGGGTCTTCAGCTTACAAAGGCAGTACACAACCATGCGCAGGTCAACTGTAGCCGATGTCGGCCAGTGGATGTTTTCTTCACTGGGGGTGGGACGTGGTCATCATTCTGATGACTGCGGGGCTGGGGTGGGGGTGGGGGGTGGGTGGGTGGGGGGGTGGGGTGGGGTGGGTGGGGGCGGGACATCACTACAGCTCGCGATAAGCCCATCCTTATGACATTCAACTGCTTGACAATCAACCTACACTAAGCACCGTAGTCTACAGTTCCCGCTGACCAGCGTTTTATGAATGGTACGTACATCACTAAAGCACACTGTACAACACGATTCAGCCAAACTGGTTGTCAGAAACATTGTGTGTATAAATAATGACACTGCACAATGCCCACTGTCACAGCAAAGCTTTTCAAAGTCTTTAACGCGGCTGTCTCAGGTTCGTAGATGTCAACTCAGCCAGCACAGAATGTACAGCACAGCAGAGGCGGGGTTAATGTTTTGAACAGAGCACACATTGACAGTATGCTACGTGACCAGAGCGCTGTTATCGTGCTTATCTGCTGTCCTAACATCGACAGTACGCTATGTGACCACAGCGCTGTTATTGTGCTTATCTGCTGTCCTAACATCGACAGTACGCTACGTGACCACAGCGCTGTTATTGTGCTTATCTGCTGTCTTAACATCGACAGTACGCTACGTGACCACAGCGCTGTTATTGTGCTTATCTGCTGTCCTAACATCGACAGTACGCTGCGTGACCACAGCGCTGTTATTGTGCTTATCTGCTGTCCTAACATCGACAGTACGCTGCATGACCACAGCGCTGTTATTGTGCTTATCTGCTGTCCTAACATCAATAGTACGCTGCGTGACCACAGCGCTGTTATTGTGCTTATCTGCTGTCCTAGCGAGGTCGCATCCACACAGCAAAAGACATTCAGGCCGAGTCTGGCTGCCCCTGGCCTGCGATGGCCAGTCTGGGCTACATTGTCCCGAGTACCTTTTGCTTAGTGGGCACTTGAAGGCAAGGCAAGTGTGATTGTAACCCTTCAGCTGTCGGCAACGGTTCTCGTTCTGTGGGAATCATTGCGACAAAAACCACTACTGACAACAAAAGGGTTAACCCATTTAGCCCAGAGTCCCTGCAGCAGGTGATGGATTGACCATGACCATGATAATTCAAGGGTAGTGCCAGATGAGCTTGACGCCTGAAGGCGCCAAGCTCATCTGGCACTACCCTTGAATTATCATGGTCAATCCATCTCCTGCAACTGATACATAGTCATTAGGCAAAATTTGAGAAATGGGACCTTGGGGCTAAAAGGGTCAATACACACTTATCACTGCCCCCCCCCCCCCCCCCCACACACACACCCCCCAAAAATGCTTTTGACAGCCAAAGGGTTAATAAATTTTGGTCGGATCTCGGTGTCTCTTAGGTTTTGCCCTCGGTGAGATCGATATTAACTAAAGCCAGCACTTCTCAGCCACCGTCAGCCGACTTAACTCAATTTTGTTCGGGTCGGGAAATGTTTGAACTGAATCCCCTCCCCACCCGAAATACCGTACGCTGACTCTGAGTCTACAACCTCACGTGCTTATCTGGAACATGGGCGGCCAGCAGGACTGAAGCGCTGTGGTTTACTGACTACGCCTGAGCACACACAACCATATCACTGTTAATACATCTAAAGCCACAATAGCAAGTTTGGTATCAAACCACCATGAGTAAGATACAGGAGGTGAGGTGTGCAGATATCGCACGTACTCTTCCACTGGCAATTAAGACCGAATGAATAAAAGAAAATCAGAAGTGATAATGTACATCGGCCGTTTCAAGCAATACGACTAAAGTAAAAAAACAGATGAAATACTCAAGAGTTAGTGGTATATAATTAAAAAGAATAAAAATCTAAGTTTATAGGAGCGGCAAATGTCTCAACTGCAAGCAATTAGAAAAAGTAAAGTTTGGCATTCAAAGTTAAAAATTTGTTATTGTAAGATATAGAGTAGAATCTTAACCCGTTTTACACCCAAGCCGCACTACAGCAGGAGATGGATCGACCATGATAATTCAAGGGCAGTACCAGATTAGCTTGGCGCCGACAGGCGCCAAGCTAATCTGGCACTGCCCTTGAATTATCATGGTCGATCACTCTCCTACCACTGGTACACAGTCATAAGGTGGAACCTCCAAAATCTGGGAGATGCAGCCATGGCATTAAATGGGTTAAACAAGGCCACAGCATGCAGTAACCCCTTCACTGCCCAGAAATAATCAACGTGAGGCACGGACCCTCAGGCCCAGTTCATTAACCTTTTGGATGTCAGTGGCGCTTTTCGTCAAGGCGATTCCTGAAACCTGGACGAACAGCGGTACTGACAGGCAAAACGTTAAGGACCTATGTCAATCTCTTTCACCAGGTCCTCCAGCAGCGAACCTGGGACTGTTTGAGCGAGGCACGGTTACAGGCCGGCAGTGAAGGCGTCAAAAGAAGATTATTGAAAGAAAAGAACCAACGACTCCAAGAACTGTAAGTGGTAAATACAAGCCATCCAAAAATAACGCTAAAACTGCCAATAAATAATTCATGCTATAAATGTAGAGAGAAGCAGAAAGTGACATCACCCTGCGCATGCTGGGTGGTAGTGTCCACGTTACCTGGCATAGGGCTAGGCTTATCTAGGAGCCATTGATCACTATGGCAACATAATCTCAAACAAACTGGTAATCAATGTCAAACAAACCCACCACTCTAACAAAAGAAATCATCTCAAAGCTCAACAGCTAATGTGGGTGGAAGCAGCTACTGAAAGTTACACTTTACAATTACGTGTACTCAAACGCTAATGAAAATAGTCATGATTGGATCTTTTCTCGTAGCCAATGGTACTTGAATATGATGAGTTCTAAGCTTATGACATCAAAATGAGAGGCAGTTAAAATTGGACAATTAGTTTCTGGATAAATGTCGTGTTACCTGCAATGGAATTCTGATGGCAAAGAAACAATTAAAAAAGTGTAAAAAAATAGCACAGAGACAAATCCTTGGTCACCAGCATGGAGAGAAACAGTTTTGAACTGTGACGAACTCAATAACGACCGAGTGCCTGTGAACAGCCCTCACCAGAACACAGCTAAAGCCAGGCATGGGAATTAGAAAAGTGAAAAAAGTCTGAAATTTCCAGCGTGGTCCTTCATTTCTGTGACCAAAAAATCAAACGACAGGGGGGGGGGGGGGGGGGGGGGGGAGGGGGGAGGGGGGGGGAGGGGGGAGTAGCGTGGTCCTTCATTTCAGCGGCCAAAAAATCAAACGACGGGGATGGGGGGTGGGGGGGGGGGGGGGGGGGGTGTGCTTACTGGATCATGATCAGGTGCACACTAAACAGCACTCTGTCTTGAATGATATCCTTTCTCACCGCCATTTTCAACAACTCGTGATGCCGCCATTTTCCCCACACGTACAGTGCGCGAGACGGTAAGCGAGGCATGAAAACGGTGTGTTCAGTGTTGTATTGCCCGCTTGCACGGTAAAGTAACGGCTGCGTTAAAGCCACAATAGGTGACGCGTAACTCTAGCGGGCGGCGTATAACTCAAACCAATGCGGCCTCGCAGTGTATAATGACCGGTGCTCAGTTACTTTTTGCACCCCAATTTTTTTTTGGGGCAGACATTTTTTTTTTTTCAGCGGCTGAGCAAATCATTTCGGCGGAAATTTGCCTTTAAGCGGACAATTCCCATGCCTGTAAAGCACGGACGCATTCATCCAGACAGAAATTTAGAGAAACCAAAGTATAGGTGCATGTGTACTTACATTGCCACAAGCGTAACCTTTGTGAATGAAATAACTGGAATAAATGGACAGGCAGATTAACCCTTTGGCTGATGTTAGCACTTCTTGTCACGATGAATCCTGCAGGATGTCAGGGTGTTGTTATTCCTGCAGGATGTCAGGGTGTTGTTATTCCTTCAGGATGTCAGGGTGTGGTTATTCCTGCAGGATGTCAGGGTGTTGTTATTCCTGCAGGATGTCAGGGTGTGGTTATTCCTGCAGGATGTCTGGGTGTTGTTATTCCTGCAGGATGTCAGGGTGTTGTTATTCCTGCAGGATGTCTGGGTGTTGTTATTCCTGCAGGATGTCAGGGTGTTGTTATTCCTGCAGGATGTCAGGGTGTTGTTATTCCTGCAGGATGTCAGGGTGTGGTTATTCCTGCAGGATGTCAGGGTGTGGTTATTCCTGCAGGATGTCAGGGTGTTGTTATTCCTGCAGGATGTCAGGGTGTGGTTATTCCTGCAGGATGTCTGGGTGTTGTTATTCCTGCAGGATGTCAGGGTGTTGTTATTCCTGCAGGATGTCTGGGTGTTGTTATTCCTGCAGGATGTCAGGGTGTTGTTATTCCTGCAGGATGTCAGGGTGTTGTTATTCCTGCAGGATGTCAGGGTGTTGTTATTCCTGCAGGATGTTGTTATTCCTGCAGGATGTCAGGGTGTGGTTATTCCTGCAGGATGTCAGGGTGTTGTTATTCCTGCAGGATGTCAGGGTGTTGTTTTTCCTGCAGGATGTCAGGGTGTTGTTATTCCTGCAGGATGTCAGGGTGTTGTTATTCCTGCAGGATGTCAGGGTGTGGTTATTCCTGCAGGAATCATCGCGACAAAAATGCTAACAACAGCCAGAGGGTTAATGCTGTAGAGGAAAGCCAAGAAAGAGCTTTCTGACATCAAATTCAATCTGCGTGATGCCATGGAAGTCAGAGGCTGGACTATCGGTGACCAAGGACGTGTCTGCCGTGCGTGCAATCCTCCTGTCATTTTGGGCTTTAAATCTTTCATTACATTATTACAAATATCCAAAAAACATTTAAAACCACACAACCCCATGGCTGTTGGCAGTATGTTTGGTTAAGGCGATTCCTGCAGGACCCACGTCGACCAAACACACTACTGACAGCCAAAGTGTTGTGTTTATAATGCAATTTACACGGACCCTACATGCTATCAACAGCCAAAGAGTTAAAATTGAATTAATAGAACAAGCTTCCAACCACAGACAAGATTGTTGTTTTTGAAAATCAACTGTATTTGCTACATATATCCTGATGATCAGTTTAAAATCTGTCAGTTCATGACCTTAACTTTTTTCATAATGTCCAAAGTGATTCGTTCGATTGCATAGGTACCAATGTATGCCTTCAAGCTGTCAGGTCGACAACTGCGACCTGCAGCAAATGCAATGAGAGGAGGATTGCTGTGTACAAAAGGTGGACTGGAATTGCAAGCAAGACTTGCCATGCATGACTGATTGCACGCTCCCATAGGTGGCCATGGCGACCACATCGCTCCTATCAGTAGTGACATGAACTAGGGAACCTGTGGCGTTCACGTCCGTCTGCAGCAGTGTGACGGCCCCCGTGGGCTGGGAGATGCGCTGCAGCCTCCCCATGGGGTCGTACTGGTAGTTGAACGTCTGGCCGGCTGACATGTGCTTCGACTCCAGCAGCTCCGTCTGCCCCATGTAGGTGAAGGTCGCCGTCAGGTTGTTGGGGGCGTGGAAACGATACAGGCGGCGCCGGTTGTCCATGGTCAGGTCACAGGTGGCATTGTTGGGGGTGACGATGGTCTTGGCCAGAGTCTGGTAGTCACGCTGGATGGCGATCTTGTTGCCCGCGTTGTCCTCCACCGCCACCAGGCGGCCATAAGAGGAGAAGACGTTGTAGGTGAAGTTGTACATGTACTGCTGGGTCAGGATGTTAATGGTGTGCTTGTGTTGCCCGAAGTAGTTGAACACGTAGATCTCCTGCGTCTCCGGTGACACCACCTCGTAATTACGCAACTCCAGCGTGGGCAGCTGGGATACAATGGAGAACACACGCAGGTTGCCCATGTCTGCCAGGTGTAGCACGCCGTCAGGTGTGACCGTGATGGAGGTGGGGTCGCTGAACAGCGCCTGGGCGGCCAGCAGCTCTGCAGCGTCGTAGCACTTGCATCGGTCCGTCTGCTTGCAGTCACACTTGGATTTGGCCCCCGCAAAGTGATGGATATGGCCATCAGTGGACACGACACGGACGCGGTTGATGTGATGCGTGTCACTCTCCACGATATAGAGGTCACCGTGTGGCCCAAACGTGATGCTCTCCGGGGAGACGAGCGTGACGTGGTCTGCAATACTGGAGGCTTGCTCATCGTCTGCTAGCACTCCCTACAACAGATACATCAGAAGGTAAGAGATGTGCCCAGTGTGCAGGCTGAATGTGGCCGATGTCGGCCTGCTCATCGTCTGCTAGCCCTCCCTACAAAAAACATGTGAGAAGGTAAGAGATGCGCCCAGTATGCAGGCTCAATGTGGCCGGTGTCGGCATTGGGCCTTTGCGATTTACAAGTCATACCGAGATTTCTACATCAAATTAACTTCTTTTGTCTGTTGGGTTTGCATTCTGAAAGTGTCAAAAACAATGTCAGCTACTGAAAATGTGAAAACTTTCGGAAGTAAGAACTCTGCAGACATTAGCTCTGATAGAGTTGGACAAGGAAATGATTGATTGATTGATTGTGCATTGCTTAACGTCCTGACAGCAACAAGACTTTCTCAGGACGTGCCTGCAGTGCTTGTGAAAAAAAAACTAAACAGAACATTGAATGTATGTCGCCAGCCGGTCCAATACATTAAATAAACCTACCACATGGGGCCTAAATAAAGCTAAGACCATTTAGCAAAACACATCAAATATCAAGAGCTACAGGCAGCACAGACAGTAGGGAGAGTTTAAAAAGCAAATACAGGTGAATAGACAAAGGGTAGACAGAAACACATGCCCCAGAATAGAGAGGAAAACCCACCCTGTGGGGCTGACCAGGGTGACCCTGGGAACTAAAAAGTAGTTAACCCCACCCAAGAGACCCGGGTGGGGGGGGGGGGGGGGGAGACAAGGAAATGACAAAGATTAAAAAGTACTCAGAAAATGCAATCGTTGGTCTTCAGACGACCCATCCCAGTAAGCAAAGCTGCTTGGGCTGACGTGGGCCCACACATGACACGACAGTGCGTGGGCCCACGGTGGCCAACATTGGCCTGAAGGTCTTTTGACCCCGAGGATTCTATTGGCCGCTAAATCTTTCTGGACTCTCAACCATGCAATCTTTTTACCATGCTTTCTGGATGTTACAAGTACAGTAAAGCCTTTAGTATTTAGCAGCACACTGGGCCAGCAAGACTCGATGATCCTCATAATGCCCTGCAATCTACATAGGCCATGTGAGTGAATCGACCGTGCGTGTCACAGTACCTGAGGCAGGAAGCTGGTGTGTCGCAGAGGGCAGTAGAAGGGGCGGCCGGCCACCGTCACCAGCTTGAAGTCGGCGGTCAGCTTGAGGACGATGCTGTGATCCAGAATGTGAAGACTGTCATCCAGAGGGTTAATCGCCAGTGCCGTCGGCCACTTGAGGCTCACCTGCACAATAGCGCTTGTGTCACAGGTGAGTGTGGCATACTTCACCCACCAAACCCCACGGCCGTATTTCCCAAGTATGCCAGGTGTCACCTAATGACCATGTACCAGTTGCAGGAGATGGATCGACCATGATCATTCATGGACCGAGTCAGATGAGCTTGGCGTATGCACTGATGGCGCCAAACTCCCCTGGCACTACCTCTGAATTATCATGGTCGATCCATCTCCTGGAACAGGTACATAGTCATTACGTGGCACCTCTACAACTGCGCAAATCTAAGGTTAACTCTTTCAGCCCCAACGCACCACAGCAAGACATGGATCGAGCATGATAGTTCAAGGGTGGTGCCAGAATAGTTTGGCACCCATAGGCGCCAAGCTATTTTGGCACCACCCTTGAACTATCATGCTCAAGATGTCTCTAGAATTGTATTACAGTCCTTCAGAGGGCAACTTCAACATTTGGGGATTTCGGTCCTCGGGTAGGAATGTGTTAAATTATGAAAGTCAAGTGTAACCGAGTGCTGAATCGCAGTGTTTTGATTCTGGAGCCAGCAGGGCCATGGTGCTGACCCTATCCAAAAATGGCTGTTCATGCCTTTCTGAATGAAAACTGAAACACGACGCAAGACACGGAACACCAACCTGTCACACAACACTGGCCAGCAAAATTCCCGCGTGTCCAAAGGAGACCATCAATTTACATCCCAAGGCAGACCATCAATTTACATCTCAAGGGAGACCATCAACATCCCAAGGGCGACCATCAATTTACATCCCTGGACCAGTTAACCCTGTACATCCTGAGGTTGTTTAAAAAAAAAAATTGCTTATAGACGTATGAAGGGTATATTACTGATCAGGAGATAGATCAACTGTTTTAGTTCAAGAGTTGTGCCAGAATAGCTTGGCGCCTCTGGTGCCAAGCTATTCTGGCACCACCCTTGAACTATCTTAATCAAATTTATTTCAGGGAATGGGTACATCAGGATGAAAAAGGTTAAAGTCCATGGGAAGCAACCACTGCAAAAAACACTAAAACCCCACTGCCAGCGGAGCGTGACAGATCATATGACAGTGTCGCCCATCATCCAAGGCTCTTACAATGCCGCAGCGAGAAGAAGAGAAAATTAGACAGGCGGATAAAACTCACTCGTTCAGCGGACAGGATGTCATCGCAAGGCATGGGCGTCCAGTCACGGGGCTGCTCCTGTGAGCCGATCAGAGTGCTAATGATTCCATCGGGTGTGATACGACGGATGTTGGGGCCATCAGCTACGTATATCACACCATCCTTGTTGATGGCAATGCCTGGTGACAGAAAAGATCAGTGTGCAAAACGCGAGATGAATTGAGAGACGGCAATGATACATGGCCAGCCTGCACAGAAAGGCTCACGCTTCACAATGCTTGTGACTGGATGTAATGCCAAGCAGACCACAAAAGCCATCTCACAATGGTGCTTGAAGAAGTCACTTTTCAAACGTCTTTGACTTCAGACCATTTAACGTGTTGAAAACTGACTGTTATGATACATAATGTTAAACCCGTTCACTGCTGACAACAACTGAACAGCACAAACTGCAAGAGGCATAGATCCTCATGAGCCCCATAGTTGCGGGGGCTCATGAGGCTCTATGCCTCCTGCTAAAACCATTTTGCATCCATGTTACTTTGCCAGCCGGGGATCTCTCCAATCTGCACCCACTGGCAGTGAAGGGGTCAACCTCGACGACCTCTCCCTGGCCTTGACCTCAAAAAAGATGTCATGATTTTCAAACTAGCTAGCTAACCCTTAGGGTAGCGTAATGTGAACTGGCTGTAACTAACTGTTAGGGTAGTGTAGCTTGAATTGCCTGCAAGTAACCTTCAGATTAAATTACCTGCAACTAACCTTCAGGGTAGTACAGATTTAACTGCTTGTAACTAAACTCCAGGGTAGCCTAGCTTGAACTGCCTGCAACTACCCTCCAGGGTAGACCGGCTTGAACTGCGCTTGTAACTAACCTCCAGGGTAGCCTAGCTTGAACTGCCTGCAACTAACCTCCAAGGTAGCCTTACTTGAACTGCCTGCAACTAACCTCCAGGGTAGCCTAGCTTGAACTGCCTGTAACTAACTTTTCAGGTAGCATAGCTTGAATTAAGTGCCTGTAACTAACCTTTAGGGTAACGTAGCTTGAACTGCCTGTAACTAACCTTTAGGGTAGCGTAGCTTTAACTGCCTGTAACTAACCTTTAGGGTAGCGTAGCTTGAACTGCCTGTAACTAACCTTTAGGGTAGCGTAGCTTGAACTGCCTGTAACTAACCTTTAGGGTAGCGTAGCTTTAACTGCCCATAACTAACCTTTAGGGTAGCGTAGCTTGAACTGCCCATAACTAACCTTTAGGGTAGCGTAGCTTGAACTGCCCGTAACTAAACTTTAGGGTAGCGTAGCTTGAACTGCCCATAACTAACCTTAAGGGTAGCGTAGCTTGAACTGCCCATAACTAACCTTTAGGGTAGCATAGCTTGAACTGCCTGTAACCACCTTTGGCTAGCGTAGCTTGAACTGCCTGTAACTAACCTTTAGGGTAGCGTAGCTTGAACTGCCCATAACTAACCTTTAGGGTAGCGTAGCTTGAACTGCCCATAACTAACCTTTAGGGTAGCGTAGCTTGAACTGCCCGTAACTAACCTTTAGGGTAGCGTAGCTTGAACTGCCTGTAACTAACCTTTAGGGTAGCTTGAACTGCCTGTAACTAACCTTTAGGGTAGCGTAGCTTGAACTGCCTGTAACTAATCTTTAGGGTAGCGTAGCTTGAACTGCGCGTAACTAAACTTTAGGGTAGCATAGATTGAACTGCCTGTAACTAACCTTTAGGGTAGCGTAGCTTGAACTGCCTGTAACTAACCTTTAGGGTAGCATAGCTTGAACTGCCTGTAACTAACCTTTAGGGTAGCGTAGCCTGGCCTGTAACTAACCTTTAGGGTAGCGTAGCTTGAAGTACCCATAACTAACCTTTAGGGTAGCGTAGCTTGAACTGCCTGTAACTAACCTTTAGGGTAGCGTAGCCTGGCCTGTATTGCCGGCCCTCCGTCCCCACACAGGTCCTCCTCACCCGGCGTACACTCCTCTCCATTCCCCGCCACATCCTCAGCGTTGTCCTGCAGCGAGCGCACAGGCCCCATGGTCTTGATGCGGATGATCTTGTGACTCATGAAGTCAGAGATGTACAGACGGCCATCCACGGGGCTCACTGTCATGTGGAACTTGTAGGGAGTGGCCTTCGTGCTGGGGGAGACAGTGAGTGAAATGTAAATATTGGGAGTAGACCTTAGCTGAGATCTAAACTTGAATTTCCTATTATAGTAATAAAATTAATTTATTATCAACCCATGAATGATGCAGCAACACCTGCCCCCCCCCCCCCCCCCCCCCCCACTACTTCAAGGCTCCACAAACAATTCAAATGATGACTGAAGTACTGGTATAAACACTTAATAAAACACTGAGACCAAAGTTGAATTTCGCAAACATAGGCATTGTTTAGATAAAACTACACACGAGTTCAGGAGACACAAGGACAATGATAGTTCAAGGTTAGTGCCAGAGTTATTAGGTACACAGGCGCCCCACGCCTTTACCATAGCTGACACTTAGTTCGCTTCCAGCTGCCAGAGAGATAAGGCTGCCGCGAGGTAACATTCCACTCTCGCCCGCTCATTCTATTTATATCGCACTTGAAGTTTGCTACTGTGCGGTACACGGCGTGACCTCTGCCGCTATAACAACTACCTACACATTTGTATTCATAACACATCTCTGCCTACAGTGACTGTTGTGGAAGCAACATCGTTCAAAAGTTGAAATTTTCACCTACACACTGATACCAAACATGACAACATTACGACTTGCACTTGTGTAGCAGGTCATGGTGAAAATAAAGAGAACGGGAATTTGTTGATGCGTACGAGAACGAGAATTTATTGTGAAATTGACAAAGTTCCCACAGCCATAACACAAAGACGCTACTTTTCCCAGTGAAACACACTTGCATGCATAAGGGTTAGCATGCCTACAGTACGTATCACTTAATGGATTTTGGGTTCATGGTGGGGGACGGAAGCAGGAGGGTAATTAATGAGGTCACTGACAGGTGTCGACAGACAAGTTCCAGACATCCGACTTGGTGTACACTCCGGCATTGGGGAAAGAGAGGGCTTAGTTACACGGATACTATTGAGGAGATAGCCTCGTTTCTTTAGTCTTGGGAAATAGTGTAACACTAACAGTCAACCTTGTAAATGTACTTTTGATTTAACTTTTGATCATGATGGAGTCTGATGAAACGCGTACAGTCTGTGTACACACAGGTGTGTTCCATACAATGAGAGTAAAGGCATTGTGCAGAATATGTGGCGGGAGATCACAAAAGAGATACACGGATAAAAAGCCATTTCTTTGTATCAATTATGAACACTTAATCCACAAGTGTTATGGAATTAATATCCAGGAAGACAAAGACATGATGCACTCCAAAACAATGTGTAGGAGTTGCTATTGTCGGATGAAACGGATAGACTCGACTGAAACACGTGTGTCCGAGGAGACAACACGAAATGCGGCGTATGATATTGCCTCATCACAACACATTTGGACCATGTTCGATCCAAATACGAGTGTTGAAGAATGTGTCGCGTGTGTTCACTTCATGCAGCTAGGTAAAGGAGGAAGACCAGTGAAGCGGGGTTCCCGGCATGGAAAGAAACGATCGTTTCAATCCGCGGCATGTGACACTCATAACACTGACACTGATAACAGCACTAATGAAGGTGATGGTGGTATACAAGGTTTTATTCCGCCGACGTCTACTCCCCGTAAAACGCCATGCACAGTCGATGCTCAAACGTCACCGTTACAAAGAGTGTGGACCCCATCTCCACCAGCCAAGCGGACGCATGAAATAGCCATTTCACCCATTGAAAAAACGGGTGTCGATATTGCCACATCTCCACATATCAAACGACCCAGCCTTCGACCTATCCAGGAACTGCAGACGCCACTGACAAAGGAGGAAGAAAAATATCAGACGGCACTAAACCGCACAATGCTTAATGAATCAGCTGATGCCACAATTCGTTGTAAGACTGGAGGACAGCCTTTGTATTTTATGCACATACCCAAACCGAGAAAACCAACAACAGTGGCATCATCGGCCGTAATACAAAGAAGGTCGAAGGTGCTCGCCCGTGCTAGAGCGAATATGTCTGGCGGATCAGAGGTGGACGAAACTGAACAAATAGCTGACGAGTTAAAACGAGAAAGAAATGAAAAAATGACTGCAATATTAGACAGAGCAGGCCATAGGCGATCCGTGTATATCTGTAGAAAACAGGGTATTGTGCTGAGAACCAATCTAGGATTAAGCTGGTCCAAGTACAGAACATATAAACGCTTCATGAGAAGTATTGGTGTCAACCTTGAAAGTGAAAGAAAAGAAAGGCAGGCCCAGAAGGAAGCACTCTGTGGCAGAGTGACCATTGAACAAAAGAATCTGACCTTTGAAAACAAAGTCACAAACAAGAAGGAAAGCCAGAAAACGCCTGTCGCATACATAGAAGATCTCACACATTTTGTTCCTGAACTGCTTGACAAGTATGAAGCTGCAAATCTTCTTGAATGGCATGAACAAATACCAAAAGATGAAATTTGGATAAAACTAGGAGGAGATCATGGCGGTAACAGTTATAAAACAATGCTTCAAGTTGCTAATCTCCAAAACCCTAACTCTGAACACAATACGTTTTTGGTGTGTATGGCTAACTGTAAAGACAGTCATGAAAATCTTCAAACAATTTTGCAGCCGTTTAAAGAGCAGGTGTCAGTTCTCCAAACCATGAAATGGAAAGAAAAATGCATTTTTCTTTAAAAGGTATTTTTTCGAAAAATACTTACCGATGACATGACCTTATGGGAGTGTCTACTACTTACTCAATTCTAGCCTAAGTACTCGTTGTGTTAACACACAACCCGGGAGGCACTCGGGGAACCCCGAGGGGGCCAAGAGTTGTCTCCCGATACTCCCCATCCGGAACAGAGTACCCATAATTCCTCAGTCAGGATACTTAGCTTACCAGCGGCAAGCGGGGCCGGTGGGAGGGTCGTCCGAGTCATGTCATCGGTAAGTATTTTTCGAAAAAATACCTTTTAAAGAAAAATGCATTTATTTCATCAAAAACATTACCGATGACATGACCTTATGGGAGAATCACGAATAGGAGGAGGGTGCCGCGCACTAGCACACCTTGGGGCCCCAAGGGCCGTCCTCCCAAACGCAAATTCCCGACGACCCTGGGGAGGTGTAACCTACGGCGCTGAAGCGCCAGGAGGAAGAGGAGCCCCGGAGCAGTTCCCCCACCAGAGCGAGTAGCCCCGCTGGACTGGGAAACTCTGTGAGCGAGAGAACATGCCCGCGAGCCCTACAGTAGCCACGAAGTGGAAGACAGCACAGTTCCTGACGACTGTGACGTTCGTGGCCCTGTACGTAGCTGATAGGACTTAATTAGCCTCTAAGCTCGCTGCGGGAGGGATCCTGGAATCGGATCGCATGACTGAGCGTCGTCAGGAAGATCATCTGACTTGTAGCTTCAGGGCTGTTATTCCTAGTGACGAGGAGAAGCTCGATCCTTGTTACGCTCGCGAGGGAGAGCGAGGGTGGCGGTCCGACTTCGAGCGAAGAGAGGATCCCGAAACGTGTCGTGACGTGGTGTGCGTGTGAGAATGTCTCCGCGAGCCGGACTCTGTGGCGAGGCGGGTTCGCAGCGGCCGAGGAGGATCCAAGGCCTTCCTAGGAGACGAGTGGGGACCGGTTGACCATGGAGGCGCGAAGCACGCCTCTCCGAACCGAGCTCTGTAGCGAGATGGGTTCTCTGCCTGGCATAAGGCTTGGTCCAAGCGCGTTCCCTCCTGGGAACCCGCGCCTCGAACTCCCGACTCCGCACACTACCTTGCTGTGTCCAACGTTGAGGCCTGCCGCCACCGACGAAGGCGAAGGAGGAGGGGCCCCATCAAAGCGAAACAGCGAGCGTCGCGGCTGCAGGAGCACCTTGCAGAAGCGGGAAGCAGTAGCGGGGGTCCGCGGCGAGGAGAGGTGTAAGAGGTACAGGACCGGAACCCAGTAACGGGGTGACGAACAGGAAGAGCGGAGCAACCGTCCCAGGCTAGGCCAGAGCGTCGATGTCTCGTCCAGGCGGGCGAATCCACAAAGGCAGGGCGAATCCTCAAGCACGGGGCACGCCAGTGAACCCACCTAGTGTCGAACAGGTCCGCGAAGCCATCTCGCCAGTGCGCCGGTCCTCCGAAGGCATCCTGGTGCAAACTGCGTGTAGCAACTGGATCCATCGGGGAAACAGGTTGGCGCAGCCGTCCCACGAGAAGGTGACCTACTAGTCTGCGTCAGCTCCAAGCCGTTCGCGCTCTTGACCGCGAGGTCCGAAGGCCAGGCTGGAGTTGGAGAAGAACCACGGTAGTAGGAGGCGTAGCAGAAGCAGCCGGGCTTAGAGACGACCAAAGGAGAGGAGATCCGACTTCCGAGTAGTGGCTGGGCCGTCCAACCGCCAGCACAGCCGCAGCAGTACCACGTGTTCGAAGCCCGGTGCCCTCCTGGGTGCCCAAGGGGAAGTCGAGTTGGTTAGACACCAGGGAGACGGAGCTGTGCCATGGTCCTACAGCGTAAGCGAAGCGAAGGTTCTAGAAGCCTCCACCGTTCTGCTCCCCGTAGCGAAGTCCAGGAACCCCCCAAGAAACTGCCTTGGTCGAGTCGTCAGCACAGAGGTTCCGTCAGCATCACACCGCCCCGCTCGGCGCCAGGAGTCGTCGACCTGGAGAACGAAGGATAGGGTAAGGAGCTCTACCATCTCACGACACGAAGGGAGGTACGTACGAGAGGGGTCGTCTAGTCCCAAGGAGAGGCAAGAGCGGATCCACCGCTGGAAGGGGAGGCAACTCCTGTGACCTCCCGAGCACCGTTCCGACCGAGGGAAGCCAACAGCCGGCAACTCCATGGGGGTGAAGAAGATCCGTGAACCGAGAGAAGAAGCGCAGGGTAGTCGAAGCGCCTGGCACGAAGTCCGGAAGCCGCTGCCAGCTCCGAGCTGCATCCGAGAGGGCACCAGGGGAGACAGAAGCCGACGCACTCGCAGACCCGTTTACCACCCGTGCGAAGTCAGAGTACTTCCACTAAGTCAATGGAACTCACGCGTAAGGCCACCAGCTAGTGAGTCGTCAGATCTCCAAGGAGTATTAGTGCACAACTGGGTCGAACCGAGTACTGTAACCGCAGGAGGAGGTAAACAAGTCCGAGCAAGGCGAAGGAACGACAGCATCCTCCCCGAGAACCACCGGAGGGGGTCGGATGTCCAGAAGAGGAGCGACTGCAGCCAGGCCGGAGCACGAAGAAGGGGAAGGGCTGAGTGCGGGGGAGAGGAAAGGGACGAACGGCAGCCGGGCGCGAAAGGGATCGACGAGCGAGGCAGGAGAGAATCCCTGGAGCGACGTGAAGAACGGCAACTCCTAAGCACGCCCGCAGCGGAGAGAAGCGGAGTGTAGACCTAGAGTGCCGGAAGGTTGACTCCAACGAGGGAAATTCGTAGATGGACGGGCATCCAAGGTGCAGAGTGGTCCCTCCTCGCGCGCAGGAGAGCAAGAGCGGAGATCCGATCCTGAGGGAAGTGGATTCCCAGTCGTGCCGCCTCTTCCTGCCCATACGACAGGGCAAGACTGATATCCCAGCCCAGACGATCTCCTCCTTGGCTGCGCTGGGTAATACGAACTGCATACATGGATCTCTCCCGACGGGTAGCGCAGAGACTGAAGATCCGCGCAGATGAAGTACGCGCCATGGCCACGAGCATCGCATACGACCGGAACTGCGCTGTCAAGGACATCGTGGCCGCTGTGGGCTGGTGAGCAGAATCTACCGTCGCTCGTTTCTACCGTCGGGAACTGGCGGGACAGCGTGACTCTGCGAACCGGGCACTGTATCGAGGTGGGTCTCCGCCTGACCGCAGGCTATGTCCAGGCGCGTACCCTCCTGTAACGCCCGCGTCGAGAACCCCTCTCCGCGCAGTAACTGAAGCGGTCCGCGTAGCCATCCCTCCACAAGATCGTCAAGGACTCGGGCGGTAAGGAACGGAGACAGGCACCTCAGCCCTGCTGGCTGGCCACCAACAGTACCCTGCAACCACTAGCAGCCGGCCCGAGTTCGATCGAAGAGCAGATCCCGAACAAGTCGAGACGTGGTGTGCGTGTGAGATTGTCTCCGCGAGCCGGACTCTATGCGAGGCGGGTTCGCAGCGGCCGAGGAGGATCCAAGGCCTTCCTAGGAGACGAGTGGGGATCGGTTGACCATGGACGGCACGAAGCACGTCTCTCCGAACCGAACTCTGTAGCGAGAAGGGTTCTCTGCCTGGCATAAGGCTTGGTCCAAGCGTGTTCCCTCCTGGGAATCAACGCCTCGAGCTCCCGACTCCGCACACTACCAAGCCGTGTCCGACGTGTCGATCCCCCGATGCTAGGGCCGTCGGAACTTGAGAGGCTGGAGAACCGGAACAGCTGGTACTTCCTCAGGACTGGAACAGTCACCGGTGTCAGGCGTTCGCGCCGGAAACCCCAAGTTGGTACCAGTGTGCTCTGTAGGGAGGCCGGTTGTCTGTCAGAAGGCTTTTTCCAAGCGCACTTCCTCCTGCACACTATACTGACGCGTCCGGCATGGTGATCTCACAGTCCACTCGAGCAGTCGGAGTACCGGGAATATCCGCCGGTATCTCAGCAGGTCTGTAACCAGTCACAGGCGTCGGGCGCTCTCGCCGATAGAAGCTCCAAGGTGAGCCCAGCGCCGTCCAGGTCATGTGGCGCAGGCGTCACACCAAGGTTCGGAGGCACATGGTAGACAGACCTTGTATGAGTCCGACGGTCACTGTAACGTCCGCGCTGTGTGCAGGTCATCTAAGGCCCCTGCAACATACCAAAATCCGAAGGCACGCGGGCGTGGGCCTGAGGGACCCTGTCCTGGTAAGGTGAACTTCCGCAAGACAACGGTACAACCAGCGAGGAACCACCTGTCAGCAAGCGCGCGGACCTGCAATACATCCCCGCAAGGTAGAGAGTGCAGCCAGTAGGGTCCCGGTTAACCCCAGGTAAGCACCCCACCTGTGTGACCTACCTTCTGCGAAGAAGAGGAGTCGCGGCTAACGGCACTGTCTGTCCATCCTGCCAAGGCAACTCCCCCAACCACCAAGGTGTGTACCTGTCTTCCCAGCGTATACGTCCTACGCCGGGCACCTCCCGGCCCCTACAGGTGTGGAAGCCACCCTTGGTCTGGGAGGACCGCCAGGCTAAGTTGAGCCTACAACACATCCTGCACAACAAACTCAAGCATGTCATGACAAGTATAAGCCTGAAGCAAGCGGCAGGCCCAGAACCTTTGTCGGAGCGGAGCCCCCGCGACACACCGGAGCTGTACTATAGCGACGGCCTCCAGGTGCAGCTTTGATCATTGTCTTAAGTTGCCAGCAGGCAATTACCTTTCAACAGTAAAACGTTACTGTCGGCCATGTTAACTTGTATTCTTATGCATGTTGTTCATGTTAACTGGTAGTCACATGCCCAAGTAGGAATA
Source organism: Semisulcospira habei (assembly GCA_036245525.1). Taxonomy (NCBI): domain Eukaryota; kingdom Metazoa; phylum Mollusca; class Gastropoda; family Semisulcospiridae; genus Semisulcospira; species Semisulcospira habei. Next base: position 54,804,338 of record BTPG01000005.1, read on the forward strand.
TAACCAAAGAGCAGAAACCAGTGCGTCCAGGAGACATAGGGCTGTCTGAGCCCTGTGGGTTTTTTTTTTTTTTTTTTTTTTTCCTTTTCCCAGGGAGGTTCGGGCCGGGAGACGGTCACTGGCGCCTGCCATGAGATGCGTTGGCGACGGGCTCACCCGTACCAATCACCGTCCATCTGCAGCCTGTCATTGTAATATGTGGAATGAGCAAGTGAGGGTATGTGAGTAGCACCTGTGGTGGCAAGAGAAGTTATTGCAGCTTATGACCTTCCCCCATGACAGCAACAATAAGTCATCTAGGTGCCGTCAGTGTCCCCTCAACTGACGAATACTCTGCATCTCCCATGTATCTAATACGCCCCCGTATGTGGTAAACAGGTCTGCAGTATGCATAACAAAACAGGCATGACGGGACCGACTCAGTACCGAAGTAAGCGTCGGTTCTCGCCACATTCACCAACGTAATGCGTCAAGGGATGGCTGGAGCATACCACATTCCCCGAACCCAACCAGGGACAAGAGCATAGGTGAGGAAAAAGTGAGTAGGTAAGCGCCAGAAATAAGGTTAGACTTAGCTTCACCGATCTTGCACACCATTCCCCTTCCAGTAAAGGTTTTAACCGTGAGGAACACGGAGCTCTGCATCGTTAGACGCCATCTTGGAAAACGAAGCTGACCACCTGCGGATCTGCGCCGTTTAAGAATGACCGTTCCAGACTACAACGTCTCATTTCTTCCCTCACGCGTAAATGCCTTCCGTTAAAGCGCGGAACTTTCAACAACCACGCTGCTAACCACAGCGAAAAAAGGGAGACTTGACCCTGTCAATAACAATACCACACCAACACGGAAGGAGAGGGGGAACGGGCGCGAGACCCGCCAAGCAAAAGTCAAGAATCTTGGCGCAAGCAACAACGCAAATGAAGACCGCGTTCGCGCCTTCTCAACCAGTGCCCAGCCCGGGAACCAGCCGAGGGCCAACCCAGTCACCTTACCTTTTCCCGGAGCGGGACCGGGGAAGGGGGGGGGGGGGGGGGAGAATCCAAACCAAGGCACGCGCGGCGAAGTCCCAGCGAAGTTCACAGCGTAGCCCAGGCACTTCAGGGAGCCAAGCGGGCAGCTGCCAACGAAGAAGGGATACCAGAGCCACCCGGTACAGGGGGGCCCGACGAAGAACAAGTCAAGAGAAGAACTAAGTCCGTCGAAGACCGGTGAACCGGTCGAAATCCCCAAAATCCGTAGGCTAGAGCAACACGTCTGAACAGCGTAAGCCTAAGTAGACTGACTTAGGAATTATGGGTACTCTGTTCCGGATGGGGAGTATCGGGAGACAACTCTTGGCCCCCTCGGGGTTCCCCGAGTGCCTCCCGGGTTGTGTGTTAACACAACGAGTACTTAGGCTAGAATTGAGTAAGTAGTAGACACTCCCATAAGGTCATGTCATCGGTAATGTTTTTGATGAAATAAACAGATACGTGTATTTCTGTTTGGCGATTACGATTTTCTCCTCAAACTTTTTGGTCTCTCAGGAGCACAAGGGGTCCACCCTTGTCTTTGGTGCACAGCTTCGAAAAGTCAGCTACAAAGAGCTCCACATGAGCGAGTACAAGTGAAACAACGAACTCTGAACAACATCAAGAGGGATTACAGGCGATACATTCGTGCAGGAGGAGACAAAAAGAATGCCAAGGGTTACAACAATGTTGTACATGAACCAATCTTTGATGTTGAGATTTCGCAAACGGCACCACCATACCTCCATCTTCTGTTAGGTATAGTAAAAAAAAACATCATTCCCTCCTTGAGCAAGAATGCCACGAACTTGATAAAGCCATTGCTGAAAGACTGGCCGAGGGAAAGGAGGCACATGATGAAAACACACCTTTTGAAAAGTACATTTCAGAAGTAAGAGTCATCAAAGAACTGGAAAAAAGAAAACAGCTGACTGAGGGTATTGCAGTGTTGAGCGACAAGAGACACAATGAGAGTGCGAAGAATTTTGATGAACGACGTGAGCAGAAGATGCAGCGGGTAGCAGAATTCGAGGACAAAATAGAAGCTCTGAGAGAAGAGACAAAGTTGCCATTTCTGTGCGGGCCTGTCACTTCTGGCCTTGACGAAGCACTAAAGAGGAATAAGATATTCATGCAAGCATACCATGGCCGTTCGTTTGTTGGCAACCACTGCCACCGTTACTTGAAGTATGATGTGTTGACTGATGTTGGTGACAGTGTTATCAGCAATACCATGAAGCTGACAGATGATCCTAAACTTCATGCAGCAGCGCATGACATATCCTTAAAGTTCCGAATTCTGAACGACCTTTACTCACAAGTTCATACTAATGTTTCTCACAAAATGCCGGTGAAGCGCAAGAATGAATCAATGCAAGACATCAATGACAAGATTGCAAACTACATGCGTTTTTTTCGAAGTACTTTTCCAGCCAGTAGCATCATTCCGAAACAACATATCCTGGAATGCCACTGCGTTGAATTTATGACAAAGTGGGGATTTGGTTTGGCGCTTCATGGTGAGCAGGGAGGTGAAGAGAGTCACGCTACCATTAACATTCTAAAGAGCAGGACATATGGCTTGCAGACAGAGGAGGAAAAACTCAGACTGCTCATGACCGAGCACATGACACTCGTGTCACCCGTCCTCCAATCCGTCATTCCTACAGTAGTCAAACAGAAACAAATTCTCGCATAGACGGCGCCGGAGTTGTGTATCAGTGAACAGAAACTCGGTATTCGGTTCTTATGTCTAGTGTGTCAGAAAATGTGTTAAACCTCAAGGTATGTTTTAAAACACTGTTGAATATTGTGACCTGTTATGGACTGATCGTATTTCGGGATGGCAATAGCAGTCTGTGGAGTACCGAGACGGCTGCGGGCGAGAAATGCCAGAACACGCGACCTGTCAGTGACCTCATTAACCACCCTCCTGCTTTCGTCCCCCACCATGAATCCAAAATCCGGTAAGTGATACTTACTGTAGGCATGCTGACCCTTATGCATGCAAGTGTGTTTCGTTGGGAAAAGTAGCGTCTTCGTGTTATGGCTGTGGGAACTTTGTCAATTTCACAACAAACACCGACATCGTACATCAACAAATTCCCGTTCTCTTTATTTTCACCATAACCTGCTACACAAGTGCAAGTTGTAATGTTGTCATATTTGGTATCAGTGTGTAGGTGAGAATTTCAACTTTTGAACGATGTTGCTTCCACAACAGTCACTGTAGGCAGAGATGTGTTATGAATACAAATGTGTAGGTAGTTGTTATAGCGGCAGAGAGCCGGTCACACGCCGTGTACCGCACAGTAGCAAACTTCAAGTGCGATATAAATAGAATGAGCGGGCGAGAGTGGAATGTTACCTCGCGGCGCCTTATCTCTCTGGCAGCTGGAAGCGAACTAAGTGCTAGGCGCCAGCACTGGCTGGTAAAGCCGTGGCCCGGCTGTTATGGCACCACCCTGGAACAATCATGATCGACTCACAGTGTCTTGCAGTTTGTCAGGGTGTCGTAAGTTGACTCGTATGAGACATTCTGTATGTGGATACGTGACTTATTTTGTCAAGTATTTATATGAAGCGTGTCTGGAGTCAGTCAACCGTTCGCATCAGTAGCACTTTTTGTCGCGATGATGCCATCAGGAATCGTGACAAAAAACGCTACTGATAACCAAAGGGCTCATGCAGGACAATTTCAGACAGTCATACTGTCTCCTTTTCTGTGGGACCCCTAGAAAAGCTGTCGAAAAGATTGATCCTCAGGAACTGTTTGTGCACCTCTTGCATACGAATGTCTCACCTCATTTCCAGGATGCTGGCGATTTCTTCACGGTCGGGAGACAATTTGCGGATGAAGTTGTAGTCACCCAGATATAGTGAGCCGTCCAACCCGCTCGCCAGAGCCACGGGAGCCAGAAGCCGGTTCTCTTGAGCCGGCCCGTTACAACCATCGCAGTTCAGTTTGCGGCGTTCGCCGTTTCCCAGAATGTTGACGAGTGTTTTGGGTTTTTCCTTCAGGTAGATGTTGGTACCATCACCCTTGTGTAGGATCCCTGGAGACCAAGAAAACGAGAAAGAGTGAAAAAGGATTTTAAGCTGGCCACTTCATTGCCCATAAAAAGTAATTTCAATTCATCTGCCAGAGACATAGATCCTCATGAGCCCCCGCAACTGTGGGGGCTCATGAGGATCTATGCTTCTTGCTGGAATCACCTTGTACCATATTACTTTGAGGGTCAGGGATCTTTGTTGCGGAGTTCACCAGGATTTTAGAAACACAATCTGCGTCCACTGCAGGCATGGGAATTGCCCAAGCAAAAATCATCTGAAACGGGATCTTGAACCTGATACAAAACAGGGCCGGATCACTTGTCTCCAGGGGAGGAGGGGGTGGGGTCCAATTTTCCTTTGGGACCTTGAACCTGATACAAAAGGCCTCCACCATGCTAGATCTTGTTTCCGCAAGGGCTGAAAAATCAAATAGTGGGGGGGTAGGCGTCGGACCTTCCCTTCTGAGCAGTGGGGAGTGGGGGGGGGGAAGGACCTTTCTTGATTCTAGGCGCCGGAAAATCAAACGGGGGGGGGGGGGGGGGGGGGGGGGGGGTTCAGAAACCTTGGGTGTGCCCGCCTAAGCTCTGTCGAGAGTCACATTCTGTCGCTGAATGAAACCGGTGCTTTGCTCGTTTGGCTACCCACGATGGTTTTTCACGGACACGCCTTTTTAATTTTGCAAAATATTTCTTTTTCCCCGCGGAATTTCGCGGACAGTTCCCATGCCTGCCACTGGCAGTCCAACGTGACTTCACCGAATAGGAACGCCTGCTGACCTCACTGACCTAGGGTATGTTCATCAACTGAAAAGAGGCTTGCAGATAACCAGTAATTATTTGGTCCTCAAACCGAGGTTGGCCCCACCTGGCTGGCACACAGGTGTGTGTAGGACAGCTGCAGCGGACACTGGCCCGAGTACCTTTTTCTCACTGCAAATTACCAGACCTTACCAGGATCAAAACCCTCTCACATGCAGACACCATCATTGAAAAATAATTAACCACAGCTTCTTGTGGCGAAAAAAAGAGATGGCAGAGCTGTATTTGAAAAGCTAACTATATCACCTGCAACTCTGATCAAAGAGAGACAACTCAAACCAAAGTATCCACTGTAGCTCACAGGTAGCGTGCAGATCAAAGAGAGACAACTCAGATCAAAGTAACCACTGTAGCATGTACGTACCCTCCTGGTAGTTGTACATGTGGTGGATGTCCAGGTTCCAGCCACCGATGTGGGAGGCTGTCAAGTCATAGCCGTTGACTGTGGTGCTGCGCGTCTCCCAGAAAATGTAGTCGCAGCCTTGGTACTGGTAACCCACGTACACTAAAACACACAGACAGTTGGTGATGAAACAAGACAAACGTAAAACTTAAATTTGGTTACCTCTGTTCAGCCCTGATACATTAACCAGGCAACTGATTGACCATGATAGTTCAAGGGTGGGGTAAGAATAGCTTGGAGCCGTGATGCGCCAAGCTATTGTTACCCCACCCTTTAACTATCATGGTTGATATATCTCTTGTAGCACCTTAAAGCGCCAAGCTATTCTGACACTACCCTTGAAATATCTTCCTTGCTTGTTCTCACAAACTGTAAGACAGTCTTCATCAACAACTCCCTAACTCTGGAATTTGCTTTCAGGGCTACATGTATAAACAGAAGCGCTATAGTTGTTCGTACTCCGACTGTCTGATGCGGACATCTCTGTCAGAGAAACTTCTCTGTCAAACGTGCAATGGCCAGCACAAGACATAAACCTTCCCAATCCTCCCATCACCAGCCATGCCCCAGCTTGTTTTATAGCATGTCCCATGAAAGGTCCTGGTAAAGCAAAGTGGCATAGTCTCAGTGCGCCTGAATTGATCAGTGTTCAGGTCTTACACCATAGCAAGAGCCGTCTCTGTCCCCCCCCCCCCCCCTACACTCCCTCGGTTGGGCCGTGAATAATTGCTCTAGTGTCATGGTTGTTGAACGAGCCAGTTGCCCAGCTAATCTGGCACTACTGGTGAACTATTATGGCCGACACAACCATAGTTACATGGTCGATCCTTCTCCAGCTGCAGTGTGTTAGCCCCCGTCACTGCCAGTGGGTGCACTCTGCGTTTTTGAAATCACTGTAAATTCAACGCCCAAGATACAAAGCCATCAAAGGACTGTGGACACAGAGCGGTTTCAGCAAGAGGCGTAGATCCTCATGAGCCCCCGCAACTGCGGGGGCTCATGAGGATCTACGCCTCTTGCAGCTGGGTGGCGTTCTATTTTTCTCAGCAGTGAGGGGGTTGAGGAGAAGCGTGCTGGCTGCACCTACCTCTCGCCGTCACGATGCCGTACACTTTCTGTTTGTAGGCGTTCAGGCGATCCCAGGCGAAGGTGTACTTCAGGTTTGGGTCAGCCTCGAACACCTTCTCCAGAACCACGCCCTCCACAGCTGCACGCAGGTGGACGAGACGCAGCGATCGCGGGACCGTGTCCGGGGTCATCTGGATCCGGATGAGTGACATGTAGCCCGCGGCCTCACTGCTGTGATACACCAGGTGAACGTCCGTACCGGGCAGGGGGATGCTCTCTTGCAACACCTGGGAAGTGGAGGTAAAAGTAACATGACAGTGACAATGAGAATGGCATTCACACTTCCCTAACAAAACAGGGCAAACTCCCAATAGCGAGCAGCACAGATACTCACTTGCACTGCAGGGACGTACAAGGATTAGGCCTCCTTTGCTTACCTCTGCCAATGGGATTTTCTGGTGAGGAATCAGCACTGGCCGCACAATGCCAAACTCTGGATTTTTAGCGTGGGGGTCGAAGGAACTTCTCAGAATGTGAACAAGACTGCGTGTGCTGCCAAGTGGTCAAGCACGCTAACCCTTTGTCTGTCGATGGTGCATTTAGTGGAGTTGGTTCCTACAGGAATCACGCTGACAACAAGTGCTACTGACAGGTGTAGGGTTAACCCCTTCCTTGCCAGACAGCGTTCCCGTCATCTCGGCTCATATAACGCCAAAGAACTAAAATCTGTCTCTGGAGCAGGGACACAAAGTGGGGTCAGCATGATGCGTAACTCGGATAAACTGAACACTACTCAGCTGCAAGATGCATAGATCCTCATGAGCCCCCACAACTGCGGGGGTTCATGAGGATCTATGCATCTTGCAGTTGGGTGGGGTTCAATTTTTCAAGCAGTGTGAATGTTAAAAATGTGTCACCTGTGACTCCGGGATGATTGTGCTGTGGTCGGGACACGCTCCAAGCTGCGTGTGCTGCCAAGTGGACAAGACCACCGGGCGCAGCTGGTAGTGGGGGTGCTCCGTGGTGCAGTCCTTCGGCATGGTAGGGGGCAGCATCTGTCCCTCCAGCACCATGGCGACCGTATCCATGGTGATGATCTGATTCCAAGGCACCAGAACGCTGGCCGTCACTGTCTTGAACGGTTCTCGCATCAGCTCCAGCTTCACGGAGCCGCCGCCGTTCACCAGGATGTCAAACCTACAGGGGGGAGAACAGACCATGCAGCCAAGTGCGAGGAGATCGGGACAAAGACAATGAAATGAAATGTATGAAATAATTAGCACATATGCCGTTTTTCATACTTGAAGTTGCTACTGTTCAAACACAAGGCAGTGATAGCAACTGTACCCAATTTAATGTAGAAAAAGAAACACAACCTGGCACAAACCTCCCAACACTTGACTTCTAATGCAAGTGCGTTCACCGGGAAAGAAACTTCTTAAAGTTCCAAAGTACCATCTTAAATCTGCCGGTGAACGCTCTTTCAGATGTACTGCTCCTTTAATTTGGGATTCCTTACTGACTGAGCTGGGAAATGCCCCCCTTACGCAGTTCAAAGCAAAGTTAAAAACTTACCTTTTCTCGCAGACTTTTGTGTAATCTCTACGATTTTCTGTACACCCTCACCCCCCTGCAGACTCCGCGTGTGTGTGTGTGTGTGTGTGTGTGTGTGTGTGTGTGTGTGTGTGTGTGTGTGTGTGTGTGTGTGTGTGTGTGTGTGTGTGTGTGTGTGTGTGTGGTTTTCACCTGCCGATGAGTTATATTATAAATATGAGAAATGCGCCATATAAATACCATGTATTATTATTATTTATTAAGCGAAGCGTCACGTTCTTTATGCCTTGTTGTTGCTGTTGTTGTGGTCTGTGACCAAGTGCCTCAAGGAAGGAGCAAAGGGATCTAACTTGTCATGTGCCTGTCATACCACGAGTGATTTCCCTTCACATAGTGTAATGTACAGCCGTTGGTGTGCAAACCGCATTTCTTCGCAAGAACAAAACAGTGATCTTCAACCACTCACATCCTGAGGATAAAATTATAATTTATTTTTTATATCCTCAGAGGCCAACATCACATATCTGGAGACAGGCTGACCGTGACACTTCAAGGGTGGTGCCAGAATAGCCGAATAGGCACCAAGCTATTCTGACACCACCATTGAACTTTCATGGTCAACCAACATCCAGCCGTAGCATGTCAAAGCTTTATGGGTTAAAATTAATCCGGAAAAGCGAAAAGCGTCCCTTGTTATTTAAGGTATCGAACTGTTCATGTGTTTTGTCAAGCAGTAAGCGATTTCCTTTCCTACAAATCTATCCACCACAGACTGTTTAACCATTTGAGCCCCGAGTCCCTACAGCAGGAGATGGATTGGCCATGATAATTCAAGAGTAGTGCCAGATTAGCTTGGCGCCTTCAGGCCTGAAGGCGCCAAGCTAATCTGGCACTACCCTTGAATTATCATGGTCAATCCACCTCCTGCAACTGGTACATAGTCATTAAGAAACACTTTCAAAATTTTGGAAATGCACTCGTGGGACTAAAAGGGTTCAGTTCCTGCTAGAAAATGTGTCCAACAAAGACAGGTATTCTCTCAAGAGAAATCTTGAAGAGTGAAGAAGGTCGCATGCTACGAAAGACGTCTGTAATAACATGTGGTCCCCTATCAGTCTGGTCACTCAACACTGTCTGCTGTATTTATCTGTAAGCCTTGACGGTTCGCCATCATCTGTACGCCTTGACAGTTCACCATCATCTGTAAGCCTTGACGGTTCACCATCATCTGTAAGCCTTGATGGTTCACCATCATCTGTAAGCCTTGACAGTTCACCATCATCTGTAAGCCTTGACGGTTCACCATCATCTGTAAGCCTTGACGGTTCACCATCATCTGTAAGCCTTGATGGTTCACCATCATCTGTAAGCCTTGACGGTTCACCATCATCTGTAAGCCTTGACGGTTCACCATCATCTGTAAGCCTTGACGGTTCACCATCATCTGTAAGCCTTGACGGTTCACCATCATCTGTAAGCCTTATCTGTTACTCATGCACACGGTCCAAGTCGCTACGTTTCTCAGTGTAGGTCAAAGTCGAGGTGTACAAGCTGACTTACTGTCCGGCGTCTCTGGTGAGGGTGAAGCCGTACATGGGTTGGGTGACCACACCCACTCGCACGCCAGCCAGAGGGGTACCGTCCAGGGTCCTCACCCTCCCGCGAATGACAGACACTTGCCTGAAACACGCAGACACTTGCACATGAATCATAGCAATAGTACATGAAAGTGGAGAAACAAAAACATTGTCCACACCAAACGCAAAAGTGAAACACCAAAAAAAAAAAACAAAAAAAACAACAACAAAAAAAAATTCACTAGATTTGAATGGCAACTGTGTGTGTGTGTGTGTGTGTGTGTGTGTGTGTGTGTGTGTGTGTGTGTGTGTGTGTGTGTGTGTGCGCGCGCGCTTTAGTTTAACTTTCTCGTTCCATTCATAAATTTAATTTTTTTAATGGAATCTCTCTCTTAAAAATAAACACAATGTTATCCATGATTGCAATGCCAGCCGCCTTCAGTGCCAGCCAAAGTCATGGAGTACAGGGCAAAGCAAAAAGGTCCCTCTTGACGAAAACACTTGTCACAAGCCACAGCCCATGCATCAAACTACAAGACACAGATACTCATAAGGCCCCTTATCTTCAGGGTCTCATGGGGACCAATCTCTCTAGGTTCCCCTCTTTAAAACTCATTCTACCCCAAAAACACACCAGCAAGATAAGGATCGACCATGACAGTTCAAGGGTGATGCCAGAATAGCTTGGCGCCTATGGGCGCCAAGCTATTCTGGCACCACCCTTGAACTATCATGGTCGATCTGTGTCCTGCCCTGCAAAGCAGTCTTCAGAGGACAACGGCAACATTTGGGGATTTCGGTCTTGAGGTAGGATTGAAATCTGTGAGTCTGGTGGAGGATACGTGTGGGTGTTCAGTCTGTGGTGGAAAGGCAGCCACACACTGGTTGTTTCCCTCGATTTGCTACCGCTGATAAAGAGGCAACCAGTGTGAATCCCCATCTCTCCTCCCCGCACCTCATCCCCCCCCCCCCCCCTTGAAAAAAAGACATGTGGTATTGCGTGTGGAACCCCCTGTTCAGACACTGCAGCAGCGCCCCCTATGTAGAAGTGAAAACATCTGGATGACAGACGGACTTAGGAAACACATGCCTGTTCTTCCCGGGGGAGGAAAAACAAACGTCAGAAACACACAGCGCTCAACTCCACCCCCCCCCCCCCCCCTTCAACCAGCCATGACCGTATCAGATGACTCCTCCATCATTCATGATAAATAGGGGGAGAATTTCAATTCCTGTTGACATGAGTTGCTCTGGAAAAATGCAAACTGTGGCGTAGACATGAATTCGATGACAACTAGGAAGTGATAGGACCCCCCCCCCCCCCCCACCTCAACGGTAATCCACCCGACAACATCCATCTGCAAGATGTGAATGCTGTTTCCATTGAACGTGCATGTTGTGTTCACAGCTGCAAAAACATTTCAGTGAATGCCTGCATTCTGCAAGTGACAATAGATCTGCATAAGCCCCTGAAAGGGGCTTATGCAGGTCTGTGTCACTTGCAGAATGCAGGCGTTGGCTGGATAGTTTTGCAGACGGGAGTGAAAACACGTACCAGTAATGGAAACAGCACCTAACCAAAAACACCCTGGTGCTTCCACAACACAATACGGCTGAAGCAATATGTACGTCAACACCACACGCAACTTCAATAATACAGACAGAGGCTTGTTGGGATTCCCTAACAGTTCAACTTTTTTGTTTTTTGTTTTTTGTGGGGGGATGGGGGTGGGGTGGGGGTGGGGGGGTGGGGTGGGGTGGGGGTGGGGGGTGGGGTGGGGGTGGTTAGTGGAAGGGGAGAGGTGGCAGAATACACGTGTGTTTGTGTGTGCATTACCTGTTTGTGTTCATGCCCACATTCACTACGTGTGGGTGTGTGTACATATGCTCATCACATGCATGCGAGTGTGTACTAGTTGTGCTTGCGTGCGCGTGTGTGTCGGTGCGTGCGCGTGTGTAGTTATGTGTGCGTGCGCAAGTGTGTGGATGTGTCAACAGTGTGTGGGCGAGTAATAGTGCATGTGTGTGTGTGTGTGTGTGTGTGTGTGTGTGTGTGTGTGTGTGTGTGTGTGTTGCACATGTGAGAGTGCCGACATGTGCGTATGTTTGTGAATCTGATCCTGCAGTTTACCTAAAGCCCAAAACAACGCACCCCACAGTAAGCTGAAGGCCGAACCCAATACACAATGGCCATTGGGCGGAAGTCGGCTGCAGCGGACCCGCGCACTTTCGTGCGCGGGCCCACTGCTGCCGACTTCCGCCCGATGGCCTTTGGCGTACTGGATAGTGCTGACGTCGGCCAGTTCGGGTCTGCATACGGCTGTGTGACGGGCGAGAACAGCTAAAGTAAGCCTGACGACTTTTGCCGACTGGGCCCCGAGAGAGGTGAAGGCCACTCACGTTTCGTTGAAGGAATTACGCGTGGCGTCCATCTGCACGCTGCTTTCTTCGATCAGGAAGCGCATGCGCTCGAAGAAGGAAGCGGTGGGGGACGGGGCGTCTTTACTTAGCAGAATGTCGTTGGGCTCCGGGGCCGTGCGGCAAAACAGGCTGTCCTTGCATCCGGGCCGGTCGCAACAGTCCGGGTCCAAGCAGTCCAGCAGGCCGTCTGCATGCAGGGAAGAGAGTGCATCAGTAGACCGGCCGGTACGTGTGACAACTTACAGAGTGCATCAGTAGACCGGCCGGTTCGCGTGACAACTTACAGAGTGCATCAGTAGACCGGCCGGTACGCGTGACAACTTACAGAGTGCATCAGCAGACTAACAATCAGTGTTGGAGATAACACACGGCTCTGCGCCTCACACGCACAGCATTGGCGATTTGACAAAATGTTCTCGGATGTATTTTGTTTTACTTTGTGACCTTAAAATATTCTAAAAGAGAGATAGGCGGAAAAACAAATGCCTACATGGAACACTGATAATAATAATAATACAATAGTAGTAATTACAAATAATAGTGATAATAATAATAATGAAGGACCAAAGCTTACCAACTATTTACATATTACTAGAGGTCTTATTAGCACACAAGAGGCGGGAAACAAGGGAGGTAAGCCGTTACCCTGATCATTGTCGACCCTGTCCGTACACTTGGTTTCCTGAGCCAGGCTGCAGTCGCTTCCCTTCCACCCGTCCTGACACTGGCACTGCCAGCTCTCTTTGTCACGCCGGCACTCGCCGTGGCCGTTACAGTCCTCAGGGCACCCGTCTACACACACACACACACACACACACACACACACCACACACACACACACACACACACACACACACACACACACACACAAGCATTGCCACATTTAAAATAAGCTGAACGAGTGCCAGACATTTCTCGGAATAAGCAAATCTCAGTTGTGATGTCGATGTTCGTTTAGGATTCCTCAGTGGGTTTTCACCGTGCACGGTGACCAGGCCCCATGGCTTCAAGGCTACATTCTAAAGACACGTGCGGATTCATCACAAATTATACCCCCCCCCCCCCCTCTTCCACACACACGTTTTTCATTGGTTCAAGCGTCACTGGGTTCCACAGATGACAATCATTCAATGTTTACCGTTTGGCTCCAAAAGTTGTATGCGCAAAGGTCATGGAGCCAATGTCGGCCCGATGGCTTTTACGCATTGGGTATACCATTCCTCCTCTCCTTCCAACCCCCCCCCCCCCCAAAAAAAAAAAAAAAAAAAAAAAAAAAAAAAAACCACTTACTGATAGTGCAGTGTTTGCCGTTCCACCCCTTGTCACAGACACAGGAGCCGTTGGCGCAGAAGCCGTGAGTGTGACAGCGGTGGTCACACTGCAGCTGGTCACACAGCGCGCCCGTCCAGCCGTGGTCACACACGCAGCGCTGGTTCCGGCAGTTGCCGTGAACACACTCTAGCCGACACACCTCTGTCAACAACAACCACTACATCATCAGCATCAACAAGCACAACTACACACGTTCGGTTCAAGTTGAAATACACACTGTGATGACTGTCAAACGAATCAACTCTAAGGCGGGTCAACAGCTGCGTACACAAGTGGCTCTACATAATTATAAACCATTTGCGTGTCGGTAGCGGTTTTAGTCGCGATGATTCCGACAGGAATCATCGCGACAAAAACCGCTACCGACACGCAATGGGATAACTAATAAACTGATCAAAACTCCATCAAGGATTAGCCAACTATCTGGAAGCTAACACCTTATCTTATGAATCGCTTGTTCCTACAACAACCCAGAGATCTGGACGAAAATATTCTAAACATATGAATGAATTTTTCTATTGCATTGACATCGGTCTACAATACTTTCACAAGCCTAGTAAGAAATGGCAAAAATAATTCAGGTTCTATTTAGATCAATCATACGTACAACACATTATCGACAACACTTATTCTGCGCTGTATCTCGTCCAACAAACGATTTCATGATGGCGTGAATTGTCTTGATGACTTATGACCTGTGCAAGCGTTCCCACATGAAAACAATATCAGACGATTGTTTGCTGAGCGAACAAAGTGAGTTGAATTCAACACTTGCGACAAGGCCATACACTGTCCCTCTACGTCATGGTGCTGGAGTGTCAAGGTACATCAGTAAAAACGTCATCATGCTGACAAACCACGTGATTAATGAGCATCCAACCAGATTGTATTAATCAACAAAGTTATCACAAAACCTTCAAGGCAGGTTACCGTCGGGCACGTGTCACACTGCCCTAATAGCCCCAATGCGCAAAAGGCCATCGGGCCGACATCGGCCGCCGTTGGCCCGCGCACGGCTGTGTCTGTGTGGCTGTGCACGGCTGTGCGCGGGCCAACGGCGGCCGACGTCGGCCTGATGGCCTTTTGTGCATTGGGTCACAGATCCATTGAAAGTATTAAAAACAAACCCTACTAATAAACTAAAACATACAGGTAGTCTGTATCAATAGTAACCCTGATTGTTTCCTGTGCCGGGGTACGGGTGGGTTGGGGGGGAGGCTTGTTGGTAAGATAGATACAGATATTTGAGGTACCGGGTGGACGGGAGGGAATCAGAGGACAAGCGGGTGGAACGTTTGCAACAAATGATGAAACTACACCCATTCTTTCCCGCCACACCAATACACCTGTGGGAGATTGCCACAGACCCTGATGATCCAGTCAAACTTCAAGGGACTAAACAAGCGCATGAGTTTCCAGGTTAGCTACGAATCTGTGAGTGCAGTGGGTCAATGGGGAGGCGGTAGAATGGAGGAGGGTGGGAGCAAAGGAAAGATTTAAAAAAACGGGGGATCAAGTTTTTAAAATGAGGGCCTCAGGAGCGTTTGAGAAGAGCGAACAGAAAATCCCCTCAAAATGGACTCGTCTTTTTTTTCCGTGCTTGTTGCGAATCCTGCAGACTCTGGCGGCCGTCTGGGACGTGAATGATTAAAAACTAGAATAGCGTTGTTTGCTGAAGACTTAGCGGCGGCTAACTCACTTGTCTCAGCCTTTCACGTGCACGTGAGTCTCCAGACATGTTTTCTACGGTTTGTTCTGATTACAGCAGCTCCCCCCCCCCCCCCCTTTCCCTGAAACGCTTTGCATACCTCTTTAGAGATACAAATATACTCGTACATTTCGAAATCTCGCGGTCCCACAGAAAGCCGCTGCAAGATGTGTCTGTTCTAGCTGGTCTGTCGCTGCCTTGTTTCTTTTTGTTTTTCACTCCCTTCGCCGCGAACAAGAAGTGCGGGCTCACGAGGGTCTCTGCCTCTTGCGGTCGGGTGTAGACCGCAATGTCCAGCACTGACAAGGTTAACTCATTCTAGACGTGCCGCCTCCGGATACGCGGCTTATGCCGCGTATTCGGGGGCGGCACGTCTCGAATGCCGAGTTAACACTGAAATAGTCTCAGTGTGCCGAGTTTTCTTACCGCAGTCTCGTTTGTGCTCTCGCAAACCCGAGACTTGTACGAGTGCAGACAGCGTCATTTTTGGTCCAGCATAGTTCTCCGTGCGGCAGGGCTTAACGACTATCTACCTGTTCCCATTTACGCTTGTGTTCCTTGGTTGGAGAAGGCCCTGGGACAACCAGCCTACACGGTAACCAAGTCACAGACGTTGAGCAATTCTGGTGGGACATTGTACAGGCCGCTAGGAACCCAGCGCGCAAAGGCCATCGGGCCGACGGTCGGCCGCCGTTGGCCCCGCGCACGGGCGTGCGCGGGCCAGCGGCAGCCGACGTCAACCCGATGGCCTTTTGCGCATTGGGAAGGCTCTCAGACGAACGAGAGTTGGATAAACAATGGGCCGAGTCTCCCGGCCAAAACAAAGTTAGGTAGAAAGTCCGGCTCAATAAAGGATCAAACTGCTCTCTGCGCGCCGCTGAAATGGCTGACGGCGAATTAGCTAGCCATCACCTGCAAGAGGCATAGGTCCCCATGAGCCCGCGCAAATGCGGGGGATCATGAGGATCTACGCCTCTTGCTAAAATCACTCACTGTTCCACAGCTGAAGCAGTGGTGCCATAGGTTATTGAAAACTTCGATGGCGTTCTGCTTTTGTGGTGGTCTGCTGGTCTGGTTGAGAAGACGTTTAAAAGGCGCGGCCTGTGTGTGTGTGTGTGTGTGTGTGTGTGTGTGTGTGTGTGTGTGTGTGTGTGTGTGTGTGTGTGTGTGTGTGTGTGTGTGTGTGTGTGTGTGTGTGTGTGTTTCTGCACGTGCGATCACATGTTTAAATAAACTTCAATGACATCAACGTGAATTCCTTCAGGATAGGTAGCTTATCGTGTTTTTATCATTCCCTACAGAATGTGTATGAAAGACTGACAATCAAACGTGCTCTATTTGTATTTGTAGAAGATACAGAATGGCTGAACCTGACTGTGCTGAAAATGAAGGAGCCGATACCATTGTGTATTCTGTACACGAGTAATATGGCTCGGATTTTGTGCTTGACAAACGCACTCAGGTTGTAGTTCTAAATAAACCAAAACACCCTAGCCGCCATTCGGTCTAAACCGCCACCGACAGCAAAGGGTTAACCACGAGACAAGCACATTATAAAACCAGACACCACGTCATCAAGCCACAAACACCAGGATGTATCTTGAGAAACATGCAAAGAACATGCACAACCACAACAGTCAGGATAAGGGGAGGCAAGCGTGCACTACAGGAAATGACTCGGCACACAAACACCCACACCAGCAAGCGTGAGAAAAACGGACAGGTTTAGTAGCACACACATTGCAAAGCTGGTTAGCATGTTAGTCTGGGAAACTGAAGCAAACAGAAAATGGTGGCAATATACTGCCGTAAATGAAACCGCAACCTGCCATTGGTCGCAATATATTTGTCAGTCAAACAACGATTGGTCACAATATACTGCCGCACTGTAAGGCGAACTGCGATTGGTGACAATTACTGCAGAGATTGTTAGGTAAACAGCGATTGGTGGCACGGACACTGACCGATTGGCGGTACACTTGCCGACGTGATCAGCAGCCAATGCCGTTCCCTGTCAATGCAAACGTCTCACAAGCCATTCGGCTGACAGGAAAAGGCATTTTGGTACCGGAAAGGTTAGTAGGTTGACAGGCCACTGTGAGTTTGTTATTGTTCAAGACGCTAGCGGGAGTGGGAGAAGTTTCCTGCCCTTGGCACAAAGTGGGCGGCTACAACACCACAGACTTATTACACTTTATGTGATCTGACTTTCATTATTAAATGTGGACTGTATGGCTGTAGAAGTACTGGTGAACTCTTTCACCACTACCCACCATACCGAAAGGCGGAAAGGTCACGTACTCACACGTCATTTCCGCCAAACGGTATCGTCAGTAGCAGCCAAGGGGTTAACGGGTGACGCCAGTGGAATATTGAGGGATTGACACATCCGTGGCTAAACAAGCGGCGACACTTCCGGCGTCGTTCTTAAAAGAGGCTCCGTGACCAGTACCGAGACAGAGCCTACTGCGTGTCCCGTCTGGCCGCCAGTGCCATGACCTAATGCTAACCTGGCAAGCGAAGGGCTCTTGGGCCGATCTCGGACGCTGTGTCCGAGATCAGCCCCGGGGTCTTGTGCTTGCTGGGAACAGTCTTCTTCAGGCCAACCGCAATCTATCCGCGAGGGTGCTTTGCTTTTTAATCCTTCACATGACTGTTGTATTGTCCGCATTTACAGATGTGTGGCAGCCCAACGCGAAGGAGATCATGGGACGCTGGGTGTACCAATTCCAAGGAGTTGAAATAATGAAGCGTCTACAACAAAAGAATGCTTCTACAGCCATAACTTCGTCCACAGGCACTCGACAACGAGTCGGCTGAGCAGCCCTACCTCTCGCAATCCACTCAACCAACTCACTGTCCAGCGCCTGTATGGAGCCAAAGAGTTAACAACGATCCTGTTGTGGGAGGGTAGTGTGTTGTGTGTTAAGTCAGTAGATCTTAGCTCACGATGCAGCATTCCGTCATTGGATCCAGAAAGTTCTAGAGCGCGTCAGACTGTCGTGTCCGGCTCTGTCTACACACTGCAGTGGTTTTACCTGTCTCGCAGTCCTGGCCGGTGAAATGGCGCTCACACACGCACGTGCTGGCGTCCACATCAAACAGCCCGTGTCCGGAGCAGTTCTTAGCGCACACATGCGTGACATTAATTTTGTCCGTCACACTACAGTCGCTGCCCTTATAGCCGTTAAAACAGCGGCACTGGCCGTGCAGACACACCCCATTGCCCGAGCAGTTGGGCAGCAGACAGTCCACTGGACCCGAGCGGAGAGGGAGAGAAAACAGGAAACCCACGATAAGAAAACACGCACAGACAACTAGACCGAGCGGCATCAGACCGCGTGACTCTTGCGCAAGCCATTAACCCAGTAAGTCCTGCAGTATGGCAACACGATAATTAACCATGCTATTTGAAGGGTCGTGCCAGAATAGCTTGGCGCCTGTAGGCGCCAAGCTATTCTAGCACGACCCTTCAAATAGCACGGTTGATCTGAACCCTGATCAGATCCTTAATTTGTCAATTTACATCAGTGCGCTAACTCATCCCAGACGCGACACAACGGCATCAAGCCGCGTATCCAAATACAGGACGCCTGGAAAGTGTCGAGCAAGGTGCTCGGCTACAGCATCACGCCTACCTCACCGGCTTGCGCAGGATCACGTTCTGTCATGCAGCTCAGCCCCCGTGCCCACATTTATAGAGTGTATCTCTTCCAATTCCACCCACGCGTGTAGGAGATGGATCGACCATGATTGCAGGGGCGGATAAGTTACATGTCAGGGAGGGGGAAGGGGGGGGGGTGCGACGTTGGTTCACTGGTAGTGCCGATGTTGTTGGTTTTTTTTTTTTTTTTTTTTTTTTAGTGTCCGAGAATCGTTCATTTCTGACTCTCAAAATCGACGATGGAGAGGGGCTGGGCTGGGGTGGATGAGGGGTGGGGCGGGGGTGGAGATGTTGGCCCTCCTGAACTGTATTCCTAGCTTTGGAGCCTCTCTGGCTTCAACCGTGACAGGTAACGAGTAGTGTTTGCTTAACCTGACGTCTAGCTGACAAACTGGTAGAAAAGCAAAACCCCACTTAGAACCACCCCTCGCCTATCATGGTCGATCCTTCTCAACGGACGAGTGTGAATGTGATCCACTTGGCGCGGGGGTGGAGGTGAAGGAGCTTACACGACACACTAAGCAAGCCGGCACAACTAGGATACATGTATGTACACAAAGCCAAGTGCAAGAAAGTGCCAAAAGTCTGACCCCATCCTCTCGCGTCCTGGTGGGGATGCGATCACGGCATCACATCCGCACATTAACTCTTTGTACCCTAAAGTCGACTTCCTTCAACTTTGGATTTATCCTCTGAAGACTGCATTACAATCCAGGAGGCAGATCGACCATGAAAGTTCAAGGGTGGTGCCAGAATAGCTTGGCGCCCATGGGCGCCAAGCTATTCTGGCATCACCCTTGAACTAGCATGGTCGACACATACCTAGAGATGGTGTGTCGGAGTTCACTTTTGTGAAAAGCGTGAATTTCATTTTAATACAATGAAAATCTGCTCTTCACCCAAATGCACTGACTGCCTTTAACGAAATCGACTGGGGCGAGACAAAGAGTTTGTTCCTTTGCTTGTTGCAACAGGAAGTCATGGGCGCCAAGCTATTCTGGCATCACCCTTGAACTAGCATGGTCGACACATACCTAGAGATGGTGTGTCGGAGTTCACTTTTGTGAAAAGCGTGAATTTCATTTTAATACAATGAAAATCTGGCTCTTCACCCAAATGCACTGACTGCCTTTAACGAAATCGACTGGGGCGAGACAAAGAGTTTGTTCCCTTGCTTGTTGCAACAGGAAGTGCAAGCCACTGGGTCAGATACTTCCAGGAATGTCCACACGACACAAGGAATCGAAATGTACAAAGGGCGGTCGTTTTAAATTCTGTTTCAGTAACACGGACCCCTTATGCACACACAAGGAGGTTAATTCCGCTTTTAAAAAAATCAGCTTAACTCCTTAAACTGCCGTTTAACACAGATCCTGTCTATTACATTTGTGTTAATTCCTGGCCAAAGAGCCCCAGTGGTCCAGGGAACGCGGATACAAAGAGCCCCAGGTATCCAGGGAATGTGGATACAAAGAGCCCCAGTGGTCCAGGGAACGTGGATACAAAGAGCCCCAGTGGTCCAGGGAACGTGGATACAAAGAGGCGTCAGCAAGAGGCATAGATCCTCATGAGCCCCCGCAACTGCGGGGGCTCATGAGGATCTATACCTCTTGCAGTAGGCTGGCGTTGAATTTTTCTCGGCACTGAAGGGGTTAACGCTGGTATTGCAACTCGGAATGACAGAAGCAAAGCTTTGGACACTTTCTCAGCACTCGGCCACCTAGTCAATGGAGCCAGAGAGTGGTGCGCAAATCAAACCTAACACAATGACAGACAACACACGTCTAGTCCAGCGATGAACAAAAATAAACAATATCAAAGTATCCGATGAAAACAGTGTGCTTGCTAATCAAATTATATATTATACAAGTCTCACACGTCGACTGTAGAATGGGCAATGGAACAGGTATGACTCTTCAAAATGAGAATGTTCTGTTGTACCTCTCAGCTTAAACTGACAACAGTTTTTACCATTACGCAGAAATATGACTGAAGACACATTTCAACACCGTTTGTGTTTGTAATGCTCTGTCGACACACCTAATGAACTTTAACAGCAGTTTGGACACTCAGCAAAAGCACGCGCGTAATCCAACTTAATCATTCTGCACAGCCTTTAGCGTGTCAATCTATTTTCAGCTGTTTCTCGTACTGAAAGCGTTGTATTTATAGAACGGAGTGGAGTCGTTGTCAGGTTACTTGATATAAAGACGACGTGTGCTGAACTAGATTGTCCTGTGTCTAAATGAACCATAGCTAGACCTGTGTGTAGCGTTTCGTAACCATCTGTTACAGAAGTGTATATTTGAACAATTACGCGGTAGCTGATGTGATACAAGTCGCGTATTGTCCTGTGAAAGGCTACGTTACAGATTTGGAGACAGACTGATACAAAATAATACACGTTACTGTCCCTAAATATATATATCTCTATCTGTCCCGTAGTCTTGCCCACCGTTGGGGTACCACTGATGACTTTGCAACCAGCTCCCTCCATTCCTCTCTGTTCTCTGCCATTCCTAGCGTATCACCCAGCCTCAGTCCTGTCCACTCTGAGATATTGTCCTCCCATCGTTTCCCGTTTTCCTCTCCTTGGTCCTCCTTGCACAGTGCCTTGCAGGATTGTTTTGGCAAGCCCTGCTGATCGCCTGACATGTCCGGCATACCACTTGAGTTTGCGTTTTTTTTTCCACAACGGCTAATAGGTCTTCATACGGCCCGATGGTTTGCCTGAATTTGCTTCCCACTTCCTCGTTCGTGATGTGATCTCTGTACGAAATGCCAATCAGCCTTCGAAAACATCTCATTTCGAGGTCTGCTGTGAGGGTCCATGACTCACAGGCATATATATAGGGAAATTTGTCTTTCATCACATCTTGCCATTGCCACAACGATCAACCATTTTATTTCAAGGGTTATGCCAGAATAGCTTGGCGCCTCAGGCGCCAAGCTATTCTGGCACCACCCTTGAACCCTTGAACTATCACTGTCAAATTAATGTCAAGTAATGAGTGTATCAGGATCAGGTGTATTAGTGCCTGCCAAATCGACCACCACCAGTGGTCTTCGCTTGCTGTGGACCGTGACACCTGGCGCTCCACCATTTACAAGGCAGCTGTCTCCTTTGAGGACTCTCGCAGAGCTAGCCTTAAGGACAAGCGGCTCAGGAGGAAAAACAGAGATGCCGCAACTCAGAACCCTGGCCATACCTCCTCCTGCAGCCACTGCGGTCGAACCTGTCTGTCCCGGATTGGCCTCCGCAGCCACGAACAAGCCTGCAGACGTCGTGGGCAACTCCTATAAAATCTTCGTTCGCGAAGTCAAGCCAATAGAGTATCAGGATCAAAAAGGGTTACAGTGTGTTGAGTCCTGAATCTGAAATCCGATCAGAAGGGCACGCGCAGGCGCAGTAAATGATGACCTCAGTCTAATCAATTTGGGGGTGAATAGTGGACGGTCCACTTGCACTACAACATTGACTGGGGCCCACACTTTCTATTGGTTATAGTCAACATGTGTTATAAGCGGAGTAATATACACAGAAACTGTGCGGTCGGAGACTCTGACAGATTTGCTATATCCTATATCACATTGTATTGGCATGTGACTATTTTTATTTTTAACAGAGTCGGTGTCTGCAATTCACTATACATCACACTATGAGTATTCCATTGCCCATTCTATCACACACATCAGAAACACAAGCAAAAGTGCTGTCTTTTCTCTGAATGTTGACAATTAAATACGACAACCGCCCTGCCGGTTTTGTGAAAGCAAAAGGCGATAAGTGCAGCTTTCTGAAAAGCGCGATTGTCACTGTGTTACAATGAACATCTCGCGTTTCATTAGAATGAACTTGTTGCCCTTTGCCTTCACACGGCAGCGTTACTCCAGAGAGGACCGGCCAATGCGCTGTCGACACTCAGAAAATTGCAAAGAGAGAAACAAATTCTGAAAAGACATTTAAAAAACAACAACAACATAAAAAAAACACACCCACAGAAATGAGCAACAAGGGACATTTGACATTTAAAATTTTAAAAGAATCTGATACCAAAATAAAAATTTTCTACAAGTTAGCCATTTTGCTGTCGGCAGCGGTTTTTGTTGCGATGATTCTTGCCGGAATAACAACACCCTGACATGCTGCAGGGATCATCGCGACTAACACCGCTACCGACACCCAAAAGGTTAACACAATGGGGTTAACACATTCGAGACGTGGCCCATCCAGATACGCGGCGTTCATGCCGCGTATCCGGATGCGCCACGTCTCGAAAGAGTTAACTGATTAACTGCCGCGACAAAGGCAACGCCCAACAACCCATACACACAGAATATGGCACTTTCTTGCTCCGTTACAATCCATGTGTTCCGCTAGAGGGCGCCATCTGGCGGTCAATTTCAGGTAATTTCGGGTGGAGAGAGAGAGAGAGAGAGAGAGAGAGAGAGAGAGAGAGAGAGAGAGAGAGAGAGAGAGAGAGAGAGAGAGAGAGAGAGAAGTTTGTTTTATTACTGATGATTTTGTTGTTGGGGGTTCATGCGAAACTGACCGGTAATCTAATGCATTCGACTACGAGACAAACACAACCAAAACACAAAGGCAACAACACTTTTTTCTTCTCCTGTTCCTACTCGACTAACAGTTGCACAGTTAACAGAAGAAACCTCGACATGTCACCGTAACACATCACGACGATGTGATGTAATAGATTACGTCATGATGTGCAAAGCCTCAACAAAACTGACTGCTGTGAGAGCAAGGGACATAAGTCCATTTCTGAGAAAAGCGAGAGTTTCTTTGTACTACAATGAAAATATCGCTTTTCACAAAAAAATGGACTTGCTGTCTTTACGTTCACAGGTTAGCAGTGTTTAACATCTACCACAAGCTGTAAGAAAGAGTGTTACACAACAAGTGAGCAGTCTCTCCAGAAACAAAGAGAATCACGCGTTAAGCTTGGGCTATCGTGTTTGGTTCGTTTCAGATCTAAGATTTCGGGTCTCAGACGTGTGATGGTAGTTGATGGGCGGTCAGCTGTGAGACCTCTCAGCGCTGAGATTATTGATATTCACTACACAAAGACTAGTTCTTTGACGGTTAATGACGATAGCGTTCGACGGAAAAGACGCGTAAGCGTCTTTTCCGTCGAACGCTGTCGTCATTAAACGTCAACATTGACTACGAAGCCAGTGGAATATATACAAGAGTGACAGATACGCAAGCATCCTACACAAAGCCACCGACGACACCAAAATATGCAGGGCGGAGGCGACGAAAGCTAGCCGTTAGTTTGTTCAGCATACTGTGTCAGTGAGAGTGCAGACGACATCGAGTGCAAAAGGAAAAGACCACGTGTTGTCAAGGGCCTTCACAAATCAAACAGGTCAGCTCGTAAATGTACAACACAACACCGCTGAGCTTCATCCACCGATTCAAGTAAGTCGAAATGATTACAATATTCAGAAACCACAGAGCTTTCACGGTTCTACGTGTCAGTGTTACTGGCAGTTGCGTTGGTGGACAACACAGAATGGAAAGATGTCATGTGACAGTGATGAATGCGAGACTTGGGAGACTACATGCGCGATTCTCACGCAAAAGGAAGGCCACAGGAATAAATTGTCTACAGTCAAACATAACAATAACATGAATAAAAGTAGCAGTTTAGCTTCTACAAGAAAAAGATCAAAATGACACAGACGACAGAGAGAGAGAGAGAGAGAATAACCCCGATGAGAAAAAACAAAACAAAAGCAGCGTCAGGGGCAGAAATAAGTCACACGTATTTATTGTAGAAACGCCGACCATTCTTTAACCCCCACATTCCTAACACGCTACAACAGGATGTGGATTGACCATGATAGTTCAAGGGTGGTGTCGGAATAGCTTGGCGCCTGTAGGCGCCAAGCTATTCCGACGCCACCCTTGAACTATCGTGGTCGACCTGTCTCCAGAACTGTGCAGCAGACCTTACAGGGTTACAATACTCGATGGTTTATCCTGGGGATGGAATGAGTCGAAGGAAATCAGCCGGCTCAGTATGGCGCGCAGAAAACAACAGACACATATAAAAAGAACCTCAACAGTAAATTGCGCCAACTAACAACACCAGAAAGAGAGAGAGAGAAAAAAAAAAAAAGTCTGCCTTCTGGCTGTCGGAGAGAAACGCGCCCGCCTTGGACACTGATCATCGTCAGGAACTGTGCCGTTTGCCGGTGTAATACGCTAAAATCACCATACGTCAGACTGACTCCGGGTCACTTTGACGTAGCAAGGTAGGGCCATAGTCCTTTTGGCGTGTTACACCGGTCCAATTTCTCTCCCTCCGACGGCAATACGACAATAAAAGGGGAAAAAATATATATATAATTTTTTTACAAACACCGTGGGTGAACCCCCCCCCCCTCCCGCAGAGAAAAGAGCCAAGAGGGGTTTGAACCCGACTCACCTATGCCGCAGTCGGGTCCCTGGAAACCTTGGAAGCAGACACACTGCCCGCTGATGCAGTGCCCGTTGCCATTACAGTTGGGCACCACGCACATGTGTGCCCGTAGACTGCAGTCCGTGCCCTTGAAGCCCGCGTGACAGCGACACCGCCCCTCCACCAGGTCGCCCTGACCGCTGCACACCTCCGGGCACTCGTCTGCACAGAACCAAAGACCACTGGTCACAGAGTCCACTAGTCACAAAGTCCACTGTTCACAAAGTCCATTGGTCAAAGAGTCCATTAGTCACAAAGTCCACTGGTCACGAAGTCGGTTGGTCAAAGAGTCCATTGGTCACAAAGTGCACTGGTCACAAAGTCCATTGGTCAAAGAGTCCATTCATTGATCACTAAGTCCACTGGTCACAAAGTCCATTGGTCAAAGAGTCCACTGGTCACAAAGTCCACTGGTCTCAGAGTCCACTGGTTTCTTTAACTTATTCAGCCCCGACACACCACAGCAAGACATGGATCGAGCATGACAGTTCAAGGGTGGTGCCACAATAGCTTGGCGCCCTCAGGCGCCAAGCTATTCAGGCGCCACCCTTGAACTATCAAGCTCGGTCCTGTCTCTAGAAGTGTGGTACAGTCCTTCAGTAGGCAACTTCAAAATTGGCGGGGGAAGGGGGGGGGGGGGGATTTCGGTCCTGGGGTAGAATGTGTTAACACTGATTACGATTTATTCCTACCCATGTCCCACCTTGCACACGCGGTGCTCGGGGACAATCAAACACCGTAGGTTGTCGCTAGCGGTTTTTGTCGCAAGGACTCCGGCAAGACTGACGAGCACCGCAGATGTTTCCGACAGAAATCGTCGCGACGATAACCGTTACCGACACCCAGAGGGTTAACAATGATACGGTAAACGTGTGCTGACGGCTGCTGAGAATTATTCTGATTTCAACCCCTTCCCTGCCGAGAAAAAAAACTAGGTGAACCCAAAGCAAACTGCAAGAGACATAGATCCTCATGAGCCCCCGCAAGTTGCGGGGGCTCATGAGGATCTACGCCTCTTGCTGAGACCAACTTGTGTCCACGTTCCTTGCAAAGCTGCGGATTTTGGTGGTTGAATGAACAAATATTTGAGAAACACAAATCAGCATCCAGCCAGCACGCGAGAAGGCCACGTTTTGGGGGGGGGGGGGGAGGGGGGATAGGAGGTGTTATAGGGCTCCCAACCGTGATCCACACAACCAAAGATCATCACACACAACTGTTTGGCATAAAAGCTATGTACAACGCTGGCAGGTCCGTATTTGTGTAGGGTGTCAAACGATGTCTGTGTAGTGGTTCGTTAAATAAAATGAGTTGTAATTGTCTTCCATATCAGTACGTTTCTCTTTTCGTTACCGCCATCTTTGAACTGTTCAAGCTTGGCAGCCATCTTTGTTCGTCTGGATTTAGTTGAACGTTAAACATTAAACGTCTAGGGCTTAACGTCTTTTGTCCACCACGAAGGTGATTTCACAGACGGGGCACCGAAATAGGGTCTGAACAAATTTGTGACCCCAGCTGGATTCGAACCCGGGACCTTTCGGACGAGAGTCGGACCCTCTACCACCGAGCCACCCAGCTCGCCCTGGGCTCAGTCGTTTGTTGGTCACTGTAGGTTTCGACCATCAAAATGAACACGCCGGACAATTAAACAAACAAACAAAAAAAAAGCACCTCTCCTCATCTAATTCGCAAACTTATTTATTTATTTATACATTCATTCAGTCATTCATTTATTTACTTATTTCAACAACAACAAAAGATCTGACAAGTTAAACAATTAGCTTGACCATGATAGTTCAAGCTGGCACCACCCTTGAACTGTCTTGGTCGTTCTGGTTCCCTAAACAGGGCTGATGGGGTTAAAAACGCGACTCCTCCCCCCCCCCCCCCCCCCCCGCCTCCCCCTTTACGCGAGTGTTGACGTGAAGTTGTAAATCCGACACGAGTCCCCAGCAGTTGCCGGCCACTGACGAGTGGGCAGAAGTGCAGGATATTTACGATCCATCCCCGGACACTTGCTCACTGCGCATGTCGCATGGGGGGACAGGAAGCGGAGAATGATGGGACATAACTCTTGTTGGGAGAGGTGAGAAGGGTTGGCAGATCTGCACACCGCCTTCGCAAGTGCGGCCTACGTTACCCTGCTGTGCGTGTCGGCAATACAATGGAGTAATAACTTGCTGTGTGTGTCGGCAATACAATGGAGTAATAACTGTCTGCTACTATCAATACCAACAGTCTACTCGTGGCACCTTGTCGCTCACTCTTATATTGCTTGCACGGACAAAAGATGTAATGTTAGTGAATTGGTGACAAAGTGTTGCTTGTATCTGCGTGAAACCGAATGCTCTCTCTCTCTCTCTCTCTCTCTCTCTCTCTCTCTCTCTCTCTCTATCACACACACGCGCGCATGCATGCACGCAAACAAAGACGTTGAGATAAAAGAAAGATAATAACTTTTGAAGAACACGACTCACCAAGACATGCATTTCAGGAACATGTATCTTCTGTACACGCAACTTTTAGCTTTGTTTCCCTGCAACCCCCCCCCCCCTCCCTGCAACCCCCCCTCCCTCCCCACCTCCGCCCCCCCCCCCCCCTCCTCATCCTGTCCTGAGCTGCACATTTTTTACAGAACAGGAAACGACAAACAATGGCCACACGATCCCTGTAAGCAAAGGTCCTCGGGCCCACCACGGCCACAGTGAGTAGGCCCGCGCACTGCGACAGTCGTGGGCCCGAGAACGTGTTGCGTCTTCAAAGGTAGGACAAAAGCCGATCGATGCAGCGCGTTCTCCAGTTTTATTTGGGTTGTTTCTTTTGGCTGGCCTTTGTTGTGCACCTTGTCGGCTTGCA
Organism: Semisulcospira habei; assembly: GCA_036245525.1. NCBI lineage: Eukaryota > Metazoa > Mollusca > Gastropoda > Semisulcospiridae > Semisulcospira > Semisulcospira habei. The sequence continues at coordinate 54,832,291 of BTPG01000005.1, forward strand.
AATGTCGCGGGCATCATCGACATCTTCTCCACTTTGTTGTTCGCAGCTTGTCAGGGTTGCCTCATACACACAGATTAAAAAAAAAAAAAAAAAAAAAAAAAAAGACAGCTGGAAACGAAACGAACCTGATCGCGTTTCTCATTAACTTTTGAACGGTCTTCAGGAGTGGAGTCGAAAAACTATCTAGCAGCTAGCGAAAACTCGGGACCTGTTATCGAAGAGGAGCTGGCATCCGTAAATGACAGCATCTCGCACAGATCCGTCAGCGAGAGGCACAGGTCCTCATGGGACAATGCAGCCTGCGTGGGGTCCGTGAGGATCTGTGCCGCTGGCTGACGAGTTCGGCTGGCTGCACCGACGACAATAAACACGCAGTTACTTTACGTTGGAAATCTTGGTGTTGTTTGTGACGGCAAGCCCGCATTGATCACAACTCTCCCAGCATCGCAAGTCGTCAGACAAACCGAACCACGGCCCCAACCGGCCGCTGGGACTGAACAGGGCTCAATCTACCACCGCAAGAGGTATAGATGCCCATGAGCCCCTGCGAACGCAGCGGCACATGAGCATCTATGCCTCTTGCAGAGGGAGCGAACGTTAAAAGGGGTAACAGCAATTAATCCGCCACTTGCGGCCCTCAACACCCGGCAAAGGCGGTGGATTTACGAGAGTTTAGGCTGCCGATTCTCGTCCATTGTGAAAAATGGCCGGCGATTTATCTTGGGAGAGGGCCGGCAGCAGGGCGCGTCTCTAATCTCGTTAATTGATTCCCAGCATCTTCACACTCCATATTCCTTGGACGTCACTTCCGCTTCTTAACCTCTTCGCTGGCGAGAAATGCTGAACACCCACCCACCCACCCACCCACCCGCAAGAGGCATAGATCCTCATGAGCCCCCGCTGTCGCGGGGGCTCATGAGGATCTATGCCTCTTGCTGAAATCGCTCTGTGTCCAGGCTCCTTTGACGGCGGGGGTTGTGTGGCGCTTAATTTACAATGATTGAAACAACAACCAAAAAACAACAAACAAACAAACAAACAACCCCACACACAATCTCCGTCCACCGACAGTGAAGGCGTGTAGGGTGGACATTCTTTCTGCATAGCTTTAATTTAATTTTTACTTTATTTTCTCACCCTCTTCTCACTTTATTTTGCATTTTCTTTCCTCCATGGTACCCTCTGTTTCCCGTTGTCGTATTTTCAATGTTTTCCTCGAGTTGTTTTGTGCTATTAATATTTACGTAATCTTATTTTTCGAGTGTGCTTTTTTTTATTTAATTTTTTTTTTCGCTCTTTCTCTCATTCATTATTCTGTTCATTTCTGTTTTCTACCCTTTCTTTAACTCATTCGAGACGTGCCCGCCTCCGGAGGCGGCACGTCTCGAATGAGTTAACTGTCTTTATTTTGTTGTGTGTTATTGTGACTGTCTTTTATTTTTAACTCTCAGTTTATGCAGGAGTGAAAAACAGCGCCCTGTCGAAGGGTAGCAACATCTCCACAGTGAGGGATTTAAACACTTGCTGCGGCACATTTATTACTGGGTTGTGTGACAAACGGGCGGGTCCCTCACCCATCACCTTCCACCCACAAGGGGCATAGATTCTCATCAACCCGTGCGACTGCAGGGGCTCATGGGATTGCAGGGGCTCATGGGACTGTATGCCTCTTGTTGCCTGGGCTGGCCTCCATTTACTCTCGTCCCAGATGCTCAGAATGTAGGGAGTCGCTCTGCTTTACAACGGAGGTCTGGGTGGTGCGAGGCTTTAGGAGAGAAGCGTTAAGCTGTCTTGTTTCGGGCACAAGGTCTTCGGGCTGGCTTTGGCCACTGTTGGCCCAAGCACGAATGTGCGCGGGCTAACAGCGGCCAAAGCCAGCCCGACGATCTTCTGCACACTGCATGCTTTCTTGCGGACGCCGTAACTCAGGCAAGGGTGTGCACAGGCACCAATGCCGACATCCAGCCGGCTAATTTTTCAGGCCGGTTGACACAGGGGGGTGAGTCAGCGGCCCTGGGACCTCGCTAATTGTTTGAATGGCCCGGCCACTTCAAAATCATCACCGCCCAGCCAAGGGCCGTAACTCATCGATACCACGTAATTCAGCCAGAAAGCCCTTTATCATTCCCCCCTGGCCCGGGCCCCTCGAGACAAAGTTGCCCACAGTTTGGTTTGAAGAAGAATAAAGACGCAACCCCGTTTGTGTGCCCTCCCTCTCCAGCCTTACCCGACCTCGCCTTGCTCCAAGCCCCCGCCACTACCTCGAGGCCAGATGCATGAGTGAGCATAGTCCTGCGAGAGCCTGGCCGCTATCCGCGGAGCACCTTGCTTAGTGGCTGGCGCAGGACTCAGCTCACTCACGCCACGGAGCCTGGGTCTTTATTGGCCTCGTGGCAGACGATATTGCCTAATTGTTGCAACATTTGTCCTGGCGGAAATGCAGGCACTCGCCTTTCAAAAACCACTCTAAGACTGGAGAAATTGTGCTTTGAAAAATGTGCTTGGATGTTGTGGCCAAGCGGTGGCCGGAAGCCCAGTGGTGCCTTGGCACGCCCAAACCTGACGGCCAAGGGACACATCATACAAGTCTATGTTGCGTCCCCTGCCAGGTTTTGCGCATGACATACATCAACTGGACTTCCGGCACGCGCCTGACTTGTCGGCGAAGTTTGTTATGATGTCCGTTTACAATGTATTGTTGCCACTACTTGCACTATAGGATTGATTCTTTGTCTCTGTGACATCCAGACCATAAAGGTGACTGCCAAGCGTGTAAAATGCAGAGAAGAACCCAAAGTAACAAACACGCTCAGAAAAGACAGTTACGGGATAATTTATCATTAAAGCTCTTTTCGAGTGAGTTAGTTATTTGGGTTTAACGCCGAGCAGACAACTAAGGTCATCTCACGGCGGAAACTCTTTTCGAGGATGCAATTTGCAACATATCTTTACGAGATCGGAAGATGAAACTTAATGATAAAGTGACCGTGCAACATGATTCAGTTGCATCTTCTCATCACGAAAAAGGTAAGTTGCAGATTGTTGACTTGCGTGTATGTCTAATGTGAAACTGGAGCTTAACCTGAACAATTAACCCTTTCGCTGTCAGTGATCACAAATGTCGCGTCTGAAGCCACTGCACACTGACGGACATTCACCGCGTGAGGAACACAAATGCAATGGGACCAAAAGTAGACATTAACATCACAGGACTCACAAGAGACGTAAATCCTCATGAACCCCCGCGGCGACTGCGGTAAGTTAGTGCGACTGCGGGGCTCATGAGGGTTTGTGTCTCTTGCAGCTGGGTAGCGTTCACCTTGCCCTGGTAGTAAAGGTGTTAATAATTTGTGCCTTTTCTAAGTGCGTTCCTTTCTTCGTGGGGTTCTGCCCTCGTTTTTATTTTTTTTAACGGGTTAAGTTTAAGGTTTATGTTTACCATGAGACACTGTTAGGGCCGGGGTGTCTTGAAAACTCCTCACCCCCTCCCCCGCCCCCCCCCCCCCCCCCCCCCCCCCACGAGTCTCGAGTCCGAAATAGCTCAGGCGGTTAAGCGTCGGAGCAGGAGAGCGAAGGGAATCGCCGGGTCGTGCATTCGAATCCCCGTCCTGGCCCCGGTAGCTGGACTCGCAATCCAGGGAAAAAAGACGGGCTTGTTCAATAGCATGTCCGTTGAAAGGTCCTGCTAAATCAAAGTGGCACAGTTGGAGTGCGACTGAGTTGATCAGTGTTCAGGTCGTATTCCACAGGCAATAGATTTCCCTGTCCCCCATAACCCGCCCGTCTGGGCCGTCCGTTATCACTTCGGTGCCGTGGACGTTAAACCTCGAACCGCTAACCAACCCCCTAGTCTACAAATCCCCGAGAGACACCCCGCGTCGACTTACCGAGGGAGCAGTACTCGCCGCGGAAGCCGTCCCAGCATTCACACTTGCCGCTGACGCACTCGCCCCGCCCGCTGCAGTTCGTGTCGCACTCGCTGTGAAGAACTGCAACACACCAACATGACGTCATCCGTCAACACACGTCATCAAGACACCGCGAGAGCACGCGCGCAAGGCGAAAAGAGATACAGATACCCACTCCCTCCTTAGTCATTACAAGAAGATATGGCCCGACCGTGGTAGTTTCAATGGCAGTGGCTGAATAGCTTGGCGATTTACTGGCAATTTTCGACGGCGTGGCGCCCAAGGGCGCCACGCCGTCGAAAATTGCCAGTAAATCGGACTTGCAGAATCTTCAGCTTCTGTTCGCATTATCACATCCTTAGAAAAACCTGGCCAACGTCGCAAGCAGCCGTCAGTGCGAGCGATGCTGTGACGTGGCGTACCGTGGCGGTTGGCGACGAAGCTGACGTTCTGCGGGATGTCGTCGTCGTTGAAGAGCCCGATAAACCACACGCCCTCACGCAGGTATTCCATCACCGCTGTCTCCTTGCCTCGGTAACGATCCTCATAACCCTGGCAACGAGAAACGAACACAATGTAACCGTGGCATCACACAGGCAATGATATCAACGTTCAGTTATCACACAGGCAATGATATCAAAGTTCAGTTATCACACAGGCAATGATATCAAAGTTCAGTTATCACACAGGCAATGATATCAAAGTTCAGTTCGGTCCAGATGAGACCTCTGCGCTCAGAAAGGCCTATACGCGCTCCAACTCACGCCAATAGAAGTCTTTACAGAGTTCACACTGATAGTATACCAATACTGGTTTGGTTTAATGCGGATCTCTCACGTCTTTTCAAGTCTGACCAGCGCTCACTGCCTCTCTCCACACCTCTGGTCTGGAGGAGATCGACTGTGTGGTGCCCTTGGCTCTGTTCCTGGAAATGATTTCTCAGGTTTCTCACCACGTCTTATCAGCCCAAGCGTAGACCCTGAGTGAGCTATGCCTTGCCAGCCAATACACAGGACAATGGTCAGATTACACGTGGAAGTTCGCTCTTGGGCTGTTGTAGTGGTTTTTGGTGGCGCCGACTCCTGCAGGAATCAACGCGACAAAAAAGCCCTACCGACAGCAATAATGTTCCCGTCTCCCCCTCCGCCCAACATCATCCTACACATGACGCAGATCATACTTGACGTTTTTCCTACAAGGCTTGCATTACTTATCCAAGAGCGCTGCACGCTAATACGCAACAAACGCAAGCCTATCGTACGTATTTTAAAACAAAATTCAATCCTTTGGGTGTCGTTAGCGGTTTTTGTCGCTATGATTCCGACAGGAATAACAGCCTGACGTCCGACAGGAATCATCGCGACACAAGCCGCTATCGACACCCAAAGGGTTAACTCTGCCGTTTCCTCACCGCCGTCCTCTTGTTCCGAGTCCTCAGCCGGGAGCCGTCCAGCACCGTGAAGAAGTCAAACTGGACATGGGTGGGTGGTCTGCTCTGGCGCCCGTACACCCCGAGAACGGCGGAGCCGGACAGGGTGAAGTTGAAGAGGACGTGGCCAGACTTGTCCTGCTCCAGCTGGTTGTGCAGGAAGGACCTGGGTGGCACCGTCACGTGCACGGGGCTGCCGGGGAGGAATCTGCGGGGGGTGGGGGTCGTCTGCGGTAAAACCGGGAGACTGCCGCCTGGTGAAAAGAGACGGAGGGACACAGATGTACGTCGGCCTGTTTAAGCTTATAGCTCGCATACAGTCGAAAGGTCCGAAATCGCAGACCATCTTACATACGTAGACAAAATCCGAACGCCGATATGTGTGTCGTGAAACATGGCCCATTTAACATAAGATAAGATACTTTGTTTTCCTCCCTACGTCACACGACCAGTCACTTTAGCGCAAACTGTACCATGTGACCGTGATATAAAAACCCCTGTAGCGAAAAATGGCGGACGTTTTGTAGCCCTCTCGATGACGCATCTTGGATGCCAGTTTTGTTCTATAAAAGATCACCAAAACGTTCTAAAGTACAAAGTTGCATAGTGTTGTTCGAAACAACAAGCACTCAGTACTGGAGACGGCAACGACGTCATGAAATATTTTAAACTACGTCATCAGTCTATTATGTATAAATTTATATTCCTTTGACGTCAGTCATGTCTGGCGTCATCCAGGTCGAAAGATGTCTTCTTGATTTCTTTTACGAAAATAGTGGAGGAATGAAAACAAATACGTTATTGGTCGGAGGAGTTCGCTGCACGGACCCTTGTAGGCCTTCGGGAGATCAAAGGAATCATTGTACCCCTCACGCCTTCGGCCTTCGGGGTACAATGATTCCTTTGACCTCCCTCAGGCCTACAAAGGTCCGTGTAGCGAACCCCTCCGACGAATAACTTATATTATTGCCATATGTTTCCAAGTACAAAACAATAAAAAAAAACATTGGAATTTGTCTTGATGTCAGCTACTAAGACTAAAATAACACACACACACACACACACACACACACACACACACACACACACACACACACACACACACAGAGTAAACTCTAAAATATAATTTTCACGCTAAATACTAAGCAAATACCGGTATTAAACAAGGCGAACGGGCACGCCTCATTGATTCAGTTAAAAGCTGATTGTACACATTCCGACAAGTTCTCACTCGCCACACCACCACAGATGCCGCACCACAACAGGCACCGCACCACAACAGGTGATAGCTCGACCGTGATAATTCAAGGGCAGTGCCAGATTCTGGAACTACCCTTGAATTATCACAGTCGAGCTATCTCCTGCAACTGGTAAAATGTCGTTAGGTGACTCCCCAAAAATTGGAGAAATACGTCCTCGGGTTTTAAATGGGTTAATTTTCTTCCACCTTGATGAAAGACAGCTTGATAGAATGTCTTCCTTGGTCCTCTGTCTAGTTCCGCGCTTTACTCAGGCTATGAAGGAAACCACGTGATCGCGTTCGTGAATACCATTGGTTTAGTCAAAGTTGCAGGAGCAGAGCGCGGCGCATGCACAAAATGCATCATGGCGGCCGGATCTCTACACTGCAGGAAACCCCCACGTCTTTTTATTGAATAATAATAATAATAATAATAATAATAATAATAATATAGGCGCTTTTTCCCAATTCGGCGAATAGGCTCAAAGCGCCGCGAACTGAACCCAACACGCACGCTCACGTGAAACACACGTATTCAATCTGAAAAAAAACAACAACCACAGTACAAGACAGACACAGGACATTCACGTGGTGCGATGGGTCAGCTCAGCTACTGAGGTTTTGATCGCTTGTATTTGAAATTTATAAAGTGGTCTCAAACCGGTACCAAAGTGGAGGAGGTGGAAGAACCGGAGTACCCGGAGAAAGAACCCCCGGCGGTCCGCCCGAATTAACGGTGACACTTATTAGAGGAGAAAAATCCGACGCCGAAACCCGGTATCGAACCTCGCACCTTTAGCATTGGTGGCAGGCGCCACGGACCGCCCCTAGCTTTCAACAGAATCCCACGAAGATAACAAAGCAGGCAGCCAGGGCCAGCCATCGTTACAACATAAGGAAGGCAACTCTTCCACAGGCAGATGTCCGAAAGTTATCTACCTGAACCCGAGAACTCCCCGAGTCACCTCCCTTGTTTCCAAGACAATTGAATTCAAGCTGCCATCAAACCGGTGTAAACGGAGCATCCTAAGGGAGGCCACTCCATTTGGTGCTGATGCGCACAGGCGCCATGCTCTAATCGACTCCAATTGTTCTTGCATTTCAAGTCTGAAGGGCGTTTGCAGGAACAGCAGTAGGGGTTTCATTCCAAGGAGACACGACTCATACTCGTCAGACGCACAGACCTTCATCAGCCTCCCTTCTGCCACCCCCCACCCATCCTACAAGACTCAATCAGAGTGTAAGCCACTTCCTACTTTATCTTAACCCTTTGGCTGTCCGCAGCGGTTTTTGTCGCGATGATTCCTGCAGGAATAACAATATCCAGACACCCTGCAGGAATAACAACATCCAGATATCATGCAGGAATAACAACACCCTGACATCATGCAGGGATAATAACACCCGGACATCCTGCAGGGACAACAACACCCGGACATCCTGCAGGGATAACAACACCCTGACATCCTGCAGGAATAACAACACCCTGACATCCAGCAGGAATAACAACACCCTGACATCCTGCAAGAATAGCAACACCCTGACATCTTGCAGGAATAACAACACCCTGACATCCTGCAGGGATAACAACACCCTGATATCCTGCAGGAATAACAACACCCTGACATCCTGCAGGAATAACAACACCCTGACATCATGCAGGGATAACAACACCCTGACATCCTGCAGGGATAACAACACCCTGACATCCTGCAGGGATAACAACACCCTGACATCCTGCAGGAATAACAACACCCTGACGTCCTGCAGGAATAACAACACCCTGACATCCTGCAGGAATAACAACACCCTGACATCCTGCAGGAATAACAACACCCTGACATCCTGCAGGGATAACAACACCCTGACATCCTGCAGGGATAACAACACCCTGACATGCTGCAGGAATAACAACACCCTGACATCCTGCAGGGATAACAACACCCCGACATGCTGCAGGAATAACAACACCCTGACATCCTGCAGGGATAACAACACCCTGACATCCTGCAGGGACAACAACACCCTGACATGCTGCAGGAATAACAACACCCTGACATCCTGCAGGGATAACAACACCCTGACATCCTGCAGGGATAACAACACCCTGACATCCTGCAGGAATCATCGCGACAGAAACCGCTACCGTCAGCCGAAAGTTTTTTATTCTTATTTTTTACTGTTTTTTTTTTAACCAATTAATTTAAGGAGATGGATTTTTACTTCTAAAAGATATTACCACCAGCCTTTCGTCGACTGCCCGCGATGGTCACATGTTTAAGAATTAAAAAATGTAGTCTGGAATCACAAAGAACAGCTGAGCCACGGTTTCGTACAAAACACTGTCGTGCAGAGTAAGATTTGACTGGAAGTGCGCAATGGGCAGTAAATGCAACGCACGGTATGTCCGAAAATAGTGTACTGCATAAACAGAAACTTCGCCTTCGAACTATGTACTCAAGGACACCTTGATTCATGCTTGCCGTTTAAAAAAAAAAAAAGAAGACATTATATTTACACACATTATTTCATGCAACAATAATTTAAAAGAAGAAAATAAAAACAGAGAGAGAGAGAGAGAGAGAGAGAGAGAGAGAGAGAGAGAGAGAGAGAGAGAGAGAGAGAGAGAGAGAGAGAGAGCGCAAACAAGTGACAGAAAGAAAAAAAAACCCAGAACCCTGCAAAATCGTGAAATTATTGGGAAGAATTGCGCCTTGCAGGAAGTTCCTCAGCTGGGTGACAAATTCCAATAAACGGTGGGTACCCATGTGTGCTTTGTGGTGGTGGTGGTGGTGGTGGTGGGGACGTGTTGGTGTGGGACGTGGAGGAGGAAGACGGGAAAAAGAGGGTGGGGGGTGGGGGGTGGGGGTGGAGATGGCAACATTAACACACTGAGTCCTAACTTCAAATTCCGACGTTTTTCCTTGAGGACTTCCCTATTCTATAGGATACAGATCGAGCATGATCGTTCAAGGGTGGTGCCAGAATAGCTTGGCGCCTACAGGCGCCAAGCTATTCTGGCACCACTCTTGAACCATCACGCTCGATCCGTCTTGATGTAGTCTCTCAGGGCTAAAAGGGTGAACGGCATCCCTAACCCGTCCACTAACGCTCCTCCCCCACGCCACCATGTTGGTCCCCAATGCTGAGTCACAGAGAAAGACAAATGTCTTGTTCCGCCATCTAACTCACAGAGTTACACCCCCTTACTTCCTTCCTCCTGGGAGCAACGTGTACCCTCATCTGAATACGCAGAGATGCAAGCGTGCTATAGAGCCCCATGCGGATGAGTAGGGCCACTGAACATCTATGCTTCCGTCAGGAATAGGGCGGACTGAATTGTCCCGTTTCTACAGCTTCACTTCTGTGCGCTTCCTTCTCCTCCCTAACCATTCCACCAGTCAGATCAGCCCTGCTGCCTCAGGCACAGATCTAAATGATTCGCTAGATACTGTTATAGGACCACGTAAAGAGACCATTCACCGCTGTGTATCTAGGACGAAGGAGGTCGGCTGCGCGCAACGCAACAACTGTCTTCTTTCCTTTCATTTTCTTTTCGCGGCTTTGGAACTGGGTGTCCCCACTGAGGACGTGACGTCACTTCCTGTTTCACAGGTTATTGGCGGGAGACAGCGCGGCAGCTAACAAATTCACTGCACTAGATCTCTGTGGTGAAAACCGGCGTTTTATTACAGTCGGAGGAGAAAGTTTCTGCAACAACTGTAGGATTTAACGCTCAAACTGACTTCTGTATGTTGGCGTGATGTGTTGTCTATAAAGTATTAACGCCGCTCAAACTGACTTCTGTATGTTGGCGTGATGGTTGTCTATAAAGTATTAACGCTCAAACTGACTTCTGTATGTTGGCGTGATGGTTGTCTATAAAGTATTAACGCTCAAACTGACTTCTGTATGTTGGCGTGATGTGTTGTCTATAAAGTATTAACGCTCAAACTGACTTCTGTATGTTGGTGTGATGGTTGTCTATAAAGTATTAACGCTCAAACTGACTTCTGTATGTTGGCGTGATGTGTTGTCTATAAAGTATTAACGCTCAAACTGACTTCTGTATGTTGGCGTGATGGTTGTCTATAAAGTATTAACGCTCAAACTGACTTCTGTATGTTGGCGTGATGTGTTGTCTATAAAGTATTAACGCCGCTCAAACTGACTTCTGTATGTTGGCGTGATGGTTGTCTATAAAGTATTAACGCTCAAACTGACTTCTGTATGTTGGCGTGATGTGTTGTCTATAAAGTATTAACGCTCAAACTGACTTCTGTATGTTGGTGTGATGGTTGTCTATAAAGTATTAACGCTCAAACTGACTTCTGTATGTTGGCGTGATGTGTTGTCTATAAAGTATTAACGCTCAAACTGACTTCTGTATGTTGGCGTGATGTGTTGTCTATAAAGTATTAACCCTTTCGATACCAATGATCTCGAAATTCGTGTCTGAAATGACTGCACACTGGCCTACAGTCGCGCTTAAGAACACAGATGTTAAAAGTGACAGAAGCAGGCACACAGAACCAACAAGACATACATTCTCATGACCCCCGCCATTGCGGTAAGTTAGTGCGACTGCAGTAAGTTGGTGCGACTGCGGTAAGTTAGTGGGACTGCGGTAAGTTAGTGCGACTGCGGTAAGTTAGTGCGACTGTGGTAAGTTAGTGTGACTGCGGTAAGTGAGTGTGACTTCGGTAAGTTAGTGCGACTGCGGTAAGTTAGTGGGACTGCGGTAAGTTAGTGCGACTGCGGTAAGTTAGTGTGACTGCGGTAAGTTAGTGTGACTGCGGTAAGTTAGTGCGACTGTGGTATGTTAGTGTGACTGCGGTAAGTTAGTGTGACTGCGGTAAGTTAGTGCGACTTCGGTAAGTTAGTGCGACTTCGGTAAGTTAGTGTGACTGCGGTAAGTTAGTGTGACTGTGGTAAGTTAGTGCGACTGCGGTAAGTTAGTGTGACTGTGGTAAGTGAGCGCGACTTCGGTAAGTTTAGTGCGACTGCGGTAAGTTAGTGCCACTGCGGTAAGTTAGTGCCACTGCAGTAAGGTAGTGCACCTGCGGGGGCTCATGAGGGTTTATGTCTCTTGCAGCTGGGTAGCGTTCGGTTGATGAGTCCGAAATAGCTCAGGCGATTAAGCATCGGAGAAGGAGAGCGAAGGGAATCGCCGGGTCGTGGATTCAAATCCCCGTCCCGCCTAGGTAGCTGGACTCGCAATCCAGGGGAAAAATGATTGATTGTACATTGCTTAACGTCCCGACAGCAACAAGGCTTTCTCAGGACGTGCCTGCACTACTTGCGAAAAAAAAAAAAACCAGAACATTGAATGTATGTCGCCAGCCGGTCAAATACATTAAATAAACCTAACACATGGGGCCTAAATAAAGCTAAGACCATTTAGCAACACACATCCAATATCAAGAGCTACAGGCAGTGCAGACAGTAGGGAGAGTTTGAAAAAGGCAAATACAGGTGAATGGACAAAGGGTAGACAGAAACACATGCCCCAGAATAGAGAGAAAAACCCACCCTGTGGGGCTGACCAGGGTGACCCTGGGAACTAAAAAATACCTAACCCCACCCAAGTCCCCCAGGGCAGACCCGGGTGGGGTTCCAGGGGAAAAAGACGGGCTTGTTCAATAGCATGTCCGTTGAAAGGTCCTGGTAAATTAAAGTGGCACAGTTGGAGTGCGCCTGAGTTGATCAGTGTTCAGGTCGTACTCCATAGGCAATAGATTTCCCTGTCCCCCATAACCCGCCCGTCAGGGCCGTCCATTATCACTTCGGTGCTGTGGACGTTAAACCCGAACTAACCAAACCAGCTTTCGGTTTGCCCCGGCAGATAACGGGTTCAAAAGCTTTGTTTGCAACGTGAATATGTGAGGTTGAAGTGAGTTTAACCCCTTGTAACTCGGCGTCTTCCCAGCCGATTGCTAGCATCAGTAGCAGTTAAGCTGTAGGCGGTCGGTAGCGGTTTTGTCGTGATGATTCAATCAGGAAGGGACATAAACTGCTACCGACACACAAAGGATTAAAGGCTTGAAAGCAATATACAACGAACTACAAAACAAACTCAAAAGTGCAGAAATTAATATTTGAATCCCGCTACAATCGTAGTCATTTCAGATGGCTGTCCCCGCTGGTTCACTTCCAGCACACAATCCTACAGTTCGGCCAAACCTGATTAATGGACGACTTCGATCCAGCCCACATTCAATTAAATTGTTTAAAAAACAAACAAACAAAAAACCAAAAAACAGAACGATAACAAAACAACATGGATTTTTTTCCGTGTTGTGAAATCAAGTATTAATCTCAGTCAAAACATTGACATCGGGTTCTGAAAGACAGAAATTGTGTCCCCTACCCCCCTCCCTCTTCCCCTCCCGCTTTCTCTCCAACAGTTGAAATAATTGCGCAGTGTCTTCCCTCTCGAGATAATTCCTGTTGTTTCCGAGACAGACTTCTGGAACTTGTCAATTGCAAAAATCTCAGGCCAGCTCTCTTCCCCCCCCCCCCCCCCCCCCACACACACACACACTTCCCTCCCCCTCGCTCACAAGGCATGGGTGAGTTGTCTGCCCGTGCTTGCGTGAGAACTGTGGGTAATTATGGTTTTTCTCGCCAATTTCAATCTAATTAAAAATTGCGCGCCTCATTTGGCGGCAGTTCCGTGCATCTGCTGTTGTGGACTCGGGGCTGTGCCGAGTGTTGGTAATGATGACCGATAGCTTCCGAAGAAGAGGGTGGTTGATGGGGAGTGCTGGGGGGGGGGGGGTAGGGAGGGTACGGGGGGGGGGGGGGTAGGGGGAGGGCTAGAAGGGGTGGGGAGAGGGGTGGATGTCCGTGGATGAAGGGGGGGGGGGTCAAGGGGAGGTTGTTAGCGTTTTCACTTGCAAGCTAAAGTTACTACGTGTACAAGTCATCTGCCCAACAATCAAGACGTATCAGGCACTACCCGTATCAGGCACTACCCCGACCTGCACTATCCTACTCGACCAATCACCGGCTTGACACAAAGAGTATGAGGACATCTTGGTAGAATCAACGCAACTTTACTTCTTTTTTTCTTTCTTTTTGCCTCACGAAAACACAAGTAAATTAATTCAAATAGCGACAATAGGCACAGATCCTCATGAGCCCCCGGATTTGCTGGGGCTCATGAGGATCTGTGCCTCTTGCAGTTGGATGTCTTTATTTGAAAGTGTGTGAAATCCGCGAGCGTGCAGGAGGTGACAACTGCAGGTTACTGTCCTCACCTCGTGCAAGACCGCAGCCCCGCGCCAGGAGCCGTAATCATCGCTCTATCAGCACGGCCAGTGACAAGGTTATCTGCCTTTGGCACACGTGCTGCTGGTGATAATTATGACAGATCGGCCCGCACTCCACGCTTGACCGGAATTATCGCCCCCCCCCCCCACCCACCCCTCTCTCTCTCTCTCCTCACCCCCCCCCTCCTTCCATAAATCTGTGTCCTGTCATTCTGAAATGCCAGGTCCACCATCACAATGGCAGTGGTGATCGTGTTACTGTAGTTGTGCATGTCCGCCACAGTGTACATTCCACTGCAGACTTAACTCATTCAGTCCGACACACCACAGCAAGATATTGCTTGACCATGATAGTTCAAGGGTGGTGCCAGAATAGCTTGGCGCCTATAGACGCCAAGCTATTCTGGCACCCCCCTTAAACTGTCACGGTCCTTCTGTCGCCTAAAATCGTCAGTAATGCAGTCCGCCTCAGAGCCGGACAACTCTACAAAATGTGAGTATTTCGTACCTGGAGCCCAGTGAGTTAAGCTAATTGACCGTTAGTTGCCTGTTCGGCGTTACACCCTAGCCAACTAACTCACTCACTCACTCATGGCTACATTTCTCAATATTTGCCGTTTTCATGAGAGAGAGAGAGAGAGAGAGAGAGAGAGAGAGAGAGAGAGAGAGAGAGAGAGAGAGAGAGAGAGAGAGAGAGAGAGAGAGAGAGAGAGAGAGAGAGAGACAGAGAGAGAGAGGGAGGGAGAGAGGGAGGGAGAGAGAGAGAGAATGATGATGATGATGACGATTATGATGAATCTATTATTTTAGGGTAAAGCATTACGATATCCACTAGCAAAACGTCTACGGGCCGACTGTGGCCGCTGTGGACCCGAGGACCTTTGCTTGCTGGAATGCCTGTGTTACAAGTTGGAGAGAGAGACGGGGGGGGGGTGGGGGTGGAGGTGGGGGGGGGGGTAGGGGTGGGGGATGTTACCTGGCGCTGGCCTGGAGGTGGGGTGGTGGGAGGGGTCAGACACCCCGTTCTTCTTCCCCTCCTCTGCCTCTGTGTCCGCCTTCGCCACCTTGCCCTCCTCGAACATCGACATGGCTGCAACAACAACCACAACAACACCATCATCACCGGCGTCAACTTCCACGTCACTAACGTCATCGACTACATCATCAAACGCCATCGTGGTGGCTTTACCGACACACAAACCAAACAACGTTTTCATGGCAGTCTCCCCTTTTCTTTTCAACGTTTTCTACATTTAGAGGGGACACATTTTCTGAGGAACACTTACGAAGTGCTGGAGAGGGAGCTGATCCATGGTGGCGCCAAGCTAATCTGGAACTACTATTGAACAACCATGGTTCAGCTACTTTTGGATTCTTCAAGGCTCATTGAGTTCCCCTGCTACCACCATCAACATCATCACATCATAAAAAAACAAACAACCAACGGCAAAAACAAGAACAGCAAATAAAAACAACGACGACAAACAATTATCACTTCTGACAGTGTAGTTTCAATTGTCGTCTGCCTCTTACCCCATTCAGCCTGACGCAACACAGCAGCAGATGGGTCGACCATGATAATTCAAGGGTAGTGCCAGATTAGCTTGGCGCCGACAGGCGCCAAGCTAATCTGGCACTACCCTTGAATTATCATGGTCGATCCATGTCCTGCAACAGGTTCATAGTCGTCAGATGACGCCTCCAAACTTTGGGAAATACGTGCGTCGGGCTGAAGGAGTTAGAGCGACCTGTTCCGGACAGTCAAGCTGTGAGAGCGAAGAGCCGTGACGTCGTTGACTTGAGAAACAAGGACGTCTAATTATGTCCAAAATACATCAGGGCGTGCCATAGATGGCAATGGTCATCCGCGGCTTCTGGTTGGTTGGTTGGCTGGTTAGTTCGCGTTTAACGTCCACAGCACCGAGGTGATCATGGACTGCCCTGACGGGCGGGTTATGGGAGACAGGAAAATCTATCCGCGGATTCTGGGGCTCGCGAGAATAATTATATGTTTCTTGCGGACAAAAGGGACGTAACCCAGCCACGAATCAGAAACGATCGACATTGCTGCTTGCTACTGAACAGCTCAAACGTATTGCCCACATAGCTGGGCTAAGATGTTTTCTGCCTTCTTCTTCTGCTCTCTCTCTCTCTCTCTCTCTCTCTCTCTCTCTCTCTCTCTCTCTCTCTCTCTCTCTCTCTCTCTCTCTCTCTCTCTCTCTCCCTTTTTCATGCATTGTGTATTGTCCCTCCCCGCCGTCACTAGTTGTTGTTTAGTTGGGTGTTGTTATTTTCCTAAACGGCAGGTGCGAAAAATGGCGTGATATCTGATCTCTGCCGTTATAAAATAAAGTGTCATTGATTCTCTCTCTCTCTCTCTCTCTCTCTCTCTCTCTCTCTCTCTCTCTCTCTCTCTCTCTCTCTCTCTCTCTCTCCTCTGAAAACGGCAAGTATTCTCTTTCCGACTCCAGCTCTCGATTCTAGCACTCTAGTAGCGTGCATTCTGCGGAATAAAAGTGGCGTGAAGGTAATAGCTGATGTTTACAGCGTCATTACTGTCTCCTGACTCTCCAGCCAGACAGGTATGGCGGTCGCGAGATTGGACAGGCCACGCGAGGCGCCGAGATTCTGTGCCAGTTGAAGCCGGTGCATAAAGTGCGGCAGGCATTTAAATTTCGCCATCCTTGACCCACGCCATAAAGAAAAAAGTCACAGTTTTGACGCTGCGAGTTCCTGATTCATGCAAATAGTCATCGGACCGACGACGACCCGAGAGTCTTTCGCACATTGGACGATTGTCCAGAACAGAGAGTGTGGAGGGAGGGACAGAGTGGAACCGATAAGATGGCCGTGATGACCGTGATGGCCGTGATGGCCGGAACATACAACCAGCTGGCGTTGAAGGGATTGCGGTGTTGCAGTCTGTTCAGTGGTTCGTTTTTACAGTTATATAAAATCTAGCCATACACCCGGAAGGAAGGGGGGAGCGGGTGTGAGGTGGGGGTGGCCAAGAAGTGGGGGTTGGGCGGGGTGGAGAGTGGGGGGTGGGAGGTGCTGAAGAGAGAGAGAGAGAGAGAGAGAGAGAGAGAGAGAGAGAGAGAGAGAGAGAGAGAGAGAGAGAGAGAGAGAGAGAGAGAGAGAGAGAGAGAGAGAGAGATTTAATGGCGGCAGGCGCAGTGCACCTGACTAAAATAATTATATTTTGAACTGCACACACTATCTGCCAGTCCAGTCCCGCTATCAAGCCAAGGGAGGCAACAAAACCCCTACACACTCGCTACAGACCAGACGGGGACTCCGGCGCGATCTCAAATGGTCATCTGAACCACTGGTTACCTCCCGCTCCCCAACTGTTTCAGGAACACGAATATAAATAAGATTTGCAAGAGGCATAGATCCTCAAGTGCCTCCTCATTTGCGGGGGCTCATGAGGATCTATGCCTCTTGCATGTGGACTGCGTTAGCCGTGAGGTTTCCTTACACCCAGCACGGGTCAGGTTTCCGGTCACTTTTACGTCCCTTGGTCTGGTGGTCATTCTTGAGACTTGCTTCCTGCCATTCTGATACGGTCGTCAAGGCGACGGCTAACTGTGACGGACAGTTATGGCGGCCCGAGCGGCTCTGGCCACAAGTCGCCCGTTGATTGGCTAGCGGGACCGTGGGATATCGCGTCTGGGGTGGTCAGTAAAAATCATATACCCCGGTCTTCAACCCTCGCTATCTTCACTCGTCTGCTTTTGATCGCCTTTCGTTGTCAATCTATCTTTATTCTTCTTCGAAGACTGCCGAACGCTCCAACACGTCAGGCGGAGGCCGTATAGAGGCACAGATCCTCATAAGCCTTCGCAGGCAGGGCCTCGCGAGGATGTACTCCTCTCAAGTTGCAGGTTAGGTTTTAGGGCACGTCATCCTTGTCCTGCATGCATACCGACATCCTGCGTGCAGTCAGCAACCCCGTCTCTCCGTCAGTCATACCGACATCCTGCGTGCACTCAGCAACCCCGTCTCTCCGTCAGTCATATCGACATCCTGCGTGCAGTCAGCGACCCCGTCTCTCCGTCAGTCATACCGACATCCTGCGTGCAGTCAGCAACCCCGTCTCTCCGTCAGTCATACCGACATCCTGCGTGCAGTCAGCAACCCCGTCTCTCCGTCAGTCAAGTTATTTCCGTTGAAAGCTGTCCAGTGACCCAGACTACGACTGATACACAAATATTTTCTGATGCGAACGATTACTGAGGCATTTCACCCCGACACACCCTAGCTAAATATGGATCGAGCATGATAGTTCAAGGGTGGTGCCAGGATAGCTTGGCGCCCATGGGCGACAAGCTATCCTGGCGCCACCCTTGAACTATCAAGCTCGATCCTGTCATCTAGAAGTGTAAAACAGGCATTCAGAGGGACACACCCTAGCTAAATATGGATCGAACTTGATAGCTCAAGGGTGGTGCCAGAATAGCTTGGCGCCCATGGGCGCCAAGCTATTCTGTACTACCCTTGAACTATCATGGTCGATGTCTCTCCTAGATTTTTCAGCCTGTAGAAGGCGACTCCAAGATTTGAGGAAGTCGGCCTCGGAATACAAAGGGTAAACCGAAATGCCAAGCACGCAGTTCATTGCGGCCATGAAGATTTCGTGACTGACGGTCTATGGATTTTGAAATTTCCAGCGAGCAAGAGGCCCTCGCGTCGACGTCAGAGGTCGGGGTGGTGGTGGTGGTGGGTGTGGAGGGCAGGCAGGATTGTGTACACCAGCGTCATAATAACAACCAGCCGGACAGAACGCACACTTAAGTTAGTCGCAAGAGCCCCAAACCCCGCTGTAATTTGCACAAGCCATGACGTCATGGTTGCTGGAACACAGACGCGAATGAAACAAGATGTGCGGGGGGCTCTTGAGGATCTATGTCTCTTACACATGCTGCGCGTTTTGGTTTTCTTTTTGCACTGACGCGCCTTCACGAAGCACCTGCGATACATAAAGATGGCCTGCGATACATAAAGATGGCCGCACGCCAACACACCACGCCGGAGTTCCCAGGGACTAAACGCGTCGGAAGGATTGTGAAGATTATTAGCAAACAGCAGCGCGTCGGCATTATTATCCATCACACGATGAAACGTTAAACCGAGGCGTCTTTGTTGAGCTGGTGTAATGCGCGCGGCATTCATGCCCGCCTCTCTCATCTTGCGCAGTTATGCCCCTTGTAATCGCGAGTATTACCACATCCTCTTCAATCGCCATCTCAAACTGCATCCACAGACGAGGGATCATAAAGACACCGTTGGGAATGATGTGTGCTGTTCTCACGTTAATAATTCCAGCCTTCCAAACTCGTTTATTTCTATCCCCTGGATTAGCCCGCGGGTCGTGCCCAAACCTGTTCTGTGTCTCTTGTTTCCAAAGCCCAACTTCAAGAACCGGAAAAGAGGAGAGGGGTTATATACCCTAGCTCGTGATGCGTGACTAATTAGCCTATTTTCCGTTATTCGTGATTGCAAAACACACACATCCGCAAGCACGCACACACAGACAAAAACCACTACCACCACCACCGCCAGTCACAGATGAAATCCATCAAGTAGGCAAACAAAAGACGTCACCATCACCCCAGCTTGCGCAGCAGGGCTTCTAGTGATGTGTTTCGCGGCGCTTTATGAGTCTTTCATCTCCGTTTTGATCGTGTTTCTCTTTCAACCGCTAATGACTCTTCATACGCGACAGGTAAGAGATTACACCCGGCTGTACTCTGCGAACCCCGAAATCTGGCATCAGAGCGCAGACTAATTTCACATATTTAGCAGACGCCTTGTTTACAGTGCCTCAAGCCATCGCTCCTGTCTGCCAATAGGAAAATAGCTTGTCACGAACTCCCGGGCCCAGCGGCATAAGTGAACTTAGTCCTGCTCCAGTCACTAAGCAAGGGGCTCCGCTATAGCGCCACTACACTCACCCCGCTATAGCGGAGCACCTTGCTTAGTGGCTGGCGCAGGACTAAGCTCGCTCAAGCATTCGAGTCCAGTCAGTAGTTGAAGAAGCTCATGCTTGAAACAATCCAGACCTCGTTACACACAGTGCGTGGGCAATTTAGCGCAAGATGCACTCGGAACATGCCACTTGCCAAAAAAGAATTTTTTAAGAAGTCTTTTATTCTAACTGCTGTCTCGATTTTGAACTCTGGTTTATAACGCCGCGATATGTGTGATCTACTTAACATTACCACCCATCTTGGGACAGATTGCCTGTGATAGATTGCTGCAATGATAATTTTTCATGGAATGATTTTATAGCATTCATTATTGTCTTATATTGTTGTTTTATGACGAGCCAAAAGGCAAATTTCTGTCGTGTTTTGACACGAACAGACAATAAAGTTGTATTGTATTGGATTGGATTGAACAACAGGTGCAACTCGCTGCGGCAAGAGACATAGATTCTCAAGCGCCCCCGTACCCTGCAAGGGTCTATGAAGATCTATGCCTCGTGCGGTGGGTACGAGGTAACTGTACACGGTGACACAAACATCCCTCCTTCTTTTCTAATAACAGGAGTTTTTTGCTCAGCAATACAACGCTGGGTACAGGGTGTGAAATCTGTGACCATTGCCGCACGAGCATTGACGTCACAAACATTGCTGACGTCATCCTAGCGCAGGTGGATGGTTTGTGCTGCGTTCGTTCCCATAAAGGTGATATCATAATTAGGAGCAAAGAGACGACAGCGCTATGTCACGTACAGTGCCAAGTGGGCGGACTGTTTTTTTATGCTGGCCTCATTATAAATTCGACACCAACAACCCCCCCCCCCCCATGCTGTCACAGGAATATGGACTCAAAGTGGCATCAGCAAGAGGTATAGATCCTCATGAGCCCCCGCAAATGCGGGGGCTCATGAGGATCTATACCTCTTGCAGCTGAGGGGGGGGGGGGTGGCTGGTTAGTTCGGGTTTAACGTCCACGGCACCGAAGTGATAATGGACGGCCCTGACGGGCAGGTTATGGGGGTCAGGGAAATCTATTGCCTATGGAGTGCGACCTGAACACTGATCAACTCAGGCCAACTGTGCCACTTTGATTTACCAGGACCTTTCAACGGACATGTTATTGAACAAGCCCGTCTTTCCCCTCTGGATTGCGAGTCCAGCTACCGGGGCCGGGACGGGATTCGAACCCACCACCCGGCGATCCCCTTCGCTCTCCTGCTCCGACGCTTAACCGCCTGAGCTATTTCGGGCTCTAAAAGGGGGGGGGGGGGGGGCGCAGCATATTCCAAAGTGCCGGTAGTTATACAACTTGGATAAACGAGATGTGCTGATGGTACAAGGGCCAAGGTTTGTTCTCCAAATTTCCCCGTAGACATACACAAACACCGCCGCTGTGACAATGTTGACGCAGACAGACTCCGCCACACTCACAGAGCCACTGCGCCATCGGTGATGCTACAGCTGCGGCCATCTCCAACCTAAAACTCACGACAACCCTACACTCGTTCCAGACAACCCTACACTCGTTCAAGACAACATCAACTGATGATGGAGAAGGGAAAACAACCTGACGAAGAAACTCGCAAAGTTTTTGGTCCGCTTATCCGGCCCCCGGACGCGACAGTATCACGTTGCTAAGAGAACAAGTCTGACACGTGACAAGGCCAGCCAATGGCGTTGAGACAACAAACATGCCGACCACCGGCCCAGACTACAAACAACTTTGCGGGATACAATAAAGAACGGACCTGTCAAAGGGCTAGTTGCTTGAGCTGTGAGTTTAGTCCTGCGCCAGCCACTAAGCAAGGTGCTACGCTGTAGCGGAGCACCTTGCTTAGTGGCTAGCGCAGGACTAAGCTCACTCATGCAAATATCCCTTGGCCAATCTATTGCCCGCACTACCACTGACCAAATGATCTCGAACTGTTGAAGAAAGGCGACGCATTCAAAATAAATGCAATGAGATTAGAACTAGCCAGCTTGCCTACGACGATCAACACGTCTCGTCTTATCAGACTCCAAACCGGTTCCAGTTTACAAACAAAACAAAACAAAACAAAAAGCAAAAACAAAAATGATCTCCCCCGAAACAGTTCTCAAACTGTTACAAAAGAAGGGCAGTCAACCCTGCCGTAACGTCAGACCTGCCCGGAGACGCCGCAGCGGTGAATGGAACGCAAATTGCCAACTGGGAAATGGGGGGCGGGGGGCGGGGGGGGGGGGCATTTGATACATCTACACTGCTGTTGAATGCACGCTGCTAACCTCGTCCTTCGCCCAGCTGTTGGGATCTTGAACTGCTTAAAAATCTAGTGCCTGTGGCATGACTAAGCTTAGTCCTGCGCCAGCCACTAAGCGAGGTGTTAGCGGAGCACCTTGCTTGCTGGGTGGCGCAGGACTAAGCTCACTCACGCAACCGACTTCTAAATCATTAGATGACGCCTCTCGCGGTACACATTCCTAAGTCTGCGATGTCTTCGAAAGGCTATTTTACAGTTCTGGAGGCAGGTCAGGCATTAAAGTTCAAGGGTGGTGCCAGAATAGCTTGGCGCCTGAAGGCGCCAAGCTATTCTGGCACCACCCTTGAACTATCATGCGCGATCCGTCTCCTGTCGCAATGTCTATGAGTCAACACAAATCGCCGTTCGCGGAACACAGAACAAAAATAGGAAGGAGGCGCAAGGCAAGTAATGGATTTGACAGGCGTGGCACGGTGAGAACCACCTCTCGCTACATAACGTAAAAAGGTATGCCGCAGATGTTCTCCTCTTGGAGGGTGTCCCGAGAATGTCGTATTAGAATGAGAAGCCCTCCAACACTCCGCACAATGTGTCACCAGCCCCTCGACCCGACCTGCCGGCACATACCGCGCGCTCAATTATCAACTTTCCTCTCGTCAACATTCAGCGAACGCAGAACGCGCCCCGATGGAATTCCTCCTGCTGCGGAACGCTGACGTAAACCGGACAAGAACAAGACACAGATTCTAGTGACAAGTTAATAATATTTGTTAAGCGCCTATTCTAAAAGTAGCTCTAAGTGCTGATACAAAAAGAAAAATAACAGCCAAAACACACACACACACACACACACACACACACACACACACACACTCATGATAGTGGTGATGGCAATGTACCGTGACTGGGGGATATGGACTAGCCAAAGGCGGTGCTGACGAGGTGAGCTTTGACAAGTGATTTGAAGGAGGCGAGCCTTTGACAGTTCCGGACAGGGGCCGGGAGGCTGTTCAGACTCGCATACATCTATGTCCGTCGCAGCCTGCGCAGGGCTTCTGCCGGTGACTTGTGGACAGGATTAGAAAAATATGTGCCAACAACGTTAACGAGGAGGGGGGTGGGGGGGGGGGAGGTGGGTGGGGGGTGAGGGGGGGGGGGATCAACCCCATTCGCGCAACGTTCTCACATCATTACTCCATGCGCAAAAGGTTACCGGGCCTGCGTCAGCCCGATGGCCTTTGCGCACTGGATAAGCGTCCCTTTCTTGACAACCTGATCCGAGACGCTGATATTAAAGGAAGATAGGGCCCAGCTGCTCTTCAAATTGAGGATGTAATAATTATCTGGTTGCATTCTGCTGGCGCAGGTCACCCCCTATCATTGTCCTCAGATTGCAGTAAAATGGCGAGATGGCAACTCTTTAGCTGTTGATGCAAGCATTGCAAGCGGCGACAACGATCAGCAGAACTCAAGTGTCGCCATGTCCCGCGTTAGTAATTCAACCCCTTTGCTGTCAAAACGGTCAACACGACCCATCTGCAAGAGGCATAGATCCTCATGTTCCCCCGCAGTCGCGGGGGCACATGAGGATCTATGCCTCTTGTCTCTTGCTGAGACCAATTTATATCTATGTTGGTTAGACGGTTGTTGCTGTTGGTCTACAGCCCCCCAAATCTGTGTTGTTTGTATAGTGTAGTAAACCCGTTCTGAAACAACAGTCAAACACAGAAAGGAATTCACGAGTTGAACGAGGGACAGACATTTTCTCGGAATAAGTCAAGTTTGTTATGTCGATGTTCGTTTTGGATTCCACATCGGGATTTCATTGCGTGTATGGGGAAATAGCACATTTTTTTTTTTGCCATATTTTTACGCTGACAGGTGTTTTTTTAATTGGATTCCCTAAAGGTGACACATAAAACAGAAAAAATCGGGAAAATATAAATTAAAAAAATAAAAATAATATTTAAAAAAGAAACTTTTCTTAAAATCTCAGAATCTTCTTGGTAAACTTCAAAGAATTATGAACTGCTCTGCCCGACTAATTTACAGAGTACCGAAACGTCAGCACATAACACCTTACTTGTCGACCTGCACTGGCGGTCTGTATCTCAAAGAATTGTGTACAAGCTTTCTGTTATTTGCTACAATGCTATTATCGGTTCTGCTCCCCCATATTTGTCCTCGACCTCGTTCATATTTACACGCCTTAAAGATCCATCCCTTCAGCATCAGACACGCGTATTTTCAGGGTTTCTAGGCGAAAGAAGTCTAGCCAGGGCCAGCGTGCCTTTTTAAGTCCCTCGCACACACACACACACACACACACACACACACACACACACACACACACACACACACACACACACACACACACACACACACACATGACGGCTGAAGGGTGGTGCATGATTTGCCCGGCGCAACACCAATCAATCGTGAACTTCAGTGGTTGATCATTACACCGCGATGTGTACGTATCAGTCTGCCACCACTCAGCTTGTGTCTTCACTGATTTTGAGCCGCATTGACTATTGTCATTGTTTGTTTGCTGGCCTGCCATCTGAAGAACTGGCTCGACTTTAGAGAATATTAAACAGTGCAGCTCGCGTCATTTTTCAGAAATCAAAAAAGATCATGTGTCATCCTTGTACCAACTTCACTGGCTTCCCATCAAAGATAGGATTGAGTACAAGGTAGCTACTTTCGCCTTCCGTCATTTCGATGGTACACTGCATCCCTACCTTTCCAGTATGTTAACAACTTAACTCAAACTTTCCGCATGTTCTAGCAGTGAAAAACTATTGAAAGTACCAAAAATAAATACAAAGTTCTTTGGTCAAAGGTCTTTTTGTTTCCAGGCCCCAGCCATTTGGAATTCTCTTCCGAAGCACAGTCATTTCTTTAAAAAGTCAGCTTAAAACACATCAATCTCACTACTCTGTCTTACCAAATTCCAGTCTCTTTTCTGTTACACAATAACATCATGATGATCCTGTGCCAGTCCTTGTTGCGATGGTTGTGTGTGCTTTGGGTGTG
The DNA here is from genome assembly GCA_036245525.1 of Semisulcospira habei. Classification (NCBI taxonomy): domain Eukaryota; kingdom Metazoa; phylum Mollusca; class Gastropoda; family Semisulcospiridae; genus Semisulcospira; species Semisulcospira habei. The sequence goes on from BTPG01000005.1 coordinate 54,857,408, forward strand.
TTTATGTGCTGCTAATTTTTGAATTTGTATTGTAATATTTGTATTTGTGTTGTTGCTGTCTATTGATTTGTGTTTAGGTTTTAACTTTGATTAGCACTGTACAGCGCTTAGAGCCTGCACTGCAGGGAGTTTGCGCTTTATAAATATTATTATTATTATTATTATGTACTAAGCTGAACAAAAAACACTTTAAAAAAAAACAGCTCACACTAGTGACCTCCGGCCCTGGATCTGGGATCCGCTACTTTTTTCGCTCTCCCTTTTGTTTCGGTTCATTCCTAATAATAGCCCGGTGTACCTGTACGCCGCACCCATGCCGGTATACCGTGCCGGTTCAATGCCAATACCAGTTTTCTTTTGATGTACCGGTAATACCGTGCAACTCTAGTTATTGGCACTCGTTGCAGTGGCGCAACTGCTTGTGCACCGCGCGAGCATCGCTTATCATCCGACAGCATCTAGTGCGCGTTCACAAACACATCTCACTGAAATCTGACCACGGTGGGTTACCCACAACATCAGCTTTGCCAGTGGGAGCACGACACCCCACACTTCCAAAACACCGCCATTGTTGTTGTCAAAGAGGCTGGCGCCAAGCAGGGGAGAGAACACCACTCCTCGGTTACGTCCCCTCAGGGCGAAATGGGGATCGAATGACGTGCGCTTATCTACCTTTGACTAAAAACACGAAGTGCCTTCCAGCTGAGAAGTAGAGATATAAAAAGTCAGACATCATTCCATTATAAGCCTTAGTCCGTTGCTGTATGCTGCAGTAGTCTAACTACACGCTCATAACCAATGCATGACTAAGCCTGGCGGGCGGAAAATTGAATACTGTATTATAAAGTATTGCAAGAGGCATAGATCCTCATGAACCCCCGCGAACGCGGGGGTTCATGAGGATCTATACCTCTTGGAGGTGGGTGGGTTAAGGGCAGGGATGCCTACGGCACGTGTGCAATGAAGCGGGGTAAGTTGTCTGCGGATGATAGCGGGAACTGGACAAACAGCCTCGTACCCTGCGACAATAGCACGGTTCTATCGCTAAATCTCTCTTAGTCTGTCTCCCGAGTCACATGGGCCAAATGAAACGAAAACCTGCAGTAGCTGCTAGGGGCTCACGAAACCTCACACTGGTTGCCTACGCGTAGCGGATCCAGAGAGGCAACCAGTGTGGTGAAACCTATACCCACCCGTATGTGCTGACCAGCGGCGAGGGCAGATGCCGTTCTAATTGCGCGCGTTCTGTTTCTTGAAGCGTACAACCTGCCGCAGACGATGTTAGAACTGGTTGGTTAGTTCGGGGTTAACGTCCACGGCACCGAAGTGATAATGGACGGCCCTGACGGGCGGGTTATGCGGGACAGGGAAATGTATTGCCTATGGAGTACGGCCTGAACATTGATCAACTCAGGCGCATTGCAACTGTGCCACTTTGATTTACCAGGACCTTTCAACGGACGTGCTATTGAACAAGCCCGTCTTTTCCCCCTGGATTGCGAGTCCAGCTACCAGGGCCGGGACGGGGATTCGAACCCACGATCCGGCGATTCCCTTCGCTCTCCTGCTCCGACGCTTAGTAACCGCCTGAACAATTTCGGGCTCTTAATGTTAGAACTGAATTTCTAAATGACTTGTAGTTGGTTCGCTCAGCCGCCCGTTTCCAGGTTTGCTAACTGACGTACGCAATTAGCGTGTTAATGTGATCCACGCAACCAATCAGAGACTTCATCCCGTCAAATCCTGGCTGACGGTGTCAACGTCACGCGCAATTATTCAACTCGGACACAGCGTGACGTTGGCCGCCGATGCGGCGTCCATTCAGACTCTCGCCCAACGCTACGCACGTCGCTGGCACAGGAAGGGTTTAACGACACGATTTACTTTCTCGGGCGTTTGTTTCTAAAGGTCAAAAGGTCGATACGCGTGTCATTAACCCTTTCCCTGCCGAGGAAAAAATTACACCACCCAGCTGCAAGAGGCGTAGATCCTCATGAGCCCCCGCAATTGCGGGGGCTCATGAGGATCTATGCCTCTTGCTGAGACCACATTGTATCCACGATCCTTGGGCGGTTGTGGATTTTGGTCGTTGAATGAAAACACAATTTCAGAAACAAAACCCAGCGGCAGGTCAGAGGTTAAAGTCTGAAATGCAAGCTTACAACAAGAACAACGAGCTCATAATTATCGCAATCAGCTATACAACAAGAACAACGAGCTCATATCGCAATCAGCTGTACAACAAGAACAACGAGCTCATATCGCAATCAGCTCTACAACAAGAACAACGAGCTCATATCGCAATCAACTATACAACAAGAACAACGAGCTCATATCGCAATCAGCTATACAACAAGAACAACGAGCTCATATCGCAATCAACTATACAACAAGAACAACGAGCTCATATCGCAATCAGCTACACAACAAGAACAACGAGCTCATATCGCAATCAGCTGTTACGTTATTGAAACGCTTGGTCACAAACACTATTGGTCGTGGCGTTCGGTCACAACCACTATTGGTCGTCACGTTTGGTCACGAACACTATTGGTCGTGGCGTTCGGTCACAACCACTATTGGTCGTCACGTTTGGTCACGAACACTATTGGTCGTGGCGTTTGGTCACAAACACTATTGGTCGTGGCGTTTGGTCGCAAACACTATTGGTTGTGGCGTTCGGTCACAACCACTATTGGTCGTCACGTTTGGTCACGAACACTATTGGTCGTGGCGTTCGGTCACAACCACTATTGGTCGTCACGTTTGGTCACGAACACTATTGGTCGTGGCGTTTGGTCACAAACACTATTGGTCGTGGCGTTTGGTCGCAAACACTATTGGTCGTGGCGTTTGGTCACAAACACTATTGGTCGTTACGTTTGGTCACGAACACTATTGGTCGTGGCGTTTGGTCACAAACACTATTGGTCGTCACGTTTGGTCACAAACACTACTGATCGTCACGTTTGGTCACAAACACTATTGGTCGTCACGTTTGGTCACAAACACTATTGGCCGTCACGTTTGGTCACGAACACTATTGGTCGTGGCGTTTGGTCACAAACACTATTGGTCGTTACGTTTGGTCACGAACACTATTGGTCGTGGCGTTTGGTCACAAACACTATTGGTCGTCACGTTTGGTCACAAACACTACTGATCGTCACGTTTGGTCACAAACACTATTGGTCGTCACGTTTGGTCACAAACACTATTGGCCGTCACATTTGGTCACAAACACTATTGGCTGTCACGTTTGGTCACTAACACTATTGGTCGTCACATTTGGTCACTAACACTATTGGTCGTCACGTTTGGTCACAAACACTATTGGTTGTCACGTTTGGTCACAAACACTATTGGTTGTCACGTTTGGTCACAAACACTACTGGTTGTCACGTTTGGTCACAAACACTATTGGTTGGCACGTTTGGTCACAAACACTATTGGTTGGCACGTTTGGTCACAAACACTATTGGTTGTCACGTTCGGTCACAAACACTATTGGTTGTCACGTTTGGTCACAAACACTATTGGTTGTAGGCAAGCTGTAACTCATTTAAGCCCGACGGCCGTATTTCCCAAATTCGGAGGCGTCATCGAATGACTATGCACCAGTTGCAGGAGATGGATCGACCATGATAATTCAAGGGCAGTGCCAGATTAGTTTGGCGCCGACAGGCACTACCCTTGAATTATCATGGTCGACCCATCTCCTGCTGTAGTGCGCCAGGGCTGAATGGGTTAATTTGTCCGCACGGGTCAGATTGAAAACGTGTTAGTCCTTGAATGGATGCAACAACTTGACCCTAGGAACCGTTTATACGTGTTAGTCCTTGAATGGATGCAACAACTTGACCCTAGGAACAGTTTATACGTGTTAGTCCGTGAATGGATGCAACAACTTGACCCTAGGAACAGTTTATACGTGTTAGTCCGTGAATGGATGCAACAACTTGACCCTAGGAACAGTTTATACGTGTTAGTCCGTGAATGGATGCAACAACTTGACCCTAGGAACCGTTTATACGTGTTAGTCCGTGAATGGATGCAACAACTTGACCCTAGGAACCGTTTATACGTGTTAGTCCTTGAATGGATGCAACAACTTGACTCAGGAACAGTTTATACGTGTTAGTCCGTGAATGGATGCAACAACTTGACCCTAGGAACCGTTTATACGTGTTAGTCCGTGAATGGATGCAACAACTTGACCCTAGGAACCGTTTATACGTGTTAGTCCTTGAATGGATGCAACAACTTGACTCAGGAACAGTTTATACGTGTTAGTCCGTGAATGGATGCAACAACTTGACTCAGGAACAGTTTATACGTGTTAGTCCGTGAATGGATGCAACAACTTGACTCAGGAACATTTATACGTGTTAGTCCGTGAATGGATGCGACAACTTGACTCAGGAACAGTTTATACGTGTTAGTCCTTGAATGGATGCAACAACTTGACTCAGGAACAGTTTATACGTGTTAGTCCTTGAATGGATGCAACAACTTGACTCAGGAACAGTTTATACGTGTTAGTCCTTGAATGGATGCAACAACTTGACTCAGGAACAGTTTATACGTGTTAGTCCTTGAATGGATGCAACAACTTGACTCAGGGACAGTTTCGTGTGCGGGTTATTCATCTCTACAATGTTCAACACAAACATTTCATATATTTAAACTGTTTTGGTGTCCTCCGATTTCTTTTTTAAATTTTTTTTTTAAACTGATTGATCGGAAGTTGCCGGCAGCGTGTGCCAGTGACGCGGAACTATGCAGGAGGTTATCTCCCAGCAGACTTATCTGACCACGTGATCGGCGTGCCGGTCCGGCTAACAAGGGCAATTACACCTGCTGATCAAGGAAGATAAGCGAGACTAACTTGCGTCTGAAAGCATTTCAATCCCGGAGTTCAGCTCACCCCCAATGCCCCTCCCCGCCTCACAAACACAGACTGGAATCAGAGCTGTTCTTTCAGCAAGGGCATAGATCCTCATGAGTCCGTGCGATGAGGATCTATGCCGCTTGCAAATGTTTCGCGTTTGAGTGAAGTCCTCATTACCTGTGTGAAAACGTCTTGGCACAGAACGATCCAGTCAATTGAAGTGGCGCGAGACATATGTCGGGTAATAAACACTGCCTCAATTTTACCTGTGTTTTTGTTCGCTTGACGCGTAGCTACTCATAGGCGGCTTACGTGTGTCAAAGCAAACTTGATGTTTGTGCCGTAATCCGTTTTCTGTTCAAAATATTACCCAACGAACCGCTGATGAGGGGGGAAAGGCGAGAAGGGGATGCTAAAATACTCAATGGGTGAGTCTGTTTAGCGGGTACAGTCTGTCAGTTTGTCTCTATCCGCTGATGACCGCGTGAACTTTGCGAAAGGAGCACGACTGGGAACTTTGGCCAACTGTGTGTGTGAGATTAGCCCTGCTTTAGCCACTAAGCAAGGTGCTCCGCTATAGCGGGGTGAGTGTAGTGATAGCGGGGTGAGTGTAGTGGCGCTATAGCGGGGTGAGCGTTGTGGCGCTATAGCGGGGTGAGTGTAGTGGCGCTATAGCGGGGTGAGTGTAGTGGCGCTATAGCGGGGTGAGTGTTGTGGCGCTATAGCGGGGTGAGTGTAATGATAGCGGGGTGAGTGTAGTGGCGCTATAGCGGGGTGAGTGTTGTGGCGCTATAGCGGGGTGAGTGTAATGATAGCGGGGTGAGTGTAGTGGCGCTATAGCGGGGTGAGTGTTGTGGCGCTATAGCGGGGTGAGTGTAGTGGAGCTATAGCGGGGTGAGTGTAGTGGCGCTATAGCGGGGTGAGTGTAATGATAGCGGGGTGAGTGTAGTGGCGCTATAGCGGGGTGAGTGTTGTGGCGCTATAGCGGGGAGAATGTAATGATAGCGGGGTGAGTGTAGTGGCGCTATAGCGGGGTGAGTGTTGTGGAGCTATAGCGGGGAGAATGTAATGATAGCGGGGTGAGTGTAGTGGCGCTATAGCGGGGTGAGTGTAGTGGCGCTATAGCGGGGTGAGTGTTGTGGCGCTATAGCGGGGTGAGTGTAATGATAGCGGGGTGAGTGTAGTGGCGTTATAGCGGGGTGAGTGTTGTGGCGCTATAGCGGGGAGAATGTAATGATAGCGGGGTGAGTGTAGTGGCGCTATAGCGGGGTGAGCGTAGTGGCGCTATAGCGGGGTGAGTGTAGTGGCGCTATAGCGGGGTGAGTGTAATGATAGCGGGGTGAGTGTAGTGGCGCTATAGCGGGGTGAGTGTAATGATAGCGGGGTGAGTGTAGTGGCACTATAGCGGGGTGAGTGTTGTGGCGCTATAGCGGGGTGAGTGTAATGATAGCGGGGTGAGTGTAGTGGCGCTATAGCGGGGTGAGTGTAATGATAGCGGGGTGAGCGTTGTGGCGCTATAGCGGGGTGAGTGTTGTGGCGCTATAGCGGGGTGAGTGTAGTGGCGCTATAGCGGGGTGAGTGTAATGATAGCGGGGTGAGTGTAGTGGCGCTATAGCGGGGTGAGTGTAATGATAGCGGGGTGAGTGTAGTGGCACTATAGCGGGGTGAGTGTTGTGGCGCTATAGCGGGGTGAGTGTAATGATAGCGGGGTGAGTGTAGTGGCGCTATAGCGGGGCGAGTGTAGTGGCGCTATAGCGGGGTGAGTGTAGTGGCGCTATAGCGGGGTGAGTGTAATGATAGCGGGGTGAGTGTAGTGGAGCTATAGCGGGGTGAGTGTAATGATAGCGGGGTGAGTGTTGTGGCGCTATAGCGGGGTGAGTGTAATGATAGCGGGGTGAGTGTAGTGGCGCTATAGCGGGGTGAGTGTAATGATAGCGGGGTGAGTGTAGTGGCGCTATAGCGGGGTGAGTGTAGTGGCGCTATGGCGGGGTGAGTGTAGTGGCGCTATAGCGGGGTGAGTGTAGTGGCGCTATAGCGGGGTGAGTGTAATGATAGCGGGGTGAGTGTAGTGGCACTATAGCGGGGTGAGTGTAATGATAGCGGGGTGAGTGTAATGATAGCGGGGTGAGTGTAGTGGCACTATAGCGGGGTGAGTGTAATGATAGCGGGGTGAGTGTTGTGGCGCTATAGCGGGGTGAGTGTAATGATAGCGGGGTGAGTGTAGTGGCACTATAGCGGGGTGAGTGTTGTGGCGCTATAGCGGGGTGAGTGTAATGATAGCGGGGTGAGTGTAGTGGCGCTATAGCGGGGTGAGTGTAATGATAGCGGGGTGAGTGTAATGATAGCGGGGTGAGTGTAGTGGCGCTATAGCGGGGTGAGTGTAGTGGCGCTATAGCGGGGTGAGTGTAGTGGCGCTATAGCGGGGTGAGTGTAGTGGCGCTATAGCGGGGTGAGTGTAGTGGCGCTATAGCGGGGTGAGTGTAGTGATAGCGGGGTGAGTGTAATGATAGCGGGGTGAGTGTAGTGGCGCTATAGCGGGGTGAGTGTAATGATAGCGGGGTGAGTGTAGTGGCGCTATAGCGGGGTGAGTGTAGTGGCGCTATAGCGGGGTGAGTGTAGTGGCGCTATAGCGGGGTGAGTGTAGTGGCGCTATAGCGGGGTGAGTGTAGTGATAGCGGGGTGAGTGTAATGATAGCGGGGTGAGTGTAGTGGCGCTATAGCGGGGTGAGTGTAGTGGCGCTATAGCGGGGTGAGTGTAGTGGCGCTATAGCGGGGTGAGTTTAGTGGCGCTATAGCGGGGTGAGTGTAGTGGCGCTATAGCGGGGTGAGTGTTGTGGCGCTATAGCGGGGTGAGTGTAATGATAGCGGGGTGAGTGTAGTGGCGCTATAGCGGGGTGAGTGTTGTGGCGCTATAGCGGGGTGAGTGTAATGATAGCGGGGTGAGTGTAGTGGCGCTATAGCGGGGTGAGTGTAATGATAGCGGGGTGAGTGTAGTGGCGCTATAGCGGGGTGAGTGTAGTGGCGCTATAGCGGGGTGAGTGTTGTGGCGCTATAGCGGGGTGAGTGTAGTGGCGCTATAGCGGGGTGAGTGTAATGATAGCGGGTGAGTGTAGTGGCGCTATAGCGGGGTGAGTGTAATGATAGCGGGTGAGTGTAGTGGCGCTATAGCGGGGTGAGTGTTGTGGCGCTATAGCGGGGTGAGTGTAATGATAGCGGGGTGAGTGTAGAGGCGCTATAGCGGGGTGAGTGTTGATTGATTGATTGATTGTACATTGCTTAACGTCCCGACAGCAACAAGGCTTTCTCAGGACGTGCCTGCACTGCTTGTGAAAAAAAACCCAACTAAACAGAACATTGAATGTATGTCGCCAGCCGGTCAAATACGTTAAATAAACCTAACACATGGGGCCTAAATAAAGCTAAGACCATTTAGCAACACACATCCAATATCAAGAGCTACAGGCAGTGCAGACAGAAGGGAGAGTTTTAAAAAGGCAAATACAGGTGAATGGACCTCGGGTAGACAGAAACACATGCCCCAGAATAGAGAGAAAAACTCACCCTGTGGGGCTGACCAGGGTGACCCTGGGAACTAAAAAGTACCTAACCCCACCCAAGTCCCCCAGGGCAGACCCGGGTGGGGGCAGGGGTGAGTGTTGTGGCGCTATAGCGGGGTGAGTGTAATGATAGCGGGGTGAGTGTAGTGGCGCTATAACGGGGTGAGTGTAGTGGCGCTATAGCGGGGTGAGTGTAGTGGAGCTATAGCGAGGTGAGTGTAGTGGCGCTATAGCGGGGTGAGTGTATTGGCGTTATAGCGGGGTGAGTGTTGTGGCGCTATAGCGGGGTGAGTGTTGTGGCGCTATAGCGGGGTGAGTGTTGTGGCGCTATAGCGGGGTGAGTGTAGTGGCGCTATAGCGGGTGAGTGTTGTGGCGCTATAGCGGGGTGAGTGTAGTGGCGCTATAGCGGGGTGAGTGTAGTGGCGCTACAGCGGAGCACCTTGCTTAGCGGCTGGCGCAGGACTAAGCTCACTCTTAGCGAAGTACCTTACTTAACGGCTTGCGCTGAACTAAGCTCATTCAAGCAAAGGACGCTCTGAAGTTTGGTCACAAAGAGCTTAAATCTGAAAGTTAGACGTTGTTCGCAGCAGAAAATAACAATACAAGTTTCAAGTTTTACAGGGGAAGGAATCTTACACGAGTTAAGGCCCCTATTTACAAATGCGCCAATGTCAAATGGAGTATGGACTCCCTTCCCCTGTGATAAAGCCGCAGAGTCGCAGCTACAAACAAACACCGATCATTCTATCGCGACGAGTCAGTACTAAGGTTAGTTAGCTAGACCCTAACTTCACGACCTCGTCATCAAGTTCTGTGATCCTAAACACTGGACATGAACTCACCGCCAGAGAAAACGCTAGCATCAGAGACATTCGAAAATCTCTTACAAGAAGTTGCCCAAAATTCTCTAGCTAGATAAGACCTGATCCCCTGCAAGAAAAATACTACCCTAGGTCACAAACTTCACCATTCCGGCTGTTCCAAAACGCTTTGTCCCCATGATTCAGACAGTAATCAGCTAAACAATAAATGCTTTCAACACGGTCGATCTAACTCCTGACCTGACATGTATCATGTAGAGGATAAGGCCCAAATTTCCGCGATTTCAGTTTGCGAACCTTACGTGTTCACAACAGTGGACATTGCAGTAAGCAACCGGTTAAAAAATCTTTCATCTCAAAAAAAAAAAAAAAAAAAAAAAAAAAATCTTTTAACAAAATGCTTTGACAGTTGAGAGAAACTAGGATGACAAGAAGTACTCCAACCCAAATGAGAATCACCCGCCGAACACTTGGTGAGGAGGTAAGAGGGAATTACAACTGAAGTGCCGATTATCTTGGAAACAATCGCCAGCAAACACCTAGCCGCGAGACAATCTCACCCGCGAAAGAACAGACACAAATGAGGGTCAGCAAGAGGCAAAGATTCTCATGAGCCCCCGCGAATGCGGGGGCTCATGAGAATCTTTGCCTCTTGCACACGGAAGCCGAGTGGAGCTGGACTTCCAAGTGGCGATTATCTCGCGAGATGGGAACCCAAGTCGTGTGAAAACAAGTCCTGTGGAAGTCTGAACACCCCCGCCCCGGGCTTACATAAACTACGGCCCGTATCCAGGATCAGTAAACACGACAGGTAAAGGCTCCAACCACACACTGCATCACCAATGGGTCAATACGTGGACGTGGGATGGGAGGGTGGGGATGTTGGGGGGGAGGGGGGTGTTGAGGGAAATGAGAGGTGACAAGTCAAGGTCGCTACCCCACATCAGGCCCATAGGGCGCTTCAAGCTCCAAGACCTTTTTTTTTGTGTCTTATTTTGATATCACTAAACTGACCTGCTCCGTCTGTGTGGTAGCGTTGTGGGAGAAAACGACACGAGGCCCTTTGCACCGTCTGAATATTGGCCAGTTTGCATGGGTAAGCTTAGTCCTGCGCTAGTCACTGAGCAAAGTCTCTCCGCTGTAGCGTGAATTAGCTTGGTCCTGCGCCAGCCACTGAGCAAGGTACCCCGCAACAGCGGAGCACGGTGCTTAGTGAACTTTTGTCTGGGTCTGTAATGCTGTGTTTCAGTCAGTCAGTTACGAACGCACGCACGCACGCACACACATAAACGGCTTCACGCAAAACAAGTCAGAAAATCCTCTCCCCTTCCTGAGTTGTTTCCCATTTCGCAACCCGTTCCACACTCCCGCGTAACAATCTCTCCTCTTGTCTATGTGCTAAACACACACACACAAACACACACACACACACACACACACACACACACACACACACACACACACACACACAGACACACAGACACACACACACACAGAGACACACACACACACAGACACACACACACACAATAAAAACAGGTAAAGTTTAACCCCATTTTTCTTTCCTGCCTTTTGATCTATTCCCCCGCGTCTCGGTCAGAAATGGAGCGTGACGCGACCTGCAGAGAGGGGAAACAACTCCTTAGTGGAGCACCATAGTTGTCTGCCTTGATTCGCTACGCAACCGGCTTGGCGGGTCGAGAGAGGGTAACCAGCGTGTCCCTGGAGCCTCCTCCCATTCCATTCCATCCTACCCGAGGTGCCGTGCACCCGCGGTTGAGCTCAGTACACAAAAAACACAGGTCGCGGTCCGTTTCTTTGCCAGTCCATGTTATTTCTCTCTCACGGTGTTGTTTCAACCCTCAGCCTTTTCTGGCTGGTGCAGTCAGCGCTCAGCACCCGACATCTGCAAGAGGTATAGATCCTCATGAGCCCCCGCATTCGCGGGGGCTCATGAGGATCTATACCTCTTGCTGGATACATCTACATTTGTGTGGAGTTACCCCCCCCAAAGAGTCCCATTCAATCTCTGAACATACAGGCACCTTCGGAAGAGGTAGATTCAATATGCAATGGTGCGGTAATGCTTGCCAGTGTGAATTTTGGGCGTCAGGTGTAATTGTGCGGAGCGGATGCCTTGCGTAGCTGCCAGGAAAATACACCACATAAAACAAACCGTACCCTAGGGCGATTGGGGGGGGGGGGGGGGGAGGGGGTGCCAATACATCAAACACACTTTAATACCCGGGACAGATTTATGAGATGAGAAAATGATATTAATAACTCAGGCGTTCATGAAATTTTTTGCCCCTTCCGTTCTCCGCAAGTGGCCACTAGGGAAGATTTATATAATAACGGTATTATTATTATTATTATTATTATTTAACATGAATATAAATTTCGTTTTTGAAGGACACGCACCAACCTTCTCCCAACTTTCACGTCAAGTCTTTGTTACAAAAAGTGAAAATATGTTCGTTTGTAGGCACGCGCGTGCTCCTGGGAGATTTTACATGCACGCGTGCTCGTGCGTTTTCGGTCTCAATTTTGTGCAATTTGCGTTTTTGCCTCGCGTGTGTTTTTACCTGTTTTCTTGCCAGCAACTGTTGTCAGGGGAGGCAAGGTGCTAAAAGCGGAGGTAACTCGGTCCACCGTGACGATAATGAGGCGGGGTGGAACCGATACGTGGCAGCCAAACACACGGCGCTGAAAACTTCACCCTCATCTCCTGGGGTGCCAGTACTCAAACCTGCCATGTTTTGCTTGGAAGGGGGCTACACACTGGGTGTCTGAACACTGGCTACCGCCCTCGATCCGCTCCGCACGAACGTGCGGTAACCAGTGTGAGATCGTGGTGGCGGTGGGGATGTGACAAGTAAAATACTGACGAAGTTTAGACGAATGAACTGAGGCTTGGCTACCAACCCGACATCTGCAAGAGGTATAGATCCTCATGAGCCCCCGCGAGTACGGGGGCTCATGAGGATCTATACCTCTTGCTAGATACATCTATATCGGTGTGGAGTTACCCCCAAAGAGTCCCGTTCAATCTCTGAACATACAGGCACCTTTCTCAATATGCAATGGTACCTTCTCTCTTCACTTACACCGACCCCTAGCTGCGCGCAGAGAAACACCGATGTAAAGCGGCCATCGAGAGGCGTAGATCCTCGTGTGCTCCCGCAGTCCTGCGTCTATTCTTAGGCTCCACAGCCGCAAAAGTTGCGCGTTACCGCCAGCCCCTCAAAAAACCACCACGAACTATCATGACAACAACTGCTGTTGCACGTCGCCCCAAAAAGCGAAGAAAGGAACTGTCTGAAACTGTCTGCGGGAATAGGATATTACAACCTTAGACAAGAACAAAAGATTTTGGAGAATTCCTGACGATTGCTTACAGGACGGACGAGTGCGCTGTTTGTATAAACAAGCCATTCTTAAAACGGTGTTAAAACGGTGTTGTCTTCTTCGACCCTGACTGTGTGTTCTTTTTTCCTGGCTCCGTCTGCCTGATTTCTGACGCTGAATCCTAAACCCTTTCGGTGTCGGTAGCGGACTTAGTCGCGATGAGTCCTGGTGTTGTTATTCCTGCAGGATGTCAGGGTGTTGTTATTCCTGCAGGAAGTCAGGGTGTTGTTATTCCTGCAGGAAGTCAGGGTGTTGTTATTCCTGCAGGATGTCAGAGTGTTGTTATTCCTGCAGGAAGTCAGGGTGTTGTTATCAGGGTGTTGTTATTCCTGCAGGAGTCATAGCGACTAAAACCGCTACCGACATCCAAAGTGTTACGTCACTAAGGGTTGTGGGGGTGGGCTTGGTCCAGCTGAATGCATAGTTTGATAATTAAAAAAGAAATCAGCGCGTTGTTCCTACAGGTTGGGAATACAGTGGACACTGTGGACACAGCTTGACGACCTCGATTTTGCAGACGACTTGGCATTACTGTCCCACACTCATCAACAAATGCAGGACAAGACCACGAGGCTTGCTGACATCTCGTCCCAAGTGGGCCTCACCATTCACAAACAGAAAACAAAGACAATGAGGCTGAACACAACCAGGGAAGAACCAGTCTTGCTTGCTGGCACCCCGTTGGAGGAGGTGGAGTCCTTCACCTATCTCGGGAGCATCATAGACAAAAAAGGCGGCACTGATGCAGATGTCAGAGCACGAATCGGTAAAGCCAGAGCAGCCTTTCTCCAGTTGAAAAAAGTGTGGAGTTCCAGAGAGCTGTCACAACACACCAAAGTCCGGATTTTCAACTCCAATGTAAAAGCAGTTCTCCTATATGGAGCAGAGACATGGAGATTGACAAAAACCACAGTCAACAGAGTACAGACCTTCATGAACAGTTGCCTTAGAAGAATTTTGAAAATCCACTGGCCAGAGAAGATCAGCAACGTCAGACTCTGGGAGAGAACAGAGCAGATAACAGCAGAGAGTGAAATTGGGCGAAGAAGATGGGGATGGATCGGTCACAGTCTGAGAAAGCCAGCTTCCAGTATCACTAGGCAGGCATTGTCATGGAACCCCCAGGGAAAGAGGAAAAGAGGTAGGCCGAGAAACTCCTGGCGTCGAGACCTCCAAGCAGACATCAAGAGACTGGGAACCACCTGGAGTAGAATCGAAGGAGAAGCACAGGACAGGAGTTGCTGGAGGTCTCTCGTCGACGGCCTATACCCGGGTAGGGGTGACAGGCGTAAGTAAGTAAGTAAGTCCTACAGGTTGCTACTGACCAAGGCTGGTTGTTACAGACCGGTTTGACATATTTTGATACAGTATGAAAGCAAGGCGTCTGCCTACAAATCTCGCCGGCATCAGTTGATAAGCTCCACCTCGCATCAACAGTTGTGCGCTATCTGTCCGATCGTTACGGTAATGGCGGCAAGTTGCGTGCTTTGGCGCCATGACAGGTGACGTCATTAGGGTGTACCGCACGTGCAGCCACAGACAATCTAAACCCTTACTCCTGGTCCTTAACCTATGACATCCGGAGGCTGTTGCTTATTGTCCTATGACATCCGGAGGCTGTTGCTTATTGCCACATTCCTTCTGCATCTGAAGATAAGTAGCAAATAATGTCTCTGTTTGTTTGTCTATTTTGACAAAGGGTATTTACCCGAAATATTAATAAATTGTGTTGTACCGTTTTTTCTAAGCGTGTTTCTTTCTCCGTTGGGTACTTCTGTTGCTTATTGTCCTATGACATCCGGAGGCTGTTGCTTATTGTCCTATGACATCCGGAGGCTGTTGCTTATTGTCCCATGACATCCGGAGGCTGTTGCTTATTGTCCTATGACATCCGGAGGCTGTTGCTTATTGTCCTATGACATCCGGAGGCTGTTGCTTATTGTCCTATGACATCCGGAGGCTGTTGCTTATTGTCCTATGACATCCGGAGGCTGTTGCTTATTGTCCTATGACATCCGGAGGCTGTTGCTTATTGTCCTATGAAGGCTGCAGTACAGATTAGGAAATTGGCCAACCGATTTAGTTCAAGGGTGGTGCCAAAATAATTTGGTGCCTCAGGCGCCAAGCTGTTCTGGCACCCCCTTTCAACTGCCAGTCAAATTCATTTCAAGCAGTAGAATATCAGGACGAAAAGGGCGAACCGCGCCTTGCCCGCCACACCTGACAATACCTGTTTGTTGTCCCGCTGCCTCTCTCCCTCCCACACCTGACTCCTGCCCCCCCCCCCCCCCCCCCGGGGGGCCGAGGGAGACGCTCGCGTGGGATATATCACTGACTTCTTGTGAGGAGGACAGACGCAAATGTGCGGAGACGTGTGGCGAATGCAGATGTGGAATAACGCATTCGAGACGTGCCGCCTGCGGATACGCGGCATATGCAGGCCTCGAATGAGTTAAGATCTATGCCGGCCTCTTGCGGATGCGAAACCACAGGACTGTTGGACAGAAAAGGTTAGGGCGATCACGAACGAGGAACTGAGTCAGTGGGGTGGGGGTCCTGACTGGTGGGTGGAAGGAGTGGTGGGGGTAGAGGGGCTGGACGATGAGGTCAACTGGACTGAGAAAGGTCAGGCTAACTGGGGACGAGAGAGAGAGAGAGAGAGAGAGAGAGAGAGAGAGAGAGAGAGAGAGAGAGAGAGAGAGAGAGAGAGAGAGAGAGAGAGAGAGAGAGAGAGAATCAATGAATCAATGAATCTTTATTTTACAACGGTAAATATATTAACAATGCCAGAGGCAATGCCATTTTTCAAATCTGCCGTTGCTACATCTACAACACAACAATTACATTACATTAATACATGTATAGGACGAACGCCTACGGTGTGTTGGGGGAGTTGGAGCAATGGTAAGGGGGGGGGGGGGGAGAAAAAAAAAAGAGCAACGACACAGCAGCACTATACATACACAGCAGTAGAATGGGTACATTACTAACAATGATATCTACATATAGAAAGCAAAGCTTGAAGATAGTTATGGCTGCGAAGATAAATGTTCAAAAAGACTTTTCTTGAAACATGATACCGTTGGAGTGGTCTTCGTGTGGGATGGAAGCGAATTCCACAAAGTCGCCCCCGAGAATGCTAGACTGGTTTTAAATAAGTCTATTCTGGTTTTGGGTACTACATATAGGCTTTTTGTATCGCCATAGCGGGACTGTGACCGGACTAGCAGCTGGGTTAGATATTCCGGAGTGTTGTCATTCCGAATCTTAAAAAGGAGAACACCTTTGTTGAATGCAAACTGCTTTTTGAGAGAAAGAAGTTCCGCTTTGTAAATCTTATCATCCGTTGTCAAAGTATGATCAGGTAAAATTAATTTCGCTGCTCTTCTGTGTAAGGAATTCAGTCTTTTAAAATGTACATCTCTGCAGCCATCCCACACCATCGAAGCATAATTAATGTGGGACTAAATATGTGCATAATAAAATAATTTTCTGGTTTCAATGATTGTACATTGTACATTGCTTAACGTCCCGACAGCAACAAGGCTTTCTCAGGACGTGCCTGCACTGCTTGTGAAAAAAAAATATAAACAGAACATTGAATGTATGTCGCCAGCCGGTCAAATACATTAAATAAACCTAACACATGGGGCCTAAATAAAGCTAAGACCATTTAGCAACACACATCCAATATCAAGAGCTACAGGCAGTGCAGACAGTAGGGAGAGTTTTAAAAAGGCAAATACAGGTGAATGGACCAAGGGTAGACAGAAACACATGCCCCAGAATAGAGAGAAAAACTCACCCTGTGGGGCTGACCAGGGTGACCCTGGGAACTAAAAAGTACCTAACCCCACCCAAGTCCCCCAGGGCAGACCCGGGTGGGGGTCTGGTTTCAAAGTCAGTGAAGTGCTTCAGTTTGGACAGCATGAAAATGTTTCTTGAAACAGTTTTACACACTTTGTGTGTGTGTGCCTGCCATTTGAGCTGATCATCTATGATAATTCCAAGGAGGCGGTGTTCAGACACTTGCTCAATAGAATTGCCTTCGAAGGACAAATCAAGTGAAAGGGGGCTTAATTGGTGTTTTTGGCGTGTCGCAATTACCATTGACTTGGTTTTTGCTGGATGGATACTCATTGAGTTACGTTCACACCAGGCGGACACCTCATCAAGGCTCTGTTGTAAGTCATCTGCAACCACATTAAGGTTTTTATTTGCCGTGTGGACTGACGTATCGTCAGCAAACAAGTCACATTCGACAGATTCTGACTTTAGGTGAAGAGGCAGATCGTTGATGTATAAACAAAATAGAAGAGGGCCTAACACTGACCCTTGAGGTACTCCAAACTTAACCTCCTTCACTTCAGAGTGTGATCCATTAACTACAACCTTTTGCTTTCTTCCCTTTAGATATGAACTAAAGAAGGAAACTGCTGAGACGTTTTTTTTAAAATAATGACTAAGTTTGCTTATCAGAGTGTCGTGGTTAACCAGGTCAAGCGCCTTCTTAAAGTCAAGGTAAATAACACCCGTCAGTTGCGAATTGTTTACGTTAGATAACCACTTATCTGCAAGTCTGCTTAGCGCTGTATGACAGGAATACTTCGGACGAAACCCAGACTGGAAGGGATGAAGCATATTATTTGTCTCTAAATACTGAGACAAATGTTTGTGTACATGTCGCTCCAGAGGTTTGCTTAACACGGACAGTAACGAAATCGGTCTATAATTATTCAGATTTCCCCTGTCCTTGGATTTCGGTAGTGGAATTACTTTTGCAAGTTTAAGCTGTGTAGGAAATACACACTGATGGAGACATAGGTTGTAAATGTATGTCAGCGATTCAACAATGTAAGGTAGGGATAGTTTCAGAACTTTAGGATTTATGTCATCAGGGCCTGATGACTTCTTGTTCGCGAGACTACTTATGAATTTACCTACTTCATGTATTGCAATCGATGGAATGCTAAAGGGAGTCACAGTCTTCTGATTGCAGTAGTTAATTAAAATATCGAAACACTTATCATTGACACTTCCTTGTGTTGAGAAAACTTCAGGAACAGACAGGAAGTGATTATTAAACATGTCAGCGGATAGATCACTAGGGATTACCGTGGATGCACTAGAGCCTCGGGTAAGGGAATTCAGGACGCGCCAAATAGCAGACCCGTCTTTGTTGTTTTTAATAGTATTTTTTACAAAGGCTTTTTTCGCTTCGCGTAACATATACTTGACGCGATTACGCTGCTTTTTAAACTCGTCAAACTTCTTTTCTCTCCTGAGGGTGTTCCTAAACTCCATGGCCTGCATCAGTTCTTTTGTAATCCATGGGGGTAGTACCGCGCTTTTGACACGCCTCTCCCTGAGGGGTGCGTGTTTGTTGAGTACCCCAAGGAAAATGCTGTACCATGCAGATAGAGCAACCTCTGGGTCGTTTGACTCTGTTACTGAGTCAAAGCACGCATTACTGAGAGAGAGAGAGAGAGAGAGAGAGAGAGAGAGAGAGAGAGAGAGAGAGAGAGAGAGAGAGAGAGAGAGAGAGAGAGAGAGAGAGAGAGAGAGAGAGAGAGAGAGAGTATAGGAATGGTTGGAACCTCTTATGGAATTCTCTGACAAATGGCCCAGGGGACCTAACTCTTCACCGTGTTTGTGGTGGCTCACGGGGTATGCGCATCGCCCTGCCATCTCGGCGAAGACAGTAGATATTTTATTTATTTCGCTAAAACAACGCCCAGAGAAAGCCATCAAAACGTGTATTGCGCTACGCTAGGCCTCAGAACGCCTTCAAAGTTTAAGATACCAGTTTGTTGTCTGCTCATCTGTCTGCGGGTTGCGGCCCCTGCTGGCGACAGGTGGGGGGGGGGGGGCAGGGGAGGGAATTCCTGTCTGGAAACATTCGCAGTTAACAACAGGCAGATCGCTCCAGCCTCCTGACTCTACACTGTAGACACGAACACCACCCAACGGCAAGAGGGATAGATCCTCATAAGCCCCCGCAATTGCGGGGTCTCATGAGGATCTATATCTCTTGCGGCTGGGTATGGTTAGTGATCAAAGCCTTCAGCGGCTAAACCAACCTTACACCTGTAATTCGCAAAGGGACGAGATGACCGGGAGTTCAGTTGATACTTGTCGATACAGGGAGTGCAATAACAGCCATTGTTGAACGAATTCTTCAAAGACTACAACTGCTGCCACCTGCCGCCAGAGTCTGACGCATCCCAAGTAGTTCACACAATAACAGACGCTGTTTGGACAGTCTTCAACGCACGCACGCACGCACGCACGCACGCACGCACGCACGCACGCACGCACGCACGCACGCACGCACGCACGCACGCACGCACGCACGCACGCACGCACGCACGCACGCACGCACGCACACACACACACACACACACACACACACACACACACACACACACACACACACACACACACACCACACACAGGTTGAGAGAGGCACTCCGAGTCAGAACGCCCAATCAGATAACAGTACATTCCGCGAAATAACAAGTGACTTTCCGTCTGTTGAAAATACTACACACTTTTTTTCTGACTCAGATTTGAAAATTTCCTCTGATTTAAAGGCAAACAAGCAAAGATTTCTAATAAGTCAACTCCAGATATCACAAGGGAGGCATTCAAGCGAGCCCTAAAGACACATATTTTTTTCTGTCTGCTACAAATGACTCTGTCACACACCTGTCATGTTAAAGTCATCTCTATGTTAGAAGTAGTGTGTGTGTGTGTGTGTGTGTGTATGTGTGTGTGTGTGTGTGTGTGTGTGTGTGTGTGTGTGTGTGTGTGTGTGCGCGCGCGTGCGTAAATGCGAGTATGAGTCTATAAGCGTTGCACTTTTGAATGGTGACTTTATAGCTTGTTTACAGAGTTCGTTGTATTTTGTTTTAGTACTTTTCGTAAATTGCGTTTTAGTAATTAGTTATTTTTGTACAATTAGTTTTTGTTAAGCGCCTTGATCTCTAATCTGAGGTTAGGCGCTATACAAGTACTCATACTGGGCGGTCCGTGGCGCAGTGGTTAAGGCGCCTGCCACCAATGCTAAAGGTGCGAGGTTCGATTACGGGTTCCGGCGTCGGATTTTTCTCCTCTAGTAAGTGTAACCGTTAATTCGGGCGGACCGTTGGGGGTTCTTTCTCCGGGTACTCCGGCTCTTCCTCCCCCACGACTTTGGTATCAGATTCAGCCCACTTAATCAAATTTCAAATACAAACGATTTTGAATTTCCAAAAACTACAGTAGCTCGCTTGAGCTTGCCCTTAGCACCACGTGAATGTTCTGTGTTTATGTACAGTGTGTGAGTGAATGCGCGTGATTCACGTGAGTGTGCTTGTTGGGTTCAGTTCGCGGCGGCGCTTTGAGCCGATTTTCAATTGGGATAAAGCGCCTATTTAATGCGCTTATTATTATTATTATTATTATTAAATCACCAGAGGACCCAGCTTCTCTTCTTGTTGTATCCCAGGCTTGTGATAAGCGGAGAGATTTACATAGAAAGAGAGCTGCCGGCACCTGACCCACTGTGTTGCTATACCCGACTTGTCATAAGCGGAGAGATTTACATAGAAAGAGAGCTGCCGGCACCTGACCCACTGTGTTGCTATACCCGACTTGTCATAAGCGGAGAGATTTACATAGAAAGAGAGCTGCCGGCACCTGACCCACTGTGTTGCTATACCCGACTTGTCATAAGCGGAGAGATTTACATAGAAAGAGAGCTGCCGGCACCTGACCCACTGTGTTGCTATACCCGACTTGTGATATATCTGACCTCGTTATAAGCGGAGTGGACTGTACCTGCAATTTATAAACATAACAATTGTATGTCCTACGCAATGATTAACTCATTTAACCCGACGGCCGTATTTCCCAAATTTTGGAGGTGTCATCTAATGACTATGCACCAGTTGCAGGAGATGGATCGACCATGATAATTCAAGGCAGTGCCAGATTAGCTTGGCGCCGACAGGCGCCAAGCTAATCTGGCACTACCCTTGAATTATCATGGTCGACCCGTCTCCTGGTGTAGGGCGTCAGGGCTGAATGGGTTACGGTTACTTTAGATTTAGATTATTTAAATTAGATTTAGTATCATCAGATCGAATTTTACAGACTGAATAATAAATTTGTGGAACATTTATTTTTTTATAAATAATACTTTCTGTGCTGTAATTCAGAGAAAATTCGCAAGAAATGTTTAAAATGTAACCCAAAACAATGTGCAATACTTTTTTTTTCCCACACACTAAATGCCATGATAACAAAGTGCACGGAGAGACTAACTTTCTTGTTGCTGTATCTACATTTTTTACTAAGCTAAAATGTTTACACAGAAAAAATGCCATTGGTGAAAACGCCGTGTTGAAATATAAAATCATGTCCGACCTGTTCAGAAGCAAAGTCCACGTATTTCTGTCATTCCACAACAGGCATGGATTCTCATGAGCTCCTGCGAAGCAGGGGCTCATGAGAATCTATGTCTGTTGAAAGGAATTGGTGCCAATGACATCCTCAGTACAGCGGGGCACTGCGACTAACTTCTCTACACAAGACCGAGGCCGGGACTGAAATAACAGAAGCAGTGATCCACAGCGCCATGGCGGCCCCACTGCCTGCCGGTGGGATTTATCTAACCTCGGGGCGCCCCGAGTCTTTCAGAGAGAGTGGGGCAAAATAAACACGGGAGGGTGGAGCCAGGCCGGGTGGGGGTGGGGGCGCTGGGGACATGTCTTTTTGGCACCTGGGGCAACAAACACCCCGGGTGGCCCGCCGTCTGGAATCGGGAAATATGGCGGGAAGATTGACATCTCGGTCAGCAAAGAGTGGTCCGGCCAGTGAACTTTTGCCTGCAGGGTTTTTTGATCTGAAAAACTGAACACCAACCAAATGCAAGAGCCATAGATCCTCATGAGCCCCCGCATTTGCGGGGGCTCATGAGGACCTATGCCTCTTGGTGAAATCAGTTTGTATCAGAGTTTGTTGACTGCAGAAACACAACCCATGTCAACTAGCATGGAAGCTACCTAGTGGCCTACACAGGGCCATCTGCACAGGAAACGACCCTCATGTCAACAAAGCATTTGCCAAAGCCCACGAGGATCTGCGCATCGGCGAGTCCCGAACGACTGGGCTGCCACAACAAAGTGGACACAACTCCGCTCACAACAACACAACGGGCGACAGACAACTCGGCCAGTGACGGAAGCGACATCCCTTTCAAACACAGCAGAGTTATTTTCTCCGTCAACACGATGTTGAAAGTCGTTACCCAAGTCTCTAACTACCCTCGTCTTCAGTCAGACAGTTCAGGGCAAATGAAACGTCCGTGTTAAAGCGACCCACTCCAGTCAGACAGTTCAGGGCAATTGAAACGTACGTGTTAAAGCGACCCACTCCAGTCAGTAAAGGGTTAAAAATAGGCTATATCGCCTTTATCAATGTATTCTTTGAATATCTTACAGCAGTGCTGGACAAAAAGGCTCGTTTGAATTCTGACGTCTGCTCGCCGTCAAATGGCTTGAATTCTGACGTCTGCTCGCCGTCAAATGGCTTGAATTCTGACGTCTGCTCGCCGTCAAATGGCTTGAATTCTGACGTCTGCTCGCCGTCAAATGGCTTGAATTCTGACGTCTGCTCGCCGTCAAATGGCTTGAATTCTGACGTCTGCTCGCCGTCAAATGACTTGAATTCTGACGTCTGCTCGCCGTCAAATGGCTTGAATTCTGATTTGAATTCTGACGTCTGCTCGCCGTCAAATGGCTTGAATTCTGACGTCTGCTCGCCGTCAAATGGCTTGAATTCTGACGTCTTATCGCCGTCAAATGGCTTGAATTCTGACGTCTGATCGCCGTCAAATGGCTTGAATTCTGACGTCTGATCGCCGTCAAATGGCTTGAATTCTGACGTCTGATCGCCGTCAAATGGAGCACTTTTCTGCTCTTCTTCTCCGTTGCACACAGGAGAGTTCTGTCCGTTACTCAGAGAACTGAAAACCCTCTGGTACGTGTGCCTACTCTCATGGATTGTGGAAAGAAGGGCAGACAAGACTTAGTTCAGGCATAAAGAAGGGCAGACAAGTCTTAGTTCAGACATAAAGAAGGGCAGACAAGTCATAGTTCAGACATAAAGAAGGGCAGACAAGACTTAGTTGAGGCAAGGCCACATTGAGAATCAGACGTATCGGCGAATTTTGGCAGTCAACGTCCGCCATGGAGCAGATCGCTGTCGTCAAACTAAATATGTGTTGGTGTGTGAGTTTGGGCCTGACGGCGCGAGGCAGCTCTGTCCGACATCATAGACGAGCGCAGGGAAACAGCAAATGGTTCAGAACACAACCAACGGCCGCGTTATGAGCTGAAAACTTGTCACACCCCAATGAATCCCTTCAATCCCGAGAAAACGTGAACGCGATTTTACTGCAAGAGACATAGATCCTCATGTGCCCCCGCGATAGCGGGGGCTCATGAGGATCTATGCCTCTTGCAGAGACCGCCTTGTGTCCATGTGCTCGGACAGTTGTGGTTTTGGTCGTTTAGTCACCACGGATTTCAGAAACAAAATGGGCGTCCCTTGGCAGGGAAGGTGTTAAACGCCAAATTAAAAGCCAGAAGTAACAAAACCAAACAATTTAGACCAAACCAGTCTAGATTTAAATGGTTAACGGACAAATGACTGGGAGGAGCACTAACCCCTGCCCCCCCCCCCCCACCCCCCAAAAAAAGAAAAAAATGACCTGAACTAGACCAGCAGAAGGCCAGGAAACTTGAATCTGGGCCAATCATTTTACGCTTCATTAAACTTTGGAAACCCAGCTTGCTCTAACCATCGGTGACTGAACGCGTTATGGCGCCCCTCCTATACATCACGCAGACCAGAAATACGCGCCAGTCAAAGGCAAGATATCATCTGAAGCAAGCGGAGGCTCATGAGGATCTATGCCTCTTGCGCGCGGGTGGAATTTCCACGAAGGCGAATTAAAACCATTGCAGAATCCATTGCCACGTCACCCAACCACAACAGCCTGCGTGCAGCCGAGCGATTACAACAATATTGCAGCGCCAGACAGGCTTTTAGCTCATTTGTGGCAAGTCTGTCATCACAGGGGGGATAAGCCCGGCGTCAAACACGCGCCAAAAAACAACGTGCCGCGCGCTTCATCATAACTGTCAAAACCTGAGAGGCAGCAAACTGCAACCTCGCGATTGATTGGCTGCATGTTGCTGGATGAACCTCGGTTTCAGTCTAGTGCAGATGGGTTGGTGCTTTGTTTGTTACAAGGAATATGAGTGGATGTTTTTATTATTCAACGTAAGGGAGCGAAATTTGAGTTGATATGCTTTATTATTTCACAGAGGAGAACGGAATGTGAGCGGATGTTTGTATTATTCTGCGTAAGAGACTATAATGTTGTGGCATAAATAAAACAGCAAATTCGTCTGCTATAGTGCAAAGTTGGCAAGCGTTCCCAAACCCTTTTGTATAGTGCTTCAGCGCAAATTCCACTCTCGTGCGCAGATTGGTGGGTTCGTGCGTGGGGAGGATGGGGGAGGGGAGGTATGGGGGGGGGGGGGGGGGGTGAGGAGAAGATGACATGTAGGGTGGCACTCGACCTATAATCTTTATGCCCGGACGAAAAACCTGCAAAACCACTACACCCGACAGAAACCCGAATGCGTTAAAAGGCCACCGGGCCGACGTTGACCCGATGTCCTTTTGCGCACTGGAACTCCGTCTGACTACGCGATCACGCCAGGAATGTATGCAATCTTCGGACAGGTAATTAGGAGGAGAAATTAATAGAGTGGAAATTGCGCAACCATAACTGTCTTATCCGAAACAACTTAAACAGGCGAAATGGGATCGCGGGGGGGGGGGGGGGGGGGGATATTGAGGGAGGAGGGGGCGGGCGGGGGGGGGGGGGGGGGTCAGAATTGCTCTCACACGTAGATTTCCTATCTGCCTCACGTAAGGAACATCACAACAAACCGTGACGCCGACCTACAGCATGAACTTCGTGTTCCAATCAGCAGTGTATAGGTCAACCCAGAATCCTCTGCAAGTGGCATAGATCCTCATGAACCCCTGCAGTATGCAGGCGCTCATGAGGATCTATGCCTCTTGCTGGCATACCTCGGCCCAACCTACACGAATATTCCCTCGGATAAAGAAGATTCTCGCTGTTTCCATCTCGGACTGACTGAGAAGCAGCGAAGGAAATTCCTTATCAGCAATTACCCGCCATTTTGTCAGAGCGGCGCTGCAACAGGCAGGGGAGATAAGGCGTGCGGTGCAGCGGATAACCTCCCCTGTCAATCAGCCCGCGTCACTAATTTTCCCATCACAGCACTAATCAGTCTCCGTACGATACGGGGCAGCTT
This sequence comes from Semisulcospira habei, assembly GCA_036245525.1. Lineage (NCBI taxonomy): Eukaryota > Metazoa > Mollusca > Gastropoda > Semisulcospiridae > Semisulcospira > Semisulcospira habei. The sequence continues at coordinate 54,882,487 of BTPG01000005.1, forward strand.
GCTCCACGCTTTCCCCCCCCCCCCCCCCCCCCCCCCCCCACCCTCCCCGTCTGTCTTACTTCCCGCGCTGAACGACACACTTTCATCGTACTGGTTTGCGACTCAGGGATCAGTTGCACTGTGAGCTTCGCCCTGCGCCAGCCACTAAGCAAGGTGCTCCGCTGTAAGACTAAGCTCACTTGTGCAACTGGCCCCTGGACCTCACGGCTTCGAGGAATTAAGGCGGCTGCCCATAAACACAAATCCGATACGAAACCGATCGGAGTCCGAAAACAGAAAAAAATAGTGCAAGTCCTTTCCATGTTAATAATAATAATTACGGTATTTATAATGCTTGTGTGTTTCCATAATTATATCCGATGCGATAAACGAATTCGCATCCGGCTTCGAACGGAAATGACGTAATGTTTTAAGGAAAATTGCATCATCTCATCGGGTTCGGATCGTATTCGTGCTTGTGGAAACGTAACTTTAGAATCCAAAGACACAAACCAGCCCTCAAAAAAAAAAAAAAAAAAAAAAAAAAAGCAACAGTACAAAAGTGCGCGAAGCATAGCGAAGATGCCAAACAACGGCAGCTCGTGCAGATCTCCGCATCTTGGCGACCCACGTAAGCCTTATTCCTAAGAATGACGGGGTCAGAGGTTAGCTGGTCTGTGATTTAAACACTACTGCTCCAGGCCGTAAGGTGAAATGTCACGAGCAAGCGGCACTAGCTCATTCAACCCGATGCACGTATTTCCCAAATTTTGGAGGCGTCATCTAACGACTATGCACCTGTTTCAAGGGTAGTGCCAGATTAGCTTGGCGCCGACAGGCGCCAAGCTAATCTGGCACTTCCCTTGAATCATCATGGTCGATCCATCTCTTGCTGTAGTGCGTCAGTGCTGAGTGGGCTAGTAACTGTGCACCGAGATCCCCAACTTTGACGGTGAGACCAGGACTGGGTTGCACGCGAGAGCGTAAGTCCTGCGCATGGCACTAAAAAGCAAGGTGCTCTGCTACAGCTATGTAACGCTCGTCCGCTACAGCGGCGCGCCTTGTTTAGTGGCTGGCGCAGGACTTCAAACTCTCTCATGCAGCTGGTCCCAGCACCACAGCCAAGGTTTATTTGCGCTGACAGCGATGTGCGGACCAATAGTCGCCATCGAATTCACAAGGCGGACGAAATTTACTGGAATTGCCGAGACAAATGAAATTCGGCCACGTCGCAGTGTGTACATTTCGACATTTAATTCATGGCGGAGCTGACGACCATTCAGTGCAAACTGCCCGACAATTACATCACGATAACGTCTCAACACCGAAACCAAATCAGACACTCTTAAAACTTGTAATCCAACCATTTTTTTTAACCCATTCAGCCCTGACGCACTATAAGCAGGAGATGGGTCGACCATGATCATTCAAGGGCAGTGTCAGATTAGCTTGGCGCCTGTCGGCGCCAAGCCAATCTGGCAGTGCCCTTGAATTATCATGTCGGTGCCAAGCTAATCTGGCACTGCCCTTGAATTATCATGGTCGATCAATCTTCTGCAACTGGTGATTAGTCATTAGATGACGCCTCCAAAATTTGGGAAATACGGCCGTCGGGCTGAATAAGTTAAAGGTCAACATCAAATCTTAATGAGATCTGCTACACGGCTGGCCTTGTTTGCTAAAAATTGGCCAGTACAACGGATTGTCAATGCCGGTTGTCTCGCCTCAACTAAGACTTGTCTACCCAACTGTTCACAATGCACACGAGTACCAGATGTTTTCCCACGATTGCCTTTTCAGCGTAATGGAAAGAACTTTCCCGTGTGCAAAAAAAAAAAAAAAAAAAAGAAGAACAGAAAAGTCTTTCATTTTAAGATACTCAAACTTCGTCAATGAAGTGAGCCCATTTGACCAGCATTGTTGCCAGACGCACTGACACCAATTATGGAGGAGACAGCGATCTCTGAACATTTTGCCGTCTAGACTAGGTCGCTATAATGACAGCGACAGAACAAAGGAAGTTATTTAGTGAGCAAAAGGGCCTACACTGACCGCTGTTGTAATCGGGCCTACGCCGGTAGCTGTTGGTAATCGGGATTACGCCGGCCGCTGTTGGACCGCGAAGCGGCCGGCGTAGGCCGGATTACCAATAACGACCGGCGTAGGCCCTATAATTACCACCAGCAGCCGGCGTAGGCCCGATTACCAAAAGCGGCCGGCGTAGGCTCGACTACCTTTTTTTCCTCACCGAGTAGTTCCTTTTCAAGTAAAGGTGGCTGACATTTCCCGAGACAAAACACTAGTGTCACAGAGAGCCGAATGGTCTGGTCGGTCCAGGGAACACAGATGGCATTACGTCCAGCAGGGGGCGCTGGTAGGTCATCATGCGCCCCTGTAATGTGTGCTGGGTCATGAACATCTGTGCCATTCTGCAGGAGGGAGGGGCTTCGCCGAAATATGTCGCGATGAAATAAAGGGAGACAAGCTGACGATGTTTACAAACAAAATTTCATTAAAACTTTGGGTGCTCTTTCTCTGTCGGTGTATTTCTTGTCCGCAGAGCGCATTAAAAGGCGCACAGCGTAATGACGCCAAAAATCGTCATCATCATCATCTCTCTCTTCTCTGACAGCAAATTGATTCAGGGAAGATAACCCATCAGGACGGGGTGAGCTCTTTACGAAGAGGAAACACGATTCTGTCAGACCGCATTAGCCCCGCGCATTTCTGCTAAGCCACCGGGCAGCCCCCGAACATACTGCTGAGGGAGGCAACTCCCCGAAGCGGGATTACCTTCCTTGAAAATGGATTAGGTGCAAATAAAAGCGAAACTGTATCCACAGACTGGGAAATGTTTTTCAAAGGTTACAAGAAACAAAATATATGCACATATAGTATTTGTGCTCCCTGGTTGTGATAACTTTGTTTTTGTGCAACTTCTTCTGTCAAAATTAATTAATGGCGCGGCTTTGACATCATTCAAAGGTTAAGGTGGTCTCGTGGGGAGCTTGTGTTGCCGGCTTGTGTTGCCGGCTTGTGTATGTTTTTACAGGCCAGCCTTGCGGGATTGTGGGATATTTTAGGCTTTGTTTTGTTGTTAGCGTTCTGCGATATGTCACGCCGTCTACTGGTTAATCTGAATCAGCAGAAAGGATGCCCCTTCCCGCAAAAATATTGCTGCGATATGTCACACCGTTTACTGGTTAAGCTGAGTAAGCAGAAAGGATGCCCCTTCCCGCAAAAATATTGCTGCGATATGTCACACCGTCTACTGGTTAAGCTGAGTAAGCAGAAAGGATGCCCCTTCCCGCAAAAATATTGCTGCGATATTTGCTGAAACGGCCAGTGACCTGCCGCACACGAAGAAACAAAAACATGATGGCCACGAAAGACTCATTTGAAAAGCTGGACTGATACGGAATTGACCCTGAGACCAATGTTTCACGCATTTCGCTAAACACAATCACCCCACCACTCACCTATTCAGACACTATATCACGACACTGATTGACCATGATAGTTCTAGGGTGGTGCCTGAATAGCTTGGCGCCGGTAGGCGCCAAGCTATTCGGGCACCACCCTCCCTAGAACTATCATGTTATATCTATCGCCTTAACTGTAATAGTCTTCAGGACAACCAAGGACACCACATAATTATTCGATCGCCTCCGGAGGCAGAGGTGTGGAGAAAGGCAGGGGGCGCTGGTCGGACTTGAAAGGACGTGAGAGATTCGAGATACCGAGTAAACCAGACCAGTGTTGCTACGATATCGAAAGGAACTATTGGAGGACTTCTGAAGGATGGGGTGGACCGCGTGTGAGCCTCTCCGAGCGCGCAGACCCTATCTTGACCGAACTGGATTGAACTAACTCAGGAAAGCTCCTGCTTCGGGAATTTTTGCCGTCACTCATTCAACCCTGCAAATGAATCGACCATGATAGTTCAAGGGTGACGCCAGAATAGCTTGGCGTATTCTGGCACCACGACTGAACTATCATCATGGCCTCAGTATCTGTCTCCTTCGTTGTATTGCAGTCTTCAGAGGACAGCTCCAAACCTTGTAGAAGTCGGCCTTCGGGTACAAAGGATTAAACGGGTTAGGGTACCTTAGGGTACACAAGTACTTAAGGTGCCTTAGGGTACACAGGATTAAACGGGTTATGGTACCTTAGAGTACAAAAGTACTTAAGGTGCCTTAGGGTACAAAGGATTAAACGGGTTAGGGAGCCTTAGAGTACACAAGTACTTAAGGTGCCTTAGGGTACAAAGGATTAAACAGGCTAGGGTGCCTTAGAGTACAAAAGTACTTAAGGTGCCTTAGGGTACACAGGATTAAACGGGTTAGGGTAGATTAGAGTACAAAAGTACTTAAGGTGCCTTAGGGTACAAAGGATTAAACGGGTTAGGGAGCCTTAGAGTACACAAGTACTTAAGGTGCCTTAGGGTACAAAGGATTAAACAGGCTAGGGTACCTTAGAGTACAAAAGTACTTAAGGTGCCTTAGGGTACAAAGGGGTAAAGGGTTAAACTCTCAAAGCGCTAAGACAGGGAAACGACTTTACGGACGAAACTTGGCCGGACTGAAAAAGAAAATGTAAAAAAGGAGAACAAGTGTGTGCGGTTGCGTGCGGCAGTCTGGTCTGATTACCAAATTCTCAACTAACAGAAAGGCCAAATGCAAATGCCCCAGACTAATTCACGCACACTCTTGCTGAAGGTGAAGGTCACCACAAGAAGTGCTGCAGAAGCACGAGGAGAAAGTCGGTAATAATCCCGGACAGGACTATGGATCAGAAAGTTCCCCCGTCTGCACGCCCGCACAGATCCAAATCATCCCGTGCAGATGCAAGGGGTCACGAGAACACAGCTCCTTGGTCGTATGGAGTGATACGATATGTAAGCTTACTCGTCTGTCTCGCAGACACAGGAGGCCACCCAGGTTAAGACAGTCCTGCGGCCCATCCCCAATGACTGCCCACGTTTTCTAAGGGACCAAACTCTTGAAGCAAGAGGCATAGATTCTCATGAGCCGCTGTGTACGCAGGGGCTCATGAGAATCTATGCCTCCTGCACACGAAACGGCGCTGCCTCCAGAAGCCAATGAACATCTGTGTCCTGATCACGTGAGCTGGGTTAGTGTGCAGGACTTTGTATGGATCGGGACAGAAGGTGACGAGCCAAGGGAGACTATCGTGTTAGTATTGACTGGCTGGTGATGCAAGCGGCCCAGGGGTGTCCCACAGCACTCTCCGGTTACTGGTGATTGAATTGTGCTTTTCCGGTACATCCCTCACGTCATACCACCACCCCGCACCTCCTCACGTCATCCTCCCCCCACCCACCCGCACCCACCGCGCATCCAACCACCTGCTCTCTGCTGCAAATACCTAGCGGTTGTACCCCGCCCTGTTACGAGGTGGAGTTGTAGTCGTAGTATGATAAACACACCAGACGCACGCACGTAAGGTTCTTTTAAATAAACTTCATTCAGCTGCAATCCGTCACACGTAGCTTAAGGATGTAGACAATACTGGAGTAACAGTTCCAACAATATTTTAATTCAGCGATCCGAACTCCACACAATGCACTTCCAAATGCATCAACACTGATACAAAGTCTCTTCTGCAATGTCCACACTGGCAACACAAAATTTTTCATACGCAGCGTCTCACACAATGTACACCCTATACGGGCCACGTACCTACGATAAACTGCGTGTCTCTACTACTAACAATGCAAGACAATGTACCAACGTGCTTTCCTAGCGCCCTCTTTATTTATACTACCAATTTCCAGAATCATCTACGAAAATCATACAACGCAACCAATCAGAACGAAACACGCAACTGAAACTCATAAATAAGAATTTTCTGGAATCACTAAAATAGGCTACAAAAACTCGGCTGCTCATTTCAGCTCTAAATCCTAATGTGTAATGAAGTCACATAAAAGTATGGTAGCCCTATCACGACCTTGTATATCCGCTCTAGAAGATTCTCGACCTTTCACAAAACAAAAAAAAAAGGCTGCTCGATTCAAGCGCACAGAAAAACAAAATGTTGCGAAGTGTCACTAATTTACCGACGTCACACATACGAGGTCACTAGACAGTGCGACCTTTCTAGAACGTTCTGGACTAAACTTAGCGTATCATAACGAAGTGAATTCCGCTCTGCGCGACCGAAAGAAAATGTTACTTAAAAAGATACGTGAATCATAACCATGATAGCTCAAATAAATATCGGATCGTTTCCTACGATTAACACATGTATGCTCTCACAGGACAACACTACCCCAATCGTAACACCCTCAAAACTTTGTAACTGGCTCAAGAACAACCGGTTCGACTTCCACAGTCAGTTGCATGAGTGAGCTTAGTCCTGTTCCAGCCACTAAGCAAGGTGCTCCGCTATAGCGCCACAACACTCACCCCGCTACAGCGGAGTACCTTGCTTAGTGGCTGGTGCAGGACTAAGCTCACTCACGCAGATGACTCCAGGTCGTCACTTCTCAAGCAGTGAGTATATGATATTAAGAAGGGCAAAAGTGTGGGACCTCCGTTCATACAGAGACCAATAAATGGTCTGGCTCCAAAGCAACGCAAACAACGCTGTCGCAGTGGGAACCACTTTCAAAGTCTCACCAAAAGAAGTGTTAACACAGGGTGAAAGCATCTACCCTTCCATGTTCTCCCGTTTTGCATTGAACTGTGTCTTCTTCGTTCAGCGAAAACGCCTGCCCGCTCTGGTGACGTCAGGTGGGCCGGAAGAATCTGAGCGTTCTTGAACACGACAGAAATCGACTTCAAGAACTTCGGCGGCAGTGTAGCATGGACGCTCGTCGAAGTTCTTGTTGATGCTGTAGTTGCAGCCGTTAGTGATGGTGACGACGGTGTCCGGACTGTTTATGGTCCCTGGCCGACCTTCATCCACAGGACCAAGTCTCGACCGTCTTGAATTAACCCCACCCAACTCCAAGAGTGATAGATCCTCAAGAGCGGGGGCTCACGAGGATCTATCCCTCTTGCTGGACCCATTTAACCCTGTTGTCTTCACAAAGAGCACCGGAAGATCCACGCATCTATGCTCCAGCCCCGCCATTACTGACGTCCCAGATTTTATATTATAGCGGGGTGCAAGGTAACGACCCTCTCTCTCTCTCCGCGCGCGGCTACACCTAATCTGCCAAACGCACTTCGTCACCAACACACACGTTTCTCTTCTGCCTTCCTGGTAAACGTTGACCTTTCAATATCTGTGTACCTCGCAGTTAGGGAGGAGAGCGGGGATTGCGCTTACGAGTCTCTCTGGGCGACTCCTCCAACCAGCTTTCTGCAGGATGTCCCAAGCCCCTTAACTAAGCCTTTATGGTCCCATCACGTGACAGGGCGCCATTTTGCGCGCGCGACCTGAGCCCGGGGAGTTTTAGCACCGCCAGCAAAACGTCCGCAGCGCCATCTATCAGGGGAGGGAAGCCAGTCGTCCGTGCCAGGGACACATAAACCCCGGGCCAAAAAAGTCGCAGACTGAGCACCTACGGCTGCTCTACAGGGGGCACAGGTGTAAATGTAGCAGTCTGCATCTGCAAGAGGCAAAGATCCTCATGAGCCCCCGGAAATATATGGATTCCACTGCGGGAAGGTGTCACCATGAGTTCGGAAGCCTGGGGAGGGTGATGACGGGGGAGGGGGGGGGAGGGTGTGCGAGTGTGTGTGTGTATGTGTGTGTCCCTTCGACCCCCCCCCCCCCCCGCCCCCCGCCTCCTCTCAGGTCAAAACGACAAATCAGCCCCTGATCAATGCCAACACCGGTGTGGCGGTTTCACAACGCAATCAAACTGCAGGAATTGTCTCCCCTGCAATCCTCTTATCGCCCCTTCTCCCGTCGTTATCCCCCTTTGTCACCGCCTGTCTCCGGCGCAGTGTCCCACCAAGCTAGACGGAGTGTTGAGATTCCAATACAGTTGGAAAAACATTGTCGAGCGAAACACGCACGTACAGCGAAAGTGAATCAAACCTGACCTATTCCTGAGCTATCGCAGTCGATCGATCTCACCGTCGATCCGTCTCTCGTCACGTTATAAGTAATCCTAATATATGAGCTCTTGTGGCTGCAGGCCCTGTACGGACAAGTGACGACAGCTGGAACTAAGTCTGGACAACCAAATTTCACTTTGTATGATGAAACCCCCATCTTTACGACTCTCTGCGGGTCTGCTCACTCTGCAGTGAACCCTTAACAACTTCTTCGCTTGAGGAGCACACAGTGACATATAGTCAGCAAGAGGTGTAGGTCTTCATGGGCCCCCGCGAATCCGGGGACCCATGAGGATCTATACCTCTTGCAGACGGTGGCTGTTGCCTTGAATCGTTGCGTCCATCCAGACCGCCATGCACTGATTAAACGCTTTTTGCTGATTACTGCTGGCCGGAGGAGGGGCGAGCCCTGGGGACAAGTGTTAAGGGAGGGAAGGGCCACATGGGACCAGGGTTATGGGAAATAAGCACTTCATTTAGCTGTACATGCAGCTTGTAAGTCATGCAGCCATGCACGCCGGAAGCTGTTCCGCAGAGACAATTTAAAGCATGTCCATTTTTCTTCTGATTCTGGAAAGGTGAAAGTATTCTTCATCTATCAGTCCGTCAGTCCGTAAGTGCACACGACAGACACCCAAAACACCAGGCCTTTTGACGAAAAGGTATCAACAGATTAACCATTTTTATCCTGATACAGTATCGCAATAAATACATTTGACTATGATAGTTCAAGGGTGGTGCCCGAGGCGCCAAGCTATTCTGGCACTACCCTTGAACTAAAATGGTTGCTCTATGTCATAATCTGTAATGCGGCCTTCATAAGACAATAAGCAATTTAAAAGAAAACCAGTCTCAGGGTGTCATGGGTTAGTAAGTGTTCGCACATACACCAGTGCAAAGTGCTAAATTTACCAAAGGCAGAACGCAGACAAAGCTACCTATTTACGAAGCAACGCTATGAACGCACGAGAAGAACGTCAATCAAAAACCGCCATTGTCAAACATCACAACACAGTTGACAGAAAACGCCACAAACACGAAATGCGTACAGCATAATGCTAGCACAGTAATGTTCTGTATTTCGTGTTTGTGGCGTTGTAAGGCCCCAAACACGAAACATAGAACACTCTGTCACGCCAGACAAATAAAACGGCACAAACGCACAATAGATCACAGAAATGTATTATCATAAACTTTGGATAAAAAAAATAAAAAAAATAAATAGTGTTGCCGGAGGGGGGGGGAGAGGGGGGAGGGGGGAGGGGCATACGTTCTTGTCGCTATATCCGGAGTTAATTTATAAGCGAAGAAACTTCACATAGAAAGAGTGCAGTCGGGACTTTCGAAAAAGTGTCGCTATGTCCGACTTTCGCCAAATCCGTCCTTGCGATAAAGCACCGTTTATTGGGGGCAGTGTAGTTTCAACTGGATATGAACCGGCAAAAAGAAGTACTGACCGAGTTCATGATTTGAAGGCGCTGTTACTTCACCGTACGGCACTGTGAGTGTACGGTTTGAGTAACTGCAAACGCACATGTGCCGATCTGTAATTTTGGACCTTAGTGCCTCTAGCCGTAATATCCACAATTACGGATCAAGGGCCAGCCACTAAGCAAGGTGATGCCCTATAGCGTGAGTGAGCTTAGTCTTGCTCCACCCACGAAGCAATGTGCTCCGCTATAGCGGAGCTCCGCCAAAGCGGAGCACCTTGCTTAGTGGCTGGCGCAGGACTAAGGCTCACCCATGCAAATGGCCCCAGCACACGAACTGCAGGATTTCGGCCTCAAGAGCGAAGCAACATTGTACACCAGACATCACGGGCTTTCACGTGACATTAACACTGTACACCAGACATCACGGGCTTTCACGTGACATTAACACTGTACACCAGATATCACGGGCTTTCACGTGACATTATCACTGTACACCAGACATCACGGGCTTTCACGTGACATTAACACTGTACAACAGACATCACGGGCTTTCACGTGACATTAACCCTGAACAACAGACATCACGGGCTTTCACGTGACATTAATCCTTTTAGCCCCAACACCCTACAGTAAGGTGATTGATTGACCATGGTAATTCAAGGGTAGTGCCAGATTAGCTTGGCGCCTGAAGGCGCCAAGCTAACCTGGCACTACCCTTGAATTATCATGGTCAATCCACCACCTGCACCTGGTACATAGTCGTTAAGTAACACTTCCAAAATGTGGGAAATGCGCCTGTAGGGCTAAAAGGATTACGTGCAAGGTGGGTGTTTCCCTGTGGTGTACTGTATGAGCGAGCTTAGTCCTGCGCCAGCCACTAAGCAAGGCGCTCCGTTATAGCGCCACAACACTCACCCCGCTATAGCGCCACAACACTCACCCCGCTATAGCGGAGAACCTTGCTTAGTGGCTGGCGCAAGACTAAGCTCACTCACGCAACTGAGCCCTTGGTGCTTACCTGCGAAGTAGACAGTGCAGGCGAGAAGTGCCACACACATGATGAGGAGGAGGAGGGCCGTGCACTTCCACGTGCAGCGCTGACTCAGCTGCTTCTTCATGCGGTGACTGGCCGTGCTGAACTTGCTGTAGTAGGTGTAGTCGTTGGACGGCGGGTAGCCCCCGGGCGGCATGCTGGGCACTCCGAACTGCGGGTAGTTCGACCCTTGTCTGCACAGCACACGAGCACACAGGAACAGTTAAACTGAGCAATGAGTAAGTCATGAAAAATCAATTGACTTAGTGACTAAAGTAAGATGGATGGACAGACGGACGGACGAACAGGTGGATGGATGGACAGATGAATGGATGGATGGATGGATGGGTGGGTGGACGGACGGAGCAACGAATTAATAATAATGAAAAAAAAATTATACTAATACTACTACTAAAAAAAAAAAAATAAAACGTATATTCTAAGGCGCCTCCACTCTCAATAAAAGCTATAGGCGCCGTACAAATGACATACTACAATGTCCGGTACCTTGCATCATACAACACACGTACGTAACATATGTAAGAACTCCCACCCCAACACACACACTGGTCCGCCCACGCAACACAATATGCACGAAATAAAAAAAAAAGTAATAAAATGGACACTACAGCAAAAACGCTCACACAACAAGACATATCATAAACATACACCACAAAACCACCTTGTAAACAGGATAAATGAATGAATGAATGAATGAATGAATGAATGACTAATGAACCCATCCATCCATCACAGAAAATGAAATCAAATCAAAGAGAGAAAGAAGGAATAACCCTGGGTTTTAGTCGCGATGATTTCGACAGGAATTCCTACACGAATCACCCCGACTAAAACAGCTACCGACACCTACAGCGTTAACTCTTTCGAGACGTGCCGCATCCGGATTCGCGGCGTAAAGCCGCGAATCCGGATGCGGCACGTCTTGAAAGAGTTAAATGACTGACAGACGGCATGGTGGGAGAAATAAATAAGCATTAGTTTTGTACGTCACAAAAAGACCCGCCGACGAGGACCACACAACTCGCTGTGATAACACGTCGGCCAAACACACACAAAACGACGCCAAATCAAATGGACAACAGACATTGATCGCTTCCTCCAAATGGTAGAAATCTCCCCCCCCCCCCTTTCTCTCCCCCCCCCCCCTTTCCCACCCCCCACCCCACCCCCTTCTCCCCACCTCCCATCCTTGTTTCCATCTCTCCACGGACCACGTCCAATTCAACGCTTGATGTGACCTTGATCAACACTGTCCCAAAAAAGATGACGACCAATTCTGCTCCAACCGAAATAAAAAGAAAAAACAAACCTTCAATTGTGAGCAAACCGCACCAACTTTTTCCGCCATTTATCAAAACACAGCCAGCTTTGAGGGTCTGGTCGGCGGAACGGAAAAGCCACTAAAACACCAACTAAAAGAAAAGAAACGACAAAGTGAGGGGAAATAACTCTGTCAAAGCCTTCCATCTGCGAGAGGCATAGATCGTCATGGCCCCTGCAACTGCGTTCTGCTCTTGCAGAATCCACAGATTTGTCTGTTGGCTTCTCAAACAGAAACAACTCCGCTGTGTGGAGCCTACCGGCAGTGGGAATTCAAAAGTGAAGCGAAAGACGGAACGTGGAGGAATGAAAAAAATAAAATGAAAAGATGACAGGGCAGGGGGTCGAAAAACTTGACAGAGCGGCCAAAAACTTGACAGAGCGGCCGCCCGCGAATCAAAAGGCACTCCGTCAAGCGACTCTAGGCGAGCAGGCGGGTATTACTGTGGCGTGTGTCATCACATACCCATTGATGGATCGCCTTTCAAGACTTTTTTCACGCCCTTTAAACGCTCGCGCGCAGAACGACAACAGACACAGATCCTCATGAACACTAACACTAACCCCTCTGCGAGAGGCATAGATCCTCATGAGCCCCCGCAATTGCGGGGGCTCATGAGGATCTATGCCTCTTGGGAACTTCAATGCAAATTTAACTTCCTACTACGTCACGCTATTGAGGATTGATATCTATTGCTAAGTGTTTTCCCATCTTGCTCAATGCATCTGCGTCTGTCTTTTCTGCAGAGGAGGGGGTGTGGCGGCGTTCTGACTCTGATTCTTCACGGCCCACCTCCAAAATAAGCAAAGCCACGGGCCTGATATCTCGTCTTCACAGCGCGCGCAATCAAAAACAAACTGTTCAAATGTCATGAGCCGGGAGGGCAGGAACGCAGTAAAAAAAAAAAAACGGAGAAGAAACGAATAAGCAAAACGAAGAATAAACGAGGAAGAAGGCTGAAGAAAAAACGTACCCCTGGGGGGCACCATTCCGAAGTTCCAAAGTCCAGCTTTCAGACAAGCGTGCAGCAATTTGCCCAATCTTACCGACACTGAACGACAAGTGGCGCCCCCTATCTAGTTCGCTCCACCAGCAAAAAACACAGACGCATATGAGCCCGTGAGAATCTACGTCATTCGCGGACCAGCATCAACTCCTGTACCTCATACCGAGTGTGATACAATGTCTTCTAAGGACAACGTGGCGGAGAATTTGCTGAGGCTGTTATCACGAGCCAACAGCACTGAGCGAGAAGACGAGAAACAACCGCCACCCCCCCCCCCCCCCCCACCCCCACCCGCCACCCCCCCCCCCCCCAAGCCGTCCTGGAAAAACACCTCATGTTCCGTGGGAGTTGTACACAGAAATGTTTCCAAAGGTAGTGCTTTGGAAAGTGATACGCAAGGTTTGCAAACCATTACGATAGCTGAACACAAAGAAGGAATTGTCAGAGAGAATGTTAAAATTTCTTTTGCCGTCAGCTTTGCCTTTCTAATCCAGTATGGACCGCAAAACCGCGCCGATAAGAACTGAAATGTGTACGTCTTGAACCGTTTCGTTGTCAGGGCAAAGAGAATAATACCTACGGCACGAGGCATAGATCCTCATGAGCCCCCACAGTCGCGGGTGCTCATGATGATCTATGCCTCTTGTCGGCGTCGTTCCGGCAAAACCATGCGACTAAGAATGTGAGACGGTTTCATTTCTATCGCCCGGCAGTATATGAGTTAATCACACCATAACAACGCATTGCCGCGAGATTGATCTATACACTGTTTGCTAAACAGTTTGAAACGAACACAGAAACAAAGAAGGGTAACTGTTTAAATCCGTTTTGAACCTCATACCATTTAGTTGACTAAATATCCATTGCCGAGCGATAGCCAGAAAACTGAATACGCACGATTTCAACCAAGAAAATAAAACTTCGGTGGCAGTGACGCCATTTTCATTTTTTTCTTTCTCCTCGGAACCAGCGGATTGCCAGGTGTTCGCGAAGACAGATTTACCTCTGTTGCCGCAACAAATACCCGTCTCTCCCGGTGGGCCCGAGCCAATTACAACATTTTGAAGATGAATCAGGCGGGATGCTGACGGACGTGGATATTGCTGCTCTAAAAACACACAAAGCCAAAACAAAGCCAACACACACACACACACACACACACACACACACACACACACACACACACACACACACACACACACACACACACAGAGGACGCGAAAACTGCTCCACTGACCCACTTGTGAACACATCTTTCAGCAAATCAAATATCGTCTGCTAAAACCCTAATTCGACCGCTGTAGGTTGCACCGCTGTGACGGATTTCGTGCATTGCGACGCTCTACTCCGAAAATAGTGAGGTTACGTTCACGCCGAACGACCCCCAACAACGAACCACATCGAAGTGGCGGCGGATGACCAGCTTCTCTCAAAAGTATAGACCACATTCCAGACATCTCCAAGAGGCATAGATCCTCATGAGCCCCAAGACATCTCCATGATTCATAGATCCTCATGAGCCCGGAGGGCTCGTGATGATCTATGATGTCTGGAGTGTGTCTGTGCTTGTGGTACTCGCTGTCGTTCGATGTTGCCGGGGGTTCGTTCGTTGCAAACGACACCTCGCTAATCGCAAACAACAAACGACTGCGCTATGTGCGACCTACCTGCGTTGTCGATCTTCGAATTACACCTGTGTGCGATAAAAGCAATCCTGAAAAGCCATACCACGACGTGCTGGCAGCCTCGGCAAAAAAACTGCTGGGCCAGGCCAATGAAATTCAAGAACGCGGTCACGTGGTTTTCGCGCACAGAAAAGCGTGGAGCCCCACACCGGTATAATGCGTTGTAACTGTTTTTTCTAAGAGCGTTTCACTTTTTTCGAGATGCATTTAAACCTGAATGCGCATGTCCAGGGAGATGGCTCATCGATGAAAGCTCAAGAGTGGTGTTTGATTAGCTTGGCGCCTGGACAGTCCGCTTGGGCTATCATCGCTGAGCCAGCTTTTCCAACGACAATGCTAGCAAGGGTTTGCAAAACCTAGGTGTCGGAGACCAGTGCCAGCAAAACAACGGGGCGAAAAGCCAGTGATTTCAGTCGTGTGTGTCGAAACAGACACGGTGTTTGATACCCAGGACGCGAATTTTTTTCCCCAACCGAGTTTCGTAACGCAAGCTCTCCGCACTGCGCGGAGTTTGCGTTACGAAACTCGGTTGGGAAAAGAAATTTTGCGTCCTGGCCGTAAATACGCGCAGACCTCGCGTTGCCGAACTCGGTTGGGAAAATAATTTCGCAACCCGGACTGGCAAAGGGAAGTGGATAATAGTCTCACAGCAACCAGCAGAAATACACAGGAGGTGACAAACCGTATGCACAGGCCGAGTTCTACATCAACAGCTAGTTCCAACACCCCCCCCCCCCCCACCCCCCCACACACACCTTCTCCAACCTACCCGTCACCAAACCTGAGTCGAGAATCACTGACAAAGTGCGAACTCTTAGAAACATAATTGATTATGGTATATCAGAACACGACGCCGGAGGAAATCTCTGCCGCCTCCCACCCCCTTCACTCTCCTCCCGCCACCCCGCTCCCCCCCCCCACCCCCCCGCCCGCCCCACACACCCCCAACGGTCTCTCCCGTCGACAATCCCGAAAGAAAATAAACAAAGCTGTCTAAAGTAAGAACGACTAATACCACTGGAATCACCAAGTGCGTGTCGCGACCAAGTTCCACCAATCTCCTCCATCTGCACAGCTCAGAAATACATCCCCAAGTCAGTAACTGTGCCCGGTCTATCACAGCAACAGGTTGCAGGTGTCGGTGCGGCTCTGTACCTCACGCAGATGAAGGTCGTGAGAGAGGAGTGCGTGAGTTTGGTGGTGCAGCAATCAGAGGCAATATTTCCATAAGCAGTTATTGATAGAGATTTATGGCCAGCACGACCCGCCGCTTGTGAAATATTAAACTGTCAAACCGCGTGCACACAACTGCCTCCAACTTCTGCAAGAGACATAGATCTTCATGAGCCCCTGCAGAATGCAGGGGCTCATGAAGATCTATGTTTCTTGCTGTAAATTTGCATCATATTCCTCACGGCGAGGTCCGCTCGGAGTTTGGCGGAAACACAAAGCTGATACGTCACTGTCATGGCGGTGCGAGATTGATGACGAAGATGGGAGCTTGGCTACCAGTTGATTCCCAAGCTGTTCTGGCAGCATGTCGCACGCAGAACCGCCCAAACATTCCCACGCATGCTGAAAATCGATGTATATGGGACTGAACTTTTATCAATCACGGACGGACCGTAAAAGCGCCTGCCACCAATGCTAAAGGTGCGAGGTTCGATACCCGGTTTCGGCGTCGAACTTTTCTCCTCTAGTAAGTGTCACCGTTAATTCGGGTGGACCGTCGGGGGTTTTATCTCCGGGTACTCCGGCTCTTCCTGCCCAACGACTTTGGTATCAGTTCAGCCCACTTAATCAAAATGCAAACATAAACGATTTGAATTTCCTAAACTTCAGTAGCTCGCTTGAGCTTGCCCTTAGCACCACGTGAATGTTCTGTGTTTATGTACAGTGTGTGAGTGAATGCGCCTGATTCACATGAGCGTGCTTGTTGGGTTCAGTTCGCGGCGGCGCTTGGAGCCGATTTTCAATTGGGATAAAGCGCCTATTTAATGAGCTGATTTATTTAATTATTTAAGTAGTAATGAACTTCGCTCGGATGAGGTTGAAATCGCTTACGAACCTCAGCAATCTACTCACTGAAATCCACACCAAAGGTGCCAGTATGGCCAGTTGGGGAAAAAAAAGTGTTCCACCCAAAAATTTAATTAATTGCGTTACAACTGTCTTTTCAAAGCGTTTTTCTTCCATGTTGGCAATCAGTCTAGGCCTGGTCTCTGGAGTGGATGCCGGGACACAGAAATAGATCCTACGTCTGAGGAGATGAAAGGGGTTCGGCGGTGGGCTGTCTCATCTATCTGGGATTGTTTACTCATCTCGCTCGCTCTTTACGAGGGTACTTACACACATCTACATCATTACTCCCCGCGTGAAAACTACACTTCTGCTATTCCAACAAACTTTCCCGCCAATCGCCTTCCAATTTCTCTCTCTCTCTCTCTCTCTCTCTCTCTCTCTCTCTCTCTCTCTCTCTCTCTCTCTCTCTCTCTCCCCCCCCCCCCTTTGTAGCGAGCGGCGACAGGGGAGGTAACCGCGAGCAGGGGCAATCAAGGCGGTTAGAAACTCGTCCATCGGTGTAAGACTATTTTCAATCAGCGTGACTCCTATTGAATTTCTTTTAACCATTTCGCTGTCGTTAGCGGTTTTTGTCGCGATGATTCCTGCAGGAATCATCGCGACTAAAACTGCTGCCGACAGCCAAAGGGTTAAGTACTTCTGGCAGCCTGCAGTGGGAGTACTGTTAAGTACTTCTGGCAGCCTGCAGTAGGAGTACTGTTAAGTACTTCTGGCAGCCTGCAGTACGAGTACTTTTTTTTCTCCAAAGCGGTTCGTACCAGCAGAGTTGAGAGATCCAGAATCCCTCTCATGGCCTTAATTCACGTCTACTGTCACCGTCTGAACCATCAGGGCATGGAGCTAAATGCGGCCAACTTTATTATCAAGAGGCGTAGATTATCATGACTCCCTGCGGCTGCAGAGACTCATGAGAATCTACGTCTCTTGAGGCGGAAACAGGTTTACACACAGCACTGGCCAGCCTCCGAGCGTCACTAAAACTTTCACCGGGAGTGTGGCCGCCATCTTGGCAAAGACGCTCCAGCTTCGAAGCTGTGGAATTTAGATCTACGATCTTGATGAACTCGTAATTCAAATACTCTTGTGTTCCGTAAGGGTCGTGGCAACAGACGCTCATGACATTCTTCGCTTTCTGCAAAAAAGCACTGACCCTGCTTGACTAGGGGCTCATGAAAGTCTACCACTCTTAGACGGACGGGTCAGACTTGTAGTCAGTCGAAGCGACTGTAAAACTGGCGAGTCCGTCAATCTATCGACACGCGAAGCTGGGGGCTGGGTAGAGGCGTCCACTGGCCGCCCGTCTGGCCGCTGATAGATTTTTGGGTAAGGTATTGACCTGCGCTTCCTGCCCGTACATCTCGTATTTACCCACCGTCCGCCATTTTGGGCTGTCTATGGGGTGAAGGCCGCGCGGCTCCGCGCTCTATAAACACTTCAAACTTCGCCAAGATCTTCAGTCGCGTTCAAAGGTTTTCCGAGTGCAAGAGGCATAGATTCTCATGAGCCCCCGCATTCGCGGGGGCTCATGAGAATCTATGCCTCTTGCGGAATTTGTAAAGTATATCTGTGTCCAAAAGTCATCAAGGGTGCCGGCGTACATAGAAAGGCTGAGTTCTTCTACACGCCATTATTCGTCGAAGACTGAACGTCAGGTCACCACGCCCGTCTGAGGGACACAGATGAAATTGGGGCAGCAGGAGGTGTAGATCCTGCTGACACTACGCAACTCCCTTGGGTTCATGAGGATCCGTGCCCAAGGAGGACGAGAGATGTTCACTGCGAGCTCCTCCTCGCCCAATCTGCTGCTGTTCGTGCACCTCAGTGTTTACAACGTACAACTTGCCAGTGCAGCTTGCAGTCCCCAATAACCGCAAGAGACATAGATCCTCATGAGCCCCTGCTTCTGCAGGGGCTCATTGAGGATCTAAGCCTCTTGCTGACTAAGAAGAGGTGTAGGTTTTCCTCAAACTGAGTGTGTTGCTGTGGCTTGCGACCCCTGCCGCTATCTTTGCCTTGTTCATCGATATCACGAGTGTCATCCCCTTCCACCCGCACCCTCTCCGCACCCACACACCCACCACCAAGCGCACCCCTTCACACCCACACACACCAAATAAAGTCCAGTTCAGTGTTTTCACTCACGTCAAGTCAAGAAACTTCAACAGTATGGCATTTTCTTTCCGTCGGTAAACTTAATCAGAGGGCTTGGTTCGTGCGAAGGACCAGCCGCCCATTCCCCTGTACTCTCTCTCTCTCTCTCTCTCTCTCTCTCTCTCTCTCTCTCTCTCTCTCTCTCTCTCTCTCTCTCTCTCTGTGTCTCTCTGTCTCTCGCTCCTTACCCCGTAACAGCTGTCAAAGCAAGGGGAATTAAAGCCATGTCCTCATTTTGCCTCATTGATCGGCTGAAAACTCGACTCCCGCTGAGATAAGCGAGCTGCCAATTTCACTTTACCCGCGGAATCACTCGTCTCAGAAGTTCGCAACAACTTCAAGTTCGGCAAACAGTCCACCTACTTCCTTGTGAACGCCGACGTCAGCCTCTCAGACAGCACCTTACATCTGCAAGAGGCACAGCTCCTCATGAGTCGCAGGGGTTCGTGTGAAGCTGCGCCTCTTGCTGGCAAGCGATGGTCCTCATTTACATCTTCTTTGTCTCATCGTTTTTGGGTTTTTTTCCTAAGATTTTTTTTGTATTACACTGGAAGAGATTTCGGTTTTTTTTTAGAAGACAGTGACACAGTGATGGCAGAAAGACAAAGAACTTCACGTTGGCCTCGGGCCGAGAAACATTTGCTCACCGGGACCTCGTCTTCCAGAAAGGTGTGGGTAGAGAGAGGAGAACACAGGCGGGTGCATCGAGGACGGGTCGAGGTGACGCTAAACTTTCTTTCCGACGACCCACAACGTCGACTGAGCTGGCCATCCATCGTCCACATGGTCAGTGGGCCAGCAAGAGACACACATCCTCATCAGCCCCTAGACAAGAGGCATAGGTCCTCATGAGCCCCTGCTATTGCGGGGGCTCATGATGATTTATTCCTCCTGCAGATGGATGTTGACTGAGAAAGAGAACAGGGGCTGGACTCAAAGCAGCAGACGTCTAAAAATCGCATTGATAACGAGCACTGTTGGGAGATCACGGACTTTCTCGTGCTCACGTCATATCCCGCGTGACTTCTCTCTCCACACGCGCATCGTTTCATCCAGCATGCGAACTTCTGTTTTTTCCTTTGTTTTTAAAAAAATTAAAACAATATTTATTTATTTATTTATTTTTATTTTATTATTTTATTTTATTTTATTTTTTATTTTTTTATTTTATTATTTTATTTATTTATTTTATTTATTTTATTTATTTTTTTTTTGGGGGGGAGGGGATTACTTGACGTGGTGCATTTCATATGACGTCTAAACGCTTCATTTCTGATGCAATTTCCACGTCTGGCCTTTTGTTCGTAATGCGTGCAATTTCCCCAGCGGTGACTTGATCACATGAAATCATCCATCGACAATCAGGCGGGATAACCTCCCTGAAATCAGGCGGGTTAATCACCCGAATTCCCATCAAAATCCAATCCCCTAATCCCTCGCCAATCCTAACATCACTCCTGGCCATCCCAGCGCTGCCGCATCAGTATTGTGTCGGCACGAGCTTGTCGTGTGAGATGCGCGAGCCTGTCGCGTTGTGCTCACGTGCGGGGTCAAGACAGGACCGCGCCGGTAGCAATCTTGCCCGTGACTGGACAAAGCTATCAATCCGGGTCCTCAAGCAAGGGAGCGAACTCATCCCTCTGCAGGAGCCGTAGACTCTCATCACGAACCACTGCAGCTGAGCATGACCTCCCTTGCTGACATGGATTCCGCCCCAGCCGCTGCACGTCAGCCATCTTCCCTCCTCAGACACTGAAGGTCGTCTAGCAAGTTTACAAACCCCGCCGCGGAGCCGCCGTTCCGGCCC
Source organism: Semisulcospira habei (assembly GCA_036245525.1). Classification (NCBI taxonomy): domain Eukaryota; kingdom Metazoa; phylum Mollusca; class Gastropoda; family Semisulcospiridae; genus Semisulcospira; species Semisulcospira habei. Next base: position 54,903,041 of record BTPG01000005.1, read on the forward strand.
ACAGCATGAGGCACAAGTGCTCCGAGCAGAGTGCAGACTATCGTAAGACTCTGCGCATTGAGAACGCCAAGTGCTATCTGTGTTACTCGCACAGGAGTGTGTGCACGTGGTCCTCCCTCGGCTTGCAGAACCGATCAAGTGCGGCCTGCTGCCCGCTAATCACCCCACGCTCCATTCTTTCCCTGCCTCCTCCCCAAATGCACAACTTTCTCCGCGAAGATCGTTTTCAATTGATGCTCACTCCACAGCCGCGCCAGCCTATCATCCAACACCATGCGTCGTCAACTTGCTGAGGAACCCATCACAATTTATTTCTGCAAGAGGTACAGATCCTCATAAGCCCCCGCAAGTGCGGGGGCTCATGAGGATCTATACCTCTTGTAAATAGATTTCGTCTGATGCCAGACCGCACGCCGCAACTGCATGCTTTAACCTTTTGCCTCCTAAAAGATTAATTTTCCTCTCCTTTTGTCAGCGCCATTCCGGAGTTCGTGACAAGGGAGGCAACTGCGCGAGACACAGGCACAGCAAACAGGGAAGGTAATCACGCGGAGAGAGTCTTTCAGAAAATTGTCTCCCGTTTCAATAAGCGCGATTAGTTACATCATCTCCTTCCAAGGCACGTCACTCTCCAATATGGGGCGGAGAGTGTGGCAGAGTTGCGGTTCCTTTTAACAAATGATGTCGTATGCTATCAGCAGAAAGGCTCTCAGACGTAATGAGTACCCCTCAAAAAGACGAATAGCCGCAAATATTTGAACAAAAGATTGAAGAAAAACTGAAGAAATATTCAATAACAGAATAACTCAAGATTTAATTGCACGGAAGACAAACTCTTGACGGACGACCGACAGAACAATGGACCGCAATAAACCCTGGGTGCTGACTGTAGACAGCTACTGGGAAGTTAATACCTTCCGACATTTAATAATACGAGCGCAGTTAATGACTGACCAATTACGCCTTGCTTCATGATCTGAAAGTGACCAGGGGCTCAGTTGCATGAGCGAGCTTAGTCCTGGGCCAGCCAATAAGCAAGGTGCGCCGCTATAGCGGGGTGAGTGTTATAGCGCTATTGCTGAGCACCTTGCTTGGTAGCTGGTGCAGGACTAAGCTTTTTTATTCAGCTGTGACCAGGGCATACTCAGAAAATGTAAGGCCTAGACTTACAGGAAGTGAAAGGCTGTAATAAACGTGGACAGGCAGAGCGACAAAGACTTACAGGAAGTGAAAGGCCTGTAACAGACCTGCGCAGACGAGCTTATAGGAGATGCTAGCGCTAGGTAGAAATGGACACGTACCACGGGGAATTACTCAGCGCTGGACAGGCAAACGGTTAGGTCCCCTGTTCAAACGCTGTTTACAAACAACCTCGTAAGTGACGCTTTGTGTCACGTCATGCGAAGACCTGTGATAACCTGAACTTGAGGGCATACGTACACAACGTCCAGAACCCTGCTCTGCTCTCAAACCCAGACGCAAACTTTAACCCTTTGGCTGTCGGTAGCGGTGTTTGTCACGATGGTTCCGACAGGAAGGGTTAGAGTCCGACAGGAAGGGTTAGAGTCCGACAGGAAGGGTTAGAGTCCGACAAGAAGGGTTAGAGTCAGACAGAAATCATCGCGACAAACACCGCTACCAACAGACAAAGGGTTGATCCGAGGAACCGCACGCGCTAAAAGCTGTAAGCAAGGGACAGACAATCTCCGCTAAAAGCTGTAAGCAAGGGACACACAATCTCCGCTAAAAGCTGTAAGCAAGGGACACACAATCTCCGCTAAAAGCTGTAAACAAGGGACACCTAATCTCCACTAAAAGCTGTAAGCAAGGGACACACAATCTCTGCTAAAAGCTGTAATGAAGGGACACACAATCTCCGCTAAAAGCTGTAAGCAAGGGACACCCAATTTCCGCTAAAAGCTGCAAGCAAGGGACACACAATCTCTGCTAAAAGCTGTAAGCAAGGGACACCCAATCTCCGCTAAAAGCTGTCAGCAAGGGACACACAATCTCCGCTAAAAGCTGTAAGCAAGGGACACACAATCTCCGAGAGGGACCGGCAACAGACTTGTACAGAATTTTTAGAAAGCACACACATCGAGAACTGTTAGAAAATCTTGAAGTAGTGTGGACTGACGGCGTCAAAAACGGCCCGGGCACAGCCCCGTCAACGGCCGACGTCAGCCGGAAGGAACTATGACCAGGGATAGGGCCGCAGCTGCGCACTGGCGGCGTTCCCACCCTCAGAAAACAAGCTACGCCCTTGACAACGGCGCGTGTAGTAAACCCGTCCCTTACGTCAGTCGACATACACGGCAAAGAGTGAACATCAAAAATTAACCCTTTGGCTGTCGGTAGAGGTTGTTGTCGCGATGATTCCTGTCACGACAGGGAGGGGAAGAGAAAAAAAAAATCACGCTTTATTGCCGCTGTTGTTGATCGCCATTAATTCTGCTTGTGCTCCAGTCAGCCAAACTTAGACTTAGCAGCCGGACAAAAAGATGGTGTTTTCAGAGCATCTTACAAGCGACTGGAAATACAGCATTGACTTTTAACAAAAATAGCCGCGCATTACACAAATAAGCAATGCAGCGATCGAAAGCCCGTTCACGAACAGCACGGATCCTCGCCAGTAAGGGGCGCATGAGGATCGTCGCCTCTCGCTGGTCGCATCTACGTCAGTGCTCTTGAAGCAAAGCGAGCAGGTGGTGGGTGTTTCCGCCTATACATGGCTACAGGAAAGGTCACGCCCGTCTAAGTGTGCAATAAACGTCCTTAGTAATCCTGCAAACAAAAGAGCGTGCCGCGAGTTTTTGTAATCTACGTGGCACGCGTCATTATTTCAGCTTTTAAGCATGAAGCAAAATGTGTTTGGGATGAACTCGGCCACATTGGCCCGCGCACGGCGACTAATAATAATAATAATTACGGTATTTATAATGCGCTTATCTTATAATAATTATAACTCTAAGCGCGCACTCACAACTCGCACACGCATGCGCACGCTTTAGACAATGACTCACGTAACACAAATAGTGAAGATACATTAGGACGGTCAGCTTGGGCTGGGGAGTGTGGTGATATAGTGCTAGAACTGTTGAAAGAGATGAGTTTTGAGGGCAGACTGGAAGGAGGAGAGCGAGTGTTTCTGACGGAGAGAGAGTGGGAGAGTTTTCCAGGTGGTTGGACCGTATACTGAGAAAGAGCGGGGGCCGAAAGTGCTGAGTTTGGTGCGGGGGATGAGGAGGCGGAGAGGGTCAGAGGCGGAGCGGAGGGAGCGGGGAGGAGTGTAGGGGTGAAGTAAGTTGGAGAGATACGCAGGAGCGTAGTTGTTCAGGGATTTGTAGCAGAGAGACTGAGTTCAGCCCAACAAATTTCTGAGCACCGAGTCTTAGTATAGACAGCGCGTGTGATATTGCGAGTTGAACAAAGTCGGGAAAAACTACATACCTAAAGAACAGGAAACCTAGCTTCCTAACACTAGCACATGCACATATGCACGCACGCACACAACACACACACACACACACACACACACACACACACACACACACACACACACACACACTCACACTCGCAGACACACACACATACACACACACACGCGCGTGCACATCACACTCACAGACACACACGCACACACACACACACACACACACACACACACACAAACTCACGCGCGCGCGCCATCCAAAACTTGAGAGAGAAAGCCGTAAAGCTTCGTGATACGAGTGGAATCAGCCCCCAACACATCCATTGCCCGTGATACGAGTGGAATCAGCCCCCAGCACATCCATTGCCCATGATACGAGTGGAATCAGTCCCCAGCACATCCATTGCCCGTGATACGAGTGGAATCAGCCCCCAACACATCCATTGCCCGTGATACGAGTGGAATCAGCAGCCAACACATCCATTGCCCGTGATACGAGTGGAATCAGCCCCCATCACATCCATTGCCCGTGATACGAGTGGAATCAGTCCCCAACACATCCATTGCCCGTGATACGAGTGGAATCAGCCCCCAACACATCATTGCCGTGGTACGAGTGGAATCAGCCCCCATCACATCCATTGCGTGATAAGAGTGGAATCAGTCCCCAACACATCCATTGCCCGTGATACGAGTGGAATCAGCCCCCATCACATCCATTGCCCGTGATACGAGTGGAATCAGTCCCCAACACATCCATTACCCGTGATACGAGTGGAATCAGTAGCCAACACATCCATTGATACGAGTGGAATCAGCCCCCATCACATCCATTGCCCGTGATACGAGTGGAATCAGCAGCCAACACATCCATTGCCCGTGATACGAGTGGAATCAGCAGCCAACACATCCATTGCCCGTGATACGAGTGGAATCAGTCCCCAACACATCCATTGCCCGTGATACGAGTGGAATCAGTCCCCAACACATCCATTGCCCGTGATACGAGTGGAATCAGTCCCCAACACATCCATTGCCCGTGATACGAGTGGAATCAGCCCCCAACACATCCATTGCCCGTGATACGAGTGGAATCAGCCCCCATCACATCCATTGCCCGTGATACGAGTGGAATCAGTCCCCAGCACATCCATTGCCCGTGATACGAGTGGAATCAGCCCCCAACACATCCATTGCCCGTGATACGAGTGGAATCAGTCCCCAGCACATCCATTGCCCGTGATACGAGTGGAATCAGTCCCCAACACATCCATTGCCCGTGATACGAGTGGAATCAGCAGCCAACACATCCATTGCCCGTGATACGAGTGGAATCAGCCCCCAACACATCCATTGCCCGAAACTCTGACAGAAAGGCTTCAGTGTAGGCTTCAATCTTCTTGTTTACCCATTGAAGGAACCCCGCATCAATAGCTGCGAAAGTGTCGTACAGCGTTGCCGGCGGCAAAGCTGTACGACACTTCCGCAACTACTGACGCGGGGCCCCTCCTTCAATGGGTTAATCCATGGGCAAACGAAGAAAATGCAACTTGAAGCGAAACCAATTTGCCGGGAGTCTAAAAGAAAACCTCGCTGGTTGATTTTTATAGAAGTTTCCATTTTACATGACACGCAATGTGTAATACAGTAACAGACAGACAAAACAGAAAGAAACAAATCGACAAACAGACAGACAAACATTTGTAAAAGGGCTTGGTTACTAATGTCCATTTGACTCACAAACACACAAAGGAGAAACACGTTGTCACTGTAGGATTGAATGAGCATGGCTGGAATAGTGGTACGGACAGACAGACAGACAGACAGGCAGACACGGAAAACAATTAATCAGACAGACAGACAGACATATTTACAACAATTACCCAAACAGACAAGCAGAGAGACTGACAACAATTAAATAAACAGACAGACAGACAGAGAGACTGACAACACATAAATAGACAGACATACATAAAACAATTAAACAGACAGACAGATAGATTTACAACACTTAAACAGAGAGACAGAGAGAGAGAGAGAGAGAGAGAGAGAGAGAGAGAGAGAGAGAGAGAGAGAGAGAGAGAGAGAGAGAGAGAGAGAGAGAGAGAGAGAGAGAGAGAGAGGGCCGCACCTGTCCACACTGTTAGTGTGTGTCAGCATGGCGTGGTGTTCCTGGTTCGGACAGTGGTAGGGGTAGGTGTCGCTACTGTAGCCCGTCAACGTGCCGGATGTGACGTCAATGGGCTGCCCCGGGTAGGACGGGATTGACCCTGACCTTGGCACTGTCCTTGGGAACCTTGGGCCGTCTCCTGCACAAACACCATGCACAGAACCTGCTTTAAAAAGAATCCCTTGTGGAAATGATGTGAACATTGATATGATGACATATACTGCACAATACCATTTGGTGTCTCTCCCCCCAGCGCGCAAAAGTTCCTTGGGCGGGCCGAGGACGGCTGCAGTTAGCCGTGCGCGGCCCAACTGCGGCCGTCCTCGGCCCAAAGACCTTTTGCAAAAGCTCTCCAGCAAAAAGCCGGAATAAATCCTCGTCAGTGAATCCGCCCGCTTTACCAAGGCCCAGTTCTTCGCGGATGCCCTAGCTGGCATCGAGTTAAAAACAAAACAAAACAAAACAAAACAAAAAAAAACCCCAAACAAACGTGCATTGTACATAACTGTACACACTCTGTCAATCAACAGTAATAATGACAAGCTGATGAACTCCACCCCGGGCTCAGTCGATCAAACAGGTCGGAAATCAGCCCGACCCCGACCTGTGAATCGGTAATTGATTCGAGCCTTTGTGAGGACGAGGGCCGTGATCGCTTTCCATATTTACCGTGCGCAAGGTACGCTTGTCGGGCCTCAATGACGGCCGCTCAGTGTGCGCGAGACCCTCGGGTCTGTCTGCGGGCCGAGTGCCAACTACACCGGCCCGATGGTTGTGTGCTGGTTAGGAACTGTCTTCAACTCTCGCCCAGCTAGTGAAGATACTCAAACCGGCTTCAGCTTCTGGTGCAGGACGGGACTTAACTCGTAAAATTATCAGTTAACCTATTTAACCAATAAACTGAAAGTTCTGAAGTGTCACCTAAGGACAATGTGCCGATTGCAGCAAATGGATGGACCATGATAATTCAAGGGGAAGTGCCAGATTAGCTTGGCGCCTAATGACGCCAAGCTAATCTGGCACTACCCTTGAATTATCATGGTCCATCCATCTCCTGGTGTATTGCTCCGAGGTTAAATGGATTATTGTTGTGCTTCTGGGTTACATTACTTCCAAAATATGCACACAAATTTCCCACACATTAATATTTCATCTCACGAAAATGTGAAACCAGATGAGGGTTATAAACTTGACGAAATCCAAAAAAATGTGGCCACACCTGCTAATTTACTTGCACTTTACCGCTGGAATTCTGCCCGCCTTTGCAATAATTGTGACGTGATTGAATTGAAGTATTACATCTTGTGACGTGATTGAATTGACGTATTACATGTTGTGACGTGATTGAATTGAAGAGTTCACACCTTCAGAAAAAGCCAGGCCAGGAAGTGCGAAAGCAGTGGTGCATGCTGGGTCATGGCCAGGCCGTCAGTCACGTGGTCCCGCGTCACTTCCGTACTGTGTCATGTTATGTCGTGTCGTATTGTAATTGAGTTGCGTTGCATTGTATTTCATTGTACTGAATCGTAATGTATATTGTATTGCATTGATTGCACTGCATTTCATTGTACTGCGCTGCACTCCACTGCATTGTATTGTATAGTATTTTAAGGCGTTTCTGGGTGGCACAAGTCCATCTATTTCAAGATGCTCAAGGCGCCACAGGGTTGTGAACTGGAGCTTTGAAAGCCTGCTGCCACTAGCCGCTACCAAGCGTCGAGGCATGACGAAGGAAATTGTTTCTCCTTCCTTTCTTCCGTCGTCTTCCTTCTCTCCTCATGCTTCCTAGTGATGACTGATTGCGACCACTCTGCTTTGTTGTGTCATGCGCGTGAATGGAATTCTGCGCGGCGCGAGCACTTCCCCCCCCCCCCAACCCCCCCCCCCCCAACCCCCCCCCCCCCCCCCTATTACTGTTTTATTAGAGAATTTACCAGCGACGAAAAAAACCCGCCCTTAGAAAAGACAGTTACAACACAATGTTTAATTGTGCTGTAATTGTCTTTTCTAAGCGTGTTTCTCTTTTGGTCCGGACGTTTTCCGCTTGGTGGTCACCTTTTGGCCTGGATCTTAACATTTATGTATTAACCCCCTCCGTGCTAACAGACGTTCATTTCGTTTCTGAACTCTGTGTTCACTGACCGACCAAAAGCCAAAACCGTTCACAAAACACGGGCATAGTGTGGTTTCGGCAAGAGGCATAGATCCTCATGAGCCCCCGCGACTGCGGGGGCTCATGAGGATCTATGCCTCTTGCAGTTGGGTCGCACTCACCTTTTCTCGACAGTGAAGGGGTTAATTTCGCCGCGAAGGACCGCCCAAACGGTGGTTCAGAAACCAAGCCCGAAGCCGAGCGCGAGCTTCCAATTACCGGCCTTCGCGGGCCGACAACACTTCTGTTTACACCGCCATTTACACCTCTTGTTTACACCTGAGCCATAACACTGTTTGACCACCGGCCGAGGCTGAGCGCGCTTACACGTTTTTCCTATTTTCTCATTAGCCAGCTAAAACACAGGAGCGGGGGGGGGGGGGGGGGGGGGGGGGCAAAGAACCGGTCTGGTGTGGTGGTCCTTCGTCTCACTTTTCCGTTCCATACGTTGCAAGAGGGGTACATTCCCATGAGCTCCTGCAGTCGCAGAGGCTCATGGGAATTTATGCCTCTTGCTGCTCCTCGATGCAACTGTTTCTCAAATCGAGGGAGTTGTCTGGGGTCAGTCCATTGAGGGAGCTGTCTGAGGTCCATTGCAGCGAACGAAGAAATCATCGACTTAAATGAAACCCTGGACACTTCCTATGTCAGAGAGGCATAGACGTAAATCTGTGCGGCTTTTCACCAGATAGAGGCATATACATTCTCACGAGACCCTGAGGCTCATGAGACCCTGTGTCTTGCTGGAGAGAGAAGCAGAGAACAACACAGAACCGACAGAAAAGAGCAGGAAACTCTCAGGCACTCCAAGGGAAACAACCGTGTAGAGCCCAAATGCACAATGGCTGACCGGAAGTGGAAGTGCTGCAAACACAGCGTAGTGATTGGCTGCTGGATGGGGGAACCGCGTTACCGAGGGAACACGACCTTGTTTTTCGTGTCAAATAAACGAGAATTGCCATCCAGCTGTGTTCCAGTTTTCAACCCTCGTTTCTTTGGCAGAACTGGCAAGAAATCTTCTGTCCAACACGCACAGAGCTCGACCAATCAAATAAGGTCCAATGGACCAATCAAATAGGCCGAAGTGAGAACAGTAGTCGTCTTGGATGAGAGAAACAAAAAACTGTGCAGCTGGTCAATCAAGTTATTTACTTGAAGGGTGTGTTTGTGTGTGTGTGTGTGTGTGCCTGTGTGTGTGTGTGTGTGTGTGTGTGTGTGTGTGTGTGTGGCCATGCAATGGCCACGCACTCCCCCTTCAAGAAACCTTGGAGGGAAGGGGGGGGGGGGAGGACCCCTCACTCATCGAGTATATTTGAGATCTCAGGCTATTATCTCAACTCTGTTTAGGCCACATAAACTGACCGTTGACTACAACATAGTAATCCGACCACATCACTCCCCTGCTCAAACTCCTTCACTGGCTCCCCATCTCCCAACGCATTCAATAAAAGATCCTGTCTCTCTGCTACAAATCCCTTAACAACTACGCTCCTGCGTATCTCTCCAACTTACTTCACCCCTACACTCCTTCCCGCTCTCTCCGCTCCGCCTCCGACCCTCTCCGCCTTCACATCCCCCGCACCAAACTCAGCACTTTCGGCCCCCGCTCCTTCTCTGTCTGCGGTCCATCCACCTGGAACACTATCCCACTCTCTCTCCGTCAGAAACCCCCTCTCTCCTCCTTTCAGTCCGCCCTCAAAACTCACCTCTTTCAACAGTTCTAGCACTATTCCGCTGACTGTCGTAACGTATTTGTGGTATGCGAGTCATTGTTAAAAGCGTGCACATGCGTGCGTGAGTTGCGAATGCGCGCTTAGAGTCATAATTATTATAATAATTATAAGCGCATTATATATACCATTATTATTATTATTATTATTATTATTATTATTATTATTATTATTATTATTATTATCTTGTTTTTCGCGAAGTCCAAGCAATTGCCGAAATCAAATCCGAAAGTGAGGGCCAACGGGTAAGAAATGACCGACCTTAATCAGCTCATTCCCTCGTCTAATGAAAACTCGGTAACGCCAAACCAATACGTAAACGTTTCCGCCATTGGGCGAATAGGGCCACCAACAGGTCTCCATGGGTTGTAACCCTCTCGCTCATTGGAGGACGCGGAGGGGGGTGGGGGGGGGGGTTTGTACAACAGGTTTGTACAAGCACTGTTCTTTTCGGGCGATGCGTGAAGCTGGGACGAAATGACAGCTTATTCAGAAATGCAATCCCCGCAGCCCGCTCTCTATTACCGGAGCCACTCGACCACGAAATGCACCCACAAACACATGCCAATAACCCCGACACTCCCTCGCCCACCCCACGCCCATCTGCAAGTGGCGTAGATCCACATGCGCCCCCGCATTCGCGGGGGCGCATGAGGATCTATGCCACCTGCGCGCACAATTTTAGCTGACGGTCGTTTGTAATCTGACAGAAGAAGCCACCGGGCATTCCGTCTCCACTGTGGGGTCGGGGCGCGCCCCGCTGGACAGGGTATTCTCGAGGTTCTGTCGAGGTCAGTGTTGTTTAGCTTGAGTCCTGCCGCTTCGTCAAGCGAAAACTGATATCAGAATAATACGCAGCCACGGAATCATCGTACACTCTAAGTCCAGCCGACTGTCGCCCGTGACTAGAGGAGGATTATACAGGAAGACGAACGTTAAACACGCCAATAAGAAAGGTAAGAAACACGGTACACTACAGACCAAATAACCCAATAAGAAAGGTAAGAAACACGGTACACTACAGACCAAATAACCCATTAAGAAAGGTAAGAAACACGGTACACTACAGACCAAATAACCCAAGAAGAAAGGTAAGAAACACGGTACACTACAGACCAAATAACCCATTCGAGACGTGCCGCATTCGGATACGCGGCATCAAGCCGCGTATCCGAATGTAGCACATCTCGAATGAGTTAAACCAGCAATGCATAGGTCGTTGCGAAGCTTACAAGAATCTCCGCCTCACAGAGATGAAATATTTTGACTGCTAGATCAATGCGAGTACCCCGCCTCTATGAATCAGCGCTCAATAAAGCACCATCGATAGAGCAGGCGCGAAATTCAACTTTCAGCAGTACTTAGTCGTCAGCGGCCGAGGGTCACTGGCTGGTCACAAAGAACGATAACCACTGGATTATTGGGTGGAACCGATATACCGCCGTTCACCGTTTGATTTAAGTACGATTTTGTTCGCAATGGACGGTAAGATTTCAAGGACGGCCCCAAGATGACCGAAACTCTGTCGCAGTTTGACGGTTCAACTTTCTACACGCGACTAAACTGGAAAATACCAAAGCTACCACCGGGCCCTGGTTATTGACGAGAAAATGAAGTCGTACACAACCAACCAACCAAACAAACCAACCAAACAAACAATAAAAAAGCAAACTTACAAACAAATCGAAATATCGAACGTAAAAGACGGATTCAAATCTGTTTTATAGAAGTTTGCTATCACCTCTTTGGCTGTCGGTGGCGGTTTTGTCGCCATGATTCCTGCAGGAAGCATCACACCCAGACATCCTGCAGGGATAACAACACCCTGACATCCTGCAGGGATAACAACACCCTGACATCCTGCAGGAATAACAACACCCTGATATACTGCAGGAATAACAACACCCTGACCTCTGAAGGAATAACAACACCCTGACATCCTGCAGGAATAACAACACCCTGACATCCTGCAGGAATAACACCCTGACATCCTGCAGGAATAACAACACCCTGACATCCTGTAGGAATAACACCACCAGACATCCTGCAGGATAACAACACCCTGACACCCTGCTAATCTGGCACTACCCTTGAATTATCATGGTCGACCCGTCTCCTGCTGTAGTGCGTCAGGGCTGAATGGGTTAAAATGAAACACACGCCATGAGACAGCCGCTGTTGCTGTCCGAACGTTAACCCCTGACCTGCTGCTGACGATACCGTTCTGATGATGCCGTTTTGACGATACCGTTCTGAGGATACGGTTCTGATGATGCCGTTCTGACGATACCGTTCTGAGGATGCCGTTCTGATGATGCCCGTTCTGACGATACCGTTCTGACGATACCGTTCTGACGATACCGTTCTGGGGATGCCGTTCTGACGATACAGTTCTGACGATACCGTTCTGACGATACCGTTCGGCGAAAAAAGACGGTCACCGGTATCGTCTGTACTGTTCACAGGGTTGAACCCAAAACACGGAGTGCGCAGTGGATAAAAACAAAGTCTGTTGTGTTTATTGTTACAACATGATTCCGTCCAACACACTCCACACTGCACTTAACGGCGGAGCTTGCCAGGCAGGCGGTCAATACACAATTAATAGAAGCCAGGGGCCAGTTGCACGAGCGAGCTTAGTCCTGCACCAGCCACCAAGCAAGGTGCGCCGCTCGCTCGTGCAACTCTGGCCCCTGGGCTGTTGGACATAGCGCTGGGTTGTCGCCCGTGCCCAACGCCACATCGCATGAGGCTGGCCGACACTGCCTCGCTGCACACTCTAACCCAGCGTCAAAAACAATACTGCCCTCGTCAGTGTGTATCTTTCACACGCCTCTGATTTCCCATAATGAACAGTCTGATCGACAGAGTATTTCTTGTGATTTGCGACGCGAGTTCCGAGGAGAGTTCATACGCTGTCAGTGCATTTCTTGTGAACGCCATTCCTTTAGGATAATTCTGGACTTGGCGTTTGGGAAATGGCGTTTGAAAGACAGCCAATGAAATTGTACAGGACAGCCAATGGGAGTTTATGTCGCAGTCTCGGCTGGCTCAGACCCGTTGGCCATGGCTAACCGATGTAAGAAGGCGACAAGATGGCGCCGTGCAGCATAAAAAGTCTGGTGTATTTGGCGAAATCTGAATGGGTAAATACCCATTTCCGGTCCTGCGCAGCCCGGCACAAATTGAAAATGCATGCCGGCTCTCACGCCGTGTTGGTTTTCTTCCAATACCAACTCCACTTCCTTGAGAGGGCGCCCCGTTTTATTTAGAGCCAGGCATGCTCTGAATGATAACGGGGGGGGACCGTGTGTTTACTTTGCCCACAAAACCTCTATACGTCTCATTTTGCTCCGCCATAAAACAATTACTTCAGCCGGTACCCGTCTCAAATTCACGACCGGACCAGGTCGCTTGGCAGATCGATGCTTCCCTCGCAAAAGGGCGTCTTGATGTAATTAAAAACGGAGGGCCTCTTCCATCGATTGCCTTATATGGTAATGAATAATTTGACAGGAAAGCCAAGGCCTGAGAGAACCCGGATGTCGGCGGTGTGGAGAGAGAAAGGGAAGCAATCAGTAAAGACCTTTTTTTAGGGGCGGAACCGCAATTTGATTTCAAGTGGTTTATCGGTTTCACAATACACCCATCTCCTGTCATCACGGGGACGGAGAACAATGAACCTAACGACCTGCATCTGCAAGTGGCACAGATCTTCATGAGCCCCCGCAACGCGGGGCTCATGAAGATCCATGCCTCTTGCTCACCCCATTTACATCTGCGGTTTCCCTGACGAAGGACTCGAATAATCAGTCTTTTAGTTTAAGATTGGAATTGAGACAGCAAAACTGAAACAACGCTATCATTAGGTCAAACTGCCCCACAACGCGCCTTGCATGCATTTCTACGCTCAAAAAAAAAAAAAAAAAGTTATCAAAACCGAATGCTGACTTTTAGCGGTCTCACGGCAAACACATTCTATCTGAGTGTTCATTCTATTTAGTTTTTAACATATCATTTAAAAAGCATTTCAGATCATAGTTTCATGCACTGCATTTTCCGCGAAAGTTATTAAACACAAGTCGTCAATCATCAAACCCAAAACTACGATGATTGCTGTCAGATGTCAAACGCCCTGCACGCAAACCTTTCACGCACCGAAGCAACCAACTATTTTTACGTTTTCCATCCTGCCCCTCTCCCCTTCCCCCATCGCCCTAACACCACCCCCCCTCTCCTCCTTCTCAAAATAAGGAAGAAATCCATTGGTCTGATTAAAAGAAGACATTGGCAAACAAATATGTACACACACTTTGACTCCGTGGTCGGCGGATATCACAAGAAACGCCTCCTCTCATTTGTCCGTTTACTTTCCTCACATCGCAAAATCAACAACTGTCAGCGATACCCCACAATGCCCCACGTCAGCGGGAAAAAGTCTAGTCAGTGGTTTTGGGGTTAATGTGTGCTGGTCTGTAATTTTGGACCTTACGGCGTTCCGCCTTAAGGTCCAAAATTACAGACCAGCACACAGGAACACAGGAGATCGGTTGCAATATTCCATGTCCTATGGGCCCGAGAGATTGTTGTCAGAACTGTCCGGTAGATGGCGGCCGTCTCACATCTTGCCCATGTAGCCGATCAGCCACTGACAGCTGCCGAATCAAAACCGATCTAACCAATAGCAGTTAAGCTAACAGGCGCGCGCGAGGCATGACGGGAAGCCTGATAAAGGTGAAGGGCACTGTCAGCCTGTCACACAACGTGTAGATTACTCTCCCCTAACTTCACTCTCATGTGATAGGAGTGTCTATTACTACAAAAAGTATAGCAAATATTTATATAACTCCCTCTCTTTCTATCTTGCTTCATCGTTTCAATAGCGTGTTTTTTTAATTTAAAAAAATATGTGTGCGCGCGCGCTTGTTGCTCTCTCTCTCTCTCTCTCTCTCTCTCTCTCTCTCTCTCTCTCTTTATTGACCGTAATATTGACAGCAAGTGAGGTACAAATCAGTAAATGGTTGACCGGAGATTGTTCCATTGTTTGCCAAACTTAGAGCGTTGTCGCCAAGTACTGACATGTTGCAGATAACTCAGCAAGAATTCGCGGTCATTAACTGCTGTACACAGTACGCAAAATACCCTGGGGCCGCCGTCGGGCCGAAGAAAATTGTTTAGCGGGACTGAATGGGATCATTTGAATTACAGACACACCATTGTGTTTTCGTGTGTCTGTGCTGTCGGTGTATTTCTTGTGAACGCCATTCCTTTAGGACTGACGTTCCCAAGAAATACACCGACAGCGTATGATCTCCTGTCGGGAGCGCTTTGCTAACCCGTCTGGGCATGTCCAGTTTTGTGAAAAGTGCTATCTTCACTGTGAAACAAGAATAGCCTTCTGCCCTCACAGGTGACAAACTCTTGCGGTCCCGCACATTCACGTGTGCTGGCGTGTGATTTTCACCCTACTGCTCCACAACAAACACACACAGCACCGGTCTGTGTGCGCGAGGTGATGTTAACCATTTGCGTGCCGGTAACGGGTTTAGTCGCGAGGATTCCTAAAGGAATTCCTACAGCAATCATCATCCTACAGAAATTCCTACAGCAATCATCATCCTACAGGAATTCCTACAGCAATCATCATCCTACAGGAATTCCTACAGCAATCATCATCCTACAGGAATTCCTACAGCAATCATCATCCTACAGGAATTCCTACAGCAGTCATCATCCTACAGGAATTCCTACAGCAGTCATCATCCTACAGGAATTCCTACAGCAATCATCATCCTACAGGAATTCCTACAGCAATCATCATCCTACAGGAATTCCTACATCAATCATCATCCTACAGGAATTCCTACAGCAATCATCATCCTACAGGAATTCTTACAGCATTCATCATCCTACAGGAATTCCTACAGCAGTCATCATCCTACAGGAGTTCCTACAGCAATCATTATCCTACAGGAGTTCCTACAGCAATCATCATCCTACAGGAATTCCTACAGCAATCATCATCCTACAGGAATTCCTACAGCAATCATCATCCTACAGGAATTCCTACAGCAATCATCATCCTACAGGAATTCCTACAGCAATCATCATCCTACAGGAATTCCTACAGCCGGGAATCATCGCTACCGGCCCCGCACAGGGTTGAACATTTCGACGTAGGTCCTACGGTTCAAAATATCACATACACACACACACACACAAACACAAACACACACACACACACACACACACGCGCGCGCGCGCGCACGCACACACACACACACAAACACACTCACACACACACAAACACACTCACACACACACAAACATAATCACACACACAAACACACTCACACACACACAAACACATTCACACACACACACACTCACACACACAAACACACACACACTCACACACAAAAAAAAAACACTCACACACACACACACTCACACACACACTCACACACACAAACACACACACACTCACACACACAAACACACACACACAAACACACACACACACTCACACACACAAACACACACACACACACACACACACTCACACACACACACAAACACACTCACACACACACACAATCACACACACAAACACACTCGCACACACTCACACACACACACTCACACACAAACACACTCACACACACAAACACACTCACACACCGGGCGACATCTGGTCTGGAAACAAGCTTAAGATATCTGCCTGACCGAATGTGCAGCCATGTTTAACGCTTTTAACTCTTTCGCTTACGGCGACGCCTGCCGCAGATGGTTTCACCACGAAAGCTCAAAAACGTGCTTGATTAGCTCAGCACCTGGATCTTAATTTTGACCCACACAGATCTGGCAGAATGGGGCTGGAGGAAGTTGCAGACTAATTTTTGAGACGACGGACGTTGGGCTACAAATACCACCAGTCTGCTTTAAGCTCAGATCCTCAAGAGCTCAGCACATTTCCCCACAGAAAGCATGGACACACAACACTGTATAACCCTCATACTACCTCTCCAATTACATCTGTGTTCGGCCTCCGTACGTAGAGCAGGTCCTGGGCTATTCTGTGTGAAAGCAGTACGTGGATTTAATACCCGCTATGGAATTTCAGACAGTCCGTCCAGAGAGAACTACCCATCGTCCAGTTTCAGAAACACTGACGTAGAAGGAGCCAGCAAGAGGCACGGATCCTCATGAGCTCCCGCGTATGCGGGGTCGCATGCGGATCTATGCCTCTTGATGATAGTGAAATACTAAGATTGAGTACCGAGAGGGAGTCCGGCGAGCATAGACATGACCATTCAGAATGAACTTCCAATCATCGACGCCTTAACAACGCTGCAGTAAATTTAAGAAACGACAATAGGCATATATCCTCATGAGCCCCCGCAATTACCAGGGGCTCATGAGGATCTGTGCCTCTTGCAGATTGATTTGTGAGTGAGTGAAAAGAGACATGGCGGATGATGGAGACGCCACTAGCGTGCAGCACCGCCACTCTCTTGCGGTAATTAGACAGACGGTCCTATTGCGGTAATAAGATGCCATCCCGGGTCGCACGCGCTCAGACGGGCCCGTGACAAGAGAGAGAGAGAGAGAGAGAGAGAGAGAGAGAGAGAGAGAGAGAGAGAGAGAGAGAGAGAGAGAGAGAGAGAGAGAGAGAGAGAGAGAGAGAGAGAGAGAGAGAGAGAGAGAGAGAGAGATGGTGTAAATAAAGGACCAGATCGCGGACAGTTGCTGATATGACTCAGTCTCTCACATTGAAGAGTTACTAACACGCTGACCTCAAATTTTCACAATATGTTAACCCATATCATACTGAGGCTAAAAGCTTCAAATTTGTACACTGCACTATGCAAGCTACATTATAGTACTTACAGATAAGGATATAGACCGATGGCTTGAGTTCAAGGGTGGCGCCAGAATAGCTTGGCGCCTAGAGGCGCCAAGCTATTCTGGCACTACCCTTGAACTATTTTAGTCAAACTTATTTCACACACTGGTGTAGTCTGAATGATAAGGGTTAAAGGACCATTACGTGTAACTTGCAAGACCCATTTCAGCCATTTGTGTTTGTCATTTTATGCCTTGTCGACACACCCAATGAACTTTAACAGCAGTTGGGTCACGCAGCAAAAGGACACGTGTAATCGCACTTGTTTATTCTTCAAGATTCAAGATTCAAACACTTTATTGTCCAGATAAAAAAGATTTTATATGAAAATTTTTCTTTGCAGCACTGGTGTGGGATAATTAAATAAAACAAGGAATCAAGTGACATAATTAACGTTAGCGTGTCTATTATTAGCTCGTTCTCGCACTGAGAACGTTGTATTTATAAAGCGGAGTGAAGTCATTGTCAGGTTACTTGATATACAGACGACGTGTGCTAAACTGGATTGTCCTGTGTCTAGTGTGTCCTGTGTGTAGCGTTTTGTAATCATCCCTTACAGAAGTGTATCTTTGACCAGTTACGGCGGTAATGAGTCTTCAAGGCAAGGATACATCAAAGGAAACAAATCAAGGGCCAACAACTGAGTCAGTTCGATCCCACGACAAAATCGACGGAGGAATCGTCAGCAACTTTATCAGATAAACCAGGGATGTCTCGAAGGACCTCGTTCTGGTTGGACAGACAGGCTGCGCCGCCAAGTCCCGCAATCTGCTCTCTTGCGAATCTCTCTGCGTATTGCCTCTGATCAGGTGGGCGCGCTTGCCAGCTAAAGTCTGTAAGTTCACGAACAGCTACTCAAGTCCGGTTCAAAAGTCGCGCTTCGTAACGCGCGCAGCAAGTGGATAAAATGTCCCAATACTTCGCGAAATTCTGTCTGAATCTAGACGTACGGGAAAGAGAAAAAAATAAAGAAAGAAATCGACAAAGTAATATTCTTAACCCTTTGCGTGTCGGTCCTGAAGGAATCGTCGCAACTAAAACCGCTACCGACACGCACAGGGTTAAACCAAACCCACAGTGTATCTCTGTCGGCACCTCGGTAATGCCAATGGTTTAGTTATTTGGGTATAACGCCGAGCAGGCGACTAAGGCCATCCCACGGCGCCGCGGTAATGGGCGAGCGGCAACATACAAAGCGCATGTCATAAATCACGCGGAAATGAAGGATGTGTCAGATACGCGAGCCCCAATAAAATCTCACATACTTCATGAAGCACAATTCCATCACTGAACCGCCCAGACGGTCTGAGCCAGTCCACCGCCGCTTGCAAGTGGCATAGATCCTCATGAGCCCCCGCAATTGCGGGGGCTCATGAGGATCTGTGCCTCTTGCAGACCTCTCGTGATGCGGGTCTTGACTCAGACTGCGGAGGTCAAAAGAAGTTGGCTGGATCTGTCTACTATGAAATCGTGCAGCAAGAACCTTTTTCTGCTGATTGAATTACCCACTAGGGGGGTGGGGGGGGGGGGCGGGGAGGGGGTTGGGGGCGGGGAGGGGGGGTGGGGGCGGGGAGGCGGGGGGGGGGGGTGGAGGTAGGGCCAATCCATACTTGCCCGTGAACCCCGTGGCAGCGTCTTGCCCTCTGTAAGTGCCGGCAGTATGTGGAACACGGGTTGTCCATTAGGATATTTCTTACTGCAACTCCCAAGATACACCGCGCCCAGTTAATACGCCGAGCGCACTCCCCCCCCCCCTCCCCCTCCCCCCCCCCCCCCCCCCCCCCATCTTTTCGCCCAGTTTGTCATCCTGCGGGTTCATATGACTACCAGTGGCTGTAGACCCATTTGCATATGCACCCCAGTCTTCGGGCCAACGAAGGCCGCGGTGGGCCAGGGTACCTTTGCTTACTGGGTCACCGTAGCTAATGTCCGTGTATGTCCGTGTATGTCTGTGTATGTCCGTGTCGCAGTAACAAAGATGAATGGCGGTAGATCGCTTTAGAACAATAGATGTGACTTTGCTCCAGACGGCCGGCCGTCACAGAAGTGGATATACACATACTTTATGAGTCCGAAATATCTCAGGCGGTTAAACGTCGGAGCAGGAGAGCGAAGGGAATCGCCGGGTCGTGGGTTCAAATCCCGTCCCGGCCCCGGTAGCTGGACTCACAATCCAGGGAGAAAAAACGGATTTGTTCAATAGCATGTCCGTTGATAGGTCCTGGTAAATCAAAAGTGGCACAGTTGGAGTGCGCCTGAGTTGATCAGTTTTCAGGTCGTACTCCATAGGCAATAGATTTCCCTGTCCCCCATAACCCGCCCGTCAGGGCCGTCCATGATCACCTCGGTGCTGTGAACGTTAAACCCGAACTAACCAACCAACCACACATACTTTCCCAGAGACCCAGATCACGTACTTGTTATGTAAATCATTTCGCTTGTAAAAAAAAACACTTCGTATATTACAACACGAGAGTTAGGTCCCCTGGCTATCTGTTATACCCGCAGTTTATAAAGCAGGGGAGCTTGGTGGCTCGGTGGTAGAGGGTTCGACTCTCGTCCGGAAGGTCCCGGGTTCGAGTCCCGCTGGGGTCAACATTTGCTCAGACCCTATTTCGGTGCCCAGTCTTTGAAATCACCTTCACGGTGGATAAAAGACGTTAAGGGATAAACGTTTAACGTTCTTGTGTTAAAAGCAACAACAACAACAACAATTAGCATAACCGTTACAGTATAGGTCTACATCTTTGGACAAATTAATACGAACGACGCCAGTCTGCATAACTTCGCAGGAATCTGCAAAATACTGCCTGCTGTAACAAGATGACCGCTGTAGAAGGGTGCCCGCTGTCATACAGTCGCTGCTAAACAATAACGAAAATAAGCGTCTTCTTTCACGTGCGGTTGAAACAGAACTGGTCGCTACAGCGAGTTTGGTTGTAAATGCGGACATTGCGAGCAAGCTCTCCCTTTTCTCAGAGCTCCAATCACAGGCGTAACACACCAAGACCTCCCTCTTTATAACAACAAAATGGACTTGTCCTCAGCAAGAGGTATAGATCCTCATGAGCCTCCGCTTTCGTGGGGGCTCATGAGGATCTATCCCTCTTGCACACGGACCCTGAGTGGTTCGGGTCGCCAAAATATGCGGCCAATGACTCAAAACTAATAGCTGATTCTAGCGGCAAGTGATTTGAATACACTCAAGCGAAAAGTGCCTTCACTACATTAACTCCGGCAGGCAAATCAAACATCTTCAACAGGCACAGATCCTCATGCGTACCCGCAGTTGCAGGGACTCACGAACATCTATACGGCTCTTGCTGTTCCCCATTCCTATCTGTGTTCTTTGTGCGAAGAAATTCTGAAGATCCGTCCACGAGGGCACACTTATTCCAATCCGGCCTGCATTCTCAAAATCGCATGATCGGTCATTCCGACCCAATAGAGAATCAAACGATATGTGTTCGGTCCAGTATTCATGAATTTACAATCGCAAAGACACGTCTGACAATATGCGTGTGCTGGGCTGTGAATTTGGACCTTATGCCTTACGGCATAAGGTCCAAATTCACAGCCCCGCACACATGAATTGGCACTGGAAGATTCTGGAGTATTCCTGTTTTTGTGGAGAATTTCCCGTGAAGGCGACATGCGATATGTTGAGCGGCGGAAATGATTCCGATAAATGATAACTTGTGAGATGGTGATACCCAATGCGGATTGGGTTGGAATTAATCTGATTAGCGAGGTGCCTAATCAACAAGTCGAAACAATTCTGACACGGTTACCTGATATGAAACTGTGTTATGAGAGCGATTCAAGTTCGCTTGCCAGCGTCATTCTGAATGAACCACAGAAACCCCGTCTGCATTGTGTGTAACGATTCTTATTCTGAGAACCTGAGGCTTATTTTAATGCAAATACCAAAGACCATGCAAGTGTGTGTGTGTGTGTGTGTGTGTGTGTGTGTGTGTGTGTGTGTGTCTGTGTGCGTGAGTGAGTGCGTGCGTCAAATCGCAACCGGCTAAATGACTGGAAGAATACACGGGCTGATGAAATCTGTTTGCAACAGAACAAAAACCGACGTCGAAAATGAACAGTCTAGAACAGAACGAAAACAAAACGGGAAAAAAACCCCACACACACACCAAACAAACAAACAAAAAACAACCCGTATTTTTAACGATGCACACAAATGTCATCAAAGCAATACTGGAATGAACTCTGAGCACCTCTGCCTGCGATTCGCAGATGAAAATACGACTTATCAAGAGGCATAGATCTTCATGAGCCCCCGCGATCTATGCCTCTTGCAGATGTAATTTTTTTTCAGCAGAAGGAGTGTGGACTAGATAGAGTAATTTATTTACGAGTTTCCCTGCTGAATGTCGAAGCTTCCTGTATGGAAAAAGATGAAAAGAATGCAGCGTGCTTCAGTGACGGGCGGGCATCGGACACTGGATCTGTAGTATGAAATATTGAGTGGAGCCGGCAGCCCAAATCTGTAGGCCTACCACGGGCCGGATCTATACTGAGACAAAAGGGTGAGTCACGATGACTAGGCCAGAAAGGAGGCCGACTGCACTGTCACACTGGGTGATGGCGTGACAAATACCGGTGGGGGTACATATGTAAAGGGTTCGTGAACATGACATTAAAAAAACCCGAGAAAATGACGAGACTGGCCAACTGACTGATTGATTAATTGGTTGACTGACTGACTGACGGGACGGACGGACGGACGGATTTATTGATTGATTGAGTGACGGATTGATCGATTAATTTTTTCGTTCATTAACTGATTGATTGATTCATTGATTGTTTGCCGACTGACTGATTAACTGCTTGATGGATTATATTGATTTGCTGATCTACTGATTGGTGGACTGATCCATCGATCGCTTGACTGACTGCCTGCCTGACTGTTTAGCTGACTGGCTAAATGACTGGCTGACTTACTGACTCAGTGATGGAATGGCGGGAAAACTCATTCATTCAGTACGTCCAGCGCCGTGCCAGCAACAGAAACTACCTGAGGGCAACGACAGAGCAGGACAACGTAGCGCAGCACTGTGTCCCTCAATCCCGACCGGCCATTTCCACTGTTATTTGTCCCCCTACAATCCACCACTTCATCCTATCAATTGATTGAATGCAAGACGAAGCGATCACGTGATACACAAGTGTGCTCGTCTGCTACATCCGCCATTTTGTGCAGCAGAGATGGCGTCGCCTAGTTGTAACGATCGCGAACGTGGCTGGTTTTTGCAAGATAAAGACGTCAAAGAGCGGTATAAAATCAAAACATCAGCAATCCACATCTGCCCCTACGATATGCCACTGCAGAATTTCACTTTCAGCCGAAACCGGATGAAATGGCCAGAGATAACATACATCGACATCGTCAACTATCTCGTAGGTAAGCTGTCAACTGACCACTTCAGTGTTTACATATTTTACTATCAGTCCTTGCTGTTGCTTACGTGTGTGTGGTCACTACTGTGGTGTATATATATATATATATATATATATATATATATATATATATATATATATATATATATATATATATATATATATATATATATATATATATATATATATATATATATATATATATGTATATATATACTGACATAATAAAAATGTAAATGTGCCACAGAAGGATATTTTATACATATAAATATTGTATACATAGCCTGTTAGCTCGGACATCAAACGTCTACAATCAACTCACAGTGACAGTGGCAAAATCAACCGTCTCGGTGAGAGTGATTGAGAAAGTGATTTTTGTGATGTGTGGTACTTGCAAGTTACTCCAGCATCAGCTGTGTATGAAAGTCATTATTTTCTACTTCTACAGTGCATATACTTTTTTCCCTTTAGGACCTCTGCATACACCAAAGAACAATTGAAATACTGAAGTCCTTGGAGGCATACAAGTTTTACCAAGATGACTGGGTTCGAGAGGTACTCCACACAGAAATGAAGGGACGCACGTAGTCAAAGCAAAGGTGAGGTATTGCATTAAAATAAGTCCATCTTTCCACTTGAGCTGAAGAGGTCGACTTCGCCATGGCAGCAATAAATCTATGTGATTCTACTACCGTAAATGTACCTAATGTAAATGAACTTAGCTTGAATCCACGCAGGCATAAATCAACCAAAGGTACGTAGTAGTAACACTTCACTGTGCATTTTTTAACAGATTTTTAAACAGGATTAATGTAACCTGGAGCTTGGCATCAAGGTGGTTCGTCTCCAGCATATGTTATTTTTTACAATTCGACACTGGCACTGGTCAGATGTACCCATACTTTTTTTTGATACAGTGCAGGTGCACCCTGAATTACTTGTTGCTGCTGCCGAGTGGCAGTACAGTTGATACAGCTATATATAACTATAACATTTGTCACTATTTCAGGTCACCCATTTCATGCGTGTCTCCGAAAAGCCCCTGGAGCCATGGGTCATCGTTGCTGCTGATGGCGGTTCTATCCAGTCAGCCCACTGCACGTGCATGGCAGGACTCACGGAAACATGCAGCCACGTTGGTGCTGTTCTGTTCTGTATGGAAGCCTGCGCAAGGATCAAGAACAAGGTGACGCCAACAGATCAGCCTGCGTATTGGCTTTTTCCTAGTTCAACAAAGCTGGACACCCAATTTAAGAAGATCAAGACCATGGATCTTTCTTCGCCTGCAGCAAAGAGACGTCGCTTTGAAGGGAGAATTGACGTGCAGGCACCACCCACAACTGACAGGCCTGTGGTCAGTTCACCTACAAAACAGGAGGAACAGGTGTTCTCTGTGTTGCATCAATGTCTACCAGAAGCTGCAAAACTTTCAACGACACCAGGATTTTCAACCAATTGTCAACCAAAGGCAGTGACTGTAGGTTTGCCTAGGAACCTACAATTACTGTTCGATGAAAGCTTGACGCTTGAGGATGAGGCCTTCATTCGACAACACTGTGTGGACATTGACTTGTCATTCACTCCTGAACAAGCGCATCTGGTAGAGTTGCAAACTCGAGCCCAAACAAAAACTCATCTGTGGTTTGAGATGAGGGCAGGTCGGATTACTGCCTCAAATATGCATAGTTTCTGTATTTGTCAAGGACCTGATGATGGCAGACGGATGATAAAGTGCGACATGGTATTATGTTGACTGTATCAGCATAAAGAGAGTGCCAAAGGGAACATGGGTGTGTAAGCCATGCAAGTCAAACCATTGATGTAGACTTGACTTGCCAAGGGTGATGCCAGAATAGCTTGGCGCCTGTAGTTAATCGCCAAGCTATTGTAGCACCACCCTGGACCTATCATGGTCAGTCTCCTGAACTCTAAATTTATTTCTAGAGAACAAATCTTGAATTTAGGGATGGTGACCATAGTGATCAGTGTGTTAATGCAACACTTGTTTTCAGGGTAGTGAATTTTAATCTATATTGAGTCGAACTAAACCCTTGCAGCCAGAATAACTGAGCCCCCCCCCCCCCCCCCCTCCTCTCCCATGGTTTATTTCTGTTCAGTGTGTTTACTTCATAGAGTCTACATGGATATGCCGAGTGATAGTGAACTATCCTGGTTCGGACACTGCACATACCGAAAGACTGACCAAGATGATTCAAGGATTGTGCCAGAATGGCTTGGTGCACAAAGCAATTAATGCACCATCTTAAATTATCTTTGTCACTCCCTCTCTCATGTTACTGTTAGATCCCATTTTCAGCTTCAAGATGTAAAAATGTTATGTTCTACCTGAAATGGTGATGCAGCAATAAAATGATTGGATTTAGATATGCTTTTGTTATGTCTGAAATTTTACAACAAAAACAAAACAGCTCACACATTTTAGATACATCAATTTTGTTAAAATCCGTTTTGTTTCTCCATTTACAACAATGCATGTTTTGCACACCACAGACCATCAGTGTTCAATATCTGATGGTGGCTACACCTCTTGTTTCCTGTGATTCTCCAGTCAGAAAATTACAGAGGAAACAACCTGCATGATAACAACCGCCAACCTTGGATTATTTTGTTCTGTCTGCCTCTGAGGTCACAACTTGTGTTATCTGCGATTCTCAAATGGGGGAATTGCAGGAAACACTTGATGCATGACCAGCTTCAAACAATCATACACCCAGAGCATTTTACACACTTCACGATACGTTGCGCCATTGAGTAAATAACAGTTCAAATGTAATTTGCAGTTTAAGTGTTTACCGCTCAAATAAATAAACAAAAGCAGAAAACCCTTCTTTTTTTTAATGCTCTGATAATTCTGTTTACTTTGGAACATACACTCATCCTAAAACTAGGACAAGTAGGCTTGTCTTAAAAGTGGTAAGCTGAGTGTGCGAACACAGTAAATATGTACAGTACAGTGATAATCAGCACACCTATTACCCAAGAGGCACCACAGATGGTTGCACAGGTAATTGCTGATTCTGTAGATTCTGAGCTGGTTGGCCATGTAAGTTCTGATTCTGTAGATTCTGAGCAGGTGGGCCAGGTAAGTGCTCATCAACCTGTAGGTGCAGGTCAGGTAAATGCTGATCCTGTAGATTATGAGCAGGTGGGCCAGAGAAGTGTACATCAACTTGTAGGTGTTCATTAGGTAGACCAGGTAAGTGCTCATCAACCTGTAGGTGTTCATCCAGAGGGCCAGGTAAGTGCACATCATTCTGTAGATTCTGAGTATCTATGTCAGGTGATGGTCTTTTGGTGACTATTTCCTTGGTTTTAGGTCTTTCCTGTCGGCGCTGCAAAAATATAAATAAGAACACTTCATGCATCTATTTTATCAACCAATTATGCATTTATTTCTCAATCTTTTCATTGTTTACTTAACAAAACAAAATACAATAAAAACCAAAATTATGATTCACTGCATTGCATACTGAAAAACAAATCTAGCTACCCTCTCAATACTGTGCACTTGATGCATAAAAGCCTGACATGTTATGATGGGATGTGAATCACTCATGAAATTCAATGTGGTCGGTGTCAGAATAGCTTGGTGCCTGTATATATGCCAAGCTATTCCATTTACAGGCGCTAAGCTATTCTGACACCACGTTTGAATTATCATGGTTGATTTTTTTGCCAGACCTATTAAGAAAACAAAATGACACAAAATTACTTACCTTCAAGCGGGAATATCTATCTGCGAGTCGTTCTGTGTCGCAGACAGGATTGGAACTCGTGTAGCCTAAATGCTGGGTGGGTGACCAGGAAGGACTATTCTTCTGAAAAGGGTGTGCATTTACTCCTGCAAATGGAACAAAGGTTAAACTAAAATGTGACAAAGCCAATATTACTATTGATCAGTATAAAAAAAATGCTTTCACTTCTTTCAACATTATCATTTGCTTTTACTTGTTTGAGGTATGATCTTTTACTTTTCAAAGAATTCAACTCATCTCACACCAAGCCATTACATATTTATTATAACAGAGAAAACGTCATTAAATAATTGACAATTTTCTAACAAATGTCACAAGAATACACAGTATAATGCATGCACCACACAGTGGTCATTGCTAGCTGTAGCATAATGAATGATACACTCAATCAGCCATCACTGTGACTCGATCTTCAAATGAAAAATAGTTCGTGTACTTTACTTACCGCCAACAAAGTGTCTTGAACATACAAAAGTTCTACTCCAAGTCTCCTCGGTACTGATATCTTTTCGGTTGCTGGCAGGCTTCCACAGTCGTCCGTTCTCTCCGCTTAACACTCGACTTTCCCTCAAACGAAGAGCAGGTAGACGAAAAAAATTCACTGCTACACCTTTTGGAACATTATCTTTGTTCCCTGTCCTATTATTACATCCGAAAATTGCGCAACCGTGCATATCTTTGTCGATTGCAATGTTCGTTGTTACTAGTGTTCGCGGTATCTCACTGCACAAGATGGCCGACTGCAGACGACGTGTGTACGACGCTGGCTGTGTGACGTCACGTGCATTCAATCAATTATGGATGCGTTCCAGCCAAGGTCGCCATTTCCAAAATGGTCATTTTCAACACGCCTGGGGCAGCAATCGTCGTACACTGGTTAAGGAACACGGTTGAAAACGCGAGACATCAAGAGGTATGATCCTCATGAGCCCCCGCAATTGCGGGGGCTCATGAGGATCACACCTCTTGCAAACGATGAGTTAGGCGCGGACAATCCGCGGGGGACAACTCTGCCGTGTTTGCTGCTTTAATCTCGGCCATTCACGGAGCGTAACTGCACTCAAATGTGAATTTTTGCTCCTGCAAAGAACGTTAATGTTTTATTTCCGGGAAAGTTGATTGGATTGCCAGTTCAAACTTGCTTGTTTTTCATGCGCAACCTGTCCGCCGCAGCTCTATCAAAATGCTGATTTAATCTGCTGCTTCATCTTACGTATCGAGGTCTCAGTGGCAAAAGACATACGGAATGCCATGGCCATTTTTGTCTGATCGTCGGCACTTTTGGCAGGATGTATACAAGGATCTTTAATTTAAACCTTTTGAGCACGCTGGTGGCGACATTTGTCGCCAGCCGCCATCTTGCTTCATTATCGGATGGCGACATATGTCGCCACCGCGTGGTCTGCTCGTAATTGGCTATGGTAAACACACTGGGTTGCAATGAAGCCTTTGCAAAGGATTGTGGGTGATTGTAAATGAGGCTTGCTTCCGTTTTACATCGGCCATCTTGCTAACTTCGAGTGTGTTTGAGCGATTCGAATTTTCTAAGCGAGAGTTTGTTCTGACGGCTTCATTTTGACAAAAGATGACCGATGAGGAGTTAGAAGCATTCATCAAGGAATACTTTTATGGAGTCAGATTCCGATGATTTAGACTTTCTTGGCTTTTTGCCAGAAGACTTGAGATCGAGGGTGGGTGGGAGATGGTGGTGATGGGCAGAGGAGTGATTCTGAATCGAGTGCTAGTGAACGCGGAAACGGTGCGTAGTAAGCATTGATTTTTTGTTGTTTTTAGAATAACACTGTTTTAAGAATTGTGACATAATCTTGATTCATTTATTTACATACATGCCAAATTCCACAATCATACATAGAAAAATCAAAAAGTTTTAGGCTTTTGAAGTAAGTAGGGTAGCGTTGGGTTTAGCCCACTCAAAAGGAATGCAGCTGCAGGGAAAAGAACTGCCAGCGGAAAGCAGTGTGCTAAAGGATAAACTGAACAAAATTAAAGCTGATGGCATCGGAATAATAATAATAATAATAATAATAATAGCGCTGTACTCCAGGAAAACACTGGACTCACTGCGCATGCACAACAGCACAGGCCCTCTCTCTCAGACACACGCACAATTATACACTACTTTCAACCACCCCATCCCTTCCAAACACCTTACATCCACATCACCATCGCGAAAGGCACAGCTTAAGCTTGCACAGCGTAAAACCGAACTGAATTACCAACCTAACCAACCCCGGCACCCACCCAGCCATCCGTCCACCCACCCATCGTCCATCCACCCATTACCCATCCGGACTGACCTGGCGTGAAGACGCTGGCGGGGTTGTTCTGCACCATGTATGGATTCTCCAGCTCCACCTCGCCGTCCGAGAACTGCCCACGCCGGAAGTCCGCATCAGAGTAGTTGCCCCTGACGGAAGGGCCAAACGAGTGTTGCCGCATGGGGGCGGGGCTGCGCTGTGGAATGTCTTCAATGGGGGGAGGCGGGGGCGGGGGGAAGGTAGGAGGCGGGTTCAGCGGCAGCGTGGCTGAAATCGAAAAAAAAAAAGAAAACCCGAAAAAATGTTTTAAATATCATGTCGAAGATGTCAACAAAAAAAAAAAAAAAAAAAAAAAATCCATTCCACAACGAGAGAACATGAATTAACCCTTTTGAGTGTCGGTAGCGGTTTTAGTCGCGATGATTCTGGCTGAACAAACCGCGACCGACATGTAAAGGGTTAAAAAACATCAACTGTCAAAGGTGGTACCTGGAAGACAAAACAAGCGAAGCTGCTGTATTAAAAGGTATTTGGCGGGCGTTAGAAAGGGCTGAATGATAAGATGAAGTGGCTGTTACGCTGCCAGGTTATTAGTCCTTGCATGCAGGATGGGGACGACTGTGGGGCAGGGGTGGTGGGAGGGGGGGGGGCGGAGGAGGGGTCAGAGCAACAGATACTGGAGACGCGAGTCCACATACAGCTTAAAAAAAAATCACTTGCCGCAATATACTTCCATGCTGTCACACGCCGTACGCGCACAAACCTGTCTCCCCCACGCTGAGGAACGCTAATACAAATCGTGCCAGCAAGAGGCATAGATCCTCATGAGCCCCCACGAACGCGGGGGCTCATGAGGATCCATACCTCTTGCCGATGTTCAAACAATTCTAACCGTCGCAGGGCCGTGCGGCCGTGCCTCCCCATCATCCGATGCTGATGGGCCGGTAGTTACCCGGATGATGGATGACTGCGCATGACAACGGCCGCCATGTTGAGGGAGATAACTGCGTCCGCGCAATGTCGGGAGCGGAGCCGGGGAGATATGAGTGATGGGCAAGAAATGGTGAGAGTAAAATAAAACAAGAGATGATAACGCAGTCATTCATCATGCCCAAGTACAGCCTCTGCTCACAATGGCCTTCTCTCACTCCGGCCGAAGAACACGGGCCAAACACGAGCTGTCGAGAGATACAGGTGCGAGGGCTTATGAGGATCTGTGCCGCCTCTTGACAAGAGGAGGCGTGTGGCGCCATCTATCGTTGCGCAAAGCGACGGGCCAAAGTATTTCACTCTCGCGCGACACGTCACAGAAAATGCAGCCGCGGGCGGCCCATGTATTTGAACACTTCCGGATAAAAATGTTACTTTTTGGTTTTGATGCAAACTGTGCGCCAGTGACTACAAATGACGCGGAAACTATTTACATTAGTTCAGCATCAAACAAACCAAAGTCGGTGTCAACCCGCGGTTTCTACTTTTCAATCATGACGCACTGTACTATATTTGTTAAATAATCAGCTACACAGCCAAACGGCAACAGTGCAATTGTAATCGGTTACACAGCCAAACGGCAACAGTGCAATTGTAATCGGCTACACGGCCAAACGGCAACAGTACAATTGTAATCGGCTACACAGCCAAACAGCAACAGTGCAATTGTAATCGGCTACACAGCCAAACGGCAACAGTGCAGTTGTAATCGGCTACACGGCCAAACGGCAACAGTGCAATTGTAATCGGCTACACAGCTAAACGGCAACAGTGCAATTGTAATCGGCTACACAGCTAAACGGCAACAGTGCAATTGTAATCGGCTACACAGCTAAACGGCAACAGTTCAATTGTAATCGGCTACACAGCTAAACGGCAACAGTGCAATTGTAATCGGCTACACAGCTAAACGGCAACAGAGCAATTGTAATCGGCTACACAGCTAAACGGCAACAGTGCAATTGTAATCGGTTACACAGCTAAACGGCAACAGTGCAATTGTAATCGGCTACACAGCTAAACGGCAACAGTGCAATTGTTTTTGTATGTTTAACCCATGTAACCGCCAGTCCGCATTTCTCACATGTTAGAGATGTCACCTAAAGACAATGTACCAGTTGCAGGAGATGGATCGAGCAGGATAACTCAAAGGTAGTGCCAGATTAGCTTGGCGTCTGATGACGCCAAGCTAATCTGGCACTACCTTTGAATTATGCTGCTCGATCCATCTCCTATTTTCTGCGCCCCGTCTTTGAAATCACCTTCTTGGTGGACAAAAGACGTTAAGCCCTAAAAAAAAAAACCCCAAAAAAACACGTTTAAAACGTTTGTTGTTGTTGTTTTAATGCGACCTTCTTCATGCAGTGGAGAGAGAGAGAGAGAGAGAGAGAGAGAGAGAGAGAGAGAGAGAGAGAGAGAGAGAGAGAGAGAGAGAGAGAGAGAGAGAGAGAGAGAGAGAGAGAGAGAGAGAGAGAGAGAGACCTGCAGAATGTTGCACTCCCCCTAAAACCCTAACCCTTGCAAGAAGCATAGAATGACATTGGGCCTGTTACGATTGTGGTTGTGTTGTTTCGTGAGAGGGTGCATGTATTAATCGTAGGAAACGATTCGATATTTATTTGAGCTATCATGGTTACGAATCATGTACCTTTTTAGTAAGATTCTCTATCGTTCGCGTAGAGCGAAATTGGTTTTGTTATGAAACGCTAAGATCAGTCCCGAAGTTTCTAGCAAAGTCGCAAGGAGAAGAGCGGTGAGTTTTTGTGATGCGTAGATTCGCTGAGAATAGACCAGAACGTTCTAGTGAAATCGCGCTGTCTAGTGACCTCGCATGTGTGACGTCAAAAGTGTAGGTAACATTTTGCAACACAGTAGCAATGCCGCTCTAATATTCATGGTCATAGTTGTTTTCTGTACGCGTGAATTTAGTAGCCAGTCAGTTTGTATTATGAAAGGTCGTGAACGGTCTGCCATACTCTTGTGTGACGTCATTACACACTGGGAATTGTGGCTGAAATTAGCAGTCGAATTTTTGTAGACTATTATAATTTATTCTAGAAAGTTCTTTTTATTTAATATTTATGAGTTTCGGTTACGTGTTCCGTTTTGATTGGCTGCGTTGTGTGAATTCCTTGGATTATTCTGGAAAGTTTTATACTATAAAAGTTTGTGCTGGGAAGCACGTTCGTACATTCTCATACATTGTCAGTTGTAGGGACACACAGTTTATCGTAGGTACGTGGCCCATATAGGGTGTACATCGTGAGAGACGCAGCGTAACGGTGGTGTACGTTGTATGAGAAACATTGTGTCGCCAGTATTGACATTTTCGCAGAGGAGACATTGTATCGGTGTTGGTGCATTTGGGAATGTATTGTGTGGAGATCGCATCGCTGAAATAAAATATTGTTGGAACTGTTACTCCAGTGTGGTCTACATCCTTAAGCCACGTGTCACAGTAACGGGTTGCAGCCGAGTAAAGTTTCTTTAAAAGAACCTTACGTGCGTGCGTCTGGTGTGATCTCATACTACGACTACGACTCAACACGTAAAAGGGCCCATGTGCTTCTTGCCGGTAGAAAGGGGGATCTGGGAGGCTCGGTGGTAGAGGGTCCGATTCTCGTCCGAAAGGTCCCGGGTTCGAATCCAGCTGGGTCAAAAATTTGTTCAGACCCTATTTGGGTGCCCAGTCTTTGGTGCACACAAGACGTTAAGCCCTAAACATTTTTCTTGCCGGTAGAAAACTGCCTTCATTCTCTCGTGCCCGTGTTTTCTCAGAGGAAGGAAGTGCCGGAAGTTTAATTCTGTGAGTGGTTCGAGGTGATCAGCTGAGTGGTGGCCGCGCGTGCCGCACGTGCAGGTAGTGCTCACAGCGCGCGCACCCCAGCATCAACTGTACATAGAGCACCCTTTCCCAAGCACCCGCATTCTCAAGTACAATCACAATGTAGTCGCAGCTCTAACCCTGTGCAAAAGGCATAGATCCTCATGAGCCCCCGCAATTGCGGGGGCTCATGAGGATCTATACCTCTTGCTGATCTCGTTTTCTCCACGTTCCTCAAGCGCAGAGGAAGTCCTCCAGATTTGAAAGCAATACGGGACTTCACTAGATTTTTATGCGGCTCTCGAAAAACAATGTTACTCTTAGACTGATCGACATAAACGTAAAAGAAATCAGCGGAAATCACAGTTTATCACTCAAGCCCTGCTGAAGTTTGTGGGCGCATCAAGATCTGTGACCCTTCAGCTGGTCAGAGTCCGCGCCGGCAAGTCCTACATCGAAAAAAAAAACCAGGCTCTGCTATCTGTTCACACGGGCCCCACCGCGCCACCGACATAAATCATGCAGCGGGCGCTCGATAGGCGCAGTAAAAGCAAAAACTCTCATTGTTTCTCTGGCTGGTTTATGGCTCTCTAGACTCGCGAGACACGCCGCTACCTAAAAATCGCGTTAGAGACGAGAATTTATGCGCCACGCTCCGGATTAGGGTAATATGTCATCTGGACATCAATCGTCATCTGCTACAAATTCCGTCATATAACTGGGTGCGGCCGCGCGTTCTTGGATTGGACCCCCGCCAGATCTGATTTAGGCCATCCGAACTGGCGTGTTCCACGGCGATTCCTTGAAAACGAGTTCCAAATTTCCTTATCTTAAAACAAGTGCTGTATTTCCCAGTCTTAGTCTGAACGTCCGAAGACCTCCATCTACCACAGATGCAAAACTGGGCAGCAAGAGACATAGGTCATCATAAGGCTCATGATGACCTATGCCTCTTGAAGAATGATGCTGCATTTCCCGCACCATCGACTTGGGCAGTGCGGAGTTTGGCAGGGTGGAACGGTAGCGGAGATCACTCCCCGGACACGGAACTGTCTTCTGGGATGGGAGATCCCCCAGGGGACACCGCTCCTATGGCTGGCACCGGATTGGTTGCAATTTTGCGGCTGCGTCCAACAGGCCGTTCCGAGATGACCCGGCGATAGTCCGTCCCAGCAGGCCAGGCAATGCCGGTCTCCAGGCAACCACCCCCATCAAATAGTTATCGCGAAATTCGCCCAGGCCGCCCAACGTTGATGCTGCACGCCAATCTCTCTGAGAGGGTTAAGTCTCCGCTTTAAGGCACACATCTGCCAGAGACATAGATCCTCATGAGCCCCCGCGATTGCGGAGGCTCATGAGGATCTATGCCTCTTGTGTGACAAATCTTCATCGTTTTTCGCTCGTCAGCGGTGAAAACTTGAGAGGTTCTGTCAAGGAGGCTTTACAGTGCGCCATAAACTCCACGCTTGGTCGCGGACAGAATCGAAAAGCATTTACTCCACCAATCGCCTGGCATCTACACGGGCAGTAAAAAAAACGAACATTTTTTTCTACGTCACTAAAAAAACAAACACGAGCCCTGAACAAAGCGGGGTGTCCCGCGAGAGTCATCTTGTGTGGCTGGTAATTAAAATGCGTCAAAGCTGTTTCAACATCCCATTCAGCGAATGCGCAGTCTGCCCAGGCGGCCTCAGATGGCATAGTCTGGCATGCGCAACCTTTGTAAATTATGGACGGATAAGCCAGTAAACAACAGCGAGACAGACAGGACAACAAAAGCCGCCAACAAAAAACCCGCCACTACTATCATTGCTTTGCGAAAGAAACGAACTGTATCGGGGTTTCAAGTATCCAATGTCTGGCACGGGTTGCCATGACACGTTGATGTTGATTTCAATACAGAGTACATTCTTGGTGACACTGGTTACCTAGCTCTGAACGAGAACTGCGGTTGGCAGTGAGGAGAGAAGTGCGGTTTCTGCGAAGGCCAAAGGTAGGGACGGCCCTCAAACCCTGCTGGTAACTGCCCATCAATACACTCCTTATCTACCATCTCATCTGCCATCTGACAGGTAGCGGCTGGCGGTGAGGTCTGTATTGCCTGGGCTCCTTCTCTAAAACGTGCCAACAGCGTCAGGCATGTCCTGTGAAGTCCTGCACTCGAATTCTCACCAAAAGAAACTTTGACGCGATGAAAACACACACCCGACGCTTCAAAGAAACACGACAACCGAACGAGGTTGCAACACTCCGGACACAACGTAAACCTGTCTGCAAGAGGCATAGATCCTCATGAGCCCCCGCATTCACGGGGCTCATGAGGATCTATGCCTCTTGTTAGCGTCGGTACACCTCTCTTTTCTTCAGACATAGGCTGTCGTGTGACGTTGAATGCTATGACGACAGTTTTCTTTGATGCGCGCGCTAGGATCCGGGCCGTCCACAGTAGACTGGCGGAGATAAGCGAAGTGTTATCAGTGTGAATAAAAAATGCAGGAGGCTTTCCCCCAGAACCTGAGGACATCAAGGTCCCAGATCAGTGCCCTCGCAAGGTCTGAACATCTGTCAAGATAGCATAGAGCCTCGTGGGCCCCTGCAGTCGCAGAGATCCGTCAGGCTCTGTACCTGTTGTTGCGTGCGATTGGTCGAATGGAGTCCCTCTTACAGAGTTAGATTTCACTCCTGTGACGAGTCTGTGAGCAGATCTACATGTCTCAATCTCTCTCTAGCAGCCTTCGTCATTCTCACTCTCAGTTCACGCTTTTTACCTTGCAGTAGCCTGCTCGTATAAGGCATGTGCCCTGCTCAATCTGATTGACACCTGGGCTGAGTCGCGTGAGTGACCTTAATCCTGCGCCGGCCACTAAGCGGCAAGGTGCTCCGCTATGGCGCCACAACACTCACCCCGCTATCGCGGTGCACCTGGCCGCTTAGTGGCCAGCGCAGGACTAAGCTCATTCATGTATCTGGCACCTGGAACCCGCCGTCGGTCATCAAGGAACGAGCGTTCTTCAGAGTTCCTGCGTCTGTTCGGAATAATAAAATCCGTGCTTCTGGGTGATAAATCTGGCTAGCTCGTGGCCTGCTCTGAAGACGCACCAGCCTCTACCCACATCCCGCCCGACTGAGCTCCACCTCCATCCCCAACCCCCACGGCACCCACCCCAGCATTTCCGCCACGTTAGACCTGGGCCAGACGGTGCGCAGCATACGGCGTGCACCCAAAACAGACAAACATCTAGAGATACCGAAAACAACACTCGCGCAATTCCTTTCAAACTCTCCACTTTCCAGAAACGATTCTCGCCTTTCTGACAAAAGGCACCTCAACAACGCCAACTATGACGAGATAAGGTGCGCATTGCGCAAACCTTCTATCACACGGGGACGCCGGTGTCAGAATTCAGCGAAAGTATTTAAACCAAATGTCAACTTGTTTGTGTTTCCCAACAAATCTCACAACTCTTTTGACTGTCGGCAGCGCTTCTTGTAGACGTGATTCCTGCGGGAATCACCTCGACACAAAGCCGCGCTACCAGCAGTCAAAAGGCTGGCATTGCGCGTGGCTTTTGTCTTGTCTTGAAAAGCTGGAAGCACGCAGAGCAAAAATTAATGTTCTTTGCGTCTGGTTTTAACGGGGGTATCATTATTATTGTAGGATGTCTGGGTTACAATGTCCCCTCCACGGCTTTAGACGATGTCAGGTTCATCTCGCAGCGAAGGTGCAGTCGTTGTTGCTGTGTACGTCACGCTGATCTAGTTGCGAGTCATGTGGTCCACGTCACGCTGTCCGCGCAACATGTGTACGGCTGTTGCTGACGTGTGACTGTGTAGCTAACGGCTGTACACTGGAAGTTCAAAATCACAGGTACCACACACTTTATCATCACAGTTGGAGTCTACACGCATTTAACCGGGCGGCAGCATTTGTTACAAATTTTAAAGGTGTCACCTAACCACTATGTACCAGTTGCAGGAGATGGATCGACCATGATGATTCAAGGGTAGTGCCAGATTAGCTTGGCGCCTGAAGGCGCCAAGCTAATCTGGCACTACCCTTGAATTATCATGGTCGATCCATCTCCTTTTGCTGTGATCGGGGCTAAATCGGTAAACATTCATGACCGGAACGATCATACGAACTCTGCCTCAGTCGACCGCGGACCAGTAATTGCAATTGTCCAGGCTTCATCACACCGCTGTCTTGCTCTGCAGAGACGCATTGTGGTCCTTACTGTTTGCAGAAGACAAGTTCCACAGCCCGACTGTTGAAAACCTTCCTAACCAGTCCTACCCCCAGGCAGATAAGAACAGCAGAGTTCCCAAATACCTGGCTCCCATACGGGTATCGCCTGCACCCCCTCCGGCTCGGATGAAACTCAAGCGTTGCTGAGCTGGGAGAAAGCCGGCAGCCCTGTTTGTCCAGGAAACTAAAACCTTCATTTTTACCGCCGGCAGAACCACTAGCCGCAACACCCCCAACACCTCCTCCACCCGACGAACATAGGATCTGAATAAAGCAAAAGCATAAATCCTCATGATCCCCTCCGTGCGCAGGGGATCATGCGTATCTATGCCTCTTGGAGATGGAGCGAGTGGTGGGACCGACCGGCGGTGTGAGACAGAATGTAGGAAGTAGGGAGGGAAAACAGATATCACCCGGAGAAACAGGGCTCACCTGACAAAGGTCCTGGTAACCGATAGGGGCTGTGAAAACAACCGTCCTGCCAGGCAAACAGACCCCAAAAGTCTGGCACCAACTGCCTGCGCGCGTCTCCAGACCTAAACTCCTGTTTCCCTCGCGCTAAAAAAAAAGGGACCCAAAGCAAGAACCGGGAATTGAAGGAGAGGCAGATTAACGGCTTGATAGAAAGTCACATCTTCTTCAGAAAGCAGTTTACCGAGCAGCATGTACACTGAGTCGTCGGCCCCTGGCAGCTGTATAAGCCTAGATGTTCATGAGTGCATTAGAATCTGTGGCTTTATCTGATCACAGACAGCCTGCAGATGTTCCTGGGGGGGGGGGGGGGGAGGGTGTACAAGTAAAACTGCCTAGATGTGTAAACATTATAAGACTGTCCAGATATGCAGAGGTGTAACTCCTTAAATGCAAGGTGAACGCCACCCAGCTGCAAGAGACATAAGCCGGACCTGCCTACCACCAATTTTTTTTTATAGTATTCATAATCGCCCAAAATAGTATTCTTGGGGAAAAAAATAGTATTTTCATAAAATTGTAGCAGACTATTATCAAAACGTACAAACAATAGAAAAATCAATTTACACTGATAAACTAGACCATTCCGTACAACAACAGGAAATATTTGCTTAAACATCCCGAACATGAAATCCGCACAGGACAAAGGAACATTTGAATCAACTATAAAAAGAACCATGCAGATTTCAGCACTAGTTGCTTGTCGACGCAAAATTTCACCTGCTTCATGAGACTGCTTAGAAAACACAACCTGTAATTAAGGCACACGTTTCTGGGCATCTGCCAGTCTCTTATGGATATTAGTTGATAAATGCTTTTCAAAGTCATTTCGGCCACCATGGGCACATGAGATGCCACTATTGCATACCATGCAGAATGGAATGCATAGGTTGGTCCTTTCTTTGACAGTCGCCAAAATGTCCACTTTTTAGCATACTGTGGCAAAAAAATTCTGGTGCTTCGCTTTCTTTGAGCTAGAGAAATCCACTCTCCTCCCTATTTTGCTCTGACATTTTGTATTTTGAGACTTTATTGACTGACATAACACGCACCCCCCACCCCCACCCCCATCCCACGCCACACACCCCCCCCCCCAACAAAACAAAACCAAAAAAAAAATTATTTTTTATTTTTATAAAAATAAAATCGTACATTTTAGGCATCAATCGTATTTTCGTACTTTGCAAAAGAAATCGTACAAATACGCTCAAAAATCGTACGGTAGGCAGGTCTGCATAAGCCCTCACGAGCCCCCGCAGTCGCACTAACTTACCGCAGTCGCACTAACTTACTCGCAGTCCCACTAACTTACCGCAGTCTCACCAACTTACCGCAGTCCTGGGAGCTCATGAGGGTTTATGTCGCTTGTTAGATTGCTGTTCTTTATGCCTGTTTTAGTCCCAATTACATCCGTGTCCTTCACGCGAACCTCGCTGAGTGTGCAGTCGTTGCCGACCCAGCAATTCGCGATCACCAGCAGCGAGGGGTATACAAGCCGTATCATACAGAGGCTAAAAGCTTCAAATTTGCACACTGCCATTTGCACACTGCCATTTGCAAGCTGCGCTGCATTATAGTACTTACAGATAAGGATATAGACCGATGGCTTGAGTTCAAGGGTGGTGCCAGAATAGCTTGGCGCCTAGAGGCGCCAAGCTATTCTGGCACTACCCTTGAACTATTTGTGTCAAACTTATTTCACACACTGGTGTATTCCGAATGATATGGGTTAAGTCAATAGAGAAACACTGACTACACTCCGGAATGCCACGCATATACCTCAAATCGGATCACAAAGAAAATTCGGCAAATGCTTGCGTTTCATCAGTGTCAACTGGTTTGACAATGGATACAAGGTGGGTCGTACCGCCACACGCTGTCATGCCCACAATCACAGACCAGCCCACGAGTTGTTGCAGCGGATGTCAAACTATTTTTCATTCCCTTGGAGGTTCTAAATACACGATGCGTGGTTTCGCTCTCTGGTGGAAGCCAAACAATGCTGGCCTGCGGATGGAACACTTTTGCATTATCGTACGGTTTGAAGACACGAGACACGTGCTTTCCATTCTAAGAAAAAAAATCTTTCTCAATGCGGAATTGCTTTCTTGGTGTTGCAGATTTTGCCGTGAATTCTTACGTCACTTCCGTGGTCCTGTGCATCAGTCACAAAGCGCGGTCCCCTAAGAAGTTTAGACAGGGGAGAGAACTGTTCACACACCCCTTCCTCTCTTTTGCCTGCCTGATCGCTCTCTGGGGCAAAGCCCGCGTACGGCGCTCCATCATGGACCTGCTGTGCGCGCGCCGGCTGGCAAAAAAGCAAGAGATGGAGTGGTTGGATAGGATTTCACGTTTCCTTGCCAATTTGAAATCGCGTGACCGTTGTCCGGCATTTCTTGAAGGAGTCATAGATCCTGGTGAACGAGCGAATATTGGAAGCGAAACAAATTGTGGCCGCCGACCACCGTGAAGTTTTGCAGCTATTGCACGTCAAAGTATTGCACGGTGAAACTACGCCAAGAGGCACAGGTCGTCCTGATCCCATGCAATTGCAGGGGCTCATGAGGATCTTTGGGTCTTGCCACACCCGATGGGCCTTCTAGTGCCGTCCGGCCCAAGGCAGGCCCCTGACCGCAACTGTGGATGCCGAGAATACAGTGAACACGCTCCAACTGCAAGAGGCATAGATCCTCATGAGCCCCCGCAGTTGCAACTGCGGGGGCTCATGAGGATCTATGCCTCTTGCTGAGACGAGAAACATTAATAAGTGTGATGGTCACTTGACACTAGCTCGCACCATCACGGACCCTATACTCTATGCGGGAGCTTGGTGGCTCGGTGGTAGAGCGGTCGACTCTCGTCAGAACGGTCGCGGGTTCGAACCCAGCTGGGGTCCAAATCTGTTCAGACCCTGTTCCGTGCCCCGTCCTTGAAATCACCTTCGCGGTGGACGAAAGACGCTAAACCCTAAACGTGTAATTGTTTTCCTATACAGTTATGCACGTTACAGATCTTTGCAAGCGGTCAGGGTCTGCCTTGTCCTTTTGTCTCTTCCGGATTGCGGTTGAAGGGTCGACAATTCTGTGGCGTCTGGTGAGCTCATGAGGATCTATCTCTTCCACAGGAGCATTTGGGTGAATGTCTGGTGCGGACAGAACCGGGTTTAACCTCTGTACCTGCAGCAGACTGTGGGAGTTCACCGAGTGACTGCTTTGACCCCTTTGGGCACGTAGTTTGTTTTTTGAAATCTGAGTTTCTCCCAAGACCAAAAGCCGCAAGACGTCAATGAAACATGGACACGCACGGATATCTCAACAAGAGGCATAGATCCTCATGAGCCCCCGCTGTCGCGGGGGCTCATGAGGATCTATGCCTCTTGTAGTTGGGCCGCGGCAGTGATACGGTTAAGCACGGGTGATGGATGGAAGACAATGGCGGGCGGTTGGTTATCTATCACTTGCACAATTATCCCCTACACGAGGACCGGCCTGTTATTGCGCGCCCGCTAATGAAAAACTTGATCAATGGCAACCGGTGGCTCGATCCCCCTCTCCCTTGCAGCACAGCCTGTAGCCCCGGCCCCGGGATGGCGCACGTCACCAGGGGCCAGCCAGAGACGGTCCTCTATCAATCAGCAGTGTCAAGCCTCCACGTGGGGCCCGTGTTCGAGGGGACTAGATCCAAAGTGCCGCTTGCAGGTGCTGGGGCACACGAGAATACATGCCGATTGATGGAAGTTTGGCGCCATTTACATCGCTGTTGATGTTTCGTCATCCGGGGGGGAGGGGGGGGGGAAGTCTCCAAGATGTTTCCGACGGCATGAGGTATAGATTCTCATGAGCCCCTGCAGCCTGCAGGTCAAGCTTGTAGCTAAAACTTCAGTGTGGATTGCTATCACTTCTACCCTTCAGGAGGAAGGTGGTGTGGGTTTGAGGGCGTGACAGGGCCATCCTTCTCCGGCCGCTATCACCTCTATCGCCACCAGTCAACCTCTGGACAGCTATAACCACAGTCTCTGGACAACTACAACCACAGTCTCTGGATGGCAACAACCACAGTCTCTGGACAGCTACAACCACAGTTACTGGACAGCTACAATCACAGTCTCTGGACAGCTACACCCACAGTCTCTGGGTGGCAACCACCACAGTCTCTGGACAGCTACAACCACAGTCTCTGGACAGCTACAACCACAGTCTCTGGTTAGCTACACCCACAGTATCTGGGTGGCAACAACCACAGTATCTGGGTGGCAACAACCACAGTCTCTGGAAAGCTACAACCACAGTCTCTGGACAGCTACAACTACAGTCTCTGGACAGCTACACCCACAGTCTCTGGATGGCAACAACCACAGTCTCTGGAAAGCTACAACCACAGTCTCTGGACAGCTACACCCACAGTCTCTGGGTGGCAACAACCACAGTCTCTGGAAAGCTACAACCCCAGTCTCTGGATAGCAACAACCCCAGTCTCTGGATAGCAACAACCACAGTCTCTGGACAGCTACAACCACAGTCTCTGGGCAACTACAACCACAGTCTCTGGGTGGCAACAATCAGTCTCTGGACAGCTACAACCACAGTCTCTGGACAGCTACAACCACAGTCTCTGGGTGGCAACAATCACAGTCTCTGGACAGCTACAACCACAGTCTCTGAACAGCTACAACCACAGTCTCTGAACAGCTACAACCACAGTCTCTGGACTGTTACAACCACAGTCTCTGGACTGCTACAAATAGAGTCCGGAACAACCACAGTCTCTGGACTGCTACAATCACCAGCCTGTCGTGGGGAGGTGACACACGGATGGCCTACAACCATTTAACACCATTCACTCGTCCTGTCCCATTTTCTCCACGTCTCCTGTCTTGAGATCTTCTGTCAGCCTGTGGCCATTTTTTTTTTAATGGGAGAGGGGTGAGGGTATTGGTCAGGGGAGTGAGTGGTCGGGCCCGAAGGGAAGGAGGAGGGGTTTGATTGATTGTACATTGCTTAACGTCCCGACAGCAACAAGGCTTTCTCAGGACGTGCCTGCACTGCTTGTGGAAAAAAACAACCAACTAAACAGAACATTGAATGTATGTCGCCAGCCGGTCAAACACATTAAATAAACCTAACACATGGGGCCTAAATAAATGATTGATTGATTGTACATTGCTTAACGTCCTGACAGCAACAAGGCTTTCTCAGGACGTGCCTGCACTGCTTGTGAAAAAAAATAAACAGAACATTGAATGTATGTCGCCAGCCGGTCAAATACATTAAATAAACCTAACACATGGGGCCTAAATAAAGCTAAGACCATTTAGCAACACACATCCAATATCAAGAGCTACAGGCAGTGCAGACAGTAGGGAGAGTTTTAAAAAGGAAAATACAGGTGAATGGACAAAGGGTAGACAGAAACAAATGCCCCAGAATAGAGAGAAAAACCCACCCTGTGGGGCTGACCAGGGTGACCCTGGGAACTAAAAAATACCTAACCCCACCCAAGTCCCCCAGGGCAGACCCGGGTGGGGGCCTAAATAAAGCTAAGACCATTTAGCAACACACATCCAATATCAAGAGCTACAGGCAGTGCAGACAGTAGGGAGAGTTTAAAAAAGGCAAATACAGGTGAATGGACCTCGGGTAGACAGAAACACATGCCCCAGAATAGAGAGAAAACCCCACCCTGTGGGGCTGACCAGGGTGACCCTGGGAACTAAAAAATACCTAACCCCACCCAAGTCCGCCAGGGCAGACCCGGGTGGGGTGGAAGGAGGAGGGGGAGGGGATGTCTGCT
This sequence comes from Semisulcospira habei, assembly GCA_036245525.1. Lineage (NCBI taxonomy): Eukaryota > Metazoa > Mollusca > Gastropoda > Semisulcospiridae > Semisulcospira > Semisulcospira habei. Next base: position 54,946,226 of record BTPG01000005.1, read on the forward strand.
GATGTTCATTGGTCTTTTAACTATTCTATGGCCTTTAGTCATTCGTGATGCCCCCCACCTCCCCCCACCCCACCCACCCACCCCCACCACCAGGTCAACTCAAACACATCTTTTCGCGCGAAGATATTACGGCACTACCTTGGCACTATCACACCTTCATGTTCGTGTATGTATGTTTCTCCTGCCTACTACCTTGGCACTATCACACCTTCATGTTTGTGTATGTATGTTTCTCCTGCCTACTTCCTAAGTTCCGGAGAAAGACATGGGTTATAAGCGAGACCTGATGCATCCTTTTTGAGGATGTAGATGATCGTCTTTTTCTATACCTGCGTATTTGTCTGTGGGCTGGCGATTGGGTGCCTGGTGAGGCGGGGGCAGGGGATCTAACTGTTTGTCCAGCGCGGAGTAATTCCCCTTGGTATGTGTACAATTCTGCCAGCGTTAGCCTCACCTATCTGGTTTGTGAGTATTCTATAACTCAGGCAAAACTTGTATCGTTACATTGTTGTGTATTGTCTTGTGCATCTACTGTGGGAATTCAGGGTATTAATTTTACCCGACCACATTTTGTAGTGCACCTTCATGTTTGTTTATGTATGTTTCTCCTGCCTACTTCCTAAATTCCGGAGAAAGACATGGGTTATAAGCAAGACCTGATGCATCCTTTTTAGGGATGTAGATGATCGTCTTGTTTTATACCTGCGTATTTCTCTGTGGGCTGGCGATTGGGTGCCTGATAGGCGGGGGCAGGGGATCTAACTGTTTGTCTGTCCAGCGCTGAGTAATTCCCCTTGGTATGTGTACATACTTTGCTGTAATGCGTCAGTTCTGAAATGGTTAATTTACTAGGTGAGAATTACATTTGAACAGTTTGCTGGACTTGCAACGGAATCGTTTGTATTGAAGAGATCACTGACTGATGCAGCCATATATATTTGATCGGCGCGTGCGCGTAATCCTGAAATATACATCCAAGACAAACAGCAGACAGGTTTCAGTTCAGCAAGGCTTCTTTTCAACAGCTCTTTTCCCTTCCCCGAGCAGACCCACACAGCTTGTCACCAGCCCGGCCCGCAATAAAACACGACAGGGGAGATAAATTATGCAGGTACTCCCAGCATCCCCCTGGTCTGCACAAACAGGAAACTGTACACCAGCGCGTGCGCACAATCCACATTATAAAAAGTCCCCGTGCCACTCGCAGGCTTGACAACCCGATGGCGCCCCTCCACTGTGGCGTTGAGCTCACCTCCTCACCCACCATCAAGAGGCGAGGGTTCTCCTGAGCCCTGCGACAGCACCAGTAACAGAACTGCGACAGCAGGGGCTCGTGAGAATCTACGCCTCTTGCAGGTGGGCTGGGTTTGAGCGCAAGGGACCGTCACCAGCAAATTAGAAATGAAGGAAATTGAAAACAATTGCAGGGGAGCTAACTGCGGCACGACATCCGTCTTTGTGGACAGAAGGCTGGTGGGGAATTCTGGGAGCGTAGAGTGAGGATTACGCGGGATTAGGAGGGGGACGTTGTGGGATTAGCAGCTGCCACGGACCAGTCTACCCCTCGCTCTGACGATCCACAGTCAGCAACTTTTCTTGGAACCAAACGCTCAACCCCTCCCCCCTCCTCTCTCTCTCTTTCCCGCCGTGAGATGGCCTTAGTCGCCTGCTCGGCGTTAAACCCACATAACTAACTATCTCTCTCTTTCTCTCCCCCGCCCCCCCCCCCCCCCCCCAGCGCTTTCCGGCTACCGAGAACCAGATTTGAAAGCCACTGCAACTGCGCCGGTGAGTTTCAGCAAGAGCCTGCTCAGCACCAGACCGATCCCCCACAAAAAAAAAAAAATAATAAAAAAAATAATAACAAACAAACAAACCCAAAAAAATACACAAAAAACAACAAAAAAACAACACAAAACAACAACTACAACAACAAAAAAAAAAAAAAAAAAAAAAAAAAAGGCACGGCTGTTTCACAAGCCCTTGTGTGTGTCTGCAGACTCGCATGGGAATCTTCGTTTCATGCAGACGATCGGGCATGGCTGGCTGAGGGACTTGCCTCGCAAAGTTCAAGCTCCGTTTGGAACGCACAATATCTCCGCGTAGCTAGAGAACACAGACGTTAAACAAGCATCTTGGGCAAGAGACGCGGGTATTAATTAATAACGCCGTGCGGGCTGATGAAACTCGTCTCAAACTCTACAGCCCTTCCAGAAGGACAGGGAGCCACACTGGGATGGTTCTGACAACTCTCACTGACTCCCACTTTTTGAATCGTTTTCAATGAAAACTCCACGTCCTGCAGCTGGACAATCACAGATGCAAATGAGGGCGAGCAAAAGGCATAGATCCTCATGAGTCCCCGCGATTGCGGGGGCTCATGAGGATCAATGCCTCTTGCAGATGAAACAATTTCGCTGCGGTATCTGAAGACTTGAATCAAATGGGTTGGAGTAGCCGGCAATTTACCGCAATCCAGCGCCGCTTTCTTTCAACGGCAAAAACGCTTGTGGAGAGCTCAGTCAGTCAAGTTCATGTAAATTTTCCCTGCACTGCAAAAGATGGCCATCTTTTTTTTATGGCCTCCTCGTGGGCTGGTTTAGAAATGACACTAGAGAGATACAGAGAGAGCGCCCTCGGCTACGCTTTGCTTTTGCAGATACGAAACAAATCAAAATCCGAAATTGCACGCACCCTTCAGTTAGTCAGCTTGTGCTTTTTTTTTTTTGTTGACCCAAGCTGCAAGAGGCATAGATCTTCATGAGCCCCCGGGCCTCCTGCACTGGGCTCATGAGGATCTATATGTCCTGCTAGAACCATTTTCGTCTGCGTTCCTGATATCGTAGAAGACAATCCCGGCGTTCCCCCTGACGCCAAAACCGATTCCAAAATCAAAGGCAGCAATAAGCGAAGACGATTTTCGGAGGCAACTTGACCAAGGACACAGTCAGCAGAAGTCCTCGGGCAGATGCAGGCCAAAGTGATCCCGCGCACGTTCGTGCGCGGGGCCACTTTGGTCTGCGTCTGCCCTAAGATCTGAACTCACCGTAGAGCGTTGTGTGATGGGTAAAGCGACTGCATTGACATCCCCTCATTCCGTCTCGTCAAAAGCTTTAATTTTTCCTGTGTTCAAGTTCCCCCAAAAAACTCTTTTTTCTCCTCTTCTTCAAATTGCAAATGGTTGGCATGCTGAGAGAGAGAGAGAGAGAGAGAGAGAGAGAGAGAGAGAGAGAGAGAGAGAGAGAGAGAGAGAGAGAGAGAGAGAGAGAGAGAGAGAGAGAGAGAGAGAGAGGGTTGGAGTTTGCGTCCAAAGAAAAGTTTTTAGAGGCCGCTTACATTCTGACTCGAAAAGAAAAAATCTGAAAACATGTCCGCTCACGACGTTTGAAGAGAGAACTCCGCAATGCCATTTTTTTCTCGGGCTAATCGTTCTGAAGCATTCAAGGGGTGTGAGCAAAAACTAGTTTCACAAATTGCAGAAATTTTGACTCGATGTAACGCCGCAACGTTCCGAAACTGTGATTTAAAGCGGCCATCCGGTTGCATCCTAAACATTTATTCAACCTCAGGGTATATTTTTTTAAATTTTCGAAGCGCTTCTGCGCAGCTCCAGCCTCGCTCGAGCGTGTCATCGTGCGGCCTGGTCTTGCGTGCTATCTCGGCTGGGTAATCACAGTTTTCAGACGGACAGGCAAAAACAAACAGCGCCCATGTCACGCGACGTCATTACCAAGTCTATACTCGCAGTCTGAAAATCCCAGCACTTACTCTGCGCAAGAAAAGGAGAGGCTGCTTTCCTCAGCAAGAGGCGTAGATTCTCATGAGCCCCTGCGTTCACGGCTTGTGAGAATCTATGCCTCTTGATGAGGGAATAAAAAAAAACGTAAGAACTGGCGAAAAGACTTCATACGATGGCTGTAAGTATACCGCGCTTACTTTTATCACTAATCAAGCGCTCCAGACAAAGTACGTTTCTTGATAGCAGAGGAGGTAGGGAGTGGGGGAGGGTAGGAAGGGGTGGGGGGGGGGGGGTAAGAACTGTGCATCCGATGTCTGCGTTTACAGTAATCACCATTGACAGAGCCTGCAAAAAAAAAAAAAAAAAAAAAAAAAAAACCACTTATTTTGTTTCCGATATACAGCCGGCTGTGCCAGTAAACACATTGCCAGACTGGCTACACAAACCACGTTTAACTCATTCGCGGTCAACCGCATCCGGATGCGCGGCTTATGGCGGCTTATGGCGCGCATCCGGATGCGGCTGGCCGCGAATGAGTTAATGTAGCCGCATTAACTCTCTCTGGACTAAATGGCAGAGAATTGTTTGCCTTTGCTCTCCATCTAGAAACTGTAAACAGGTCGATTTACTGGGATTTGACGACAGGCAGGCCGCAAGGGACTTTATACCGGGGCGGTCCGTGGCGCGGTGGTAAAGGCGCCTGCCACCAATGCTAACGGTACGAGGTTTGATATCGGGTTCCGGCGTCGGACTTTTCTCCTCTTGCAAATATCACCGTTAATTCGGGCGGACCGTCGGGGGCTCTGCCCGCTCCCCCTCCGTCCACCGAGGTACCGGTTTCAGGCCTCTTTATCAATTTCAAATACAAGCGATCAAAATTTTCGAAACGTCAGTAGCAGAGCTGACCCTTAGCACCAGGTGAATATCCTGTGTTTGTCTTGTACTGTGATTGTCTTCGCGCTGGGACCATATGGCGTTGAGGCGCGTCCCCTGGGTGGTGGATAGGGGGTCCCTCGTGAGAGGGATGCACCGAATGAAATAAGGTGCCGTGAACCAACATGGTCTAAGGGAAGGTGACCCCGACAGAAAACCCCTGTTCCTCCTAGTAAGGGGGTTGGGCGTGGGGGTAGCTTCCCCACCCTGCAAAAAAGGAAATAGCTACAAAAACGCCGACGAAAAGATTAACAGTAATTCCTTTCCTGGAGGAGGAAGGTTCTTCTATCAGAAGATTTATGACGTCCTGTGGTGAAAGCCGGAAGTCTTCGGAAGCCACAGGACCGAGCCGCCTCTCTCTATCCAGGGACACAACCATGGGCACATGGAAGGTCAAGACCATGTACCAGAGCGGCAAGGCCGCCCAGATAGCAGCGGAAATGCAAAAGTACAACCTTCCCCTGCTAGGTATCACTAGGCAGGCATTGTCATGGAACCCCCAGGGAAAGAGGAAAAGAGGTAGGCCGAGAAACTCCTGGCGTCGAGACCTCCAAGCAGACATCAAGAGACTGGGAACCACCTGGAGTAGAATCGAAGGAGAAGCACAGGACAGGAGTTGCTGGAGGTCTCTCGTCGACGGCCTATACCCGGGTAGGGGTGACAGGCGTAAGTAAGTAAGTAAGTGATTGTCTTCAGAGTGAATGCGTGCGCGTCATGTGAGCGTGCGTGTTGGGTGCAGCTTGCGGCGCTTTGAGCCGATTCGCAGAATTGGATAAAGGGCATATGTAATAACCGGTGTCATTATCATCATGATTACGACAGGCACGGATAAAATAGCTTGAACCAGAGGGCGACACCAAAAACAGAAACGATCCATCACTCCTGCAATTCCTTTCCTCACCGACACAAAGATAACCTGCCTCTGTCGGACTATCCATCAGCTTTTAAATAAAAGTTCCACTTCTTGCTTCCGCTTCAGTTCTGATTTCATAAATATATATATATATATAGTTAACCAAACCCACCTCCAAGAGGCATAGATCCTCATGAGGATCTATACCTCTTGCCTGTTCCTGCAAAAGTGGAACCCACTGCAGTGGGAGGAGTTTAGCGTAACGCTGGGGGGGGGGGGGGGGCCCGGCTCAGGCATATGGCGGGAATTTAGGCGTAGTGGGCGGTACATAAAAGACATCTGTTTGCGCAGCTTTCCGTCTGCTAATTTGCACATCCCCCCAGGAAAAGAGATTTCATTCACAGGCGCATTTACCTTACCGCCAGTATTTTCCCCTCCATCCTTTTTTTTTTTTAACTTCCCGTGTGTCTCAAAATACACATTCGGCAATTAGATCGAACATGGAAAAATTGCGCTTGTCCTCTGATGAATAAGAGACGGATCGACCATGATAGTTCAATGATGGTGCCAAGCTATTCTGGCACCACCCTTGAACTATCATGGTCGATTCATACCTGTTTGTGGTGAGTTAGGACTAAGTGGTTTGGTCAAGCTGTCCATTGTATTACCCGTTTACTTCTGAAACTTTTCTTCTCAATACAATCTGATACAACACAGATGCAGTTTTTCCATCAGTACGACAAATACAAAAGACTGGGCGAAAGAGAGAGTGCTCGTGGGCACGCGACTTCGTCACGCTGCGACCAACACAGAGGACCCAGCCACACTCTCCCGTCATCCGGGCACTTGCAGACCAAACTGAACGCATCACCCCTTGCGCGTGAGAGACGTAGACTTAAGTGCCGTTGACCCACGCAGCCAAAACCATAATGTCCATGGGCTGCTGTAGATGATGTATATCTGTTGCTGGGGGTTGGGGGGTGGGGGGATGGGGTAGGACTTTCTACGCAGCCGACCAGAGGACAGAATTCTGGTTTATGGCCCTCAACTGAGACAACTCGCCGTTCTCGGACAGAAAGACTTCTCTTTTTGCTCCATTGTTGTCCCACCGTACACAGGGTTCGTAGCCAAAAGGCATCACAAAATTCACAAACTTTTCACAAACTTTCAAGACCATTTTTACATTTTTCCTGGCCATAAGATGTGTGACCGAAATATACTTATATAGACTAGGCCTATATGCCCACTGTTCAACAGACGCTTACCTTTGTTATGACTCATGATGGCACCTTCACCCATGCTTGCCACATCAATAGATTTTTGACAAGCGGCACAAAACAAAAACCGACCACTTGTTTGATGCTACTTTTCGGAGCCAGCTTTTATACATATATTTGGCTGAATCTTTCCTCAGCCACTGTTTATACTTAGAAGCTTCAAGCCACAAATCGTTAAAAACACAAGCGCCAGGCATGGTCAATGAGTGAGCGATGTGACCGGAAATAATATTAAAGGGAAATAATCATTCGCAAGTACATCCGGTCGAAATCGAAAGTACGTTTTTGCGTAGCTTTCTGGTAGCCGGATTTTATTTGTTTTGTTTGTGTGCGTGTATTTTGTTTGTTTTGTACATTATTTTTTTAAATTCGAAAAAATCGAAAAAGCAAAATGTGTACATGATGAAGCCAAGTAAGCAGAATTGTAAAATTCACAAACTTTCACAAACCCTCCCCAAAAATGTCATTTTTCAAATACTTTCCAGGGCCTGGAAAAAGGATTTTATTTTCCCCATACTTTCACAAACTTTCCCAATCGCTACGAACCCTGCGTACAACATGTCAACCTGCACTGAACGCTCCGTCACCGCCTCTGCCCGTAGAACGGAGCTACAAATGGCAACAGCAACAAGCGTAGATCCTCTTGAGCCCCCGCACTTCAAGTCAGTGGTTTATAAAAATCCCTACTTCTTGAAGACGAGAGGAATTGTGAGAAACTGTGCCTCTTGCGAAAGGAGAACGAAGTAAATTCCCTTGTATTTGACAGGCAGAGGGGCTGAAGAGGACATGGGCCTCGTGTAGATGTCGAGTGTTCGCTGGGTGTGTGAACAACACCCTCAAGTGCAGCAGCCCTCACGACAGGACGGAGGACGTGTGACCTAATTATCTCCCCTCAATACCTCCTCAACAACGGATGAAAGGTTGCGAGCAAAAAAATGCTTGCTACTCAGTAAACGCTCCTTCAGCCAAATTACTCCGCTGCAAGAGGCACAGATCCTCATGAGCCCCCGCAATTGCGGGGGCTCATGAGGATCTGTGCCTCTTGTACAGCTCAGTTGCGTCTGTGTTTCTCAAGCGGGTTGAAGTCCTACAAGGACGGCGTCCTGTACCAAGTCCTGCAGGGTTTCAGCGTCCTGTGCTAAGCAGCCCTTGCCCTAAATATCCTGTTCCCAATCAGCCGTCCAGTCGCGCACCAAACTCCTGCAAAAGACAGAGATGTACTCTTTTCTTTTCTTCATTTTTTTTTTGTTTTTTATGCGACCTGAGCATTTATCTAGCATGGAGTGGATGCGCATTACAAGTGGACATCATCATCATCCTCATCATCATCAATATCCTCCGCAGACTGCGATGGTAACGAGACTATTCCTTTCATCCTGTCCCACCTATCTACTCCCTCTGCAGGCTGACATCAACCACACGAGCAGCCCTCACGCAGAGGAAGTAGCCCGGGTTAGGAGTGTACCGCACTGCTTGTGTAAAGTTATCGCCGAGTTTACTTCTGAACTACACAAGACTTGAATGCTGATGGCGGGCCACAAAGGCGCTTCTGTTACACGGTCTACACAAAGGCGAAAATTGAAAGAACATGCCTAAGAGTTAATCATCCTGGTGTTTACAGTAACGAACTCTTTGATGCGCTGCTCGTTGCCCGAGCTTTGAAAACATGATCGCCAGACGGATCGCCTGTAACCCTTTTAGCCCCAAGGTCCCATTTATCAAATTCTGGGTGTTGCGGCCTAACGACTATGTACCATTTGTAAGAGAAGAGATGGATTGATCATGATAATTCAAGGGTAGTGCCAGTTTAGCTTGTCGCCTTCAGGCGCCAAGCCAATCTGGTATTATCCTTGAATTATCATGATCAAGCCATCTCCTGCTGCAGGGACTCGGAGCTAAAAGAGTTAACGTCGAGCCAGCGACAATGAATACATACTTCAAACACAATGAATACCTATTTCAAACACAATCGGTACAGGCACAGGACAAATTGTTCGTGAAGTTTTACACTGATAGCAAAGACTCTTCTGTTGTTATTAATTGGTTGTAGTAACGTCGTGTAAGCGCGGATGGCTGTCCAGCGGCGAGGCCTACGTCATGACCCGCAACAAACCACGTGACATATGTTTTGCGTTAATATTCATGAGATGGCTTGTAAGAAAGGCTTTCTTCCTGAAATAACCTCACGTTAAGGTTTTGTTGGTTCGTTCAGAGACTGAAGCGGGACCCAACGAAGAGTTCGTTGGTTGGTTAGTTCGGGTTTAACGTCCACAGCACCGAGGTGACCATGGACGGCCCTGACGGGCGGGTTATGGGGGACAGGGAAATCTATTCCCTATGGAATACGACCTGAACACTATCAACTCAGGTGCACTCCAACTGTGCCACTTTGATTTACCAGGACCTTTCAAAGGACATGCTATTGAACAAATCCGTTTTTTCCCCTGGATTGTGAGTCCAGCTACCGGGGCCGGGACGGGATTCGAACCCACGACCCGGCGATTCCCTTCGCTCTCCTGCTCCGACGTTTAACCGCCTGAGCTATTTCGGACTCTCGAAGAGTTTGTTCGATCACATCTGCATTAGTACGCATACATTCAAAGCGAGCCACTGCAGTGGCGTGCGCTGAATGTATGATTACTAATGCAACTAACCCTGTACTTCCAACACCTTGCGCAGTGCCTTGCGCTGGACTTGACTCGTGCGTGCAACTGTCCCCAGGTAGATCCAGACACTTGTCACGTGGTCAGGCTATGCAGCAATCAGATCCCACCTAATCTTGCCGCATTATTCACGAGAATGCTATTCTGGCAGACTAGTGTTTTCCGCCGCCGTTCCAAAATATACACTGCGACACGCACTAGTCAGAGGGAAATGTCAGACGACAATCAATAAGAGACAGAAACAAATGCCAGAAGTATGACAGATCCCGCCTCCCCACCCTCCTCTCCCCTCCATCCCCCACCTCCTCCCAAAAACTTAAACAACAACAACAACAAAACAACAACACCCCCCCCCCCCCCAAAAAAAAAAAAAAAAAAAAAAAAAAAAAAAAACCAACAACAACAAAAAACCCGACTGTACACTAAGAGAACTACTTATTCGTGGTACGATGAAGGTTGAATGATTCAATTGCAGAAACCTACCAAGGAAACGGCTGACATTTGGAAGCTTCATTGCGGTTGTTTGGGTTAACCCCTGCCATGCCAGTGCTCTCAGATGGCTTCTACAATCTGTGTTAACCTTTTCCTCCCCAAGGCTTTGGAGGTGTCACCTGTCCACGATGTGCCAGTTGCAAGAGATGGATCGACCATGAAACACCTATCGACTTGGTGCAAAGTTGCAAGAGACGTATCGAGCATGATCATTCAAGGGTAGTGCCAGATTAGCTTGGCGCCTTCCAAGACGCCAAGCTAATCTGGCACTACCCTTGAATTATTATGCTCGATCCGTCCCCTGCTGTAGTGCGCCAGGGTTGAAAGGGTGAAGTGAACGTCAAAAACTCAAACCAGGTGGCCTGGAATGCGGAGTGGTATATAATATTAATACTCGTTTTCTTTCTCTTTCAGCCGTATCAAGCCAAACATCAACCTGGGCCGGCGTCACGAGTGGCGTGTGCAATGCCCGAGTAATGGCCCAAATCCGCACATCGTGAGGAAATCCTAGACAACGACACACCCTCACCTGAGAAAATCAAAGCAGCAACTGCATTTTTTTTTTTTGGTGCGGAAATCGTGATAGTAGCTGTATTACCCACACCAAAAAAAAAAAAAAAAAAAAAAAAAATCCGCTCTTTACAAATATAGAAATTATAGTGATAGTTTATGTTATTCTCATGCGAAGTCTTTGCATCACTGTCGCCGCTAGAGAATGCTACAAATCACGTCACGTGGAACGTGCAAAATCAAATTACAACAAAATCGAGGTCAGTCGGTCCGAAACAACCAAGACAAAATACGCCAAAGTTCTTCATCTTCTGTTTTTTTTTTTTTTTTTTTTTTTTTTTTTCGATATTAACCAGAACAGTGACAGATGAAGCAAACAGTGTTTCTGCAACCTGCCTCAATTTAACACCACAAAGCCCAAGCCGCCCCAGGCACACGGATTCCAAGAGACCTCAGCAAGAGGGATAGATCCTCATGAGCCCCCGCTGTCGCGGGGGCTCATGAGGATCTATACCTCTTGCAGTTCGGCGCTGTTCAATTTTTCCTCGGCATTTAACGGGTTAAAACAAAAACGAGAAAGCCAGAAGGCGCATTACACAGATAGGGTTACAAGATGAAATGCCGCGATATTAATCCGAGAAAGTTTAGACTAAAAAAGAGAAAATGAAATGAAATTCACGCCCATTTCAAGTTGCAGCAGAACTTCCTTGTGACGAAAAGAATCCAGGCCGCAAAGTGAAGCTCACTCACTACCCCGTGAAGCAAAAAGACGGCGAATCTGTTGTTGTTGTTGTTGTTTTTGCGGAAAGCCAGATTTTCAATGTAATGAGAAGCTACGCTGTTCACAAAAGAGGACTTAATGTCGCTTGACCTTCCTCGGTCAGAGGTATGGAGGATGAGTTAGTTATTTGGGTTTAACGCCGAGCAGGCGACTAAGGCCAGCTCACGGCGTGATGGGTAAAAATCTGGTCAGCCAGACTAAAAGCAAGGTCTTAAGACAAGATGTAAATATACCTTAAAAATATGTCAGGCTAAAAGAGATGCGAGGGGTGGGTTGGAGGGAGGGGGTAGAGGGGGATGGGAGGGGGAGGAGAGAGAAAAGACCTTGGTTTGCGCGATCCAAAAGACGATTTTCTGAATATTAGTATGTTAATATCGCACGTGCTTGACGAAAACCGAGGATTAAAAGCCCGGACCACCATGAGATGTCGCATGTTTGTCCGGGACTTTTAATACACTGATTTCGTTGAAACACGAACAGTCCTTAAGTCATGACGTCATGCCATGTTCCCAATGACGTGCATGGGTTATCACATGGGTGTTTCTGACGTAATGGGTGACCGAGCGATGCGATGGGCCATGGGGTGTAATGACGTGCACGGGTGATGACAAGAAACATATGACGACATCGGTGATGACATACTCTAATGACGAAGGTGACAGCATATTGCTAGTGACGTAGATGACATGATACGTCATACGACGCAGATGACGTGATGTGATGACGTCAAACTGGATGACGTGCTAGTGACGTAGGTACCTGCGTGACTGTAGCGCTGCTGCGCGTGACGGTTGTCCTCGTCTGATTCTGACGTAGGGTGGGGGCGGGTGCGGCTCACTTGCTGCTCAAAGCTGATCTGGTCCCAGGGCGGGTCGTAAACCACACGGTCCACCGCCAACGGTTGTCGCCCCTGCTGGAGCAAGGGGGCGCTGCGAGCGGCCAGTGTGTCCACCTCCTCGTCAGAGCCGTAGCTGTAGGCGCGGGGGGTTCGCTGGGAGGGGCCCGGTCCGGGGGGTGGGGGAGGTCCCGCGGAGGGGAGGAGGGGGGACACTGCATGCTCGTCTGGCGTCAGGCCTGGGGTTAGACAAGCAGACAACAAGCACATGGTCAGAACAAGCACATGGTCAGAACAAGCACATGGTCAGAACAAGCTCATGGTCAGAACAAGCACATGGTCAGAACAAGCACATGGTCAGAACAAGCACATGGTCAGAAAAAAGCGCTCATCGGGCATTGCCTTGCAACATTCCAGCCGTGTCGCATCCCAACTACGCGGCTTTCGGCCGGATGTGGCATGTCTCGGATGCGTTAACCCTCTGGCTGTCGGTAGCGGTTTTTGTCGCGATGATTCATGAAGGAATAACCACACCCTGACATCCTGCAGGAATAACAACACCCTGACATCCTGCAGGAATAACAACACCCTGACATCCTGCAGGTGAATCACCGCGACAAAAACCGATACCGACACCCGGAGATTTTACTAGGATATTCTATAGCACAAAGCCAAGGTTTTAACTAGGATATTTTATAGCACAAAGCCAAGGTTTTAACTAGGATATTCTATAGCACAAAGCCAAGGTTTCAACTAGGATATTCTATAGCACAAAGCCAAGCAGTCAGTTTGATGAAACCACTTCAGGGCCATTGCTAATGGATTTAACACAGTTCAGATTTGCTGCATCCGAATAAGCGGCTTTTCGCCCTGACTCCGGAAGAGGTACCTGCAAGAGGCACAGATCCTCATGAGCCCCCGCAACTGCGGGGGCTCATGAGGATCTCTGCCTCTTGCAAAACATCCATCACAGCTGCGTGCTCTGTTTTTGTGGTTTGATGGTGTGTTTTGTTTTTTTTTGCTGGTTGCGCACGAAAACACAACACCAAAACACACGAAAACACAACACCAAAACACACGAAAACACAACACCAAAACACACGAAAACACAACACCAAAACACACGCGATCAAGGATGTTCAATCCCGATGACATTTTTTTTTTTTTTTTGGGGGGGGGGGGGGGGGGGGGGTGAAATTGCCCAAAACAAAAACCGAGTTATCTCATCCTTGTTCATTGGCTGGCACTGAAGAGTTGTCTCATCCTGGTTATTAGCCGCCATTGAAGAGGTCAAGCTGCTACGCTAACCCTTTGGCGGCTGACTGGCAGAAGTGACGCCGACTACTGGTACCTGCGCGTGTTTCGTCAGCCTCAGCCAAGGGGTTAAAGAAATGGCGCAAGCTAGAGGCACAGATGCTCATGAGCCCAAGCAGGATACGGGGCTCAAGATTGATTGATTGTACATTGCTTAACGTCCCGACAGCAACAAGAGATTCAACACACAGTCACGCTTTTTTCAGTAAACCCTTCGCTGACAACGGACGGTTTTGCTTCTGAAATCCGTGTTGACCCAACGGCCAAAAGCCACAACTGTCCGGAGAGTACTGACACGAAGCTGTCCCAGCAATAGGCGTAGATCCTCATGAGGATCTATGTTTCTTGCAGGTGGATCACCTTCACTTTTTCTCGCCAGTGAAGGGGTGAAGGTGTGTGACACAAGCGCTGTCACTTGTGTCGTTGGGTTTACACAATGCGAACCTACCCTGCAATGCCAAACGTACGTGAATGAACAGGAACAAGAAAAGCAATAGCCAAGGTTTACAATCCACACAATACACGTGGCATGCAGTCTCACTGATCGCAGACGTAGCTAGAACTGAAACCGGAAGCGTCAAAACTGCACGTGTTTAATAATAATAATAATAATACCGTTATTATATAGGCGCTTTTTCTCAATTTTGGGCAAATCGACTCAAAGCGCCGCGCCTGAAACCCAACACACACACTCACGAAACAGACACGGATTTACGCCATTTAAGACAAACACAGTACAAGACAAACGAAGGGCCAGTCAGCTACTGAAGTTACAGAGAATTTTTGATCGCTTGTATTTGAAATTTGTAAAGTGGCCTGAGACCGGTACCAAAGTGTGGGGGGTGGGGGGGGGGGGCAGAGAAAAAAAAAGTGGATTAACTCATTCTACCCCAAGACCGAAATCCCCAAATGTTGCCGTTGTTCTCTGAAGACTGCATTGCAGTGCAAGACACAGATCGACCATGATAGTTCAAGGGTGATGCCAGAATAGTTTGGCGCCCATAGGCGCCAAGCTATTCTGGCATCACCCTTGAACTATCATGGTCGATCCTTATCTTGCTGTGGTGTGTCTGGGGTGGAATGAGTTAAAAAGCCCAGACCGCAAACGGGTTTGTCCGGGGTTTTAATCCACTTTTTCCCCCAGCCGAAGCTCGTGTAATTTGGGCCTAGTTCTGATTTCAACAATTCGTCCATTAGCGAGGGTAAAACACAACCGATAAAAATAAACGCAAATGTATGCAGGAGACATCCACTTCATCCACCGCAAGGTGGAAAGGGAAGTGGGGGGGGGGGGGGGAGGGGTAATTCAGTCGAGATTCGCCGCATCCTGACACGCGTATTTTGATGCGGCATGTCTTAAATGAGAAACGGGACTCTTCACAACAGAAAGCGACGTGCAGACGGGGGGGGGGGGGGGGGGGTGGGGGGGGGGGGGGGGAAACCCCTTTAAGATACAAGAGTGACAAATTCAAAACAACAGCGAAAGCACAATCAACATTTTGCATTTGTTAGCACACGACTACACAGGGAGAGAAGGACGTGGGGGGGGGGGGGGGGGGGGAGAGGATGGAGGGAGAATTATAAACTTAATTTTTAACCCATTCAGCCCTTACGCACTACAGCAGGAGATGGATCGACCATGATAATTCAAGGGCAGTGCCAGATTAGCTTGGCGCCTGTCGGCGCCAAGCTAATCTGGCACCGCCCTTGAATTATCATGGTCGATCAATCTCCTGCAACTGGTGCAAAGTCATTAGATGACGCCTCCAAAATTTGGGAAATACGTGCGTCTGGCTGAATAGAATCATTAAGAGCAGTTCACTGACGGAAACCAAGCGCGATTCAGGAAGAACAATACAGCTTTCATTTTGTGGGTTCCGTTTGAG
This sequence comes from Semisulcospira habei, assembly GCA_036245525.1. NCBI lineage: Eukaryota > Metazoa > Mollusca > Gastropoda > Semisulcospiridae > Semisulcospira > Semisulcospira habei. The sequence goes on from BTPG01000005.1 coordinate 54,961,509, forward strand.
CCGAGCGACTCCCAACAATAAACGAGGGCGTAGCCGCGGCGGAAAACCCCGAAAAGCACAGACAACACTCCAGACATCTCCAAGAGGCACAGATAGCTTTATACCTCTTGGAGATGTTTGCAGTGTTGCCTGTGCTTATGGCCCAAATGTCGCGATTTCGTTCCCCTTCGTTGTTGAGAGTCATTCGATGTAAACAAAACCCCACCAGCGACGGCGCAAAGCCGAAGTAATGGCGAGGGAAAAAAACCCGAAAGGCTGACTTTGTTTCTTACACACCATAGGTACACGTCACTGAACAACTTCTGAGCCATACATTCTAAACTGCATTGGGGCGTACCCCTGTGTTGCAGCAATGAATGAGGTTAAAATAATAATATTTTTTTTTTTTAAATGCTAAGAGGCAGAGACCAGAAACCGATCACTTGGCGCGGACGAAATTTTCTTCTGGTAAACCCGAGTCCCCGACAGATGGAGCCACAACTGAATTCGTCATATCGCTCGACTAATTTGCGCTTATCGTGCAAATCTTCTCTTTTTGCAGGCGAGTTTATGGTTTTGTTAACGCCAAACAGAAAGCACGCCGTGAAAAAAAAAAAAAAAAAAAAAAAAAGCCAGAGGGTTATGATTTGCATGAAAACTGACACCAACACTCTCGTTAAAAGTCCCTAATCTGCAACGCACACAGACGACCAAGTCCTAACCCCAGTAGCAAAACGTCTGCGGTCGTCGTATGCCCGAGGAGCTTTGCTTCATGGGGAGAGCTCGATCATCACGTACAGGCTTCAGCTGTCTTTAGAGTCAATTCGTCATGCTTGCTTTATTTGTATCTGTCTCACTCCGTTGGATGAGCTCTTTGGCGTTTAGACTGCGACACGAAATGCTACTTCTTTGAGTCAAGCTTTGTACGTAGGCGAATTTCCTGACGCGGTAGTTCCAGAATGTATCGAACCTGTCTTGCCAGCGGATCCCCTACACCAGACAAGAGAGAGAGAGAGAGAGAGAGAGAGAGAGAGAGAGAGAGAGAGAGAGAGAGAGAGAGAGAGAGAGAGAGAGAGAGAGAGAGCCAGGGAAGTCGACTGAGAAACTTGACGAGGCTTTCAAGAGCATTTGACGTGTTCTTACACCCTTACAATCCGCGCGCTGAACACGTCATCGTCTCCTTCCACACAGGAACACGACTATGAATCATCATCATCATCATCAGTCCCTTGCCCGAACTGGGCGTTGGGGGGACTGAAAGGCAGCAGCAACAGACAGTGCTCTCCACTGAGTTCTATTTTGGGCGGTGGCAAGCAAGTCTGGCATCTCGAGTTCGGTCCATTCTTTTATGTTTGCGACCCAACTCTTTCTCTGACGACCTCGCCGACGACTTCCTTCGAGAGTGCCTTGGAGGATAGTCTTGGACAAGGTGTTGTGTCGGGTCACGTGGCCAAACCAAGCAAGCTTGCGCCGTTTCACGGTTGCCAGAAGAGGTTCATGTGGGCCCACCAGGGAGGTGACGATGCTCCGTACATATTCGTTGGTTTTGTGCTCGCGGTACGAGATGCGGAGCAACTTCCTCAGGCACTTGTTCTCAAAGGCCTGGATTTTCTTTTCTGAGTCTGCAAGCAGTGTCCAAGTCTCACAGCCGTAGAGTAGAATAGACACTACGAGGGACTTGTAAAGCCTGTACTTGATGGTGAAGCTGATGGAGTTACTTCGCCATATCCTGTCCAGCCTGGCAATTGCGGATGTTGATGTACCTATCCTGATACGGATCTCTGCTACGCAACTACCATCTTTGGACAGGGTGGCTCCCAAGTACTTGAAGCTATTGACCTCTTCTAGCTTCTGGCCGTTCATGTGAATGTTGCTGCTGCTGTCGCTTGTGGTGTTGATCATCACTTTGCTTTTATCCGTACTGATCTCCATGCCATAAGACCCTGCGCTACTTGAAAGTTTGTCTGTCAGGTTTTGGAGCTCACTATTGCTGCCTGCCATGAGGTCAATATCGTCTGCGAATCGAAGATTGCACAGGGATCTGCCACCAATAGAGATTGAAGTATGGTGGTCGTGGAGGGTTTCCTGCATGATCTTCTCCAGGAATATGTTGAAAAGGACAGGAGAGAGCAGGCATCCTTGACGGACACCGATCGTCGTCCTGAAGAACTCGCCTGACTGATTGTTAAGTAGAACCGCGCTGCAGGCGTTCTTGTAAAGCGCTTCTATCATTTGGATCAGTCCCTCCTCTATGTTGAACGATCTCATGACTTGCCAGAGTCCGTCGTGCCAGACGCGATCAAATGCTTTCCTGAAATCAATGAAGTTGTGGTAGAGTTCGCGCTGATGCTGCAGATGTTTCTCGATCAGGACGCGGCAGTTGAAAATCTGCTCTACAGTGCTTCTTCCAACTCTGAAGCCAGCCTGTTCTTCTGCCAGCAGTTCCTCGGCGAAAGTTTTGAGGCGGTTGAGAATGATTCTAAGCATTACTTTGCTAGGGTGACTTATCAGACTGATAGTTCTGTAGTTCTGGCACTGTTTCAGGTTTCCTTTCTTGGGGAGCGCGGGATCACTAGAGACTGTGTCCATTCTACTGGCCATTTCTTTTGCTCCCAGATCTTTTGACAGAGTGTAGTGAGGACCTTCGTTGTTACTTCTCCTCCATGTTTCAACAGTTCAGCAGGTATGTTGTCTACACCTGGAGACTTACCTCCCTTCAGGCTGCGTACGGCTGCTTCCACCTCTTCAGCTAACACTGGCAGGTCTTCAGCCTTCCTGGCCCCAGCCTGGTTGTTTTGGAGGATGCTGGTGTCTGGCTCAGCCTTGTAGTTATACAAGTCTCGGCAGTACTCAGTCCATCTGTTTAGTACAGCAGTGTTTTCCGTAAGGAGTTGGCCGCTGCTGTCTTCGATGACTGTGGCTGTTCGCTGTTGAGTCTTGGTGAGGGTCCTTAGCGTTTCATAAGCCTTTCATACGACTATGAAAAGGGCAGACAAAAGTGGCATAGACCCTCATGAGCCCCCGCGTCGCGAAGGCTCATGAGGATCTATGCCACTTGTTGATTGTACCTGGGAAGATGTAATCTTGTTTCAGGCGGGCTGGAGATGTCTTGGGGAAGCAAAGAAGAGAGCTTCCATTATATAACACTAAACGCGCAAGAGCCGACTGTTGGCATTTCAGTTTGGCTCGTTAGGTGCCGAACACCTTCAGGCACGGGGAAGTGCGAACAGCTATTTCCTACAGCCAATAACTCACCTTTATGCTCAGGTATAAAGTGCGCGCGCGTGTGTGTGTGTGTGCGTGCGTGTGTGCGCGTCTCTGTGTGCGTGTGCGTGTGTGTGTGCGTGTCTGTGTGCGTGTGTGTGTGCGTGTCTGCATGCGTGTGTGTGTGTGTGTGTGCGTATCAGCGTGCGTGCATGTGTGTGTGTGTGTCTCTGTGTGTGTGTGTGTGTGTGTGTGTGTGTGTGTGTGTGTGTGTGCGCGAGTGCGTGTTTAAAGAGGCGAAATCTATAAATTTAGAGAACCCCCCCCCCCACCCCCCACCCCCCAACCCCCCCCCCCCCCCAAAAAAAAAAAAAAAAAAAAAAAAAAAAAAAAAAAAACCCAACCGAACGGTAAAAATGAGAATGATACATACTTCCGAACAACCAGAAACCCTTATTTCGTTGTCTTCAGCTCGACAGTCACAATAGCAAATGTATCTGTGATGATACCTGTTCGATTGTTCGCTTAAATAAACGTTAGTCCAAATAATGTCTCTGTTGACATGCCGGTTATGATAATGCACTTATCCCCCTTGGCAGTCACTATTTTGCTCGGCATTTTCAAGACTTAACCCAGGAACCGAGAAAAATGAACATCAACTGCAAGAGGTATACACGCAATTGCAAGGGTTCAAGCGTGTTTATTTGTCTTCTTGTCCGCTTCTCACAGTTCCAGCCTTTCCACCTTTCTCTGCTAAAATCATTTCTCTCTCTCTCCAGTCACAAAGTGACGTTCACACAAAATGACGTTCACACAAAATGACGTACACACAAAGTGACATTCACACAAAGTGACGTTCACACGTCCCACTCAGGAAAGACCATCAGCGAGAGGTGGAGACTGTCCGCCTTCCTCTGACAGCGGTGCCAGTGCGAGTTCACTCTAACGCCGGACAATGGAAAAGACAGGGAAGTATTCCTCGCACCTAAAAAGCAAGGTTCATTCTTGAAACGTGCTCTGCGCCATTAGCGGATATTTTCCAAAAATGGTCCATAACAGTTTGAGTTGAGGGGTCAATGACCCATAGTTTCTGTAAGCAATGGGCCCTTCCTTTCACTTGTTTCTAAAGTCCCACCCAATTTTCTCTTATGCTTCTCTCTCTCTCTCTCTCTCTCTCTCTCTCTCTCTCTCTCTCTCTCTCTCTCTCTCTCTGTCTCTCTCTCTGTCTCTCTCTCTCTCTCTCTCTCTCTCTCTCTCTCTCTCTCTCCCCCCCCCCCCTTCCCCACGCAACTTTTCGATATTTCGGCGGCGGCTGGTGCTCGAACACACATGTGCCCCTCCATCACACGCCCCCCCCCCCCCACCCCCACCCCCCGTCCCACGTTTTCGATATTTCGGCGACTGTGACGTGCTCCTACACACACTTGGCCCATCCAGTTTTAGGAATGACCCATTGGATTTGTACTCTGCGGGTCAATGACCCATGTGCGTAAATTTTGAGAACGAACCCTGTGTTACACAGCGACCCTGTACGCAGCTGTCACCTGCAATGCTCGGGGCAACAGCGGTCGGCTGGTCATCACGCGTGTCAGGTGATGCGCTACGGTGACCACTGTCCACTGTCCGCCTGGATGTAATCGTGCTTATAGTTTCTTAACCCTATCATACTGAGGCTAAACGCTTCAAATTTGTACACTGCCATACGCAAGCTACATTATAGTACTTACGGACAAGGATATAGACCAATGGCTTTAGTTCAAGGGTGGTGCCAAATAGCTTGGAGCCTAGAGGCACCAAGCTATTCTGGCACTACCCTTGAACTATTTTAGTCAAACTTATTTCACACACTGGTGTATTCCGAATGATAAGGGTTAACTCATTCTACCCCAGACACACCACAGCAAGATATGGATCGACCAGGATAGTTCAAGGGTGATGCCAGAATAGCTTGGCGCCTATGGGCGCCAAGCTATTCTGGCATCACCCTTAAACTATCATGGTCGACCTGTGTCCTGCACTGCAATGCAATCTTCAGAGGACAACGGCAACATTTGGGGGATTTTGGTCTCGGGGTACAATGAGTTAACTGGAAGTGGATTCATGTGTTTCATTTTGCTGAGAAGCCTAACACTGACCACTGCCTGGTGGGGGCCGTGACCGCAGCCGGGACAAGTATCTACCTGTACCTGTCGTGTCTTAATGGAATGGCCACTGTCCGGTAGGGCCGTGACCGCAGCCCGGACAAGTCTTCCTGACAGTACCTTTCACCAGGTCGGGCGATGCGTCTTCTTCGAACATTCCACGCCAGCGCTTCAATAGGGCTGGACTGGAGAGGCACGAGAGAGACACCAATTTTTGGACCACTAGACATCACGTTAAACCCTCTGGCAAATAGCGCTGAGGGGTGGGGTGATGGGGCGTTGTGTACATCTACGAACAAGCCTAGAAGGTTCTATGGAAAATTGTTAGATAGACAGCTAAAGAAATAAAAGGGAAGTCCCGAGGCCGTTTTAAGGTCGCACGAAAAAGAGACGGGACTTGCTAAGTTATTGACAAGAACTCTTGGCGTCACCAGTGTTTTGTGTTCGCACCTGTGTTGTGTTTCGTGTTGTGTAACACCTGCCAAACTGTGTCCCTCCCGCCTCAACATCGGCCAATATATCCTCCATACAGTCAGCAAGATGTCCTCCATACAGTCAGCAAGATATCCTCCATACAGTCAGCAAGATATCCTCCATACAGTCAGCAAGATATCCTTCAGCAAGATATCCTCCATACAGTCAGCAAGATATCATCCATACAGTCAGCAAGATATCCTCCATACAGTCAGCAAAAAGTACTCGGGCCGACGTCAGCCTTAGCACCCCGCGCACGGCCGTGCGCGAGCCAGCTAAGGTTGACGGTCGGCCTGATGACTTTTTGGTCACCGGGCCAGTCAACGCTGACAGCCCCCAGCATCAACAACAAGGCGCCAGCTTCAAACACTCCATGGTCCTTTTGGTCCGTGCAGCACAGATCTAAACAACCAGAAGCAGGTTCACAGCCAGCAGCCGCCCCACGCCCCTTGACATTCATAAGGATACAATTATGTCTTCTGCAGATCCGAGGCTGTCTTTTGACGTCTAGAAAAACCCTCCAACATGTTTCTGTACTGTGTTATCTCTCCCTAGGCGAGCACACCAATCTGTAGGCAACAGTATATTGTCGACAAACTCCGCAGTGCGACTCTCCCCCCCCCCCCCTCCCCCCCCCCCCCCCCCCCCGTGTTTGCAAGATGAACGGATCTGCACGGACCTTGTTAGCGGCAGGGACTCCCAGGGACCAGTGTCAGGGATCGGCTCAAACTAGATCCGCCACGATGAGGAAGGGGAGATAAGGGCGTGTCGACTTGCCAGAGCAATTTGTCGAGGGTGGAGCATGATGTTGCTGTCAGAAAGATATTCCCGTGGTCACCTGACGCCTTCAAACCTGGAGAGAGTCTTTCTTCAACTCCTGATCTTAAAGAACACGGCTCCATAATGGATCCGGCAAGGGACATAGATCCTCATGAGCCCCCGCAATTGCGGGGGCTCATGAGGATCTATGTCTCTTGCATATGTTTAGAGATTCCCCGAGCTGCGAACACGCCGCCGGCATTGTGCTTTCTGCACCCGACACCAGAACTTACGTCACAGGAAGTTGGGGAAAGTGTCGATATGGGAACCGATCCGTGTGTGGAAATTGCCGTATGGAGATAACGACCGGCAGTTTGAAGCTGGCAATTTGGGGTGGATTAACTTCTGTCATAACCATGCACCACGAGGCCAATCACGTTTACAGCCGAGCACACCTCAAGCGCTGTGTTTCAGGCGCCAAGCAAAACCCGCAGAGAAAAAGAACTTTGCAGCAGTCGGACGACGTTATAAAATGCATTGGAACAGATTCGGATATCACAAAAGTCGGATCCTCTGAAGTCGAATGGTGCCCACCTACATGGCGGGGTAATATAAAGCAGCTGTACGCGCAATCCTCTCGCCATGCTGGGTAGTGACCCTGGAAATATTCAGCCCAGAAACGCAGCAACGACAACATTCGGATACAACAATGCTTTTTTTTTTTAAGAGGACCCAAACACAGTTTCTATGGAAATAATTACTCAGCTCATAAAACATCAGGGTTAACAGGTTTACAAGAATAAATCGGATCGCAATGCAGACAGCTAGCTATACATATAAGTTAAAGTCTTTGAATGCCGAGAAGGACCTCACAGGTAGGACATTTTCGACGCATAAAGTGACCACCAAAATCGGGAATCATAGGCCAATACAAACAGCCGATACGACATTTGGATTTTTCGACAGGAGAGTGATTGTGAGAAGGTTCCCTAGACCTTAGCTGAGCCAGCCAAACCCCCGCACGGGCACCCCGGCACCAAGAAAATGAAACTAAAAGCATTCTTTGCTGCGTAACGACACCGTTATAACCAAGCCTGTGTTACCCCACCCCCCCAGCCAAAGTCAAGTCTCCAAACTCCCCATCACCCACCCGGCTTGGAGAACACGGACGCAAACAGTACTAGCAAGAGGCATGGATCCTCATGAGCCCCCGCGATAGCGGGGGCTCATGAGGATCTATGCCTCTTGCAGATGGCTTATCGCAGAGTGAGTAACGACTGCGGCAAGACAACAGGTAACATTCACGCCATACCTGCCGTCAACTGTCTGTGCAAGTATGCACTTAGCGCGGCAGGGTTGTCTATCCCGGGCTCTGCCTACTCTGTGTCATGATCACTATCTCTCGTTCACCTTACCGCTGGCAGACTTGTCCAACGGAACAGGAGAAATATGGCCACAACGGCAGGGCAGAGTCAAGTACGGGTACTAAATCTGTGAGTACCCGTAGTGCTGCTGCCGGCACTCTCGTTACAATCAGCGGGCATGCTTGATGGCAAAGAAATTCCCCCACAAAGATAAGAAACACGCTTAGAAGTACAAGGCCACCACAGTTTAATAAGAAAGGCCAAGGGCCTGCTTCTGTGATCACAAAGAAATCCCCCGACAAAGAAAGGAACACGTTTAGAAAGTACAAGTCCACCGTTTGTTTACAAAGGACACGGGCCTGCTTGGTCACAGAGAATCCCCCCCCCCCCCCTAGAATGAAACACGCTTAGAAGGACAGTTTCAACAATAAAAAAAAACTATATGAAAAGGGCAGATGCGACACAATTCATTTAAATTAATGGTGTTGTATTGGTCTTTTCTAAGCGTGTTTCTTTCCTTGTTTGGGATTTTCGGTGCATTTTCCACACTTGGCAGTCGTCTTTCCTGAATGGCTTCTGCTAGGTTAGAAGCCATTGTCCAGCGCGATATATGTTGGAGTACGAGACAACGATTCCTTTACGACCTCTGGAGCCCTTGCTTAGTGCCTGGCGCAGGACTAAGCTCACTCATGCAACCGGCCGTTCGTCCGTAGGCCGTTATCGATCTCCACTACATCTGTGATGAAGTGTTTGTCAACAAGCCATTCACTAACTAACGACTATTGAAGTTTGACAAGATGTCAGTCGATGGGGCGATTTCATTCATTACTGCACTGTGAAGGAAACAAACAAACAACAACAACAACAACAAAAACAAAAACAAAAAACAACGTAAGTCCATTTTTGTATGAAAAGATATATTTTCATTGTAATACAACCTACAACGAAGGCCTTACTTTTCACACAAATGGGCTTAGCTGTCTTTTTTTTTTCCGTAAAGAGATCTACTCCAGGGCACGCATTGATTGCTAAACATTCGCTGATATTGCGGGTTCTCAATGTTGTATCGCCTCAGCTAAGAGTTTCTACCCTTCTTTACATAATCCATGTGAACAGACACGCACACCAGACACGCACCCCAGACACGCACCCCAGACACGCACACCAGACACGCACACCAGACACGCACACCAGAGGTTTTTTATTGCCTTAACGGAAGGAACTCTCTAGGATACAAAGGAGAAAAAGAGCATACACGTCTTTGATGTTACGTCATTCAAACGTCATAATTTCCGTTAAGGCCCCGCCACACGTGCCGGTTGTGCCCCGATTTTGAAGCCGATTCCGATCCGATTGCGATCGGATGACGTCAATTATCCGATCCGGTCCCAATCGGCTGGGAATCGGGTGTCTAGAACCTGCTCTATTTTTCCGATCCGAATCGGTCCCGATCGTAAGCTTCAACCAACCAGAGCGCGTCTCGCAAAGCATGTCGTTTCAGTTTGCAAATGGCGGAACACGCCTGTTGTGATCAGTACCACCGCCGTTGCTGATGTTTCGTACGCCTCTCCCCGAATATGATGCAAAACTGCTGATAATGCAAGCACATCATCATCACTGTCAAAACTAGCAGCCATGTTGCAGAACAGGTACGACTTTGATCTTCGGTTCAAACCGGTCGGCTAAATAAAGTTGGGGAATGTGTGGCAGTGCACACGTTTTTGCAGTCCGGTCCGATACCCTACCGATTAGAAACTGATCGGGAATCGGCCTCAAAACCGGGCATGTGTAGCGGGGCCTTTAGCCCTTTTGTCAGCATTATGGCAAGGCGTAATGCACAGATTTACAAAGGATATATTGCAAACTATTTTCGTCGTGAAATCGGTCGCTTCAATGTAGCACATTAACCTCCTTAACTACGATGCACTACAACAGGAGAGGGATCGACCATGATAATTCAAGGGTAGTGCCAGATTAGCTTGGCGCCGTCAGGCGCCAAGCTAATCTGGCACTGCCCTTTGAATTATCATGGTTGATCCTTCTCCTTGACGGCGCCAGGCTAATCTGGCACTGCCCTTGAATTATCATGGTTGAGCCTTCTCAGTCTTTGACGGGGCCAAGCTAATCTGGCACTGCCCTTGAATTATCATGGTTGAGCCTTCTCCTTGACGGCGCCAGGCTAATCTGGCACTGCCCTTGAATTATCATGGTTGATCCTTCTCCTTGACGGCGCCAGGCTAATCTGGCACTGCCCTTGAATTATCATGGTTGATCCATCTCCTTGACGGCGCCAGGCAAACCTGGCACTGCCCTTGAATTATCATGGTCGACCCATCTCCTGCAACTGGTACATAGGCGTCAGCTACGCGGCCGTGGAGTTAAAATGGTTAGCACTCACACTGTTAAACTGGTTACCACTCACACTCGAAGGTAATTCTGTGCCAGCGAGTGGAAACAAAAACAGCGTACGAGTGTCGGTGCCACGGTATGCTCTCGCAGTCTCCCAGTACCGCGGGAGAAAAACACAATTACGCAATGTCTGGCATTGCTGGGCTGACTGTCAGTCTGTAGACACGAGATAAAATATCACGCACGAACATATCACGCACCATTATGCTATCAGCGTGACTAGGAGGTGTTTTTTTTTTTTTTTTTTTTTTTTTTTTCTTCCCCAAAGCCCCACTACCGCCGTAACTGTTCAAAGATACAATTCTGTAACAGACGGTTACGAAACGCTACACACGGGTCTGGTTGTGGTTCATTTAGACACAGGACAATCCAGTTCAGCACACGTCGTCTTAATATCCAGTAACCTGACAAGGACTCCCCTCCGCTCTATACTGAAATGCAGTGCTATCAGTAATCGAAACATCTAATAATAGTTTGAAACGCTAACGGCTGCACAAAATAAATAAGTGCGATTACCGTAAATTTCGGATTATAAGCCGCGACTTTTTTTCCCCAGCTTTAACCCATTCAGGCCGACGCACGTATTTCCCAAATTTTTGGAGGCGTCATCTAACGACTATGCACCTGTCGCAGGAGATGGATCGACCATGATAATTCAAGGGTAGTCCCAGATTAGCTTGGCGCCTGTCGGCGCCAAGCTAATCTGGCACTACCCTTGAATTATCATGGTCGATCCATCTCCTGCTGTAGTGCGTCAGGGCTCAAAGGGTTAAACCCTACGGCTTAAACAGCGATGCGGCTTGTTTGCGGATGTGTCCGGTTCCAGGAGCATCACACCCTCGTCTATTCTTAGCTTCTCTGTAACTCAAAATAGCGTGTTTACTGTTCACTCATTTTTCGATGAGCTCCACGTTAAAGTGTTAACTGTTCACATTTTAAAATCAAAGCCGCATACAATTAACCCATATCATACTGAGGCTAAAAGCTTCCAATATGCACACTGCTTGTACAATTTGCAAGCTACATTATAGTACTAACAGATAAGGATACAGACCAATGGCTTTAGTTCAAGGGTAGTGCCAGAATAGCTTGGTGCTAGAGGCGCCAAGCTATTCTGGCACTTCCCTAAAACTATTTTAGTCAAACTTATTTCACACATTGGTGTATTCCGAATGATAAGGTTTAAAGCATTCAGATCATTTGCTCAAGCACACACGAGGCTGAAGTCAGTGACGAGATGACGGAGGAAAGCGCTGCTACGTCAGTCTGTTCCAACTCCGACACCGAAGAAGAAGACTTCAGCGGATTCAGTGAACAGGACGATGACGACACTTAATAAATGTGATTATCCTAAGAATATGAACTTTATTTTTGTTGTATATAGTTGCGGCTTATAAACCAGTGCGGCTTATTTGTGAATAAAGTCGAGTTTTGGTGTGTGTGTGTGTGTGTGTGTTTAATTTAGTGGGTGCGCCTCAATAGACCGAAATTTACGGTACGCATATGCTGTTGCTTGCTGCGTGTCCAAACTGCTGTTAAAGTTCATTAGGTGTGTCGACAAGACATAACAAACACAAATGGTGCAGAAACGTGTCTTCAGATTTATGCGCAATGGTTCTTTAACGGCACGTTTACTACCGTGAGACTCTTTGGCCTATGTTCCCAGTGCGCAAAATGCCATGAGGCCGACGTCGGCCCGATGGTCTTTTGCGCATTGTTTTAGGAGTTCAACGCGGTGGATCAGCATGAAAAAAGGACTCATAATAAGGCTGAGCAGATTGCAATCTCAAAAAACAAACGACAAAAGAGACGTTGGTCGGATATCACAGTTTGGCTAAAATTGCCTGTGCTGTGACGCGGACAAAAGCACGGACAAACATGCGATATCGCATGTCTGTCCGGGCTTTTAATCGACTGTTTGCGTCAAAAGACTTGCAGCTGTCGACTTTCCCCTGATGTCTGGAGTACATCCCCCCCCCCCCACCCACCCCAACCCCCCCCCCCCCCCCCCCCCCCCCCGCAGATTATACCGTGTCTTAGTATATCGACGTTCTACTTCGTCGGAGACTTAGGCGAAGCTACTGTGGGCACTTCGGCGAGGCCATCGAAGTGCCTTCGAACACCGAAGAACCAGCTCGTCAAAAGTTGCTTCGGCCTTAGACGCGTTGCTTCGGCCATCGAGTCATGCCCACTTCGCTGAGTGAACTTCGGCGGTGTGAACATCGGAACACTTCGGTATATTAGTGTGGGGTCTTAGAGTTTAAATTTGTAAAATCTACAAATCACGTAAATTCTCACATAATGGGTTGTAAGCCGAGAAGTGGAAGAGATTTGTTGGATTTGCAGACACAACGTAGGCATGAACTGTGCAAAGAGACAGCTCATGACGAAATCAGCGTCACAGCAAATACAAACCGTGACGTCGAATTGGCTATGTGATGAAGTGACGTGGGGCACGGCAGTAAAATCAGTGTCCAAATTCCCAATTTTTCGAGTTGTGAATGTGAAAATTACATCAACGTCAGACTATCGATAATTCGACCTTGATAGTTCAAGGGTCGTGCCAGAATAGCTTGGCGCCTACAGGCGCCAATCAATTCTGGCACAACCCTTAAAATATCAAGATCGAACACAAGTCTGCTATCATCCTTGAATCATCCTCTTCGATTTTTATCTTTCATGGACGTGTGTGTGTGTGTGGGGGGGAGCCCTGGGGGGGGGGGGGGGCGAGGGAGTGGGGGTGGTGCATGTTAGAACATTAAAACCGATCCTATTTGGCAGCGTTACGTTTTCTCCCTGCAGCTGTCGCGCCCGCTTAGAGAATTGTTCCAACATCATCCTACGTTAATCCCGGGGGGAATGGCCAAAAACCAACGCAAATCTTGCGCCGGGCTTTGCTGCCGATGCCCTATTACCCAAGAGTGATGTCCCTTGCCCGCAAAATGCGTCCCCTGGCTCAGCGCATGTCCAAACAGTTCTCTATTCCCCGCGCATGCGCATGGATCACCATTTCCGGTGGAGCGCGTGCCAACAGTTTGGTAATTCAATAAGTCTCATGACATGCAGTTTCAATTCTGGCCGCGATAAAACACACGCCTTTAATCGCCAGCTTTTTCCCCCGAAAGACAGGCTGGAGTCCTCCAATTCCGCTGTCAACCCACGCCCGCTTGCAAGAGGCATAGATCCTTATGAGCCCCCGCATTCGCGGGGGCTCATGAGGATCCATGCCTCTTGCTAAGACAATCTCGTGCCCCTATCTCAACTGAAGGGAGTGAGTGGCGGTCCGAAAGAGATGTCGTTCTACAGGTCGACAAGCAGAACGTTTTGGAATGAGTGTGAGGTGAGGTGGTGGAGGGGAGTGTAGAGAAAGAGACAGAGAGAGCGGGCTGGAGACTCGGAGACGGGTGACACTCATCAGGACGCACAGATCCTCGTGAGCAAGTGCCCCTTTGCTCAATCCACACAACTCAAGCGAAAGCCGGGGGCAACTGGTGTGCGTTTGCGACGGATCGCTACAGGTTGCATAGCGGAGTGTTCTGCAGCTTGAGGTGGTTGGTGGTGACGGTAGTGGGGCCTGGACCAGGATATCTCGCGAGACAAGCGTGTCCCCGCAGGGTGAGTTAGCGTAAAGACAAAACAATCCCCTCGGCGTGCCGGTAATTGCGCCATGCGCAATGAAACTGTCCAGGACGGTACAAAACCTTCTCCCTGGGAACTTTTTTTTTCTCCGCACAGCGCCGCACGCAACTGGCTCTAACTGCCGCAACAATGCCGCCGAGGTTAAAGCAACACACATTACGGGCTGGGGTAAGGGCAATAATAAAAAAAGGGGAGCAGCTTTATCCAACTAAAACACCGTTCTCGCTTTCTGGTTGGCAGGCAAAGGACACCAGGCCATGGAGACCGGGTGAGGGGTGGGGGGGGGGGAGGGGCGGAGAAGTAAAAAGTAAAATCATCTTCTCTCTGTTAGACCAAACCCGTCGCTCCATATAGCCGTTGGTGAAACCACGATTCAAATGCAAGAGACATAGAACCTCATGAGCCCCCGCGAATGCGGGGCTCATGAGGATCTATGTCTCTTGCTGACACCAGTTTGTTTCTACTCTCCTTTGACGGCTTGGCCTCTTTGGCGTTGGAGTAATACAGATTTCAGAAACACAAAATCTGACAGTGAAAGTCCAGGACTTGCAGATGAGGCTTGTACTAAAAAACAGCCTGATTAGTCCGCACGGCCATGAAACCATATCTCTGTCGGACCAGCAGAGCCGCGAGAGCACGCGCAGGAAGCAGGAGACCCCAAACAGAACAAGGTCTCTCCTTCAACATCATTTGCGTCTATCTCCTCCACGGGCAGCAAGGGCGGCCGCGGTGGCGACAGCCACCAGGAACACCAGGGGAGGCCACTGGTGCGTGGCGACAAAGGGCCGACAACACAGGGCTCCGTCTTTACCTGTGATTGGCCACTTCCGGCGCTGGGCGGCAAGGTGTGCGGCTGCGCAATGGCAATGTCGTGTCCACCCAACACCCCACTTCCGCTGCCGATGGCCGACTACAATCCGCGCCAAATTGCGCGCGCTCTGCCCGATCTCGGGCTTAACTGCAGTCACGAATTCTTTCATCTCAAAAGCGGGTCGTCTTTCGTCGCTAATATCTGCGTGCAAGAGGCATAGATTCTCATGAGCCCCCGCGACCGCGGGGGCTCATGAAAATCTATGCCTCTTGCAGCTGAGTCCCTAGTCAGCTAAACCGCTTCCCGTCTGTCATTGGAAGGCTCAACCAGCCATCGAACAGCGCGGGTATTGTGATGGAGACGTACCCGACACAAACATACCCGTACCGGCTCAATTGAATCAGAAATGGCGCTGCCTCGCACTAACACGGGTTATTGATTTTAATTATCCCCCCTTTTGAATGTTGTTTTAAAGGGCCGCCAGCAAACAGGGAAACGGCTGACACGTGGGTAAAAAAGGGGGTGGGGCGGGGGGAGGGGGTGGGGCGGGGGGAGGGGGTGGGGCGGGAGGAGTAGGGGGAGGGGGCGTGTAGTACGGAGCAAAAAATAAATGTAGAAAGGGTGGGGTACGGGAAATGTAATGTTCAATCCCCGCCAGGGAAAAG
Organism: Semisulcospira habei; assembly: GCA_036245525.1. NCBI lineage: Eukaryota > Metazoa > Mollusca > Gastropoda > Semisulcospiridae > Semisulcospira > Semisulcospira habei. The sequence goes on from BTPG01000005.1 coordinate 54,976,954, forward strand.
CCATTGTGTCTCATCACGATGAAAAACACTCCATGATTGTCGCCGCCTAACGGATTCGGATGAAAATTAAACCGTCAAGAACTACAAGTCTTCATCAGCGAAGACCGCATTACGATCCAGGGTCGGGTTGCACGTCATTTTCCACAGCCACTACCTGCCTCTCATAGTTCCAACTGCTTGGTTTTCAGGTGTGTTGCGCCCCACGCAAAAATCTGGCTGAAATGCAACCGTCCCTTGCAACTGGGGCAAGGCCTCTTGAAGAATTAGGACGGTTTGGGCACAAAGTATGGCGGAGTTTGGAACGGCAGCCTCGTCAGTCAGGTATTGTGTCCATCTTCGACCTTCTATTGTCGTGTGAAATGACTGCCATCCACGCAACAATGTCGAAATAAAGCTGTACACAGACCACCCTTCAACTAACGCCTCCACTCCTCCTCTCATCGAGAAACGCTTACGCCAGCAAGCGGGGAGGCAAGATATTCACTGGTTCAGACAGAGAATCACTGAAACTTTATTTGAGAACGGCTGAGGCGCCTACGTCCAAGACATGACGCGAATGCAAGAGGCATAACTCTTCATAGGCCCCCGCAAATGCGGGGACCTATGAAGAGTTATGCCTCTTGCAGACGTTAAGTGCGGGCTCGTGAGGATCTTATTGTCTGGCGAGGGAGCTGGTTTCAAGCAACGGCGCTGCGCCCGCGGTCTCCGAGAACACACGACGGAAATGAGAATATCGGCGAAACTTTGCAGGCTGTCACTCGCTCCAGAGCCGTTTTCAAAACTCCCATCCCGGCTGAGTTTGATAATTCATTATTGGGACAAAGTCACAAGTGAATGGAGCCTTTCTGTCACGGACCGAATCGGTGCAGTTTGATTTTATTTGATTTTGTGTTGGGTTATCAGCGCTACGCAACGTGAATTGTTGCGATGACAGGTTCGATACGCACACATGGGCAGAAAGTTACGGTTGAGTGACCCAGGAGATAATGACGATTTTTCTAAAAATTGTGTGAGTTATTCCATTACAAGCGTCTGCTCCCACAAGAGTTGAAATTTGTTTGTAAAAATAAAATAAAATAAAATAAAATAAAATAAAATAATTAAACTACCGCAATCGATACACAAAACTGGGCTGCTGTTTTCAGAAGAAGAACAAAATCAGTCGAAAGTTTTGGGACTAGCGGCAATAGGGCTGAAAACGTGACACATTCTAGACAAACCCAGTCAGATCCGTGACACAAAGTCGCGTAACGCCGCGTATCCTGCTGCGTCACGTCTCAAATTAGCTAACCCTTTTAACCCCATGGTCAAATTTTGCAACAACTAGAGGGAGTCACCATGTACCACAACTAGAGGGAGTCACCATGTACCACAACTAGAGGGAGTCACCATGTACCACAACTAACAAGTATTACCAGTTCCAACATTCAGAGGGAGTCACCATGTACCACAACTAACAAGTATGTACCAGTTCCAGGTGAAGGATCGACCCTGATAATTCAAGGGTTGGGCCAGATTAGCTTGGCGCCGTCAGGGTCGATCCATCTTCTGTGGAGAGCGCCGGGCCTACATAAGTGAACGAGGTGATGAGTCCGAAACTTCCACTGGCAGTTCCCCGTATGTCAATGGACGCCATTCGTTTACCTCATAACAACAACCCAAACCCGCATACGTCATGTTCTAGCGATCCCGGTTTCCAATTAGTGGCTGGAACAGGAAACACGTGACCCATAAGGTCAAGTAGTGCGCAGGTTTAGCGTCCTTTATTGCGAGGTCATGACACCCTGCTCTAATAAGAAAAAAAAAGCATATTACAAGTTTCGTTTTCACTTCATTTGATCCTCCGCGGCGCTTTTCTTCCAAGATTAGCCAGGTAACCTGATTTGTCGCGTCCTTAAAAAGGGTCACTTTACAGAGAGAATCACAGAACTAAAAGGTGACTGCCATGCACGTAAAATGTAGACAATTTATTGAATTGTCGCGGGATTGAACTCTACAACACTTGCGAAGCGAGGAGTGAAACCAGTTGCCGTTTATTGAGAGGTCATGACACCGTGCCATCATTTTCACAATATAATTATCTCACTATATTCACTGCTACCAAAGCTGATCCTCTGCAGCGCATGTCTGCTCAGATGAACCGTATTTCCCAAACTTTAAGGTGTCACCTAACGAATATTTTAGCAGTTGTAAGAGATGGATCGACAACGACAATTGAGGAGTAACCAATTTAAATACAAAGGCCGCGTTTCCCGCTGGAGATGTCACCTAACGACTATGGAACAGTTGCAAGAGATGGATCGACTGAGATAATTCAAGGGTAGTGCCAGATTAGCTTGGCGCCGTCAGGCGCCAAGCTAATCTGTCACTACCCTTGAATTATCACAGTCGATCCATCTCCTGCTGTACTGCAGTTTTTGTAACTTGAAATTTCCATAAACTGTGTTGTGCTTGTCCGTTCTCAGCGTGTTTCGTTCTGTGTGCGGTATTTCGTCTTTTAAAAGACGAGCTTTTGTTCGTCGATAATTAAAGAACATTACAACAGTTTATTTTTATTTTTAATTTTATTTTTTAGTAGGAAGCCGTGGGAGAAGTTGTTCTGAGTCAGGCTGTTGTTGTTGTTGTTTTCTCCATTTTTCTGTCCCTCTGCACTGAGGTGATCAGGGACTAGCACTTTTGGCTTTAATTAACAAACACAACATAAAATATTTAGTTCTATCATTTGTTAGTTTTTATAAAATGATTTATAGTGCACTTCCTCACAACAGCGGTCCTTGTGTATAGAAAGGTATAATTTACTTTCCATATTTAAAATCCAGATTAAAATTTAGGATCACTTAAGTACAGGGGTTAAAAATTAACGAAGGTTAAAACCAATTTTCTTTTGGCCGATATCCTGGTCAGACCTGCTGCTTCACTGTTTGTGGAGTCAGGCTGGATTCCTGCACTGGGCGCTGTCTGTCAGGAAGAAGATGTGACTCCAGCTCCCGGTGAATCATTCCACGATCACGATGCAAAAACAACCTTGTCACGGCGAGAAGCGAGACACGCTGGCGACACAGAACTCAAAACCTCTCTCCTCGCATCCAAGCCGGCTTAGGCAGTAAAAACTGGTTCACCTTGCTTAAAATCGAATCTACCTAAACCACCTCAGCGGCTTCAGAACACAAGCGAGAGACATGGATCCTCATGAGCCCCCGCGAATGCGGGGGCTCATGAGGATCTATGCCTCTCTCGGACGGATGTCGTGTGCAGAGAGAGACACAGGAAAAAATGCGACATTTCCGCGGTCGCGAAGATAAGGCTGCCATTGTTTTGGTCTATCGGCATCGTGAAAGACGACACCGGCCCGGCATTGTTACGACCGTCAGATGGCGCGTGCGCTGAACTTTTATTGCTCACGAGGCATTAAACATTAGTTCAAAGACTTACGCGCACTTAACCTTTGCTAAAACTTTGGGTATCGGGTATCGAAGGGTTTACAAAGTTTTCTATACAAGTTCTGCAACACACGATCTGTTGTCGCTTGTGAACGTCCTACAGCTGCGACGAAGCTGCGCGTGCTGGGACAGCGGCCCGCAGTTTCCGTCGGAAAGATCAAATAACGTCATTAAAAAATAAAAACTTTCTGAGCAAGAGGCACCGATGCTCATGAACCTCTACAGCCCGTCGGGGTTTACAACCGTCTATGCTTCCTGCTGGCAAACAGACCCATGTAATATATTTTCTTCCTAAACAAGCGATGGTTTTAAGAGTATCGTTAACTTGATACCAGATTCCAACTTGATTTCTTGCATTTGTGATAAAGGACACGAGAGGGCGAGGCGCCTCTCCCCCCCCCCACCCCCTTCCCCCGGGCGTACTTTGTGCTACTGACAAAACTTAACCCTTTGGGTGTCGGTAGAGAGTTTGGTCGAGGTGATTCCTGCAGAAATCACCCCGACCAAAATCGCTACCTACACCCAAAGGGTTACAGGGGACTGCAGAATTCAATGTCTTGGTGACAGCGTCTTGAAAATCATTACTCACGCTGATTATTTTCACGCGACGCGCTAGTTCAGAAGACGACCACCTCAGCTCGCTCTCATCTCCCATATTGGCTCCCCTCCACGCCCCCCCCCCCCACCCCCCGCCCCTCCCGTATGTTGTGTGGATAAACAATTGCAACAGGCACGCAAAAATGGTGTGAGGAAAGCGAAAATTAGAAAACAGACAACGATCAATAAACAGCAAACCAGACAACACGCACCAGCGGAAAGAAGGCACACTGAACAAGGACCGATACACTCGCACGACTAGCGGAAAGAAGGCACACTGAACAAGGACCGATACACTCGCACGACTAGCGGAAAGAAGGCACACTAAACAAGGACCGATACACTCGCACGACTAAAACCTAAAGCTGAAAACATAAACTAAAAACAGGATACAATGGCACAACACCTTTGTGTCGCCAGATGTGCGCTGGCCTGTTCGATTTTAACTCCTTCGCGGCCAGCCGCATCCGGATGCGCGGCATAAGCCGCTCATCCGGATGCGGCTGGCCGCGAAGGAGTTAACCCATTCAGTGCTAGCTGATGCAATCTCTGCTGATTGAACCAACCCCCCCAAAAAAATAAAAAAAAATAAAATAAAAAAAAAAATGCCCTCGCTGCCCCAGAAACATGGACTCAAAGTGGTTTCAGCAAGAGGAATAGATCATCATCAGCCCCTGCAAGTGCGGGGGCTCACGAGGATCTATACCTCTTGCAGTTGGGTGTTGTTCAGATTTTCTCGGCACTGACCGGGTTAAGGAGTCGAGACGTAAGGTCTAAAAGCCCTAGACCAGCTCACACTGTTGACAGCTTTGACCTGGGAAGAGGTCTGCACGATATGGAACAAACTAACGTGACCTGGGAAGAGGTCTGCACGATATGGAACAAACTAACGTGACCTGGGAAGAGAAGTCTGCACGATATGGAACAAACCAACGTGACCTGGGAAGAGAAGTCTGCACGATATGGAACAAACTAACGTGACCTGGGAAGAAAAGTCTGCACGATATGGAACAAACTAACGTGACCTGGGAAGAGGAGTCTGCACGATATGGAACAAACCAACGTGACCTGGGAAGAGAAGTCTGCACGATATGGAACAAACTAACGTGACCTGGGAAGAGAAGTCTGCACGATATGGAACAAACTAACGTGACCTGGGAAGAGAAGTCTGCACGATATGGAACAAACTAACGTGACCTGGGAAGAGAAGTCTGCACGATATGGAACAAACTAACGTGACCTGGGAAGAGAAGTCTGCACGATATGGAACAAACCAACGTGACCCTTTGGTGTCAGTACCGCTTTCGGTCTATGAAAAGAAAAGAAACGTAGGAATGGCCATGCAACAACTAACTTAACCCTGTGGGTGTCGGTAGCGCTTTTTGTGGAGGTGATTCCGACAGGAATCACCTCAACAAAAAAGCCCTACCGACACCCAAAGGGTTAACAAGTAAATCAAAAGAAGCCACTGAAGCCAAAGCGGCGCGCCACGTACCCAGACCTGTCAGTTTCTTGTCGTGGTGCGCGACCTTGACCTCCTCGTAGGGGCGCAGATTGTCGTCCGAGTGGAAGTCATCGTCAGAGGAGCTGCAGGTCTGGCTGCCGCGGTTCTTGGTGCGGGTACGGCGCGGGCCGCGGGACGACGGTTTGGGGCGGGTGGGGGGCCCGACGTTAGTCTCCATGGCACCCGCTCACAGCATCATGGCGTCACTGAAACAGAGAGAGTTAGTTAGTTATTTGGGTTTAACGCAGAGCAGGCGACTAAGGCCATCTCACGGCGGGATGGGTAAAAATCTGGTCAGCCAGACTAAAAGCAAGGTCTTAAGACAAGATGTAAATATAATGTTGTAAGGACGTCAATTTAACACAGCGACCAGACGATACGTCTGTACTGATATTAGGACGACACTGAAACACATAGACCAGACGCTTCGTCAGTAATGATATAATGACGTCACTTAAACACAGACACCAGGCGATACATCAGTTAAAAAGAGACGTGTCAACATGACGTCACAGAAACCACAAAGAAAAGATAGAATACGTCATTAAGGATCTGGTATAATATGACGTCAAAGTTCCCTGTCCATCAGCAATAACACATACATTCACACGAACCCCCCAAAGTCCTTATTGTCAAAAGCAAGGTTTTGTTTGCAATACAATGAACATCCGCTGGCGCAGAAGTGGACTTGCCTTCAAAGACAAGAACACGCTAGGAAATCGGGCGGCACGTTGGTATTTTGGTCAGGTCCGCGGCCTAGAACCTCGTTTTAATCTGTGCAATTCTCCGAATTTAGACAACAATACCACACATTTTCTGTCCCCAAGAATCAAATTACCTTCCTTGTCAAGACCTAGTCTCAGGGGACTTCACCCCCGGACATCGTGAAAACATCATCCTACTTCACTCGCGAACGCCGCCCATCTGCAAGAGGCATAGATCTTTATGAGCCCCTGCGTCTGCGGGGGCTCATGAGGATCAATGACTCTTGCGAGCCTTCGCTCTGGTGCTTGGAACCAGCTTCGTCACCCAGCGAGCAATAAAGGTTACACCACGAATATCCAACAGCAAACAAGATTACGTCAGATGAAAACGAGCCAAAGCTCCCTCTTCTATACTCAAAGATTGCGCTCTTTTTACAGTCAAAGCCCAAAGTTCTTTTCTCTTTTCATGATAAAAAGCACATGGTTTGAATGCCCCGGATCGGATCTTTTGGGTAAGTGAGACCAAACAGTTGTGCAGCAGGGACGATGTGCGTCCGGGGCAAAGGTCAGACCCTCGCCATGCGCATTCTGCGTCAGACACAAGGGGACCTAACTCATAAAAATGCGCGAGCACGGAGTGGAGGTAATCCTTTTAAACGGCCGCACACACAAAAAAAATCTCCCCCGCGCCGCTACAATACTCTGACATAACCCGCTTGCTAAATCTGATTTCCCCATTTGACGCTTTCTCCTCGCATTGCCGGGGATGTGTTTTTTTCCCCCGCCGTTGAAAGGCGCGGGGGACGGATCGACGCAGGCAAAGCAATCAGCGGGGATGATGAGTCGGACTTGCGGAGTCGCGTTTGACGACGATCAGGATCATCTCAACGCCAATTTACCTCTACCGCCTGCAGTACAAGGATACGGCTCGCGTCGGCAACAAGAGACATAGATCCTCATGAGCCCCCGCAGTTGCGGGGGCTCATGAGGATCTATGTCTCTTGCAGAGCAAGCAGAATTTCCTGCAGAAGTCAACTGTTGCCCGCATGCACTGGTTCCAAGCTCCGGTTACCGGGCGAGGGGCAAACAGCAGACGACACCACAAGCGAACCTCTCCGTCAAAGTAACACCGATTCAAACAGGACAAACGTGCGGCAGAAGGCGCATACTGGGATCTATTCTCTGAAAGACCCTGCTTCTGAGCTAGCTGTTCGGGCAGATGCACACCTCTCGCTAGAACAGGACGTTTCAGTAGTTTGGCATGAGAAGGAAAAAAAAAAAAAAAAAAATCTCGGACACAGAACTGACTTGCTGTGAGTTAGAGGACTAGGGTATACTTAGCCATAAGCCTGTGTGAATACCATCTGATGGAGGTCGTGGGTGGGTTTGGGAGGGAGTGGGGTGGATGGCGGGGGAGGGGAGGATTGGGGGGGGGGCGGCGGGAGTAGGGAGGGGGAGGGGAGGGGAGGGGAGGGTGACAGATTGATAGATCCTGAACAAGATGCGGGGATCCACTGACTTACCGCGGAATCCCCACATGAAAGACTGGCGGGCCGAGTGTGGCTCACGGTTGCTACTGTGAAGATTTCATCGTCTCTGTGCGCAAGGTGTACTGAACGAAGCCGCTCGCCTGGGCAATACCGATAAAAGGCACTAACAACACACGCAGGACAGATCCTCATCAGCCTCCTCAGCTTTACAGAGGCTGAAGATTATTCATTTCTTCCTGGCCTCAGACCTTCTCTTTGCAAATGGATGCCATTTCGTTAATATTTTGAGCCGAGAGGTAAATATATTTTTGCGAATAAAAATCCCTACATTTTAAAGTTGTTTTCTGAAAGACTGCTATACAGTTCAACAGACTTCAGGCGCCAAGCTATTCTGGCATCACCCTTGAACTATCATGGTCGATTCATATCATGTGTGTGGGGTGAACGTTGGTATGGTTTTCAGCCGATCAATCTGGTTGTTCCGTCAGAGACAGGCGGGAAATGGAGCGCGCTCTAAAGGAACACGTCGCTATCAGCTAGACGAGAACAATCATTAAAACCTATTACTGCCGCGAACTAGGACGGGAACTCAATCAAGATGTGAGCGGTCGTGTTGTCGAGACCTCACATTAAAAAAGTAAAAGAAGCATTTTTCTCGCAAACCGCATAAATGTTTCTCCGAAGTGTAAAACGGTTAATTAATACTTGCTACGTCTAGACAGCGTCATGAACTCAACATTCCCGCAGCCACGGGATATACTAGTACGGCTGTATTATATTTCTGTTGCCATGGTTCTCGGTCTGCTGTCTACATGATCGTCATTTTTTGTTTAACATTTTACAAAACGTTTCTGCGGTGACGTACCCGAGGTGAGTAAAAAGTCAACTGAAAATAAAACCGCACAAAAATGAACGGCGGGTATTCCGTTACAAAACTCTTTGAAACTCGCACAACATTGAACGGTGGATATTCCCTTAAAAAATTGTCGACTCTAAAAACAGGGCGGTGAGCTTCAACTTGGAATTTGATTTCCCTTCTCTCGTATCGCCACCCGACAACCTGCTGCCTCCCGACTTTTAAACTGACGCTGACGGACACGGGAACACCGCGCACACCAGGCCAGTGAGCAGAAACGAGCGTTCATCGTTTGGACATTCACCAAGGTTTGTTGGCCAGCTGCATTCACCTTCAAAAGCACGGATTCTGCCGAGCCCCGCAAACACACGAGTTGTGCTCCTTGCTAGGCACGAGTGGCTTCAGCTGGGCCACAAACTGACTCCTGGTGAAGGCCAGTTTTATGTGGGTTTAACTACTTCACTGCCTGTTGTAGCAGACTCTCGACTTCGCTGATTCTGTCAAAGATTTAAAGTCTTTGATTCGGTGCCAACACAGACGTCGTAGGAACATGGATTCAAAGCGGTGTCTACGAGAGGCATAGATCCTCATGAGAACCCGCAACTGCGGGGGCTCATGGGGATCTATGTCTCTTGCAACTGGCGACTGCGTTCACCTTTTCTCAGACTAATCTGAATATTGCCTGTCGTGCGGCAAGACATTTTTTGAATAGCGATCCTCTATCGTCAAATGCCGGAGAAGGATCAGCCACGATACTGCACAGTTTTAGGGCAGTGCTAGATTAGCCTGGTGCGTCTCCAAGATGAGGGTGCAAAAGGAGTTTAGTGCTATTGTTGATTACGCCGGTGGCATCAGGAAAACCTTTCTGGACATGCTGCATCTCATAACACAATGAGAATGTTCCGAAGGAAGGGAGAGGAATTACACACCAACCAAATTATTTTAGACGTACGCCCAAAACTGCTGTTTTCTTGGCGCAAACAGTGGATGAAAAGCCCGGACAAACATGCGAAATCGCATGTTTGTCCGGTCTTTTCATCCACTGTCCGCGTTCAAAGGATGTACAGCCCTTGTCCTACTTCTGATTATTGAAATCGTCCATTGAAAACCATTCCAGCTTCAGGAGTCATCGCAGATCCCGCTGCTCCGCTCAGGGTCTCTGATACCATACGCCGGGATCCTCGATGACTCTGTCATCCTATTTCCTCCATTTCCCCTTCCTCCCTCCCCAGACTCGCTACCGACGTGTCTGGCGCCCGCTGGAGCGCGTTTTGGTAGCGGAATTAAACTGCATTATTGCAGCGATCATATTGGCCCCGGGGGGACAGGCCTCATCACCGGTCACGCCAGGACAAAGTTTGCACACACTCACTGCCGCCATGAGCCGTGGGAAGGGATGGGGGGTGGGGCGGACAGGGTGGACAGGGGGGAGGGGGGGGGAAGGCAGGGGGGCTACAGACAGCGGGAGAGAAGAAAAAGAACGGAGCAAAAAAGGGAGAAAGGGTGACTAAAGCAACAACAAAATATAATATCATGAAGCGAAAATTGAAATAATTTTAAATTCCTATGAAAACAATAGAGCTGGTACTTTCCAGCAAGAGGTATAGATACTCATGAGCCCCCGCGACTGCGGCGGCTCATGAGGATCTATGCCTCTTGAAGACGGATAAAAAACAGTTGGGGGGGGGGGGGTGGCAGATCGATACTCCATGACCCGGGGTCTGGTGACGGGAGTCTCAGTGGAGGTATCGGGTGTGACCGGGGGGTGAAGTCAGTTAATTCTCTCCTCTTACCAGTCTCCCCAACGACACTACCTTCCCTCCTCAAAACGCGGAAGTCTAGATCAACGCACGGGACTAACCTCCACAGCCAAGACCCAGATCAGTGGCGCTTGACACTCTGCGCCTCTTGCTAGATGCTGGAGTTATATGCCGGCCGGTGAGTCCCGGTGATAGGTAGTCAGATGACGGATGAGCGGGGGAAATTTGCCGGCACCCACTGGGACTAAAGGTCGGTGTTTTTCCTTATCATCGTATAGCATGGTTACAGCCTAGGGTTCAACGCCAGGTTACCGGATAGTCAGGGTAGAGATTCGAAACGCTCTGTCTCGGAAAATGAAACCACCTTCACATCAGGCGTGGATGCCCTACCGCCTAAACACAGCCAGAAACCATGCAAAGGCCGATGTTACAAATTTGACGATTTCTCATCCGAAGGGAAAACTAATTAGGAGATCTAGTTCGAAGCTGACAGTTCAAGAATGGGACGCTGGTTATCGCACAGCTTTTCTGGTACAACTCGCGAGCCATCATGGCCACTTCGTGTCTTGTTGAAAAGAGATGGGGCCCAATGTTTGATTAACCCTTTGGCTGTCGGTAGCGATACCAACACGCAAAGGGTTACAGCCTGTAACTTCTCACGTCTACTGCCGGACGCGGATCTTTTGCGCGCGCAGCTTTAAGGCACGTGACCTGCTCTGGATACACAAATTGAAAAGCAGTTACCGGAAGCTGAGAATGTAGCAAAGTTTAGTTTAAAACATTTCCATAACGTGTCTGCGTGTCATATGGAAATGTCAATGGAAATGTCAAATGCCTTTGCGTGAGCATTGTGTATTAATCGCATCCCCCCCCCCCCCCCCCCCCCCAGGGCGCAGTTGTTATAGCGACTCTGAGCCATCCCAATGAGAGTCTTCCCCTCGGTGCGTCTGGTCAACTCAGCGTGCGCAATGACGTCACCGTGACGCAGCCAGCCCCTGTAATACCCCTACGAGTCCGTCTTGTCCGCAAAGGTCAAGCACACTTTATCACGGAGCCTCCACTTTCGGTCAGTCACGTCCCTCTGCTTCAGGCATAGATGTACATCACGTCCATCTGCTTCAGGCATAGATGTACATCAGCCCTCTACGACCAATCAAGATGAACAGATCACCATGAGCCCCCACACCCTGCGGGTGCGGGGCCCCATGTTGATCTGTTTATCTTGCGTGCGGGCACCTCATTTACATAATCATAAGTTTATTACCATATATACATGGTTGGTTGAACATTGCTTAACGTCCCGACAGCAACAAGACGTTCTCAGGATGTGCCTGCACTGCTTGTGGAGAAAAAACAACCTAAACAGAATATTGAATGTATGTCGCCAGCCGGTCTAATACGGTAAATAAAGCTAATACCATTTAGCAACACACATCCAATATCAAGAGCTACAGGCAGCGCAGACAGTAGGGAGAGTTTAAAAAAGGAAAGTACAGGTGAATGGACCAAGGGTAGACAGAAACACATGTCCCAAAATGGAGGGAAAAAAATCCACCCTGTGGGGCTGACCAGGGTGACCCTAGGAACTAAAAAATAGTTAATCCCACCCAAGTCCCCCAGGGCAGACCCGGGTGGGGGCCATATATATATATACAGTAATAGACATGCTACGGTCTATAATTATCTCTCTTGATGTCTGGATATAGTCTACGATGAGTCGCACATCAGCAGTTCGTCAGCGGGCGTGTTCTAAGACGAGCACTGTAGACGCTGCAAGATGGACGGGACTAAAGCATGGACAGGCTGATTTGGTAACGCTGACGATGAGGCTATGACGAAAAAGACGACATTGTGTAAGCAGGTGACTCGGTGACGTAACACACTGACAACCTACATGCTGAGTTACACAGTGACGTAACACACTGACAACCTACATGCTGAGTTACACAGTGACGTAACACATTGACAACCTACATGCTGAGTTACACAGTGACGTAACACACTGACAACCTACATGCTGAGTTACACAGTGACGTAACACACTGACAACATACATGCTGAGTTACACAGTGACGTAACACACTGACAGCCTACATGCTGAGTTACACAGTGACGTAACACACTGACAACATACATGCTGAGTTACACAGTGACGTAACACATTGACAACCTACATGCTGAGTTACACAGTGACGTAACACACTGACAACCTACATGCTGAGTTACACAGTGACGTAACACACTGACAACATACATGCTGAGTTACACAGTGACGTAACACACTGACAGCCTACATGCTGAGTTACACAGTGACGTAACACACTGACAACCTACATGCTGAGTTACACAGTGACGTAACACACTGACAACCTACATGCTGAGTTACACAGTGACGTAACACACTGACAACCTACATGCTGAGTTACACAGTGACGTAACACACTGACAACCTACATGCTGAGTTACACAGTGACGTAACACACTGACAACCTACATGCTGAGTTACACAGTGACGTAACACACTGACAACCTACATGCTGAGTTACACAGTGACGTAACACACTGACAACCTACATGCTGAGTTACACAGCCGTCTATGCACGCGTGGATTCATCTAACCTGAAAATGGCGACTGACTTGCTAGGGAGCTAGGATAATAAAAGATTGAAATGAATCCCTTAAGCTATCAATCCAGGGAAAAAGGACGGGCTTGTTCCATAGCATGTCCGTTGAAAGGTCCTGGTCAATCAAAGTGCAACAGTTGCAGTGCGCCAGAACTGATCAGTGTTCAGGTCGTACTCCATAGGCAATAGATTTCTATGTCCCCCATAAACCCGCCCGTGAGGGCCGTCTATTATCGCTTCGGTGCCGTGGACGTTAAACCCCGAACTAACCAACCCTAAACTATCAGTATATCTCAGGACTGTTCTGTTACTTTTTATCTGAATGTCTTCTGTTTGCGAAGACAATGCTGTGTTCACGACTGTTTACTGAAGCGCACAATGCCACGACAAAGAGTGAGTCTGACGGCAAATTCTGATACCCAGTATACAGTTCACACATAAATGATCCGCTTTGGCCCCAAGGTATTACATCACAGACCAGCAGTTTTATAACATATACAATTTCTGGTAGGCTGATCGCCCCTTCCTACAGGGATTTATCTGCCACTAACTTGCTTAACCCCGTTGTGCATGCAACCACCGATGCTGCAAACAGCACCGGTGGATGCATGAACAAAAGGGTTAATTTTTATTTGTTGAACTAGTTCATCACTGATTTACTGACGCTTTAATTAGACGTTTATATTTGGTGATTGTGAACACGAACACGGCAAGCTGACTGCTATTGTTACAGATGTAACTTGTTCTTACCGTAAATCAGTTAGAGTGACTACCAACGTTATTGTCTGCATCCACTGTGCTGTTTATTGATTACTTTGGTTCTACCTTCTAGCCGCGTTGGTCATAAACTGATGTGACAGTAACATTGAGTGTTACCACCAGAGACTGTGTTAGTTTACACTGTAAAGATTGTGCTCATTTAAGAAAGACTTAATTTTCAGCCTCTTTCGTGTCTTTACAGTGAGACAGACTATTAGCTTGAGTGATTTAATTAAAATTGTACTGGAACGACAAAGAAGGGAACTTAGTGACAGCCGAACATACAGGTGTTCCATGCGGCGTTTCAAGTTGCGTCACTTTTTTCTTGTGGTTCAGTCACTCCCGCAGCGAGTTTTTTTTTTGAGAGCTCAGTAGCTTAACTGCTACTTGTTCTCTGGAGGACTTTTATTCAATTACGTGGCCTTTTATCGTTTTATAGTTTTATAGTATTTTTTATTTCCGTGTTTTTCTGTATTCAATTGTTTCTTCATTGTTTATCTTGTGCACTCTGTATTTTGTAATAAGTCCAAGCGAATTTTCCATCAAAGGTGCAGTTATGAGAATAGGGCACCTCAATGTATTTCATTTGTACAACAAACTAGCCGACATATCTGTATATATTAACGATCCTACACCGTTCCACCTGTTTGGACTCAGTGAGACGCGTCTGAGTTCCTGTGTAAGCGATGCAGCAATCAGTATCCCCAATTTTTCAGTTATTAGACGAGACCCCTTGTCTCCCGGTCAAACTGGCATCGCTGTCTATATTCATAATTCTATCCAGCATTTAGTTCATCGACGCGTCGACCTAGAAATGATGGGGGTGGAGTGCGTATGGGTCGAAGTCAAGTGTCCGAAATCAAAACCGGTATTAATTGGGTTCTTATATAGAAATCCCGCCTCAACTTTTGAGTGGTACGATCAGTTTAGTCATAACCTTGACAGAGCTTTAAAAAAGAAGGCCGACATTCTTCTATTGGGCGATTTTAATATAGATTTACTTAAGCCGCACCCCGCCTGGGGCTCAACGTCATCTCTGTTTGGCTTAGTACAGTTAGTGAAATCACCCACCAGAATTACTCCAACTACTTCCACGCTTATTGACCACATATATACTAATAAACCCAAAGCCGTCTCTGACGTTGATGTCTCAAATCTTAGTGTTAGTGATCATTATCCTGTGGCTTGCTCAGGGTCTTCTAAACTCCCTAAACCAAAAAAGAACGGCCATACAACTATAACGTATAGGACATTCAAACACTTCAGGAAAGACGAATTTCTATTTGATCTAGAAAATACTCCTTTTAATGACGTGCTCCTGTCCTATGATCCTAATACCGCCCTCAGTATTTGGTACTCTCTTTTCCTAAATGTACTTAATAAACATGCTCCTCTACGCGAGAGGAGGGTAAAATCTAACACTCTTCCTCCCTGGCTTACTCCGGAAATCATGCAGGCGATGGCGCTTAGAAACGATCTACGTAGCAATAAAATGTTCACTGAATATAAGCAACAGCGTAACCGTGTTAAATACATGATCAGAGAGGCAAGAAAAAAGTTAGTTCGTGACACGGTTAAAGACAGCAAAGATACCTCTACTATATGGCGCCTTCTAAACACACTTACTAGGGGGTCTCCAAGTACCGCAACTACCATTCCCACTAATCTTACTGCTGATACATTCAATGACCATTTTCTTTCGATTGCCAAATCTCTAATATCGCCAAGCCAGGATAACACTTATCACCGTTCAAATTTGCTGTCTGAGTTTTGTCAACAAAGAACAATGGGCACAGCCCCCTTCAACATCCCTATGTTAGCTGTTCATGAAGTGGGTTTACTTATAAGTAACCTTCCAAATAAAAAGTCCTCGGGGCCTGATGACATCAGCCCGAAAATACTTAAACTGTCTCTCCCATACATTGTAGAATCCTTAACTTATATTTATAATCTCTGTATCCAGCATAACACTTTTCCTAACGAACTTAAATATGCCAAAGTAATTCCACTTCCAAAAACAAAAGATCGTTCTGATCCTAATAATTATCGGCCTATTTCTTTATTATCTGTTTTGTCCAAACCACTGGAAAGGCACGTTCATAAACACCTGCTTGCTTACCTAGAAAACCGTAAGCTCTTCCACCCTTTCCAATCCGGATTTCGTCCGCAGCATTCATGCCACACAGCACTTACACGCCTTGTTGACACATGGCTCAAGGGTATGAATAAGTCACAGTTAACAGGAGTAGTCTATCTGGATTTTAAGAATGCTTTTGATCTGATTAACCATACTATTCTGACTGCTAAGCTTCACACATACCTCAATAACGGAGACGCAGTTGCTTTTTTCACATCTTACCTTACTAAAAGAAAACAAAAGGTTCTTGTTCATGGCTCATACTCCTCTCTCAAAGATGTAAGCTTCGGTGTGCCCCAAGGGTCTGTACTGGGCCCTCTACTGTTTTGCTTATTTATCAATGATTTGCCTCTACATATTACTTGCCAAGATGTACAATGCGACCTTTTTGCTGACGACACCTCAGTTCATACTACTAGTAAAGATATACAGGTAATTTCCGACAACCTACAACAAAGTCTTCATGAAGTATCAGCTTGGTGTATAAACAATTCTATGGTTGTTCATCCAGCCAAAACGAAATCGATGGTAGTCGCCACGCGCCAAAAACAGCAGATAATGCCTCTATTACTTAACCTTTCACTTAAAGGTAGTCAGGTAGAACAGGTAAATGAACATCGAGTACTGGGGATT
Source organism: Semisulcospira habei (assembly GCA_036245525.1). Classification (NCBI taxonomy): domain Eukaryota; kingdom Metazoa; phylum Mollusca; class Gastropoda; family Semisulcospiridae; genus Semisulcospira; species Semisulcospira habei. Next base: position 54,993,458 of record BTPG01000005.1, read on the forward strand.
AAAATCGACAGTCAGCTAAAATGGCAAGCTCATACAGACGCCTTATGCAAAATAGTAGCCAAAAATCTCTTTATGTTATCAAAACTGAAATATTATACTGATTCAGATACCCGTAAACTATTTTATAACGCTCACATACGTTCTTATATCGATTACGCGTCATCGGTATGGGATGGGAACCGTGTCCATTTAAAGAGACTCAATTCCCTACACAGACGAGCGGCCAAAATAATCTGCCCTGATCAACACCTTAGCACTGAAGAAAAGCTCTCAAAAGCAGGTCTCCTGCCACTTCAAGATCATTTTAAATATAACAAAGCAATCTTTATGTTCAAAGTGTGGAAACGCAAAACACCTGAGTACATCTCCACTTTGTTCCGTAAGTCTGAGTCCAAGCTTGGAAACATCAGAAAGCTTTTCATAGTCCCAAAACCAAGGATCGATCTATATAAAACTAGCTTATCCTTCTCAGGGGCACTTATCTGAAATGCCCTTCCAGACCATGTAAAATCCGCCTCCTCGCTAGCCTGTTTTAAAAAGGGTCTCTTCAAATATTTTGTGGATCACTCGTAGGGATGACTCAACCACTTGTATTATATGTTTCTTTTTATGCTGGGTCCAATTTATTCCCAATTAAGTCTGTTATCCTTTTCAATTATCATTTGGACTACTTAGCTCTGTCTATGTGTGAAGGGGGGTGGGTGGGGTGGGGGGTGTCTGTGAGTCTATGAGTATGTCTGTCTATGTGAATAGTGTTGTCATCTCTTTGCAAGTATTATGTTTACTTATATGTATGTATATTTGTAGTTAGTCTTGTAGTTGTTAGCAACGGCAGGTTTGTAAAATGGCTGTGTCGATGACGATGTCAATGCCTAAACCGTTGTAAAATAAAGTTTCATTGATTCATTGATTCGCCTGCTCTGCCTGAGGAGGAGAGACATCGCCTCAGTCCATCATCAACATGGAGACTTTCATTACAAGATCTTTGAGCAGCTCCTGGTGACCTGTGTTGCTCCTAGCTAGCTGGTCTTGGCACAGATCTGCATGGTCCCCTCCATTCCGCAAGATGAGTAGACTACCATGACCCCCCGCAGGCGTGGGTCATGGTAGTCTACTCATCTTGCTCATGGTAGCTTGCTCACTTTGCTCATGGTAGCCTGCTCACCTTGCCGTAGGATCAAGTCACGTGCGAGAACCATGGAGCAGAAAACGCGATATTGGCTGATACTGGCTGATCCGGCGTGCGCGAGTTATTACAGTATTCACGCGCCCCGGCGAGGCGAGCCAGGCAGCCTGGGTGATCACATCTCATCATAGTAATCACGTTAACTCTTTACTACTGCTAACTCTGCCTGTGTGGACACTACACAATATGCTCCAGCAGCAGGCCATTCCGGTTAGCGCATGAACTCAACAAATCGTTATAATACTAAAAAAAGAAAAAAAAATGTATTGGGGCCGGGGTGACAAGGGAATGCATTTTGAACATGACTACATTGCAAGCAGTCAGGTGCATAAAAGCTAGTGGAAGTGATATAACAATGAGTAAAATGTCTCTGCACCCCCTACACCCCCCCCCCCTCCCCCCATCTACCCCCTGTGTCCCTCACTCACCACCACTCCTTTCTCCCCCAAAAACTCAACACAGATTGGGGCTAGCGACAGTCTGGTGACTGGCAAACAGGTTCACGAACACCCATCGGATGTACCTAGAAGACAACTTTCAGTCTCACTTGGTGCAATCAGAGAGATCTTCACTCAGAATGATAAGCAGGGCCCGGTTGCTTTAGTGAGCTTTAGTCTTGCGCCAGCTACTAAGCACCTTACTTAATGGCTGGCGCAGGACTAAGCTCACTCATGCAACTCATTCATTAAATCCCTCACCATGAAATGAACGCATCTCAACAGTCCAGCTTCTGTATCAGACAAAACTCCAGTCCATTTGCTGACCATTATTTGCGCAGTTTTCCGTTCACAAGATAAGACCAACCGACTGCAAAAGGCATAAATCCTCGTGAGCCCCCGTGATAGCGGGGGTTCATGAGGATCTATGCCTTTTGCTGGCCCTAAATCCACTCTTACTATCTTGTGTGTTTGAGAGCGGGAGAAATTGCGTCGTGTATGTCCACGGAATTACGATCTTCGTATGTATGAATATAACTACCCTGCCCGCATCACCGACCACTTTGTCTATTAATCCTACTTTGCACGCTGATTGGCTGAGACCACCAGCTGGGACCAATCAGGAGCGAGATAACTGTCTCCGCGGCCACGACGGCGGACAGAGAAACATCCGGGCGGTTATATCACGCGCTGATTGATACGTCATGTGGAGAGCACTTTACGCCGGTTTTATCCGGCCCAGACAGGCAAGGATGGGCATTGCGAACTGCCAATGACCCGCTACACACAGCTACACGCCGGCCCGAGGGCCTTTTGCGTGCAGAGGGAGCAAAACCCGGAGCCGGCTTGGGCTGTGCACGGACGGACCATAATTATGTTTTGGTCATCACTTACGATTTCTTCCTCCTCAGTTGTGAACGGATCCCCCGACTGGTGAGCCCGCAGAATTAACCCATAACGCGGCGGTCCGTAGCGCAGCGGTAAAAGTGCCTGTCACCAATGCAAGAGGTGCGAGGTTCGAAACCTGGTTCCGGCGTCGGACTTTTTTCCTCTAGTAAGTGTCACCGTTAATTCGGGTGGACCGTCGGGGGTTCTTTCTCCGGGTACTCCGGCTCTCCCCCCCCCCCCCCACGACTTTGGTATTAATTTCAGCCAACTTAATCAAATTTCAAATATAAGCGATTTGAATTTCCAAAACTTCAGTAGCTCGCTTGAGCTTGCCCTTAGCACCACGTGAATGTTCTGTGTTTATGTACAGTGTGTGAGTGAAAGGACGTGATTCACGTGATATGTTGGGTTCAGTTCGCGGTGGCGCTTTGAGCCGATTTCAATTGGGATAAAGCGCCTATTTAATGCCCTAATTTAATTTAATTTAATAACATCCTGAAGCCGAAAGTTTTCAAATTAGTGTATTGTCCTATGAGGGCTACACTACATATCAGTACATAGATGAAATGTTTTAGTTTAAGGGTAGTGCCAGAATCGCTTGGCCCCCAGAGGCGCCAAGCGATTCTGACGCTATCCTTGAACTAGTATCATCGCACACACTTATTTCATGCACTAGTGAATCAGGACGCAAAGGTTCAGGCATGCCCCTTTAATGTATTTGAAATGATTACCAAAGATAGAGCTCCTCCACAATTCAGCGCGGCGTTTTCATGACGCCAGTCTCTCTTATCACTCAGAGTTACGTGGCCTGCGCATTAATTATGCACGTCCCTAGTCATCCCGGCCACCGCTAAATAGAAACAATAGCTGCGTTCCCACGATGCATCACGCTCCGTCACAGGATATCCACGTTCACACTGCGCATGCTCAGTAACCCAGTCAACCCTTACCCTCGTCCCTCACAGCAACCTCTTTGTCACAGGTTATCCAAAACTCGAGTGCGCATACTCTTTAACCTCGAACCCAACCCTTTTTTATCCGCTGTGTCATTGCACACGCACTGCACATAGGTTATCGAACATCGCACTGCGCATGCTCTGCAAAGGTTATCAGGAAGTCACAAATGCGCATGCTCCGTCAAAGGGGTTATCCCGTGATGCTTGGCCAATCCCGGAACAACGCCCCAGAAAAACAACAGTAACTTCACGTGAGGAAGTCAGCCAATCGCACCAGCTGTTCCTCCTGTTGTTTTCCCATCCAATCTAACAGCCCCTTTCATAATTCCTTAGATCTGCAAGAGGCATAGATTCTCATGAGCCCATGCGAAGCAGACACACCTGAAAATCTAAGCCTCTTGTCAACAGCGATGTATTCATGTCACTTCCATAATGTGTTCTCCAAGCCAGAAAAAGAAAATGGTGGTTAGACTAAATAGCGGTATTGTTTCTTGCCAAGGCTTGCGTCCACAATGGCGGAGTGGTGGCGATAACGCGGAGGGAAGGCAGATAATGGGAGGGAACTCGTGATAAGGGCCATTACTGGTGGGTACTCGGGTGTCCCGTGAAGGGTTGGGGGGGGGGGGGAGGGGGCGATCCATACACAAGACCAACAGTTGTCCCTGACAATGGCATGAGTCGGCCGCTATTTTCTTTCTCTTTTGATTAGCCTCAAACAATTGAGGACCGAACACCCAACAGATCGTTTCGCTTTAGGTAACCAGACGCAAACGATGCTGGCAATTGACACAGATCCTCATGAGCCCCCGCAGTCGCGGGGGCTCATGAGGATCTATGTCGCTTGCGACGAAATGATATTTCTCTGAATGAAAAAAAAAATGGAACAAAAAAGAAAATGCAATATTAAATTAATCGACATAAAGCTGTGGCCTTTTCGTGAGAACTGATCTGTATCCGGGCACTTAGGGCCACAGAGGTAAATGCTACGCAAACACAAAGTACACGTTTCGGCTATTAGCTCTCTCAAAGCGACTCGGCCGGCAATCTAAACGCCCGGCCTCTTGTCACGCACGCCGGCTTTCCCGCAGAAAACTGCGCCTCGGGGCAAATGCTGCTTGAAAAAATATTTTGTCAGACTCACAGTCTTATTTGCTCTTTTATGTCCCCAGCACTTATGAGCTAAGCCTAAGCATAAACTACAAACGTAAAATAAAACTAAACACCCCTCCCCCCCAAACAAAAAAAAAAATAAATAAATTAAAAAAAAAAATTAAAATAAATAATAATTAAAAAAAATAAATAAACAAATAAAATAAAATAAAGTAAATAATAATAAAATAAAATAAAAAATTTACAGATAACAATCCATAAAAATGACGATAAACCCGTTGCACTTTTTGTCATCGTCAAGTCATATTTCATTACCGGTTTCATACAGTACAGCACGAAAACGCACAAGGGATGAAGAAAAAAAAACAAACCCAAAAAACGTGCAATGATTAAAAAAAAAAATCAAACAACTGCGACGAAATCGGAAGGAGCAACGCGTGGGATGTGTCCAACTTGGAAAGAAAGTTTCAGCTGCCGATACAAAGATGAAAGTGCTGGAGATTGCAACTGACGTTTGCACGTCTCGCGGAGAGCGCGAGATGAAGGGGGGTTGCGAGATTTGGACGTGAAGTGTCGCGCAGGCAACTTTGATCCCAAATACTCCGACACTTGTTGCCTCCAAACCCGCGCAAACCAGTGTCTGAGACTAAAACTCGCAAACCTGGAAGAGACCTAGATTCTCACGAGCCCCTGCGTTAGCACCAGTACGGTACTGCGTCAGCACCGGTATAGTAGCGCGTCAGCACGAGTATAGTAGTGCGTCAGCACCAGTATAGTAGTGCGTCAGCACCAGTATAGTAGTGCGTCAGCACCAGTACGGTACTGTGTCAGCACCGGTATAGTAGCGCGTCAGCACCAGTATAGTAGTGCGTCAGCACCAGTATAGTAGTGCGTCAGCACCAGTATAGTAGTGCGTCAGCAACAGTACGGTACTGCGTCAGCACCAGTATAGTAGTGCGTCAGCACCAGTATAGTAGCACTTCAGCACCAGTACAGTAGTGCATCAGCACCAGTATAGTAGCGGGTCAGCACAGTACATTACTGCGTCATAAACAGTATAGTAGTGCGTCAGCACCAGTATAGTAGTGCATCAGCACAATATAGTGGTGCGTCAGCACAGTACTTTAGAACCAAGAAAAAGCTCAAGCTGAACGTCATCCAGTGTTATGCGCCCACCAATGACAGTGACGAGGAAGAGAAACAAGAGTTCTACGACCGACTCCAGAGTGCCGTGGACAAATGTGCGGAGCGAGACATCACCATCGTCATGGGCGATTTTAATGCCAAAATAGGGGAGGACAACACCGGATACGAAGAGGTGATGGGGAGACAGGGACTAGGCTCGGAGATGAGTGAGAACGGGGAGAGGTTTGTAGACTTTTGTGCTCTAAACCGACTTGTCATTGGAGGCAGCATCTTCCCACACAGAAGAATACACAAAGCAACTTGGGTCTCACCTGACCATACAACAGAGAACCAAATAGACCATATCTGCATTAGCAATAAATTTAGAAGATCCCTTCAAGATGTTCGAGTGAGGAGGGGAGCAGATGTCGCCTCAGACCACCATCTGCTTACCTTAAGAATGAAGCTCAAGCTAAAGAAAAGCCGCACAGAGACAACAAGAAGACAGCGCTATAATGTAGGCCTCCTGAGAGAAACTGGAGTGAGAGAAGAGTTCAAACTGGTGCTGTCCAACCGGTTTCAAGCGCTACAGGAGCTAGTAAATGAAGAGGAGGCGGTCACCACAGTGCAGCAGTGGAAGGCAGTTAGAGAGGCGCTGAACTCAACCTGCAAAGACACTGTAGGGTTCAGGAAACACCACCACAAGGACTGGCTGTCGGCACAGACCTTGAAGAAGATAGAAGCGAGGAAGCAGAAGAAAGCAGCGGTCAACAACAGTCGCACGAGAGCAGCCAAAGTAAGGGCACAGGGGGAATACTCGGAAGCCAACCGCGAGGTGAAGAGGAGTATCAGGGCAGACAAGAGGGCCTACACAGACAGCCTGGCAGCAGAGGCAGAAAAGGCAGCAGGCAGCGGCAACATGAAACAGCTCTACGACATTACCAGAAGATTGTCGGGTAAGTATGGCCATACAGAAAGACCAGTAAAAGACAAAGAAGGCAAGCCTATTGCCGACAGAGCAGACCAACTCGACAGATGGGCCGAGTATTTTGAAGAGTTACTGAACAGACCTAGCCCACCCGACCCCCCCAACATCCAGCCGGCAGAGACCGACCTACCCATCAGCTGTGACAGACCCAGCCGGGAAGAGATCAGAAAAGCAGTGGCATTTTTGAAGAATGGCAAAGCAGTAGGGCCAGATGGCATCCCAGCGGAGTCTCTGAAAGCAGACCTAGAGACAACAGTTGAGATGCTGTACCCACTGTTTGGAAAGATCTGGGAAGAGGAGGTGATGCCAGCTGACTGGAAGGAGGGGTACCTAATCAAGCTTCCCAAGAAAGGCGACCTCAGCAAGTGTTCCAACTACAGAGGAATCACCTTGCTGTCAGTACCAGGAAAGGTCTTCAACAGGATCATCCTAGAGAGAATGAAGAGCTCCGTTGACCCCCAGCTGAGAGACCAGCAAGCAGGATTCAGGAAGAACCGATCATGTACAGACCAGATCGCCACTCTCCGCATCATCGTGGAACAGTCTCTGGAGTGGAGCTCCCCGCTGTACGTCAACTTTGTGGATTATGAGAAAGCATTTGACAGCGTGGACCGAGAGACTCTGTGGAAACACCTACGACACTACGGTGTACCCACAAAGCTCGTCCGCCTGATCAAGAGCAGCTATGATGGCATGACATGTCGCGTGATCCACGAAGGGCAGTTCACCAGAGAGCTCCAGGTCAGAACTGGTGTCAGGCAGGGGTGTCTGCTGTCTCCGTTCCTCTTCCTACTGGCCATAGACTGGGTCATGAAGATGACCACAGAGCACAGACGAAGTGGAATACAGTGGACACTGTGGACACAGCTTGACGACCTCGATTTTGCAGACGACTTGGCATTACTGTCACACACTCATCAACAAATGCAGGACAAGACCACGAGGCTTGCTGACATCTCGTCCCAAGTGGGCCTCACCATTCACAAACAGAAAACAAAGACAATGAGGCTGAACGCAACCAGGGAAGAACCAGTCTTGCTTGCTGGCACCCCGTTGGAGGAGGTGGAGTCCTTCACCTATCTCGGGAGCATCATAGACAAAAAAGGCGGCACTGATGCAGATGTCAGAGCACGAATCGGTAAAGCCAGAGCAGCCTTTCTCCAGTTGAAAAAAGTGTGGAGTTCCAGAGAGCTGTCACAACACACCAAAGTCCGGATTTTCAACTCCAATGTAAAAGCAGTTCTCCTATATGGAGCAGAGACATGGAGATTGACAAAAACCACAGTCAACAGAGTACAGACCTTCATGAACAGTTGCCTTAGAAGAATTTTGAAAATCCACTGGCCAGAGAAGATCAGCAACGTCAGACTCTGGGAGAGAACAGAGCAGATAACAGCAGAGAATGAAATTGGGCGAAGAAGATGGGGATGGATCGGTCACAGTCTGAGAAAGCCAGCTTCCAGTATCACTAGGCAGGCATTGTCATGGAACCCCCAGGGAAAGAGGAAAAGAGGTAGGCCGAGAAACTCCTGGCGTCGAGACCTCCAAGCAGACATCAAGAGACTGGGAACCACCTGGAGTAGAATCGAAGGAGAAGCACAGGACAGGAGTTGCTGGAGGTCTCTCGTCGACGGCCTATACCCGGGTAGGGGTGACAGGCGTAAGTAAGTAAGTAAGTAAGTCAGCACAGTACATTACTGCGTCAGCAGCAGTATAATAGTGCGTCAGCACCAGTATAGTAGTGCGTCAGCACCAGTATAGTAGTGCGTCAGCACCAGTACATTACTGCGTCAGCACCAGTATAGTAGTGCCTCAGCACCAGTATAGTAGTGCGTCAGCAGCAGTACATTACTGCGTCAGCAGGGGCTCATGAGGAACTGTGTTTTATTGCTCTGACGATTCTGGTCTTTGGTTTAAATAGTTTATTACTTTGCAAAATACATAAAAGAATATACATCACTTAACACAGATCAAAACAAGCCACAGGCTTATAGGATGATCTGGACACTTAGTTATACTATTTACAAAATTTGCATGGCGGTGGTATGTAGATTTTAAATACAATATAGGTAAGCAAATCAATATATATCAATACATATATGAATTATATTTTATAATTAATGAAATCTTTTTGCTGCAGTAATAAATTCGTGTACACCTGAAAATATATCGTTATTCACTGTGGATGGTAGGGTTTTACTTTCATTAAGTAGTAAATGTATATTGGTGTCGAATCGGTAAAGCCAGAGCAGCCTTTCTCCAGTTGAAAAAAGTGTGGAGTTCCAGAGAGCTGTCACAACACACCAAAGTCCGGATTTTCAACTCTAATGTAAAAGCAGTTCTCCTATATGGAGCAGAGACATGGAGATTGACAAAAACCACAGTCAACAGAGTACAGACCTTCATGAACAGTTGCCTTAGAAGAATTTTGAAAATCCACTGGCCAGAGAAGATCAGCAACGTCAGACTCTGGGAGAGAACAGAGCAGATAACAGCAGAGAATGAAATTGGGCGAAGAAGATGGGGATGGATCGGTCACAGTCTGAGAAAGCCAGCTTCCAGTATCACTAGGCAGGCATTGTCATGGAACCCCCAGGGAAAGAGGAAAAGAGGTAGGCCGAGAAACTCCTGGCGTCGAGACCTCCAAGCAGACATCAAGAGACTGGGAACCACCTGGAGTAGAATCGAAGGAGAAGCACAGGACAGGAGTTGCTGGAGGTCTCTCGTCGACGGCCTATACCCGGGTAGGGGTGACAGGCGTAAGTAAGTAAGTAAGTAAGTATATTGGTGTATTCTGGTGGAAGTGTAAGTATTGTTAAACGTCTTATTACATCGTAATTACTACACTGGAGTAAAAAATGGTGGGCGGTTTCAGAACTGGCTCCACAAGAGCAACCAGGAGAATTAGAGAGGTGACGATTAACCAGGTCATACTTGAGGTCGCTCATTTTGAGTCTAATTTTACAGTGGATTATCTGTGTTATTCTACAACCTAAATAGTAATATGGGGGTACGACACAATCGTCTCGCGACAGGAATGATTTAAATTCGCTTAAGGATTGACTACGCTGAATGTGATCAGGCAAACTGTTCCAAAGGCCCGTGGTGGATGGGGAAAATGAAGTTTTGTACAGTTCAGTTTTATACTGGGGGACTTGGCGTTCAAGTGGACGTAGTTTGTGGTAAGGATTTGATGCGGATACTAACTGTGGTAGGTCTGGGCCTAAGTACGCGGGGGTTATGCCATTGACTATTTTAAAATAAAGGATGAGTTTATGACGACGACGATTCTGGTCTTTGACTCACTGTTCCTCACACGTAGAAGACGACGGTGTCAAGCGAGTGTCCGCCACATCCGTAAATACATTCTTTCACGCCCTCACACCAAATTCAATTATTAAATCTTTTTTGCACCGGCCAGGACAATTTGTCGCAAAGCGGCCACGGAAAACGCAGTAACGCCATACGGAATCGATAGACGTGCGAGAGAGAGAGAGAGAGAGAGAGAGAGAGAGAGAGAGAGAGAGAGAGAGAGAGAGAGAGAGAGAGAGAGAGAGAGAGAGAGAGAGAGAGAGAGAGGTGGTGGTGAGTCATCTGTTGCCGGACCGTGTTGCGCGTGAGATTCACGTCCTTGTCCGCCCCCCCCCCCCCCCCCGCCCCCCCGTCCCATCACCATCGTACCTTCAACACCCAGGCACCCCCTTACACTAAGAACCAAGCATCAAAATGCCATCAACAACATCGCCTTGCACGCCACACGCAATTTCATAACAATCTTCGTCCAAGCAACCGCGGGCAAAAGTTAACTGTATTTTCACAAAGAGGCCTAGATCCCGCAACTGCGGGGGCTCAAGAGGATCTATGCCTCTTGAACTCGACAGGATCTGTACCCGTGGGCGTGCGATAACAGAGCTTGTGAGGATCTGCGGGTGTGGAGCTGGGCGGCGCAGGCTACAGGCAGGATTGGTCAAACACTAGAGAGCGTCAGAACGTGCTCAAGCCGTCGCCGGGGTGAATCTCACAGCCACCACAATTGGCCGCGAGGTGAATTCAGCACATCACAATGGGGCTGGCTTCAAATCTGCCTTCTTTTTTCTTTTCTTTTTTTCCACCCATCCTCCGCTGAACACCACACTCCGCTCCTCTTCAGCAACACAGACGTACCAAGGGCAACTGGTTATAAACTTTCGTGACTACAAAAGTGGTTCCCCAACAGTCTTAGATCTTCATGAGTCCCCGCAATTGCGGGGGCTCATGAGGATCTATGACGCTTGTAGATCTGCTTTAAGATTAGAGGATCGCATTCACTGATTGTGGGCAACTTGCGTAGTAGATTGCTTTTGATGGTGACGTGTCTGGCAAACTTTACACAACTTCCGTAATGCGGCGCGACCCCACACGGAAAGGTTTGTTTTTTTTTATTTTAAATTTTAAAAAGCAGCACCGAGGGTTGTGCGGGTGTAACGCGGCAAGGGTGATCGGCCGAAAGGATTGAAAAGGTCGCGGGTTCGATCGACACTCGGTTGAAGCTGTGTTGTTAGTTTTCCAGAGAAAATCAAACTCATCGCTGGGGTCGGTGTGCTAGCTAGTACGCCTCGCCCCCCCCTCCCCCTCCCCCCCCCCCCCAGCCCCCCCCCCCCCCCCAACCATCCATGATCTATGACGCAGTATTCTGTCAGTCTTGAAACATTGCCATGAGGCACTATTGTCTTTTGGTCTTGAAACACTGCTATGACGCAATATTGCATGTAGCTCTTCAAACACTGCTATGACGCAATTTTGCGTGTAGCTCTTCAAACACAGCTATGGCGCATTATTGAATGTTGGTCTTCAAAATTGCGATGACGCAATATTGTGAGTTTGTCTGGATACGCCATGAGGTCCCAGATTAGTGGACTAGCACACAAACCATTAGAGCAGAGATGAAGGTGGTCCTCACAGACAGCAGTCGCCCCTGACCTCCGCGACCTTCTCGATGGCGACAGATATAAGAAACCCACGCACTGTCTTTAGCTGCCACATGAAAATTCAGAACCACGCAACCAATCACCTGGGGCCCAGCTGCATGAGTGAGCTTAGTCCTGCGCCAGCCACTAAGCAAGGCGCCTTGCTATCGTGGAGCGTCTTGCTTAGTGGCTGGCGCAGGATTACGCTCACCAACTGCTCAGCGCGCCTTGCTCCAGGCTTCCAGCCCACCTCCCTCCTCCCCGCCCGTCTGTGGAATCAATCCGATTGTGCAAATGGTGACCAAAGGAAACGCTTCTATTGCCCAAACTCCCGCACCTGCAAGCGGCATCCATTCTCATGAACCCCTGCAGCCGCATAGGCTCACGAGGACCTAAGCCTCTCGTCCGATTTACCAATAGCATCTGTTCTCGAGCGCTGAACGCGACGGAGGTTGAAAGCCTCAGGTTTGAATTGGAATGGAGGGCGGTGCCGCCGGAGGGGTGGGGCGCCCGCTTCCAGAGAGTTGTTGACCAGCCACCAACAGCAAAGCATTTGTCTGATGACTTGAGTCACTCTCGCTGTAAAAGGAGAACCACCGCTCTCTCCTTTTTTTTTTTTTTTTTTTTTTTTTGGGGGGGGGGGGGGGGGTTATCGAGTTTTTCACGCCATTGTCTGCTGCCTTACAGGTGATAGCATTATCCAACTTGAGACGGTACGAAATGGGCCGGTACTATTACTTAAAGTGTCTTGTCTCGTCTGAGCTGGAAACTTTGTATAGACAACAAAGCTGCTGGAGAGAAAAAGAAGAAAGAAAAAAAGGAGCTTAACCCCTGGCTTGCCACTGGGCGCACATTTTGCTTCTGAAGCCTTTGTGCTCATTCTCAGACCAAAAGCCCCGACCCTCCATAGAACATGGATGCCACGTGGTCTCAGCAAGAGGCATAGATCCTCATGAGCCCCCAGCAACTGCGGGGGCTCATGAGGATCTATGTCTCTTGAAGTTGATCGTCTTTTCTGTTTCTCGACAGTAAAGGGGGGTAACCCTGATGTTCCTGTAGCCACCGTTAGTATACAGGGTACTTACTGTTATCCATTGCCGTAAACAGTAAAACCACACACTGCTGTCAACAGTACAATCACACACTGCTGTCAACAGTACAATCACACACTGCTGTCAACAGTACAATCACAAACTGCTGTCAACAGCACAATCTTACGCCGCTGTCAACAGTGCAATCACATGCCGCTGTCACAGTACCGTCACACCCCACTGTCACAGTACCGTCACACCCCGCTGTCACAGTACCGTCACACCCCGCTGTCACAGTACCGTCACACCCCGCTGTCACAGTACCGTCACACACCGCTGTCACAGTATCGTCACGCCCCGCTGTCACAGTACCGTCACACCCCGCTGTCACAGTACCGTCACGCCCCGCTGTCACAGTACCGTCACACACCGCTGTCACAGTATCGTCACACCCCGTTGTCACAGTACCGTCACACCCCGCTGTCACAGTACCGTCACACCCTGCTGTCACAGTACCGTCACACCCCGCTGTCACAGTACCGTCACACCCCGCCGTCACAGTACCGTCACACCCCGCTGTCACATTACCGTCACACCCCGCTGTCACAGTACCGTCACACCCCGCTGTCATAGTACCGTCACACCCCGCTGTCACAGTACCGATGCCTGTATGCACAAGTGTGTTAACCCCTTGACTGCCGAGGAAAACGTGAAGACGACCCAACTGCAAGAGACTAGATCCTCATGAGCCTCCGCGACTGCGGGGGCTCATGAGGATCTATGCCTCTTGCTGAAACAAATTTGCATCCATATTTCTTGGACGGTGTTGACTTTCCGTCGCTGAACGAACACAGCTTTGAGAAATAAAACTGGACACGCAAAACCAAAACCCAACTAGATCTAGGTAAAGCGGTGTTCACATGGCCGATTTCTCACCGATTTTTGTCGGGCAACAATTGGCCAACTCGACGTTGCCCATGTGAACGCTCACCAATTTTGCGACGACTTTCCAGCGACACGCCACCAACTTTTGCTACTTCGTGCTGTTCCGTCGACACTCGGCACACCTCGGTCAAAGGGGCATCACCCATGAACTCGACAACAGGTTGACTGACTATTGAAAACAAAATCATATTTGATTGGCTAGTTCTAACCAATCGTCGATCAGGAAACAACCCGCTTGCTTGGAGTTGGTGGGAAATCGGTGGAAAGTCGAGCATTGCTCTACTCGCTGCCAACTCCCCACCGACATCTGGCAATTGTCGGCCAACTCCAAAACGACAAAAGACGCCCATGTGAACAGGTGTCGGCCAATTGTTGCCAGACAAAAATCGGTGAGAAATCGGCCACGTGAACACCACTTAAGTCTGTACTGCACAATTCTCTCCCTTATCATTTTCTTTCTTCGGTGGTTTCCTCCCTTGTCAGTGTTTTCCCGACCTACCTCGCACCCGAGCCCAACTAAAATTCCCGTCCATCTCTTACTTGGTTCTAGTCTCCAATAATCAATAATACCACTGTGCGGAAACGTGTTTAAAATTTCAAAGCCAAATGCAACACCCGAGATTACCATGTCTGATTGTACTGGGACTAGCGTCGTATGCAGGCTGAGCTACGACAACCTCCCCCCTCCGAGGTAAGAAGACGCAACGACTATTGATCCTTGACAGGATGAGGTGTAGAGCCGTATCCAGCACCTGTAGCTCATGAGGATCTGTGCCTATTCAAGACGAAACGACTGAGATGGGGATACGGGGGTTGAGTGGTTAAATATTTCATGGACTGGCCAGCGTGTTGCGTGGCCTGCAAAGCGAACACAACGCGCGCTGCGGAATACAGGAACACCAGTGAATGACACTGAGACACTGCAGGAATGGGTTATAGGCCAGACCTGACGCATCCTTTTCAGGGATGTAGATGATCGTCTGGTTCTATACCTGCGTATTTTTTTCTGTAGGGCTGGCGATTGGGTGCCTGATAGGTGGGGGCAGGGGATGTAACTGTTTGTCTGTCCAGCGCTGAGCAATTCTCTTTGGTATGTGTAGAATTCTACCAGCGCTAGCCCCACCTATCTGGTTTGTGAGTATTCTATAACTCGAGGCAAAACTTTAATCGTTACATTGTCGTGTATTGTCTTGTGCATCTACTGTAGGAAAATCAGGTATTTACCCGACCACATTTAGTAATCACCTTCTTGTTTGTGTATGAGTGTTTCTCCTGCCTACTTCATAAGTTCCAGAAAAAGACATGGGTTATAGGCCAGACCTGATGAATCCTATTCAGGGATGTAGATGATCGTCTGGTTCTATACCTGCGTATTTTTCTGTGGGGCTGGCGATTGGGTGCCTGATAGGCAGGGGCAAGGGGATCTGTTTGTCTGTCCAGCGCTGAGTAATTCCCCTTGGTGCAGGAATGGTTTTCTTAACCCCGTAACTCGACCTACTGCAAGGGGCGTAGTTCTGCGGGGGTTCGTGAGGGTCTACGCATCCTGCTGAGACCACATTCTGTGCATGTCCTTTACTTACGCCTGTCGCCCCTCCCCGGGTATAGGCCGTCGACGAGAGACCTCCAGCGACTTCTGTCCTGTGCTTCTCCTTCGATTTTACTCCAGGTGGTTCCCAGTCTCTTGATGTCTGCTTGGAGGTCTCGACGCCAGGTGTTTCTCGGCCTACCTCTTTTCCTCTTTCCCTGGGGGTTCCATGACAATGCCTGCCTAGTGATACTGGAAGCTGGCTTTCTCAGACTGTGATCAATCCATCCCCATCTTCTTCGGTGCATGTCCCTTGGACGTTTGAAAATAACCCCACAAAGAAAGAAGCACGCTTAGAAAAGACGGTCACAACACAATGGAAGGTTGCGGCTTGCGGCCGCCGAATCAACTGAACGCAAATTTCAGACACGCAATAGGCGGCCATAAACATGGAGTGTTCACCCATTCAGCCCTGACGCACTACAGCAGGAGATGGGTCCAACGTGATAATTCAAGGGTAGTGCCAGATTAGCTTGGCGCCGACAGGCGCCAAGCTAATCTGGCACTACCCTTGAATTATCACGGTCGATCACATCTCCTGCAACAGGTGCATAGTCGTTAGACGACGTCTCCAACATTTGGGAAATACGGGCGTCGGGCTGAATGAGTTAACCGGATGTTTAGGTACGCGTCGCCAGTCTCCACGCGAACACAAAGCTGAGGGAGGCCATTCCGTGTGTCCCGGCACTGGGTAATCGCTCGTGACACAAACCGCCACGAGTCCAGTCTGGCCGGCCAGCAAATTAATTCTCACAGCCAATGCAAATGAGCGCGAGCAGCAGATAACTGCTGAGCAGCCTTTGGTCTCCGACCGTTCGAGAATGCGGCGTGCCATGGTTTGTTCTCCTGGGTAGAAGACGGAAGACCCCTCATCTTTCAATTTTCAAACGAGGATTGTCAGCAATTGTTTTGCGCTCTCCCCTCCCCCCCCCCCCCCCCAAACCTTTATAAACACACGTAACTCATTCTACCCCAGACACACCACAGCAAGATATGGATCGACCATGATAGTTCAAGGGTGATGCCAGAATAGCTTGGCGCCTATGGGCGCCAAGCTATTCTGGCATCACCCTTGAACTATCATGGTCGATCTGTGTCCTGCACTGCAATGCAGTCTTCAGAGAACAACGGCAACATTTGGGGATTTCGGTCTTGGGGTAGAATGAGCTAATTAGGGACTAGCAGCACCACAGAAGAACGCACACCATTAGTACGAGGTACGATACCAAGTTGTATCACATCACTCAGGGGACGCAAGTCTTTTGATTTGAAGACCACAAAGCCCAACGCCGTCCAAGAAAACATAGATACAAAGTGGTGTCAGCAAGAGACATAGATCCTCATGAGCCCCCGCAGCTGCGGGGGCTCATGAGGATCTATGTCTCTTGCAGTTGGATCGTCGGCAGTAAACGTTAAATTGTGAGATTGGAGGCTTCAGTCTATAGATCTTTATTATTAGACTACAGTCCCTCTTTGTGGACCCGGGTCTAAACTGGGCACCACAGATCTGACTTAGAATCACTGCCGACCTGACCAGGGTGAACTTCGCAAGCTCGGGTTACCAGGCTGACAGCTGGTCAAGAGAGAGAAGTGGATGTGACCGGTACTGTCCCTTGCCTGACCCCCGTCACTCAAACACTGCAGAAATCGGCGGCAACTAACGGGCCATTGATCGCCTGGCACGCGGCAAGACTGCCGCTACCCACCATGGAAACGAAATAGGTATTAAGACGGGTACAGTGGAGCCTGTTTTGACTTTGACCAACCACCGCCTTGCACGAAGAAAAGGTTTCAAAGACAGGTGTTGCCTCAAGGGAAGTCTCAAGAGTCCGAAATAGCTTAGGCGGTTAAACGTCGGAGCAGGAGAGCGAAGGGAATCGCCGGGTCGTCGGTTCGAATCCCGTCCCGGCCCTGGTAGCTGGACTCACAATCCAGGGGAAAAACGGATTTGTTCAATAGCATGTTCGTTGAAAGGTCCTGGTAAATCAAAGTGGCACAGTTGGAGTGCGCCTGAGTTGATCAGTGTTCAGGTCGTACTCCATAGGCAATAGATTTCCCTGTCCCCCATAACCCGCCCGTCAGAGCCGTCCATTATCACTTCGGTGCTGTGGACGTTAAACCCCGAATTAATCAATCAATCAATCAATCAATCAAGGGAAGTCTAGAATGGCAAAAGGTGCCACCAATCATTAAAGACCGTCATCTAGGTGGCTGAGGCTGTGACTGTGGCTGTGAGTGGGCTGAAGCCACCTAAATGACGGTCTTTAATGACAGGCAATTACTCACAAAGGAAGTCGCTGATCACAGGTTTTTCTGTGAACGATGACTCAAATTCAGTCTATGACGCGAATTTCAAACCCATTGCGGCTTACTCAGTCCGATTACACTAGGCAATATGGACCGCACATAGACGAACGTCTAGACACGCACCACTTTTGAACTATCATGATCGGTGGTCTCTTAAACTTTAATTAAGTTTACAATGGACAACTTGTCAAATTAGTCGAATGTCGATCGCAGTACTCGTATTTAGATTCAATCCCGCATGGTGTTACGCGTGGTGTTTTTAATGTGTTGCGCGTGGTGTTTCTACTGTGTTCCGCGTGGTGTTTTTACTGTTTCGCATGGTGTTTTTACTGTGTTGCACGTGGTGTTTTTACTGTGTTCCGCGTGGTGTTTTTACTGTGTTGCGCATGGTGTTTTTACTGTGTTGCGCATGGTGTTTTTACTGTGTTGCGCGTGGTGTTTTTACTGTGTTGCGCGTGGTGTTTTTACTGTGTTGCGCGTGGTGTTTTTACTGTGTTGCGCGTGGTGTTTTTACTGTGTTGCGCGTGGTGTTTTTACTGTGTTGTGCGTGGTGTTTTTACTGTGTTACGCGTGGTGTTTTTACTGTGTTACGCGTGGTGTTTTTACTGTGTTGTGCGTGGTGTTCTTACTGTGTTGTGCGTGGTGTTTTTACTGTGTTGTGCGTGGTGTTTTTACTGTGTTGTGCGTGGTGTTTTTACTGTGTTGTGCGTGGTGTTTTTACTCTGTTGTGCGTGGTGTTTCGTGGTGTTTTTACTGTGTTAAGCGTTGTGTTTTTACTGTGTTACGTGTGGTGTTTTTAATGTGTTGCGCGTGGTGTTTCTACTGTGTTCCGCGTGGTGTTTTTACTGTTTCGCGTGGTGTTTTTACTGTGTTGCATGTGGTGTTTTTACTGTGTTCCGCGTGGTGTTTTTACTGTGTTGCGCATGGTGTTTTTACTGTGTTGCACATTGTGTTTTTACTGTGTTAAGCGTTGTGTTTTTACTGTGTTGCGCGTGTGTTTTTACTGTGTTACGCGTGGTGTTTTTACTGTGTTGTGCGTGGTGTTTTTACGGTGTTACTCGTGGTGTTTTTACTGTGTTGTGCGTGGTGTTTTTACTGTGTTGTGCGTGGTGTTTTTACTGTGTTACGCGTGGTGTTTTTACTGTGTTGTGCGTGGTGTTTTTACTGTGTTGTGCGTGGTGTTTTTATTGTGTTGTGCGTGGTGTTTTTACTGTGTTACACTTGGTGTTTTTACTGTGTTACACTTGGTGTTTTTACTGTGTTGTGCGTGGTGTTTTTACTGTGTTGTGCGTGGTGTTTTTACTGTGTTGTGCGTGGTGTTTTTACTGTGTTGTGCGTGGTGTTTTTACTGTGTTGTGCGTGGTGTTTTTACTCAAATATCAGTTAACTTAACCCTTTGTACCCTAAGACCGACTTCACCAATTTTTGTTGGAGTTGTCCTCTGAAGCCTGTATTACAATCCAGGAGACAGATCGACCATGATAGTTCAATGAACCATCATGGTCGATCCAAATCTAGCTATGGTGTGTCATGGTTGAAATGAGTTAATTTACGACGCAGTGCAGAAAGCAAATCATTCACACGCGTGATCTAAACGGCGCCAGCGGTTGGTGGCGGATGTGGCCCCAAGTCCTTTTACAGACAGACAAAGACAGCGTCCTTCCGCACAAACCCAAGTCCTTTTACAGACAGACAAAGACAGCGTCCTTCCGCACAAACCCAAGTCCTTTTACAGACAGACAAAGACAGCGTCCTTCCGCACAAACCAGTACTTGCAACTTTTCCAAAACCAATCAGGTCACAATTCGCACTCTCCGATTTACTACTAGCCACGAGGTGTCGTGCGCGAGTCCTGTGCCACTGTACGGATAAAAACTGATCAACCGCGACAGCTCAGGAGTACTGCCTGGTTCGCTGGGCGCCAATACAGACAGACCTACCCAGACGCCTCGCTGGTGAAAACATCCACCAATCTCCAATCAGTCTGCTCGGTCTGTCGACAGTACATCCCTCGCCGTCCGCCTGCGCTTGGCTCTGGAGGTGAAAAGGGTGAACTCATTCGAAACGTAGTGCATTCGGATGCGCGGCTGGTTCAGCCGCGCATCCGAATGCACTACGTTTCGAATGTGTTAATGCGTCTCACGGGAGAGACTTACTAGTACGGTACCTATCTAGCTGCCATTCAGTTCCCCGCTCTATAATACACTATCCTCTCTTTCAACGGAGCAACAGCCATCTCGCTGTCACTTTTCCCTCCCGCCGGGCTATCAGTGTGGTTTTACGCAAATCGCGCGAGAGAGCTGATGCGGAAAGAGATTGGGTCGACTGAACTGTTCAAGGCGGGGTGGAAAAAATAGTCCTCGATAGCGGCAGGAGTCTGGAGAACTGTTCACACGCCTTGTGGCGCAAACAGAAATAGGGAAGAAGCTTGCAGGTCTGGTGGCTTGCCTAGAAAGCATAAAAACAAATGTATTTACAGTGGGGGAAAAAAACCCTTGAAGAATGTCTTAAACATGCGGGTGTGTGTGTGTGTGTGTGTGTGTGTGTGTGTGTGTGTGTGTGTGTGTGTGTGTGTGTGTGTGTGTGAGAGAGAGAGAGAGAGAGAGAGAGAGAGAGAGAGAGAGAGAGAGAGAGAGAGAGAGAGAGAGAGAGAGAGAGAGAGAGAGAGAATGACAACGAGAGAGAATGACAATGAACTTTTATTTACCATCGGTAAAAGTTATTGATAACAGGACCAGTTTTCAAACTTGCAGAGAGAGAGAGAGAGAGAGGAGAGAGAGAGAGAGAGAGAGAGAGAGAGAGAGAGAGAGAGAGAGAGAGAGAGAGAGAGAGAGAGAGAGAGATTACATCGCAACA
The DNA here is from genome assembly GCA_036245525.1 of Semisulcospira habei. Taxonomy (NCBI): domain Eukaryota; kingdom Metazoa; phylum Mollusca; class Gastropoda; family Semisulcospiridae; genus Semisulcospira; species Semisulcospira habei. The sequence goes on from BTPG01000005.1 coordinate 55,013,818, forward strand.
CAGTGAGTTCAACAAATGAGGACCTTGTCCCCCAGTGACACACGGAATAAAACTGAAAACTCGAAATTGCAGCAAGAGGCATAGATACTCATGAGCCCCCGGAACTGCGGGGGCTCATGAGGATCTATGCCTCTTGCAGCTGGCTAGGTACAGGCCAAACTGTCGCTCAGTAATCTGGCACTCTCACGGAAACAACACCTGACAAGTCGAGCGAAAAGCAGCGGAGGATGGAGGCTAAAAGCACGGCGGAACACAGCGCCAAAATGTGGACGGAAACCAGAATTAACAAGAGGTATAGATCCTCATGAGTCCCCCTCTGTCGCCTCTATGCCTCTTGTAGACACAGAGAGAGCGGGCGAGACACGGCGCACGGGCAACACAGCGCCACAAAGCAGAATTACGACCCTCTGTCATCTGAAGCTGGCGCAACTCGCTCTTGAAAATAAGGACCAGCCTGGCATTACCAGCCGTGCAGCACAAACCTCCTGAAATCCTCACCACGTGGAACACAGATGTAAATGTGCACAGGATGGAATCGCCGACTGATGTCAGCAAAGAAGCATCAACGACACGCCGCAGAAGCTTCTCTAAGCTTGCAGTCCTCGCCTGGCAGCGTGGATGTCCTCCACAATCCCCCCGAGCACTGGTGAGGACCACTATGAGGAAAGCAAGAACGCGCCCAGTTTGTGACTCTTAAGATTCTCGCAGAAAGAGTTTGCTGAAGGAAATTCATGAATCTATGCAGATCTGAAACAAGCAGCCAGCGATTCTGGCACCGCCCTCAACCCAGCACCATGGTCTTTTGTTTCCTAACCCTTTGGCTCTAGGTAGCGGTTTTTGTCCCGATGATTCCTGCAGGATGTCAGGGTGTTATTATTCCTGCAGGATGTCAGGGTGTTGTTATTCCTGCAGGATATCTGGGTGTTGTTATTCCTGCAGGAATCATCCCGACAAAAAGCGCTTACCGACAGCCGAAAGGGATAAGACAATAACGAGGTGTTTAGTGGTGGACACTGTTTTCTTAATTCTAACTTTGAGGACTTTCTACTCTAATGCATTTCAGGCACACCTGGTGTTGCTTGTGGTACTGTTGCTAAAAGCATCTACCTTTTTTTAGGACCGCAATTGTAACACGGTTTCTATCATGTTTGTCGGTTTTTCTTTTCAGCAACGATTGGTCTGGACGCCTCTTCAGGGTTGGAAAGAGGGGGGGGGGGGGGGCAGGGTGAAGGTCGTGAGCTAAAGATGGATTTGATGCTAGCTCTAAGAGGCGGCGACACAAAAAGTAGTCCAGCCTTGCCGCTGGAAGAAAACTGAAAAGCCGTGTTCGCCTCCTAAAAGCCCTTTGGAAAGTCAGCCGCCAGCTCCCAGCTGTGGCGGGGCCTATACATCTCCAGTTCTCTCCCTTGCGGAGTGGCCCCACACATCTCGAATTGCCTCCCTTGTGGAGGTCCTGGCCAATCGAAGAAAAGTCAGACATTCACTTCCCGCTATTCGCTTTCCGGCAAAAAGCAAAAAGTGGCACCCACCAATCTTCCTCTCTGCCCCAGCCAACAACGGGACCCATCTGCAAGAGACCTAGATCCTCATGAGCCCCAGCATTCGCGGGGGCTCATGAGGATCTAGGTCTCTTGCCAGAGACCAATTTACACCCCTTTTCTTTAAGCAGCGTGAATGATCGTGTTCGATCTTCGAAAGACTCCGCGATTTAAACACCGGGACCCCGCGGTCAGAGCAGGGAGAGCAATCTTGCCTCGTGGTTTCTGCTGCCCAGGGGAGCTAACTTCGATCTGGGCGTCCTCGAGTTGTCTATCTTGGTAAAGGAAAAAGCACAATCAATGTCCCCCGCCAAAAACGCCGGCAAAACTCACGGTGGTTACAGCACTTTCAGTCATAAAAAATTCACTGACAAAAAAAAAAAAAAAAAAAAAATCTCAGACTATGACGTCCCCCAAGAAATTTAAAGTGTGCGAGAAAGTGAAGTTTTACAGTAATCACAAGAAAACATAACGTCCCATTCCCCGCTTTACCGTAATTACATAAAAACATATCTCCTTCCTCGGCCATTACAGTCAGTAATTTAACTGTGTTACAGATGGGCTGCCAAGCTCAACAACCTTTAAATGCAGGCCGGAGGCACGACACTGCCATAGTTTTACGACAACGCTCACGCCAAGCAAGTTCATTATCTTTATTTCGGACGCACTTGTACACACACAAGACATTTGCACCACGCACCCAGCGACACGTAAGACATCAAATTGTCTCCCTTGGAAAGTCTGGTGAGGTAAGCGGCTGTAAGGGGGCGCGCGGAGGATGGCGGGATGCCGGCCCCATATGCCCCTCAAAACCCGTCAATGCCCACTGGCACGGAATCAATCGACTGCCAAACTCCCATTGACCGCGTCTCAAACCTTTTTACGGGAGCTTTTTTTTCCCCCTGGCCGCTTGCCACACGTGCTGAACTGCGACCGTTTGCAAGAGACATAGATCCTCATGAGCCCCCGCAATTGCGCTATGACTCTTGCTGGTAGATTAAGCTTCCATCAGCATCCTTCCAGTATAGTAGAAAATTTACTGTGTGGAACTTTTCAAATTCACTTTTTGGCTTGCAGTTTACTCATCGCTGGGACATCGGATGTCAAAAGAATAACTCAAAGAGCGCGCCAAATTCTGACACTAAAGTACACATAATAACTCAAAGAGCGCGCCAAATTCTGACATTAAAGTACACATAATAACTCAAACAGCGCCAAATTCTGACACTAAAGACGTACACATCCAAAATGGTTACATCAGCAAGTGTTAGAGTGACCAAATCACACGTCGACAATCATTACATTATCAATGCTAGAGCAGACAACAACACACAAGTTTGATGTGGGCAAGCGGACTGGTTGGAACAGTTAGTTATTTGGGTTTAACGCCGAGCAGGCAACTAAGGCCATCTCACGGCGGGCGGTTTGGAACAAATCAAAGTACATATACAATACTGCTGTACAGCAACACTACCACCGGGGGGTGGGGGGCGCGGAGGGGGGGGGGAGAGGGAGAGAGAGAGAGAGAGAGAGAGAGAGAGAGAGAGAGAGAGAGAGAGAGAGAGAGAGAGAGAGAGAGAGAGACTGAGACAGACAAACAGACAGACGCTACAGTATAAGTATGACCGTTCAGAGGTCCTTGTAAATCAAAGTGCCAGCTTCAGATCGCCTGAATTCATCAGTGTTCAGGTCGTACTCTACAGGCAACAGCTTTACCTGTCCTCCGTAGCCCGCCCCTTAGGCCCGTCAATTTTCACTCGTGTGCTGTGAACTCCAGAATAAAACAACCACCAGCCCCGCCGATGAACACCAACAATCATTACGTCAGCAACTGTCAGTGACCACACATCTCTTGGCGCAGGCATCCGGCCAGACAGAATGAGGCACTTCACAGATGCGCAGCCTCCAGCCAAGTACATCAACACCGTTACATCATCCCCGTACAGTCCTAAGTGGCTTAACTGCTGTTTTGGTGCGAACTTGGAACTAAAAGGCTGGACTTGTACAACAGAGCGTGAGTGTGGCCGCCAGCCTCATCCACGCAAACACCACACTTTCCCCGTCAAGAACTGACAAGAGCCGAGTCTCACAGTCAAGAGAGTATTGCCGTTTCCAGAGAGACCTACACCAAAACATTCAACAGCAAGAGGTGTATATCTACATGAGCCCCCGCAATTGCGGGGGCTCATGTAGATATACATCTCTTGAAGTAGTGGGGGGGGGGGGAGGGTTCACGTGTGTCTTTCTATACATATTGTTGTTTAGGTTCATCAGGATCGGTGTTTTTCGAGCCAGAAAGGCGTTCGTTACCGAAGCCAGCGCCCTGTGGAGTATTTTTTTTTTTTTTTTTTTTTTTTTTTTTTTTGTGGTTCTTTGTGGCCAAAAGAGTGCGAGCGGGTATTTAGGAAATGTCAGACAGCTGTTGTCGGGTGTAGTGGAAGGGGAGTACGACTGACAGGTTGAAGTGGGGGGGGGGGGGGGAGACTCTTCAGGTAAGAAGGCCAGGTACTGGAGAGCAGTCGCAGCCAGATTTACCCTTTGCCCCAAATCCCCCCATCTCCACCCCACACACCCTGACCCATCTCCACCCTACACACCCTGACCCATCTCCACCCTACACACCCTGACCCATCTCCACCCCACACACCCTGACCCATCTCCACCCTACACACCCTGACCCATCTCCACCCCATACACCCTGACCCATCTCCACCCCACACACCCTGACCCATCTCCACCCCACACACCCTGACCCATCTCCACCCCACACACCCTGACCCATCTCCACCCTACACACCCTAACCCATCTCCACCCCACACACCCTGACAGCAACAGCCTTTCTTTACGCGTCTTTTCGTTCGTGTCTTTTCTATTCTTTCTTTAAAGAATCTTCATAACGTAAAGGTGTCACCACTCACTCTCACAACTCTCACAGATCGCGCCGAGGCCATCATCCATCTAACCCTTTCACTGCCGAGAAAAATGGAGCACAACCCGACTGCAAGTGACATGAATCCTCATGAGCCCCCGCCACTGCGGGGGCTCATGAGGATCTATGTCTCCTGCTGAGACCAATGTCCATCCCTATTGCTTGGAGGCTTGTGTGACTTTGGGTGGCTGAAAGAAGAAAGAGTTCAGAAACAAAATGTACGTACTGTGGCGGGGAAGGGGTTAAATCGTGCACAGGGCCAACTAACCCCCCCCCCCCACACACACACACACACACACACCCACTCCCATCCCAAGGACCCCCCCCCCCCCCCCGCGCATTTATTCCCTATCCACAGAGGTTCATCCGGCTCTGAGCCGGTAGTTAAATGAATCCACGCCGACGTGCTCTGTGGCTGATAGACTGAGCAGTTTGTAATGGCCATACCTGAGTATCTCATCAAACGCTGAAACGAATTCTTCATCCAGCCATCACCATTCCATCCCCCTCCTAGATAGAATTCCTCAGCCGTATCATCATTCTATCAACCTCTCCCCCCCCCCCCCCCCCCCACACCTATTCTAAACCGATTCGTTATCAGTGGAATTGGACTGCGTTTTTCGTTTTTTAAATCATTGTAGATTCAACGTCAAAGGTCCGCAGCCGTCGAAGGAACCTCAGTGATACACAGTGGTTTCAGCAAGAGGCATAGATCCTCATGAGCCCCCGCGACTGCGGGGGCTCATGAGGATCTATGCCTCTTGCAGTTGGATTGTGGTTTGCAGGGCCGGAAAAGCTTACATTTCCAATCTACACAGCGCTCCGTACACCCCAAGGAAAATCTACCCAACCTGAGACCAGCTAGACGCCAACTCTTCATCAGCTTCCAGCCCGTGGCTAGTGAGGATCCCTGCCCCTGGCACCGGACCGAGGAGGGCTGCTGGCCGCTGGACTGCTGCCTGTATCCACACGACCTAGGACCTTTTGCTGGCGGTCCAGCGTGGAGCGGTGCGCGAGTGTAAGTGCTCAGTCCATGATGAATCGGCTTGGTAATCCATTACCCCTCTGCTCGAGTCAAACTGCGCGTCTGCAGCGGTATTTCCTGTCGCGTTATTCACTACGGGAATCACACCGACAACGGATACTTCGATGCGGAGAGGAGGGAGGGGTGTGGGGTGGGGAGGGGGGTGTGGAGTTTAACCTCCTCGCGCTTTCAGGCACCGGTGATGTACGGTAATAGTGTCGCCGTGCAAACAAGGTTAATATACCACGACACCCTTCCACCCATGCTCATTAACCCTTTCACGACACCCTTCCAACACCCTTCCACCACCCTTCCTCCACCCTTCCACCCTTAAACGCTCATTATACAAACAAAAGAGTTCAAACTGGTGCTGTCCAACCGGTTTCAAGCGCTACAGGAGCTAGTAACTGAAGAGGAGGCGGTCACCACAGAGCAGCAGTGGAAGGCAGTTGAACTCAACCTGCAAAGACACTGTAGGGTTCAGGAAACACCATCACAAGGACTGGCTGTCGGCACAGACCTTGAAGAAGATAAAAGTGAGGAAGCAGAAGAAAGCAGTTGTCAACAACAGTCGCACGAGAGCAGCCAAAGTAAGGGCACAGGAGGAATTCTCGGAAGCCAACCGCGAGGTGAAGAGGAGTGTTAGGGCAGACAAGAGGGCCTACACAGACAGCCTGGCAGCAGAGGCAGAAAAGGCAGCAGGCAGCGGCAACATGAAACAGCTCTACGACATTACCAGAAGATTGTCGGGCAAGTATGGCCATACAGAAAGACCAGTAAAAAAACAAAGAAGGCAAGCCTATTGCAGACAGAGCAGACCAACTCGACAGATGGGCCGAGTATTTTGAAGAGTTACTGAACAGACCTAGCCCACCCGACCCCCCAGACATCCAGCCGGCAGAGACCGACCTACCCATCAGCTGTGACAGACCCAGCCGGGAAGAGATCAGAAGAGCAGTGGCATTTTTGAAGAACGGCAAAGCAGCAGGACCAGATGGCGTCCCAGCGGAGTCTCTGAAAGCAGACCTAGAGACAACAGTGGAGATGCTGTACCCACTGTTTGGAAAGATCTGGGAAGAGGAGGTGATGCCGGCTGACTGGAAGGAGGGGTACCTAATCAAGCTTCCCAAGAAAGGCGACCTAGGCAAGTGTTCCAACTACAGAGGAATCACCTTGCTGTAAGTACCAGGAAAGGTCTTTAACAGGATCATCCTGGAGAGAATGAAGAGCTCCGTTGACCCCCAGCTGAGAGACCAGCAAGCAGGATTCAGGAAGAACCGATCATGTACAGACCAGATCGCCACTCTCCGCATCATCGTGGAACAGTCTCTGGAGTGGAGCTCCCCGCTGTACGTCAACTTTGTGGATTATGAGAAAGCATTTGACAGTGTGGACCGAGAGACTCTGTGGAAACTCCTACGACACTACGGTGTACCCACAAAGCTCGTCCGCCTGATCAAGAGCAGCTACGATGGCATGACATGTCGCGTGATCCACGAAGGGCAGTTCACCAGGGAGCTCCAGGTCAGAACTGGTGTCAGGCAGGGGTGTCTGCTGTCTCCGTTCCTCTTCCTACTGGGTCATGAAGATGACCACAGAGCACAGACGAAGTGGAATACAGTGAACACTGTGGACACAGCTTGACGACCTCGATTTTGCAGACGACTTGGCATTACTGTCCCACACTCATCAACAAATGCAGGACAAGACCACGAGGCTTGCTGACATCTCGTCCCAAGTGGGCCTCAACATTCACAAACAGAAAACAAAGACAATGAGGCTGAACGCAACCAGGGAAAAACCAGTCTTGTTTGCTGGCACCCCGTTGGAGGAGGTGGAGTCCTTCACCTATCTTGGGAGCATCATAGACAAAAAAGACGGCACTGATGCAGATGTCAGAGCACGAATCGGTAAAGCCAGAGCAGCCTTTCTCCAGTTGAAAAAAGTGTGGAGTTCCAGAGAGCTGTCACAACACACCAAAGTCCGGATTTTCAACTCCAATGTAAAAGCAGTCCTCCTATATGGAGCAGAGACTTGGAGATTGACAAAAACTACAGTCAACGGAGTACAGACCTTCATGAACAGTTGCCTTAGAAGAATTTTGAAAATCCAATGGCCAGAGAAGATCAGCAACGTCAGACTCTGGGAGAGAACAGAGCAGATAACAGCAGAGAATGAAATTGGGCGAAGAAGATGGGGATGGATCGGTCACAGTCTGAGAAAGCCAGCTTCCAGTATCACTAGGCAGGCATTGTCATGGAACCCCCAGGGAAAGAGGAAAAGAGGTAGGCCGAGAAACTCCTGGCGTCGAGACCTCCAAGCAGACATCAAGAGACTGGGAACCACCTGAAGTAGAATCGAAGGAGAAGCACAGGACAGGAGTTGCTGGAGGTCTCTCGTCGACGGCCTATACCCGGGTAGGGGTGACAGGCGTAAGTAAGTAATACAAACAAAACTTATATACTAAAACGATAATGCAGCTGTTTGACTCTCTAGTGGTCCCTGTCGCAACATATGCATCAGAAGCCACGGTATGGTTCCCTTTCACACTAAAGGCAAATAATATGGACAGTGACCTGAGTGACCTCTTCGATTACTGCATGAAGGCACAAATGCCTCACGAGTGCATCCAAATGAAATTTGCTAAGTCCATCTTAGGCATCCACAAAAAAGCTAAGAATGCCGACCCTAGCTGAGATCGGACAGTTCCCTGTGAGCATCAGAGTATCTGTCCAAGTAATAGATTTTTGGCTTCACAAACTCTGACAGCACCTCCTACCTCAAACAGGCGTATCACGAACAGCTCGAGACCACCGCCCCGTGGGTTGCTTTTACAAGACAAATTCTTTGCTCACTGTCGCAGGGACTCACGAGGATCTATGCCGCTTGCTGAAATCACTGTGTATCTATCTTAGTATTGACTGGCGGGGCCTCTGGTCTGTGTTGCACACGCAGACCGGCTGCTGGTGAAACTCGCGTCCATTCGAGGTAAAACGGCTAGCGCCACTTCCTCCACCCCCCTCCCCTCCACCCCCCTCCCCTACCTCCTCCCCCCACCCCCCACCTCATCCAACCCCCCTCCCCCCCCCCTTCTGAACTGTCAGAACCGGGTGGTAGACATTGCTAGCGCCAACATCGGCTTGGCTCTTCCAGGTAAACACTCCGCCCTTGTCTGCATCCCACCCCCACCTCCCCCCCCCCCTCCCCCGCCGCTTATCTGACAGCACACCTTGTCACAGCTACAGGTACCGCTCTTCCACCAGGGCTGACTAGAGTGTGGGGGTGGGGGAGGGGGAAGGGGGGGGGGACGGCTGACAGGAAAAGTTAAACCACCAAAACATCTTCCCAGTAGTACAGTTCAAGAGCTTTCAGGAATTAGGCGCAACATGGCAACATAGTTCCGGATGCGCAAAATCTCTTGATCCCAGGTGACGGAGAGTTGCGCGTGGGCTCATGAGAATCTATGCTTCCTGAACATGGAATGTGCTTGGTTAATGAACTGTACACGCCAGGTAAGTTGTGTGCGCGTGTCAGGTCGTGATGTTGTGTTGTTTACAGCACGCTTCATTAGGGGCGCTCGCAGTCAGTGGGTCCGCGACCACTCCATCATCCGGGGATGTGTGAAGCCAGATGTAG